>CM044400.1:11060000-11732500 GCA_024322285.1 Musa beccarii
CATTAAAAGTAAAAGTCTTCTTCTCTTACTTATTCCACTCGTTCATCAGAAGAGAAGACTTTTGAAAGCCGTTTTCGATTATGTTCCAAAGTTCAAAATCTATAGAAATAAGAAAAATTCTTATATGAGTTTTCCAGTTAGTGTAATCTGACCCATTGAACATAGGTGGACGTATGATTGAGTGACCTTCTTGCATGCCGGCAAATACCATCTCTCTTGGGTTTTAAACTAGAATGAGAGTGACCTTGCTCTAATACCAACTGTTAAGATCAAGAGCGGCACTAAAAGAGGGGGGGCGCAAGGTTGGATTGTCATGAATTAGTGTAGCGGATAAAAATCAATGATTTGAAGTGATTTCGAAAAACTTTGTGCGTTGAGAAAATTTCATCCGATGAAAATGATTTTGGTAAATAGATTGATTTGAGTGAATACGTAAGAGAGTAGAGGAGGGGAGAATGAAAATTGTAGCCAAGTAAATAATTAAATGCAATAAATGAAATTTATGCACCAAGAGAAAAACGCAGCGATTTTATAGTGGTTCGGTCAAATGACCTACATCCACTCCCAAAACCTCCTCCGAGGTTACCGACTTCCACTATCAATCCTTCTTAAAGGGGAAAGATCAAACACCCCTTTTTACAAAACTTTACAAGTGGCTCACACCCTTTTTATAGAATTTTTACACTTGAGAATTCGAGAGGTGAATACTCAAACTTTTTAAGGCTATTTTACTACAGTTTTGACTCAGTTCTTATCACTTCTCAATGTCCTAAACCAGTTGAGAAGTAAGGAGTATTTATAGGCTCAATTGGCTTCAAAATTGGAGCCAAAAAAGGTTCAATCCTGGAATTTCGGGTGCTAGCGATACCACCTCCTGTCAGGTACCGCCAGTTGACCCTGACACTGGGTGGTACCACCACCCAGTCTGGCGGTACCACCGCCCAGTCTGGTGGTACTATTGCCAAAGTAGAGCCTTAGGTTCTGTAGAGGGGTAGTACCATCGCTTGGCAGTTAATAACTGCTAGCGGTACCACCGCCTGACCTGGGTGGTACTACCGCCTAGGCTCTTGGGAATCTGAACCCTGGGTAGTTCCACCACCCAAGTATAGCGGTGCCACCACCAGACAGGGTCCAACACTAGGTTAGGCCTTGAATCCGACCCAAACTAGTTTAGTCTTGGGCCCAGTTGGAACCTACTAGGGTTAATGGGATTACCTCCCAATTTTAACCCTAATTATATGCTAACTATAAAATTAAAGATATTTTCTAAGCAACAACTTAATATGACAAATCAAGACTTCTTCCGACGAGCTTCCGGCGATCTTCCAGTGGACTCCCGAAAGGCTCATGGACTTTATGATGACCTTAGCGAGTTCCAACAAGTCTTCTTTGGCAAGCTCTAATCTTTCTTGGTGAGCTCCGCGAACCTCTAATGAACCTTCCGGTGAACTTCTGACAACCCTTCGACAAGCTCACGATTCATCCTCGGCCAATTCTGGTAGCACTTCTGATGAACCTTCGGACTTCCTACGGACTCTCAAACTTCCAACGATTCGATCGTACTTGACTCCGACACTTCATTTTGCTTTATGTCTTCATCGCTATCGTAGTTAATCCTACACACTTTTCTTAACATATAGATTAGATCAAATAACTTATCAATTGACTTCATCATCAAAATATGAGATTCAACATCTACCACGATGGATTCATTCTGGCAAGGGTCCAATTATTTTGACTCACATGCCTTAGGCACATTTGGCCTAGAGCCTCCGTTGTAGTAGATTCATTCTGGCATGGGTCAGATTTTCTTGACTCATATGCTTTGGTCACATTTGGCTTAGAGCTTCCATCATAGTAGATTCATTTTGGCGAGAGTTAGATTTTTCTGACACATGCCTTGGCATATATGGCCTGGAGCCTCCACCATAACGGATTTATTTTGGTGCAGGTCAACTTTTTTAACTCACATGCCTCAAGTACATCTGGCTTGGAGCCTTCACTATAGTGAATTCGTATTAGCAAGGGTTGAATTTTCTTGACTCACATGCTTTAGACACATTTGGCTCGGAGCCTCCATCATGGTAAGCCTTCTTCCCTTCTTTACCATAGTAGATCTCAGGCTTTGATAGAACCCTAGAGGAATTCTATATAGATTGATCTTTGAGGAAGATCAACCCTTGAAATGCTATGGGGGTTCCACCCTCCTAGAAGTCGACCAGATGGCTAAAATTGTAAATTGATCTTTGTTATTCAAAAGAGGTGGAGGCTACATGCTTATATAGGATTCCGAACCCTAGCCCTGGTGGCTGCTTCCTAAGTAAATTACCCCTTTTGCCCTCAACCCTAGCCGACCTACCCAGTAAAGGGGAGCGGCGACTGGGAAACCCTAAGGCCCCAAATATACATCCTAGCTACTCTTCTTTATAGGATAGAAGTGGCTAGGTGAGGTTTATTACAAGCTCATAGGGTTTTTATTAATTATTACTTGGTTGAGTAGGACCCAACTCTACTAGGGTCCTATCAGGCTTCCATTATGGTAGGCCTTCTTCCTTTCTTTGTCGTAGTAGGTCTTGGGCTTCTACCATGGCGAGTCTTCTTCCCTTCTTTGCCATAGTGAGTCTCAGGCTTCTGTTGTAGTGGATCGGGCTTCTACCATGGCAAGTCTTTTTCCCTTCTCCGCCGTAGGGAGTCTCAAGTTTTCGCCATGGCAAGCCTTCTTCCCTTCTCTGTCATAGCGGGTCTTGAGGTTCAGCCATGGTAGGGCTTCTTCTCTTTTCTACCATAGCAATTCTCAAGCTTCCATCATGATGGGCCTTCTCCCCTTCTCTGTTATAGCGGATCTTAGGCTTTTGCCATGACGGGTCTTGGAGTCTCACTCCAATATGGTGGATTTCATAGCTCATTCTACTCTAGTGGGTTTCAAGTATCAGCCTATCATTATTGTTTTCAAGGCATCCCCCATTTCTGGCAGGTTTTAGATTTTCCCACCATCGGGGCCCTTTTCGAGGCATTTTCCATTATGGTAGGCTTTAGATTTTTTCGCCATTAGGGGCCTTTAGGATTCGTTCTAGAGGAGACACTTATCTTAATTGCAGGAGGAGAGTGAGATTGGTTGTTTCCCCTTAAATCCCTCACCTGCTAAGGGGTAGGGCTCATTCTGCACCTAAGCCTCTACCCATCTGAGTTCTTTGGGATCTCGAGAGCTCCCAATCTTGCCTCTCCAAGATCTTTGAAGGAGCATTTCCTATGACTCCTCGAAAGGGCAGGTTGGTCTTCAATCTCCTCCCCTTGACATTGATCCTACTCTTTTAATCCAGGTCAAGATGTTTCTCCTATCTCAAATGTCTTTTGGCGTAATACTCAATACTTTTGGCCAAATGCCTAAACTTATGGTACAATGCATTCTGGCCCAACGTCTGATTCTCCTAATTTACTGATTTACATTTTCATGATTGAAGTCTCTCCGACATCGCTTATTTTAAATGTTTATTAATCCATAAACTCATCAATTAATTTTAACATCAAAATCCAAGATTCAATCATCTCTCCCTTTTTTATGGTGTCAACTAATTGATGATAGAGTTTTCACTAAACTCTCCCTTTCTATATGTCATTTTGAAATGAAATTAAATTTAAAAAAATGATAACCTTTCAATACAACTCTTTGAATTCAAGTTAAAAAAAATTATAGTGGATTTAATTGCAAATATCATAGTTACAACATCATTACACACTTCATATGTATAGTTTCAAATCATCATAAGTTAAAACAACATAATTTTTACATTATCAAAAAGTACAATCGATTTCTCCCTCTTTGTCATAAAAAAAGAGAAATATGCAAGTTTTTATTTCTCTTTAAAATATGCAAGCTATTACTTCTCTCTCCCCCTTTGTCATTATAAAAAAAAAGAGAAGAATATTATAGATTCATGGTGTTATTTCTCTTCATTTTCATCAATGTGTTAATTGTACATTATTTTGATATCACATAAGGATATTAATATAAAAAAATAAGTTCAAGTCATGATGGGGTATATAAGTTATGAATATATAAATAGCGAGAAATCAAGATAATGATCCATTTGAACAAAAATCATATGAGAAGAATTTATGTATTTAAAGGATTCAACATACCTAATTCTCTTCTAATAAAATCAAATTATTCCTCATTCAATAGCTTAGTAAAAATATCTACGAATTGATATTTTGTGTCAATGAAATTTAAAAATATATCATGATGATTAATATGATTCCTAATAAAATAATATCTAATATCATTATGTTTAGTCTTAGAGTGCTAAATAGGGTTCTTTATTAAACAAATTGTACTAGTATTATCATATTTTATAGAGATGTTTATCAAGAAAAGTCCATAATCTTTCAAGGTATTTTTCATCTAAATTATTAATACACAGCATGCACCTACCACTATATATTTAGCTTTGGTTGTAAATAACATTGTTAGAATCACAGTCGACACTAAGAGGGGGAAGCAGTGGTGTGGGTGAATTAGTGCAACAATAAAAACATCATCGATTCAAGAAATTTCGGTTCGATGGAAGCTATCCCGAAAATCATTTAACTTTGAAAACATTCATAAAGTATGTAAGGCAGTAGATAAAGCACTTGTAAAATAAGTAAACAAGTAGAGAAAGGGAGGCACACTAATTTTATAGTGGTTCGGTCATCCGACTTACGTCCACTCCCGATTCCTCCTTCATCGAGGCCACCGACATCCACTAACTGATCTTCTTTCAATGGGCAAAATTCAACTATCCTTTATAATCCTTTCTCCTTTTTACAGATTTAGGAGATAACCTTTACAAGCCCACTCACCCCTCTCTTAGACTGAACCAAAACTTAAAGCTAGAGGGGAGGAATTATCACACAATTGCAATATAGTTTTCTCTTTTGGTTCTTAGTTTTTGTGTGTATTAACCAGGGATGAGAGGGGTATTTATAGACCTCAAGTGGATTTAAACATGGAGCCAAAATTTGAACCACCCCGAGGTTTCAAGGTACTAGCGGTACCATCACTCATTCTATCCTAACACTGGGTGGTACCACTGCCCAGTCTAGCAGTACTATCGCCTAACATAGTCTCGGAGATTGTGTCTTAGAGATTGAGCCACTAGCGATTCTACCATCTGTTCTGGCGATGCCATCGCTTGACCCACCTATTGGATCATTTTTTGGGTCTTTCACTTGACCCCACACAGCCTAAACTTGGGCCCAATTGATTCCTAATTGAGTTAACCTAATTCTAACCCAATTACAATTTAAACCTACTTCGATCTAAATAATTATTACAAAGCTTAAATCAATTATTGTCCAGCAAGTCATTAGTTCATCGACACTTTGTTCGATTCTTCATCGCATCGTCCTCTCTTGCGGCTTATTGCCCAATCAACTAGTTGACCTCCGGAACTCCAATCTTCTTGACGTAATTTTTGCTCTTCTTGGCCTGATGCTCGAACCCATGACATGAAGCCTTCTGTCGATACGTCGACCGATCCTCTAACTTGATGTCTAATCTTCTGACATGTTCTACTCTGGCTTAATTTCCAATTCCTCCTACTTTAATTGTCTCTTCCTGATCAAAGCTAGTCTTGTATCACTCAAAATGCAAATCAGATCATAAACCCTATCAATTGGTTTCATCATTAAAATCTAAGATTCAACAATCTCTCCCTTTTTGATGATGACAACTAATTGATGACAGAGTTTAACCTTAACTCCCCCTATCAATATGCTATATTGATAGAAATTTAAAATTTAGAAAATCATGTGAATTTCATGCATAACCATAATTTTAATACATTGAAGTCCATGCATGATCATCATCATAACTACTCCCCCTTTGTCATCAACAAAAAGGAGAAGTGCATCTAGTAAGTTTTTGAGATATGTAAGTTTTATAAGATACAAGCTAGCAATTTAGCAAATTTTCCATCACTTTATAACATTTATGATCACCAAATTATCAAGTTTTAAAGATGTGCAAGATTGCAAGTTTTTCAAGTTTGCACTTTTTGCTTCTTTTGAGATAGCAACTCTTTGCTTCTCTTTACGATGCTCATGCTAGCAAATTTTGTTTCTTCATACAAGAAAATTTGTTTCTTTTTTTTTTAGAAGTGCAAATTGTTAGAGCTAGCCTTAGGAAATTACCACACGGTAATTTGGCAACGCAACAAAGACAATAAACAAAAAGAATAAAAGAAACAGGGAAACCGAATTTACGTGGTTCGGTCAATTGACCTACGTCCACGGACGAAAGGAGGAGCAAATCTTTATAAAAGAGACAATTACAAATGCCTTAGGAAATTGTTCCTAGGCCAAAAAACACACAAACGACTAAACAAGAAAAGCCAAAAGTTTAATATGGACTTAATGAAATTAAATCCAAAGCGGCTTTTCTTGTGGTGCTTAGTAGTGTGTCGGTTAGAAAGCTTAGACCCCTTTTATAGCATCAATAGGGGATAGGAATTCTGGTTTTCCCGATGTGGGACTAAAGGACTTGCCAAACTAACAAATCTCCACCTTGGTATGTCCCAACAAAATTTGCTCCACCTTCTTCATAAAAGCCCCAGCAGGCAATCATCATCAATGAATACCAATCAAGTTTAAGCCTTTGCTTGAACTTGTATCTTTGAAGAGACTTCGTAAGCATATCAATTTGGATTATACCGTATGAATTTTCGAACAAGGACCTTTCCTCGGCAATGGTATCCCGAATAAAATGAAACTTCACATCGATGTGTTTCGTCCTCTCATGATACATCGGTCTTTAGTCAAATGAATAGCACTTTGACTTGTCACAATAAATTGTAGTAACACCTTGATCTTGACATAATTCACTAAACAAACCTCTTAACCATAAAACTTCTTTGATCGCCTCATTCTTGCCATATATTCTCGCCTCCGTAGTAGATAAAGCCACGACAGGTTGTAAAGAAGCTTTCAACTAATCGCACAACCGCTAACGCAAAATACATAGCCTGTCGAGAGATCTTCGTTTATCAAGATCTGCAAAGCATAATGTCGAGTCGACGAAACCAATCAAAGTGTTAGAATTTTTTCAAACTCCAAACAAGCATCTGAAGTCCCTTGCAAGTATCGAGAATCCACTTCACTTTGCCAATGTGTTTTACTGGACAAGACATATATCTACTAACCACACTAATGCTTGTGAAATATCGGACGAGTACATACCATTGCATACATATCTGCCGATAGCACTAGAATATAGAACTTTCACCATATATTCTTCCTCTTCAATTGATTTTGGTGGTGAGCGCGAGATAGCGAAAATGGCTAGCAAGAGGAGTACTCACGGCTTGGCGTTTTTGTGCCAAACCTCTCAAGACCTTTTGAGGTAATTTTTAGGTCGAAATAATTTTCCAACTCCTCGATCTCTTTTGATCTCCATACCAAGAATCTTCTTATTTGCTCCCAAATCTTTCATTTCAAATTCACTATTCAGTTGCATTTTCAAAGTGTGAATTTCTGACAAATTCTTAGCTGCAATAAGCATGTCATCAACATAAAGTAACAAATACACAAAAGAGCCATCATTTAACTTCCGGAAGTAGACACAACTATCATACATGCTCCTTGTGTAACCATGACCCAACATAAATGAATCAAACCTCTTATACCACTGTCTTGGAGACTGCTTCAATCCATACAAGGATTTCTTTAATAAGCAAACATGGTCTTCCTTACCGTCAACTTCAAATCCATGAGGTTGCTCCATGTAAATTTGCTCTTCAAGTTCACCATGTAAGAAAGCTGTCTTGACATCAAGTTGCTCTAATTCCAAATCATACATGGCAACTAAAGCAAGCAAAACACGAATAGAGCTATGTTTAACAACAGGTGAAAATACGTCATTAAAATCAATACCATGTACCTGACTATAGCCCTTTGCAACCAATCGTGCTTTGTATCTTGCATCTTCAACCCCTGGAATACCTTCCTTCCTTTTGAAGACCCATTTGCATCCAATAATTTTCTTACCCGAAGGCGGCTTCACAAGGTCCCAAGTTTTATTCGATGGAGAGATTCAATTTCTTCATTCATCGTAATCAACCACTTAGCGGAATCATCACAAGCGCATCTGAGTAGGTAGTAGGCTCACCAACTCCACCTATTTCTTCCGCAATGCAGACAAAGCATATGCAACCAAATTTGTATATCTTTGTGGTGGTCGAATATTTTTCCGTGGTCTATCCTTGGCTATGGAATATTGCTCTTCCTCTGGATTATCTTCGTCATGAGACTCGAGACCAATCATTGGCATTCTTTAGTAGAAGAGTTTGGTGAAGAGATTGAACTACCAATCTCAAGCTCCACCGCTTCGCACACTATCATTTGTACAACTAGTAGATTCCTCTTTAGAAGATAACATAGATAATTCATCAAAAGTAACATCTCTCCGATTATAAATTTTGGGGATTTGGGATCAGGACACCATAATCTGTATCCTTTTACCCAGGAAGCATACCTAAGGAAAATGCACTTTTTAGCTCGAGGTTCTAATTTTCCTTCATTTACATGCATGTATCTTTGGACACCCAAAGATTTTAAAATCAGAATAATCAGTGGAGTACCCGACCAAACTTCCTTGGAGTTTTAAAATTAAGTGTTGCGAAGAGCACGGTTGACAACGTAATCGCCATATTAATCGCCTCTACCCAAAAGTCTTTTGTCAACCCCGCATTTGAGATCATACACCTTGCTCTTTCTAAGAGTGTTCTGTTCATACGTTCGCCACACCATTTTCGAGGCGTCATCCTAACGATGCGATCGAACAATTCCTTCATTTTTGCAAATTCATCAAAGTCACCTTCACAAAATTCCATGCCATTATCTGCTCAAGCCGCTTAATCTGTTTACTGTTTGCTTCTCAATCAAAGCCTTCCATTGTTTAAAGGTTAGAAAAACATCATTTTTATGCTTGAGAAAATAAACCCAAACTTTTGGAATAATCATCAATGAAAGTCAACATATACCAGCACCACCTTTAGTGAACATTTGGACCCCAAAGGTCTGAATGAATATAGTCAAGAGTACCTTTTGTTTTGTGAATCAGGAGAATTGAAGTCGACTCTTTTCGCTTCCAAAATGCAATGTTCACAAAAGTCTAGTGGCCCAGTACTCTGTCCACAAAGAAGACCTCTTTTGCTCAATATACTCAAACCTTTTTCGCTCATATGACCCAAACGCATATGCCATAATTTGGTGATGTCAGAATCAGACAATGATGATGAGAGAGGCTGAATCGATCTGTGATGAGTTCCTGCAAAATATACAAGCTACCAGACCTACAAGCTTTCATAACAACATGGGCATTTCTAGAAACTTTCATAACTCTACCTTCAGCTGTGTATTTACACCCAAGAGCCTCTAGGGTGCCTAAAGAGATGAGATTCTTTTTTAAATCAGGAACATGTCTAACATTAGTGAGCGTCCTCACAATACCATCATGCATTTTAATTCGGATTGTGCCTCTACCAATAACATCACATGCGGCATTATTGCCCATCAAAACAATTCCACCATTACAAGATTCATATGTGGAAAACAAATCCCTATTGGGACACATGTGATAAGAACAACGAATCTAAAATCCATTCATTTTTAGACCTTGTCCTGTCATCAAGAGCAAAGAAAATATTTCCAAAATTCTCATAACCGCAACACTAGCTTCAGCGGACTCAGATAGTTTTCTCAATAATTTTTTCCTTTTGCTTTAATTTATTTTTCAATTTAAAGCAATCAGCCTTAATGTGCCCCATTTTATGACAATATCTGCATTCCAAATTTCTATGTCTGGATTTAGATCTAGATTTAGATCTACTCATCACAAATTCTCTTTTATCAGTTCTACCCACGACAACTGGACCTCGGCTGATTTCCTCTATTCTCCCATTGATATCCTATCAATCTGCTCCTTAGATTTTAATGCAGATTTAATTTCATGATATGAAATTGTTTCTTTTCCATAAATCATTATATCACGGAAAAACTTAAAGGATTGGGGAGAGAACACAAAAGTAACAGGCCTTATCCTCATCATCAATCTTTGCATCTATATTCTCCAAATCCATAACTAAGGAATCAAATCTATCAAGATGTGAGATTATAGATGTACCTTCAATCATCAAAGCATATACAAACTCTGCTTCAAGTAGAGAGCGGTTCTCCTTGTCCTCTTCATATACAAGGCTTTAAGCTTGTCCCACATGCTCTTAGCCGTAGTCTCCGTAGCTACCTCCTGTAAAACCTTATCGAAAGATTTAGAATAATACTAGATCGGGCCTTCTTATCCATACCTGCAAAATCTTCCTCGACATACCATCCGGAATTTTCTCGGCTCACAGAGTGCCAAATCAACTCGTCTTGAACGAGAATGGCCTCCATCTTGAGTTGCCACATGCCGAAGTTGACATTTCGTTCGAATTTCTCGACAACAATCTTTGTTATTGTCATTGTTGCCAAAAGATCCCAAAACCAGGCTCGATACAGTTTGTTAGAGCTAGCCTCGGAAATTACCACACGGTAATTTGGCAATAACAAAGACAATAAACAAAAGAATAAAAGAAATAGGGAAACCGAATTTACATGGTTCGGTCAATTGACCTACGTCCACGGACGAAAGGAGGAGCAAATCTTTATAAAAGAGACAATTACAAATGCCTTAGGAAATTGTTCCTAGGCCAAAAAACACCTGAAACGACTAAACAAGAAAAGCCCAAAAGTTTAATATGGATTTAATGAAATTAAATCCAAAGCGGCTTTTCTTGTGGTGCCTGTGGTGTGTCTGGTTAGAAAGCTTAGACCCCTTTTTATAGCATCAATAGGGGATAGGAATTCTGGTTTTCCCGATGTGGGACTAAAGGACTTGCCAAACTAACACAAATAAGTTTTGCTTTTCTTGATTTGTGCAAGTTAGCAAACTTTGCGATACGCTAGCTAGCAATTTTTGCTTCCTTTTGTAAAGTGCAAGCTAGCAATCTTTCTCCCCCTTTATCATTGTCAAAAAGAAGGGAAGAATACAATATTGTAATTCTTTTCTCTTTGCATAAATTTTCAAATTATAACAATCAACAAAGATAAATATTCATCAAGAGTGATCAATAGGGTACATATATCATGAATACAAGAGAATAATCATAATAAAAATCATGTCATGGAAGATATGAAGAATCAATAAAGATCAATTTGTGAATATCAAATGATCATGAATCATGTTGATAAATTTCTTCCTTTGAAAATGACAAGAAAAAGGACACAATCTTGATTTTAAAAAGAAAACTCATGTAATATAAACTAAGTAATCAAGATAATGATCCAAAAAATATATAAGAAGAATTTATGCATTTAATATGCCTAAGTTTAACATTCAAGTTAGCACTTAAAGTTCTCTTTGAGATGCTAGCATATAGCAAAAGGAAATCTCAAGTTCATGATTCATGAAAAATCAAGTTATAATTTTTGAGAAAAGTCATGATTCATTTAGAAAATTCTTCTCATTAGTAAATAACAAGAAGAAACATAGGAGAAATTGCTTCATGCATAAGAAATATCGAATCATTAAGATCATGAAAAAAATTTTGAGTATCAAGTGAAGGAATCATGATTCGTGTGACAAAAAAAGTTGTTGATTCATGCATTCAAATCATCATTACTTCAACTCATCATACATAGTTTGAAAATGTAAAATCATCAAACATGATTCAAACATTTATTTTCAAAACATTCATCATTATTTTCAACTCATT
Source organism: Musa beccarii (assembly GCA_024322285.1). NCBI lineage: Eukaryota > Viridiplantae > Streptophyta > Magnoliopsida > Zingiberales > Musaceae > Musa > Musa beccarii. Next base: position 11,071,793 of record CM044400.1, read on the forward strand.
CAATTTTACAAATCATCAAAATTACTTTCAAGAGATTCACAAAAGATAATATATATAGATTCATTTTTTATTAAAATATTGAACAGCTTTAAAGATAGCAAAACTTTCAAGAAAAATACTTTCTTCATTTTAGTTTCAATTCATGCAATTGATTTCATATAAGCATTCTCAAGTTTTTCATACAATATCCAAGCATCATGTTTAAAACAAAAAAGCAATACAAAATCATCAAGATACACATAATTGCTTCTTAAAACATATATAGAATTAATCTTATTTGGTGTGCAAGCATTATCATAAAACATGCAATTATTATGATAATTTTTTTAACTAATAAAATCATGAATAGCACTAAGTGATTTCATAGTAAGGTAAAAAGGATTTGATTGAGTCACTTACCTTGGTGTCGAAAGCTGTCAAAGCATAGTTTGCCTTCTTCTTATTCTTTTGTGCAAGCTCCTTCTTCTTCACTTTTGTATACTTATTTTTGGAGTTCCTTGGCTTCTTGTGTTTATAGCAAGTGGTTGTGTCTAGATTAAGTTTATTTTTAGATTTGGTTTCTTGTTTTATGAATTTTTTAAGTTTTTTCATCAAAAGTTCTATGTCATCATCACTTGAGCTTTCGCTTGAGTTGTCTTCTATTGTTCGAAGTGTCAAATTCTTCTTGTTCTTTGGAAAGTGATTCTTATATTCATCATGTTCCAAATAAGTCATCTCATAGGCCATCAAAGATCCAATAAGTTTTTTAAGTGAAAAGATATTTAGGTCCTTTGTCTCTTATATTGTTGTTACTTTTGGATTCCATTTTTTCGGAAGAGAACGTAAAATTTTATTAACAAGTTCAAGATTCAAAAAAGATTTACTAAGTGCTTTTAAACTATTGATGATATCTGTGAAACAAGTGTACATGCACCAATAATTTCACTTGATTTCATTAGAAACAATTGAAAATCATGCATCAAAAGATTAATTTTTGAATCTTTAACTCTACTAGTACCTTCATATGTGATTTTAAGAGTGTACCAAATGTCATGCATAGTTTCGCAAATAGACACCCGATTAAATTCGTTTTTGTCTAAAGCACAAAACAAAGCATTCATAGCTTTTGTATTTAATGAAAATGTCTTCTTTTCTAAATCATTCCATTTGTTCATTGGTTTGGAAGACTTTTGAAAAATATTTTCGATAATATTTCATAAATTTAAATCCAAAGAAAGTAAAAAAACTCTCATTCGAGTTTTCCAATATATGTAGTCCGTCCCATTAAACATAGGAGGACGAATGGTAGAAAGATCCTCTTGAAAACCGAAAAGAGCCATTTCTTTTCGGTGTTAAACCAAATGAGAAATAATATGGCTCTAATACAAACTGTTAAGATTACAGTCGACACTAAGAGGGGGAGGGGGGGATTTGAATTAGTGTAGTGATAAAAATGTAATCATTTAACTTCAAAAATGTTCGTAAAGCAAGTAAGGTAGTAGATAAAGCACTTGCAAAATAAGTAAACAAATAGAGAAAGGGAGACATGCCAATTTTATAGTGGTTAGGTCATCCGACCTATGTCCACTCCCGATTCCTCCTTCGTCGAGGCCACGGGCATTCATTAACTGATCTTCTTTCAATGGGCGAAGATCAACTACCCTTTGCAGCTCTTTCTCCTTTTTACAGGTTTAGGAGATAACCTTTATAACCCCACTCACCCCTCTCTTAGACTTAACCAAAACTCAAAGCTAAGGGGGAGGAATTTTCACAAATTACAATAGATTTTTTCCTCTTTTTGTCTTAGTTTTTGTGTGTACTAACTAGGGATGAGAGGGGTATTTATAGGCCTAAAGTAGATTTATGCTTGGAGTCAAAATTTGAATCACCCTGAGTTTTCAAGGTACTAGCTGCTAGTCATATGTGCCTTACAAGCCAATCACATGAGTGATGGTACTTGTGACTTGATATGCACTCTTTCTTTTTGCTTATTATTATTAGACATTTTATCACTTTATCTTGTGTGTTGCATATATTGTGATGTCCTTGGATCTATGCAATGGGAATCGGATTGTGATGAGATCACGATAATAAGACTGATTCACCTTTAAACAAAGACCCTAAATAATCCCGGTCATAGGTTACTCGAAAGGGACATCGAGATAACTAGATAGACTGGTGTGCTGTATGCCTGTCTATATGATGGAGGTGGCTGGTCTCATAGTACTTGTGTGGAGACACTAATGATACAGTACTGGTGCTCACTAGAGAATAAGTTCATTGATTGATCCGCTTACGAAATGCTAGATGATTATTGATACCTCACATCAAACAACGATTCCGTAGTCCCAATAGTATATCTGGTCCTTAGACTTGAGATACCAAGAATGTCCTATATGAATACTCTACTCTTTGATACCAGACTTATAGGTTTGGAAGTTCCAGACTAGTACAACTAGTTATTGGGAGTGGTAGCCAACTTTACGAGGGCTATTGAGTATCAATAGAGGATAATCTGTTCTCGATATCATGTGAGGAATATCCTATGTATTCTTGCTCGAACAAATCCTTGTCCAAGGTTATTCGGATTGAGAGAGAAAGAGTTCTCCGGGAGAATCTGATAAGAGCGAGACTCAAGGAGAGACCGTATGGGCCTAACAGCACCATGCCCGATATAGGGTCTCTGGGATATTAGATGGATGAGGGACTATAGATACATGGTAACTGAGAACAGATAGGTCCAAAGGATTGGATTCCCCTGTATCGTCTAAGGACTGCGGCGTAGTAGCCTAGTACATCTACAATCGATGAGTCGGGTGAATTATTATGGAGAAAATAATTCACTAAATCAAAAGGAATTCTGACAAGTATGACTCACGACCAGCTCAATATTGGACCTAGAGGGTCAAACACATATGGTAGGTATTACGACGAGTAGAGGTTCGGATATGAGATATCCGTCGAAGCTCCTATCTTATTGGATATCCAATAAGCCCCTGAATTATTGGATCCTAAGATGAGATCCAATAAGAGCTAATAAGAGATTATTGGGTAAAGACCTATTAATCTAAGAGGGTTGGGTAATTGGATAGAGATCAAATACCCAATAAGGCAGGATTCATTTGGGTTTACAGGGGGCCTCTATAAATAGGAGGGAATTAAAGGCTCATAGGCTGGGGTTCTCTTAGTAGCCACCTTCTATTCTCCTCTGCCCAAGAGAGGAGCATTGTCGCAGTCCCTACAGTGTGGATACCGCTAGAGAGGAGGATGCTTGACCTTCTTCATCCTCTTCTATATATCTACAGGGATTCAGAGATATACGATCTTCATAGGTACTTTCTTTTACATATACAGTTTTCGTGGATTTATTTTTGACGCATCGATATTCACACGATGATAGAACCTTTCATGGAAATCCAAGGTTTTTATTTTCTGTTCTTCCGCTGCACATGAGATGTCGCACCCTTGGATTTCCCAATAGTGGTATTAGAGCCAGGTTGTTCGTACGAAGATCGGATCTTAAATTGCATGTGTTGTGATTTAGAACAGCTTTTGTCGTCAAAATTATTGGCACAAAAGGCAAGGAAGGGCAACAACTATTGCTGCTCTTGTTGTGTTCACAGAATGGCCAAAGGCTGCTTGCAACCTTAGCTGCTACTGGCGGTTTGCATGCAGCCAGCCAGTGGGCTACGGGCCACAAGCAGGCAGCGTGCGTCGGCGGCCTACGGCGTGCCTGCAAGGGGCAAGCGGCATCCGCTTGCAGGTGGCCAGTCCGCAAGGGTCGGTGTCGCCTGCTAGCGCCGCCCATGGGCGGTTGCCCCACACGAGCGGTGATTGCGGGTGCTGTGAGCGCTGTAGAGGGGCAGTGCCACCCACAAGGGGCAGTGCCTACTAGCACTGCCCCATGGGTGGTGCTTGCACGAGCGGCGCCCCCCCATGGCAGGGGCAGCGCTTGCGTGAGTGGCGTCCCCCCCACGGCAGGGGCAGCACTTACGGGCGCTGCGCTTGCCTACTATGGCCGCGCCGCTCACAACGTCGCCGTCGGTTGGGTGGCGGTGGCCACAATATAGTAGGTAGAAGAGAAGAGAATTAGAGCTTTCTGGGCAAAAGATAGTTTTGCCCTTGGGAATTTCAAAAAGTTTTGTCCTCTCTGGTCGAATGACCAAAATACCCTTGGAAATTCTGAAAATTCCTGAATATCCCTAATTTTAAAAAATATAAGTTAATTAAAATATTTAATTAACTATTATTATTTATCTAGTATTCCTATATAATAACATATATATGTGATGTATGATGTGGACAAATGATCGTGGACCGTGTGATGTGATGTGTGTACATGTGATTATTATTATTGGCGCCTACGAGCCTCTATTTTTCTTATTTATTAACGGGTCTGCGTGCCTGTAATTATATTATAATTACACGAGGAGGCGCAGTAGGAGCGGGACTCACGATGTTGAGACGGACGATCCAACGGATGGAGATGCGTTGAGATGCTGACGGAACCTACGAAACGAGATAAACGATCATAGGGCATGGAGATGCGTCGAAGCACATATAGATCTTGATGTGAGTGATTGGGCCCACTGGTTTAGGCCTGATCACATTAGGATGTGGTCCATGATCATCTAGTGTGATTGTTCATGTGATGTGTGATTGATTATACACCTACTAAATATATATATATATATATATATATATATATATATATATATTTGCATATGATGTAGATATATAGCAAATATGTATATGTGTGACACATTATATTAGGAGATCAAATCAAAAATCTTCTCTATTAATAATATTAAGTCGGTAAACATAAAGTAATTAGATTGACCCACATGGCCTTTCATCGTTATAGGTAGGAACCGATTCCCGGTGTAGGTTGAGTTGGTCGAGTCCCTCGAGACTCACCTATATCACAATTTGCTATCTTATCTATGACATAGAGATGTCACCAGTGACCTAAGGACATGGTATACTTGGTCGAGTCCCTCGAGAGTATATCATCGAATCAGACTCATCTTGTTACGATGGTGATGACTTAACCGAACATCATGGTTGATTGAGTCCTTCGAGACCATGGTGGTTCGGAGGTCGAACAGGATGAGAATCACAATGAGTTATGATTGGCAAGAGTTGCCTACCTTTACGGGTTTAACGTGATTGGTTGAGTCCCTCGAGGTTACGTTAAGACGCCGATTGGATCCCGATCCCCACTAGAGATCTGCCGGGGGTCTTCGATTCACATACCGGAGGGTGTTATGTGTCTCGCAAAAAATTAGTGAGAGTACATTAAGATAGAAGTCCTTATCTTAACTATTTAATTTTTGTAAAGTCTACATGTTATTTATTTCTACTACATCTTTAATTTCAAAAAAATATTGCTTTCAAATCCTTTATGTGGCATACTTAATGCCAACTGCCACAGTGGTCCAAATTATATGGATTGGCTTCACAATCTGAGAATCATTCTCACGGCTGAGAAAATCGCATACGTCCTTGATACAGTGATCTCTACGCCCGATGAAAGGGCAAACAAGGATAAGATCGCTCGTTATATGAAGTACATAGATGATTCCACTCTTGCTCAGTGTTATATATTGGCCTCTGTGACTACTGAGTTACAAAGACAGCATGAAAATATGGGTGCTAATTCCATACTCTTGCATCTCCGTAAACTATTTGAGGAATAGGGAAGAACTCAACGATATGAGATATCAAAGAGTCTTTTCCGTGCTAAGATGACTAAGGGGACACCAGTTCAGAACCATGTCCTTAAGATGATTGAGTGGATCGAGAACTCACAGGTCCAGGAATGGTCCTAGAAGATAACCTATATGTGGATCTTGTGCTTCAGTCCTTACTAGATTCCTTTTCTTAATTTATAATAAATTTTAATATGAACAAGCCTGAGGTGACCCTCCCAGAGCTCCTCAATATATTAAGAGAAGCAGAGAGCATCATCAAGAAATAGAAGCCAGTTCTCTATGTTGGTGAAACCAGAAAGAAAAGGAAGGTTGAGAAGTTCCTTAAGAAGGATAAGGGCAAAATGGGTAAGGTAAAGGTTTCTAAGAATGACCTAACAAAGGACAAAGGCCAGTGCTTCCACTACGGCAAAGATGGGCATTGGAAGAGAAACTACAAAGAGTACCTTGTAGAGAGGGCGAAACAGAAGCTTGAAGAAGCTTTAAGTATATTCATGATTAGTCTCCATTTATCAGAATCTTATGATAACACATAGGTATTAGATACTGGGTGTGCTTATCATATCTGTAATTCGTTACAGGTTCTGGCAGAACCTAGGAGATTGAAGAGAGACGAGATGGACCTTAAGATGGGCAATGAAGCAAAGGTTGTTATAGTGGCTATTGGCAAGGTCACCTTACATCTGCCTGGTGGAGATATTATTACATTAGATGCATGCTATTATGTTCCTTCTATTATCAAAAATATTATTTCCATTTCATGTTTGATAGTTAGTGGATATAAATTAGTTTTTGGGAACAATGGTTGTTCAATAGCATTAGATGATGAGATCATCACAAGAGGAACATTGTATATTGGTTTATTTATGCTAGATACAGCTCCACACATCATGAGTATAAGTGAGTCTAAGAGGAAATGAGAAGAGGTGAACAATACACATTTGTGGTATTGTAGGCTAGGTCACATCCATGAGGGAAGGATTCAAAAGTTGCTGAAGAATGGATATCTAGATCCATTCTACTATGAGTCATATATGGCTTGTGAACCTTGCCTTCGGGGAAAGATGGCCAACTCTCCATTTAGTAGAACTGAAGAGAGCCACTAAGTTACTAGTACTCATACATAGTAATGTATGTGGTCCCATGTTGACTCATGCCATAGGTGGTTACTCCTACTTCATTACTTTCACTGATGATTTCTCAAGATACGGACATGTGTACTTGATGAAGTATAAGTCTGAGACTTTTGAGAAATTTAGGAAATATAAGAATGAAGTAGAGAACCAAACTAGAAAGAGTATTAAAACCCTTCGATCAGATCGAGGAGGTGAGTACTTGAGTATAGAGTTCACCCAATTCCTCAAAGACCATAGGATTTTTATTCCAATGGACACCTCCTTATACACCGTAACTTAATGGTGTATCAAAAAGGAGGAATCACACACTGTTAGACATGGTGCATTCCATGATGAGTTTCGCCGACCTACCCATTTCATTCTGAGGATATGCCCTAGAGACTACAGCTTACCTTTTGAACAAAATTTTAACTAAGTTAGTCGTGTCTACTCCATATGAGATATGGAATGGGAAGAAGCTCAATCTTAAGGTTGTTAAGATTTGGGGCTGCCCTGCCCACGTCAAGAGACACAACCCCGATAAGTTGGAATCCAGGCCGGAATGGTGCAAGTTCGTGGGATACCCCAAGGAAACTTATAGGTATTATTTCTATCACTCTGAGGACCAAAAGGTCTTTGTAGCCAAAAGAGTAGTGTTCCTTACGAAGGAACACATTCTTGGTAGAGACAGTGGGAGCATGATAGAGTTGAGCGAGGTTGGAGAACCTAGCTCAAGCACTATTCCACTGCTAGAATTTGTTCAGGTACCTAGCACACAAGTTCTAACTTTACGTAGGTCCACTAGAGTATCCCATCCTCTTGAGAGACATGTGGGACATATCAGAAGAGAGAATGTTAAGGATATTAATCCTCAGACCTACAAGGAGGCTATTATGAGCATAGACTCCAGGAAGTGGCAAGAAGCCAAAAATTCAAAAATAGATTCCATGTACTCCGACAAGGTTTGGAACCTAGTTGTTGCACTTAAGGGTATTGTATCTATTTACTGCAAGTGGATCTTCGAAAGAAGATTGTAGTAGATAGAAAGGTAGAGACCTATAAAGTAAGGCTAGTGGCTAAGGGGTATCGTCAAAGGTAAGGTATTAACTATATCGAAACTTTCTCACCCGTAACCATGCTAAAATCCATTCGAATTCTATTAGCTATTGCAGCACACTATGATTATGAGATCTGGCAGATGGACGTCAAAACCACATTCCTCAATAGCAACCTTGAGGAGGAGGTGTATATGATACAGCCTGAGGAATTTGTGTCTAAGGATAACCCAGATAAGGCGTGCAGGTTGCTTAGGTCCATCTATGGACTGAAACAAGCTTCCCGAAGTTGGAACATAAGATTTGATGAGGTGATCAAATCTTATGACTTCGTTAAGAACGAAGATGAGCCTTGTGTGTACAAGAAGGTAAGTGGGAGCATTATCACCTTTTTGGTACTGTATGTGGATGATATCTTGATCATTGGGAATGATGTAGGAATGCTCTTCATGATAAAGGCTTGGCTATCTAGGCACTTCTCTATGAAGGACTTAGGGGAAGCATCCTACGTATTGGGGATACGAATCTATAGAGATAGATCTAAGATGATGTTTGGCTTGTCCCAGTCTAGGTACATGGACATCATTGTCAAAAGGTTTGGCATGAAAAATTCCAAGAGAGGTCTCATACCAATGAGACATGGAATATCACTTTCTAGGAGTATGTCCCCAAAGACTCCTGAAGAAGGGCACACATTGATAGGATATCATATGCCTCAGCGATAGGATCTATCATATATGCTATGCTATGTACCAGGCCTGATATAGCATATGCTCTGACTGTCATAAGCATGTATCAGGCAGATCCAGGCTTGGAGCACTGGAAAGCATTAAAATACATCCTGAAGTACTTGAGAAGGACTAAGGATCTCTTACCGATATATGGAGGTAGTAGCCTCAGGGTTGAGGGCTACACAAACTCAAGCTTCCAATCCAATGTCAATGATAGCAAGTCTAATTCAGGGTATGTGTTCACCCTGAATGGAGGAGTAGTATGCTGGAAGAGTTCCAAGCAAGACACTACTGCTGACTTGACTATAGAGGCGAAATATATTGCTGTGATAGAGGTAGCAAATGAGGGAGTCTAGATGAAGAAGTTCATCATAGAATTGGGAGTTGTGTCGAGCAACGAGGAGCTAAATTCCTTATATTACGATAACTATAAAGCGATTACTCAAATAAGGGAACTTGGGTCTTATCAGAAGTGTTCTGAAGAGGTTCCAGCTTATTAGAGAGATTGTGGCCTGAAGAGATATAATAGTGGAAAAAGTTTCATCCGAAGATGACATTGCAGATCCACTAATCAAGCCATTGTCTCAAGATATCTTTGAGCGTCATAGAGGCCTTATGGGGATCAAACACGTAGGTGATAGGCTTTAGGTTAAGTGGGAGATTGCTAGTCATATGTGCCCCGCAAGCCAATCACATGAGTGATGGCACTTGTTGTTAGGGATCGAGTAGTACTAAGAGGTGGGGGGGGTGAATTAGTGCAGCGGTAAAGAACGATAAACTTTTGACATTTTAAAACAAGTTTTGGAACTTCGTATATTGAAAATGATGATTCGATTAAATCCACAACAAAAGATGCTTTAGAAGTAAATTGATTCATAAGAAGGAGATGAGAAGGTAGAGCATCAAAGTGAAGATGGTTTGCAGTAAAGTAAATTATAAGAATATAAACGCAAACCGATTTATAGTCGTTCAGTCATACGACCTACGTCCATTCTCGATTCCTCTTCACTTGAGGCCATTGGCTTTTCCACTAGCTATCCTCCTTCCAACGGGCGAGGATGAACTCCCTTACAGCACCTCTCCTTTTGACAGGCTTAGGAGGTAACCCTTACAAGGCCTCTAACCTCTCTCTTGGACTAGAACACACTTAAAACTTAGAGGGAAGATTTTGACACTATTTCAAGAGAGTTTTTCCTATTTCTTTCTCAGTTCTAGACACTCTTTCAACCATAAATGAGAGGGGTATTTATAGGCCTCAAGAGGATTCAAATTTGGAGCCCAAATATAAATCACTTTTGTGTTTCCCGGTGCTGGTGGTGCCACCACCTGTCAGTGTCAGACACTGTTAGTGTACTGGGCGGTGCCACCGCTTGGGCTTGCTACCCAACGGCGGAACCACCGCCCATCCCGCGGGCTTGCTACCAGCCGTGGAACCACCGGGCATTGGGCGGTGCCATTCCCAACAGGCGGTGCCACCTCTCGGCCTATGGGCGGTGCCATTTCCCAACTTGGGCGGTGCCACCGCCCTAGCATTTCTAGCTCACTGGTTGGGCCTTAAATCCGGCCCAAACCAGTCCGAAACAAGGCCCAATTGGCCCCTACTTGGGTTATAGGATTAACACCTAATCCTAACCTAAATTAACATGCTAACTATGAAATTAAAGACATAACATAAGCTATTACAAAGTCCACAAGTCAAGACTTCTTCTGGCGAGCTTCCGGTGAACTTCCGGCAGTCTTCCGACGAACCCTCGGAAACCATTCTGCGAACTCTTGGCAAGCTCCTGGACTTCACGATGATCTTGGCGAGTTCTAACGAGCTTCTTTGGCAAGCTCTAATCTTTCTTGGCAAGCTCCGCGAACTTCTGACGAACCTTCCGGCGAACTTCCGAAAACCCTTCGGCAAGCTCCCTACTTGTTCTTGGCTAGTTCCGAAAGTGCTCCCAATGAATCTTCAGACTTCCGTCGAACTCTCGAACTTCCAATGATCCATCGCACTTGTCTTTCGGCACTTTGTTTTACTTTATGTCTTCATCGTTAACGTAGTTAATCCTATACACACAAATAAAAACTCTAGACAGTTATTACAACGTGAATTGACATTCAGTTGCTCGGCACTAAACAGTTATTACAATTGACATTTGCTTTACGTCTTCGATCTAAATAGTTATTACAACGCGAATTGACATTCAATTGCCCGGCACGTTATTGGTCGATGCTTCGTCCAATTCTTCGGCGTATCGTACTCTCTTGCGGCTTGTTGCCCAATCGACTATTGACCTCCGCAACCCCAATATCCTTGGCGCAACTCCGCTCTTCTTGGCCCGATGCCCGATGTCTGAAGCCTTCTGCCGATTGTCGACCAAACCTCCGGCTCGACATCCAATATCCTGACATGATCACCCGGTGCAACGTCAATTCCTCCAGCATCAACTGTCTAATCTTGATCGATAGTAGACCTGCGTTACTTAAAATATAGTTAGATCACAAAACACAATCAATTAGTTTCATCATCAAAATTTGAGATTCAATAATCTCCCCCTTTTTGATGATGACAACTAATTGATGACTAACAGAGTTAACCATAACTCTCCGGAGTTTAACCAAACTCCCCCTATCAATATGTCATTGATAGAACACTTGGATTATCCCAGATCCAAGCAACATGCATCACATGTTAAGAGAAATATCAAACCATCATGCAAATATATAAAATATTCAATTCAATGCATGAAGTCATCAATCTACTTCTCCCCCTATGTCATCAACAAAAAGGAGAAGTTGCATTTAGCTAGTTTTCAAGGATATGTAAATTTTACAATCATACTAGCTATCAATCAAGATATTCAACATACATCACTTTAAAACATTCAATCATTACAAGTTTTTGAATTCTTTCTAAAGATAAGCAAGATAGTAATTTTTCATCACTTGCTTCTTGTGCAAATTTACACTTTACTTTTCTTGAAATTGTAAGGTAGCAATTTTTGATATTCAAGTTCTTTTCCTCTTTTGGAGGCTAGCAAGATAGAAAGTTTGCACTTTGATTTCTTTGTGATATGGCAAGCTAGCAATTTTCTTCCTCTTGAATGAGCTAGCAAAATTTTCATTTAAGGTGCAAGCTAGCAATAAACTTTCTCCCCCTTTATCAATGTCAAAAAGAAAGGAAGGATCAAATATGATGATATAAATTTTTCACATAAGTTTGCATAAAAAAAAGTTTACATCGATCTTCAAATCATGATACAAATATACAAATATATCAATATAATGGATCAAGTTATGATTTGTGATTCATCATAAAAGATATCTAGAAGAACATAATTTCTTTTACTTCAATATTCAAATCATGACAAGTGATACATATCAAAATTCTACAAGAATATTTCAATCATCAAGTCATGAATCATACAAAGAAGTATTGAAGCAAAGGAGAAAAAATCAATTTAAGCATGCAATCAAGTTCAAGTCATGAATACCAATGCTAGCATATTTTACATATATTTTTATGCCATGATAAAAATGATAAATCAATTATTCAATCATATCATGTAATGAAAGATATCAATATGAAAAATCAACAAGGATCCAAAGATATCATTCATTATTCATAATTATTCTTTTTAGCAAGATCAAGATCATGATTTTAAAACAAATTCTAAGCATATATTTCCAAGAAATCAAAATCATGATTCACAAATATTTTCTTTAGCATCAATTTTCAATTCATGATAAAGTGTATACAACCAAGAATCATAATACATAAAAACATAATATTCTCATAGATCAAGTCATGATTCAATGATTCATCTTAAAGCAAATTTTATTTATATTAAATATTCAATTTACCACACAAGGCAAAGAAATCATATTACTTCTAGGATATAATATCAAGGCTCAAGAAGAACATGATTCAATTGAGCATGGATAACACAAAGAGCATTTTGATTCATGCATAAGAATTTTCATCAAGATCACATTTCATACGAATCAAGATATCAAGATAACAAATTCATAAAAATTCAAGTATTAAATTTCGAGAAATTAAAAGACAAGTTACATTTCATTTAAAGAATTTTCTTTTGATAAAACAGAAGGAGCATGGTAAACGATCTTGATTTATAAAGAACTTCAAGTTATAATTGTCAAGATCATGATTTCAATTAAAATTTCTTTATAGCAAAATGAAATCTTTTAGAACTTGATTCAAGCATTAAATACATCTTAACAAGTCATAATTCCAAAAGATTTAAGAATCACTAAAAGAAAATTCATTCAAGTTCAATTTGACTACTTCATACTTATCATTAAAATTATTTTCATAGATTCATATAGATGGATTATTTAACACATCATCAAAATCTCATTCATAATTCAAGTGATTCACAAACTATCATAAATGATTCATCACTTGTATTTTATGAAAAATAAAAAATTTTAAAAATCATACATTTTGCTTTTTTATGATTTGCATTGATTTTGTATAAACATGTCTTTGTCTTCTTTTATGTTGAATAGAAACAAGCATAAATGTTCAAGACATAAAGGCTAAAACCATTATCAAGATTCTTAAAGTTAAAAAATATAACATGTCATATAAACAATTCATCATAAAATGATTAAGACCAGAAACACATAGGTTCAAAGTGCAAGAGTCACTCATCACACATAATGTATTTTATTTTAATTTATTTGTTTCATATGAGTGTGCTCATGTTTTAAAAGATGAGTATCATTTTTAAAATCAACACATGAGTTTCGTCATCAAGATATGATATCATAAAGTCATTAAGTATGATAACAACCTTTTAACATTTTCATTTTATCATTATCAATGATGATTTCATAAGGTATGTTCAAATATTTTCATGAAAGCCATCATCATATAAATTCAAAATACAAGTTTGTCATTAAACCTATTAAGATCAAAAGCATTACACATAAAGCATCATGATAGTGTATTTTCTCATTTTTATGTGTTTCATTTCATGCAAATTGATTTCATGTGAGCATGTTCAAATTTTCATGTAAAGACCAAACATCATCAAAATCATTTTAATTCTTTTTTTCATTATTATTAGTTATAATAAGATGATTTAGCTTAGTGTGAGAAATCATACATCATTCATGAAAAGTCATAGATATTCATGGATTTAAACAAGCATTGTCAATAATCATGCATGCATCATTCATAAAATTACATCATTCAAAATTTTAAAACATAACATGCATGATATAAAATCGTCAAACATCATGTTTAGAATGGAAAACCAATGTAAGTCATCAAGATACACATGCATGGATTAGTCCTCATAGGTATACACACATTATCACACATCGTACAATCATCATTCAAACTTTTATTTTTCAAAAATTCTAGTAGAAAAAGCAGGAAAATATTTGAAAATAAATTTTTTATTTCCTACCAACTAAACTACGTACTCATGAAAAATTTCAAGTAATTTTAAAAAGCAAAGGAGCTTTGGTTAAGTTGCTTACCTTGTAGTCGAAGACCGTCAAAGCCCAATTCGTTGTTTCGTTATTTGATTCTTCTTTGTGCTTCTTCTTCATCTTTGGCCTCTTCCTCCATTCAAGTTCATTTATATTTTTAAATTTTTGTTTATTGAACTTGTTAACATTTATTGTTATGTGTTCAATGTTCTCATCACTTGAGTCATCACTCAAGTGGTATTCAATTGTCCGAAGTTTCAAATCCTTCCTATTCTTTGGAAGGTGGTTCAAGTGTTCAATGAGTTCAAAATGTTCTTGGAGGCTCATTTCATATGTCATTAGTGAGCCAATTAGTTCTTCAATAGATAAATTATTTAAATCTTTAGCCTCTTGTATTGTGGTTACTTTAGGATCCCACCTTTTTGGAAGGGACCTTAAGATCTTACTTATGAGTTCAAATTTTGAAAAAGATTTACCAAGAGCTCTTAGACTATTGATGACATCCGTGAAATGAGTATACATATCACCTATAGTCTCGCTTGGTTTCATTCGAAAAATCTCAAAATCATGCAATAAGAGGTTTACTTTTGAGTCTTTGACTCTACTAGTTCCCTCGTACATGATTTCAAGTGTTCGCCAAATTTTAAAAGCTGTTTTGCACATAGAAATCCGATTGAACTTGTTCTTGACGAAAGTGCAAAATAAGGAATTCATAGCCTTTGCATTTAAAGAAAAATATTTCTTCTCCAAGTCCGACCATTCGTTCGTCGGTTTAGAGGGAAGTTGAAAATGGTTTTCAACAACGTTCCACAAATCCAAATCCATTGAAAGCAAGAAAACTCTCATTCGAGTTTTCTAATAAGTGTAGTCCGATCCGTTAAAGAACAGTGGACGAACAACCGAAAAGCCCTCTTGAAAGCCATGAAGAGCCATTTCGCATGGGTGTAAAACCGAATGAGAAATAACGTGGCTCTGATACCAATTGTTAGGGATCGAGCGGCACTAAGAGGGGGGAGGGTGAATTAGTGCAGCAGTAAAGAATGATAAACTTTCGACATTTTAAAACAAGTTTAAAAAACTTTGTATGTTGAAAATGATGCTTCAATTAAATCCGCAACGAAAGATACTTTAGACATAAATTGATTCGTAAGAAGGAGATGAGATGGTAGAGCATCAAAGTGAAGATGGTTTGTAGTAAAGTAAATTGCAAGAATATAAACGCAAATTGATTTATAGTGGTTCAATTATATGACCTACGTCCACTCCCGATTCCTCTTCACTTGAGGCCACCGGCTTTTCCACTAGCTATCCTCCTTCCAATGGGCGAGGATGAACTCCCTTACAGTACCTCTCCTTTTGATGGGCTTAGGAGGTAACCCTTACAATGCCTCTCACCCCTCTCTTGGACTAAAACACACTTAAAACTTAGAGGGAAGATTTTGACACTATTTCAAGAGAGTTTTTCCTATTTTTTTCTCAGTTCTAGACACCCTTTCAATCATGAATGAGAGGAGTATTTATAGGCCTCAAGAGGATTCAAATTTGGAGCCCAAATTTGAATCACTTTCATGTTTTCTAGTGTTAGCAGTGCCACCGCCTGGGCTTGCTGCCTAGTGGCGGTACCACCGCCTAGCCCGGCGGTGCCACCACCTAGGCTCTCGGGCACTGGGCGATGCCATCGCCCTAGCCTGGGTGGTGCCACCGCCTAGCCAATGCTCTCGGGTCCTGGGCGGTGCCATTGCCTAGGCATTTCCAACTCACTGGTTGGCCTTAAACCAGCCCAAACCAATCCGAAACAAGGCCTAATTGGCCCATCCTTGAGTTATAGATTAACACATAATCCTAACCTAAATTAATGTACTAACTACGAAATTAAAGACATATCTTAAGCTATTACAAAGTCCACAAGTCAAGACTTCTTCCAGCGAGTTTCCGGCGAACTTCTGGCGGTCTTCCGACGAATCCTCGGAAACCATTCTATGGACTCCCGACAAGCTCCTGGACTTCACGATGATCTTGGTGAGTTCCAACGAACTTCTTTGGCAAGCTCCAATCTTTCTTAGCAAGCTCCGTGAACTTCCGATGAACCTTCTGGCGAACTTTCGAAAACCCTTCGGCAAGCTCCCTACTTGTTCTTAGCTAGTTTCAGCAGTACTCCCAATGAATCTTCGGACTTCCATCGAACTCTTGAACTTGCAATGATCCATCACACTTGTCTTCTGGCACTTTGTTTCGCTTTATGTCTTCATCGTTATCATAGTTAATCCTGCACATACACAAATAAAAACTCTACTTCGATCTAGACAGTTATTACAACATGAATTAAAATTTAGTTACCCGGCACATCATTGGTCGACGCTTCATCTGATTCTTCGACGCATCGTCCTCTCTTGCGGCTTGTTACTCAATCGGTGTTTGACCTCCGCAACCCCGATATCCTTGGCACATCTTCGCTCTTCTTAGCCCGATGCTCGACGTTCGAAGCCTTCTGCCGATTGTCGACTGGACCTCCGGCTTGACATCCAATATCCTGATATGATCACTCGGTGTAACATCATTTCCTCTAGCGTCAACTGTTTAATCCTGATCGATAGTAGACCTACGTCCCTCAAAACACAGTTAGATCACAAAACACAATTAATTAGTTTCATCATCAAAATCTAAGATTCAACACTTGTGACTTGATATGCACTCTTTCTTTTTGCTTATTATTATTAGGTATTTTATCATTTTATCTTGTATGTTGCATATATTATGATGTCCTTGGATCTGTGCAATAGGAATCGGATCATGATGAGATCATGATAATGAGACCGATTCACCTTTAAACACAGACTCTAAATAATCCTGGTCATAGGTTACTCGAAAGGGATATCGAGATAATCGGATAGACTGGTGTGCTGTATACCTGTTCAGATGATGGAGGTGGCTAGTCTCATAGCTACTCAAGTGGAGACACTAAGGATACAGTACAGGTGCTCATTGGAGAATGAGTTCACTAATTGGTCCGCTTACGGAATGTTGGATGGTTATTGATACTTCACGTCAGATAGTGATTCCGTAGTTCCAATAGTATATCTAGTCCTTAGACTTGAGACACCAAGGATGTCCTGTATGAGTACTCCACTCTTTGAAACTGGACTTATAGGTTTGGAAGTTTTATACCTAGTATAGCCGGTTATTGGGAGTGGTAGCCAACCTTACGAGGGCTACTGAGTGTCAATAGAGGATCATCCGCTCTCGGTATCATAAGAGGAATATCCCATGTTTTCTTGCTCAAACAAATCCTTGGCCAAGATTATTCGGATTGAGGGAGAAAGAGTTCTCATGGAGAATCCGATAAGAGCGAGACTCGAGGAGAGATCGTATGGGCATGACAGCACCATGCCCGTTATAGGATTTTTGAGATATTAGAAGGATGAGGGACTATAGATACATGGTAACCGAGGATAAATAGGTCCAAAGGATTGGATTCTCCTGTATCGTCTAGGGACTACGGCGTAGTGACCTAGTACATCCGTAATCGATGAGTCGAGTGAATTATTATGGAGATAATAATTTACTAAGTCAAAAGGAGTTCTAACAAGTATGACTCACGGCCAGCTCAATATTAGGCCTAGAGGGTCACACACATATGGTAGGTGTTGCGACGAGTAGAGGTTCATATATGAGATATCCGTCGGAGCTCCTATTTACGAGGGCTATTGAGTGTCAATAGAGGATCATCCGCTCTCGGTATCATGAGAGGAATATCCCATATATTCTTACTCGAACAAATCCTTGGCCAAGGTTATTTGGATTGAGAGATAAAGGGTTCTCTGGGAGAATCTAGCAAGAACAAGACTTGAGGAGAGACCGTATGGGCCTGACAACACCATGCCCTGTATAGAGTCTTTGGGATATTAGATGGATGAGGGACTATAGATACATGGTAACTGAGGACAGATAGGTCTAAAGGATTAGATTCTCTTGTATCGTCTGGGGGTCATGGCGTAGTGGCCTGGTACATCCGTAGTCGATGAGTTGGGTGAATTATTATAGAGATAATAATTCACTAAGTCAAAAGGAGTTCTGACAAATACGACTCACGGCCAGCTCGATATTGGGCCTAGAGGATCACACACATATGGTAGGTGTTAAGATGAGTAGAGGTTCGGATATGAGATATCCGCTGAACCCCTTATCTTATTAGATATCCATTAAGCCCCTGAATTATTGGATCCTGAGATGAGATCCAATAATTGCTAATAAGAGATTATTTGGTAGAAACCCACTAATCCAAGAGGCTTGGGTAATTGGATGGAGATCCAATACCCAATAGGGAAAAAGATCCATTAAGATTTTCAGGGGGCCTCTATAAATAAGAGGGAACCAAAGCTCTATAGGCTGGGAGTTTTTTTTTGGTAGCCACCTCCTGTTCTCCTCTCCCGAGAAAGAGAGGTGCATCGTCGCAATCCCTGTCGTGTGGATACCACTAGAGAGGAGGACGCTTGACCTCCTTCATCCTCTCTCACAGATCTGTAGGAATTCAGGGATATACGATCTCCTTAGGTATCTTCTTTTACACATGTAGTTTTGCGGATTTGTTTTAACACACCGATCTTCGCACGATGACAGAAACTTTCTATGGGAAATCTGGGGTTTTGTTTTCTGTTCTTCCGCTGCGCATGTGATGTCGCTCCCCTTGTAGATTTCCCAACAGATATGGACTTCTATCTTGACGTGCTTCCACTATTTTTCTAGTGAGTCTTGCAACACCCTCAACACGTGAAATGGAAGTCTTCGATAAACTTCTAGTGGGGATCGATATTCAATCAGCATCTTAGTGTAACCTCAAGGGACTCGACCAATCACACTAAGCCCAAAAGGTAGGCAACTCTTATCGATCATAACTCCTTATGATTCTCGTCCTATTCAGCCTCCGAACCACCATAGCCTCGAGGGCTCGACTAACCATGATGTTCGGTTAAGTCATCATGATCGTTTCAAGATTAGTTTGATTCAATGATATATCATTGAGGAACTTGACCAAGCATACAATGTCTTTAGGTCACCAGTGGCATCTCTATGTCGTAAATAAGATAGCGAATCATGATATAGGTGAGTCTCGAGGGACTCAACCAACTCAACCTACACCGGGAATCGGTTCCTACCTATAACGATGGAAGGCCACGTGGGTCAATCTAATTGCCTCATATTTACTGACTTAATATTATTGAGAAAGGAGATTTTTTTAATTTCGATGTCCTAATATGAGGTGTCACACATATACATATATAATATATATCTACATCGCATGCAAAAATATATATATCTAGTAGTTGTATAACAAATCACATATCATATGAGCAATCACACCAGATGATCATGGACCACATCCTAATCTGATCAAGCTCGAACCAGTGGACCTAATCACTCACATTAAGATCTATGTGTGCATCAGCATATCTCCATGTCCTGTGATCGTCCATCTCATCTCGTTGGTTCCGTCGGCATCTCAACGCATCTCCATGCGTCGGATCATCCATCTCGATCTCATGGGTCCCACTATCGCTTCCACACTCCCATTGTGCCTCGTGTAATTATAATATAATTATAGGTATACGGGCCTGATAATTAAATGAGAAAAATAGAGACTTATAGGCCCCAATAATAATAATCACATGTATACACACATCACACGGTCTATGATCATCCGTCCATATCATACATCACATATATACATCATCATCAAGTAGGACTATAAGATAAATAATAGTAGTTTATAATCCTTTTAATTAACTAATATTTTTGTAAAACAAGAGACATGCAGGAAATTTTTTGAAGCTAAAGGGCATTTTGGACATTTGGCAAAAGAGGGTAAAAATATAATTTCAAAATTTCCTAGGGGCAAAATTATCTTTTGGTCAAAAGCCCTAATCCCTCCGTTGTTGCACATTGTGTTGCAGCTGCGACTGTCGCCACCCTACCGACGTCGACCATGGGCGCGGGGGGGCACCGCCCATGCCTATGGGCGGCTCGCCCGTAGGCAGTGTGCCTATGAGTGGTGCCATTGTAGGTAGTCATTGCCCCTGTAGGTGCTACCCGTGTGAGCCGGTGCCCCCTTTGCGGGCACCACTGCCATCTTGCGACCGCAACCCCCGCGACCGCAGCACTTGTCGACACCCCCCGCCCATGCGGGCACAACGCCCGTAAGCACCAATCTACTGCGGGCGACCACCCGCAAGCGGCGCCAGCCATGCGGGCACTTTTGCTCGTAGGCACAGTGCCTCAGGCGATACCGGCCCTTACGGGTAGGCCGCCAACAAGCGAGCATCGCCCGCCCCTTGCAAGCAAGCCCGCTGGTGCCGCCTGAGACAGTAGCCCGCAAGCAGCGCCTCGCTTGTGGCTCGTAGCCCATCGGCCAGCTGCATGCAAATCGCCGACGACGGCCAAGGCTGCAAGCAGCCTTTGGCTATTCTATGAGGGTAGCAATCCATTCTTCAAGGTAGTTGCTACCCCTTTCTTGCTATTGCACCAACAATTTTTGATGTCAAAAGCTATTCTAAATCACAACACATGTAGTTTAAAATCTAATTTTTGCACGAACAACATGGCTTTGATACTACTATTAAAAAATCTAGGAGTGATATCACATGTGCAATGGAAGAACAAAAAATAAAAATCCTAGATTTCTACGAAATGGTTTCGTCATCGTGCGAAAATCGATGCATAAAATAAATCCATAAATTTAAAAAACTATGTATATAAAAAGAAAATACCTAGGGAGATCATATATCTTTGAATTTCTGTAAATCCATAGGGTAGATGAAGGAGGTTAAGCGTCCTCCTCTTTAACGGTGATCCATACGGTAGGAGCTGCGACGATGCTCCTCTCTAAGAAGAGGAGAATAGAAGATGGCTGCTAAGATGACCCCAGCCTATGGACCTTTAGTTCCCTCCTATTTATAGAGACCCCTTATAAAAATTAATGGATCTTGCCCTATTAGGTATTGAATCTCCATCCAATTATCTAAGCCTCTTAGATTAATTGGTCTCTACTCAATAATCTAGCTCTTATTGGATCTCATCTATGGGATCCAATAATACAGGGGCTTATTGGATATCCAATAAGATAGGGGCTCCGATGATTATCTCATATTAGAACCACTACTCGTCGTTATACCTACCATATATATATGACCCTCTAGGCCTAATATCGAGCTGGTCGTGAGTCATACCTATCAAAACTCCTTCTGACTCTGTGAATTATTATCTCCATAATAATTCACTCGACTCATCGACTGCGGACGTACTAGGCCACTACGCCGCACTCCTCAAATGATACAGAATTCTTTGGATCTATCTGCCCTCAGTTATCATGTACCTATAGTCCCTCATCCATCTAATATCTCAAAGACCATATATCGGGCATGGTGCTGTCAGGCCCACGGTTTCCAATCGAGTCTCGCTCTAATCGGATTCTCCCATAGAATTCTTTCTCTCTTAATTCGAATGACCTTGGCCAGGGATTTGCTTGAGCAAGAATACATGGGATATTCCTCTCATGATACCGAGAGTGGATGATCCTCTATTGACACTCAATTACGTTCGTAAGGTTGGCTACCATTCTTGAGAACTGACTATACCAAATCTGGAACTTTCGAAACTTGTAAGTCCGATGTCAAAGAATGGAGTACTCATACAAGGTATCTTTGGTGTCTTAAGTCTAAGGACTAGATACACTACTAGGACTACAGAATCGTTGTCTGACATAAGGTATCAATAACCATCCAGCATTCTGTAAGTGAATCAATTAGTGAACTCATTCTCTAATGAGCACCTATACTGTACCCTTAGTGTCCCCACATGAGTAGCTATTAGACCAACCACCTCTATCATATGGGTGGATATACAGCACACCAGTCTATTTGGTTATCTCGATGTCCCTCTCGAGTAACCTATAATTGGGATTATTTAGGATTTGTATTTAAAGGTGAATCGATCTCATTATCATGATCTCATCACGATCCGATTCCATTGCATAGATCCAAGGATATCACAATATACATATAAATAATGTGAGAAAATATCAATAATCATAAGCAAAGAGATTATCGTAGTGTGTTATAAGTGTCATCACTCACGTGTTTAGCTTGTAGGGTACTTATAACTAGCAGAGATAACCAGACAAACTGGTGTGTTGTATACCTATCCATATGATGGAAGCGACTAGTCTCATAGCTACTCATATGGGGACACTAAGGATACAGTGTAGGTGCTCATTGGAAAATGAGTTCGCTGATTGATCCACCCATGAAATGCTGAATGGTTGATAATACCTTATTATCAAATAGCGATTTTGTAGTCTTAGTAATGTATCTGGTCCTTAGACTTAAGACACCAAGAATGTCCTATATGAGTACTCCACTCTTTGATACTGGACTTACCGGTTTGAAAGTTCCAAATCTAGTACAGTCGATCATTAGGAGTGATAGCCAACCTTACGAGGGCTATTGAGTGTCGATAGAGGATCATCCGCTCTCGATATCATGAGAGGAATATCTCATATGTTCTTACTTAGATATATTCTTAGCCAAGGTTATTTGGATTGAGAGAGAAAGAGTTCTCCGGGAGAATCCAATTAAAATGAGACTCGATGAGAGACCGTATAGGCCTGACAAAACCATGCCTAGTATAGGGTCTCTAGGATATTAGATGGACGAGAGACTATAGATAAATGATAATTGAGGGCAGATAGGTCCAAAGGATTATATTCCCTTATATCGTCTAAGGGTTGTGACGTAGTGGCATAGTACGTCCACAATTGATGAGTTAAGTGAATTATTATAGAGATAATTCACTCAGCTAGAAGGAGTTCTGACAAGTATGACTCACGACCAGCTCGATATTGGGTCTAGAGAGTCATATATATATATATATATATATATATATATATATATATGATAGGTGTTGCAATGAGTAAAGGTTCAGATATGAGATATCCGCCGGAGCCCCTATCTTATTGGATATCCATTAAGTCCTTGAATTATTGGATCCTAGAGATGAGATCCAATAAGAGCTAATAAGATATTATTGGGTAGAGACCCACTAATCTAAGAGGATTAGGTAATTGGATGGAGATCCAATACCCAATAAATAGAAGGGAACCAAAGGCCCATAGGCTAGGATTTTTGGTAGCCACCTTCTATTCTCCTTTCTCTCCCCTCCTCAGTCAGTAGCCCCAATATGAGGTGTGTGGACAGTAAGAAGGGCCGACCCCTTCTTGATTGCGTAGTGTACGTAACGAAGAGTTTTGAGTAGCAATTTGAGGAGTGTCATCGTAGCCCCTGCCACATGGATTATAGCTAGAGAGGACATTTGAACTCCTTTATTCAGTCTCACATATCTATAGAAATTCAGAGATATATGATCTCCCTAGGTAATTCTCTTACGTGTAGTTTTTCGGTTTTGTGGGTTTTGCACACTAACTCTTGCACGACGATAAGAACCTCTTTTTCTATGGGAAATCTATGATTTTTGTTTCTGTTCTTCCATTGTGCATATTATGTTGTCGCAGATTTTCTAACAAAATCTACTATAGAGGTATGAGGTGAAGAATGCTTAAAGCACGTAAAGACCAAGAAGACATGCTTTGAACTTTAGAAGCTTCGAAGCATACCTTTGAGAGGGGACAAATGATAGGGAATATAAATCAGCTAGCCACCATTTCGCCACCTCAGTGCCATATCAAACCAACATTCTTTTGTCTATAAAGATCAAAACCCAAAAGATAGCTCAAGTCAATTGCTGAGATGCGGGGTTGCTAGGCTACCTCCTTAGTGGAATGTTCATAAGAATATTTTCAGAAAACCAAAAGATAGTTTAAGTTAGTTATAAATTAGCTCCCTTACGAAATATTCATAGGAATATTCCCAAAAAACTAGAAGACAATTTGGATTACAAATCGACTATCTTATAAAATATTCAAAGGAATATTCTTAGAAAACTAGAAGGAATTAACTCCCTTATGGAATATTCATAGGAATATTCTTAAAAGGCTAGAAGACAGTTCAACTTGGCTATGAACTGGCTCCCCTATGAAATATTTATATAAATATTCCTATAAGATCAAAAGGAAATTCAGGTCAGTTATGCATTGACTCCCTTATAGAATATTCATATGAATATTTTTAAAAGATTAGAAATCAATTCAGGTCAATTATGAATAGTCTCCCTTATGAAATATTCATAGGAATATTCCCAAAAGATCACAAAGCAATTTAGATTGATTATGAACGGGCTCCCCCATAGAATATTCGTAGGAATATTCCAAGAAGATCAAAAGATAATTCGGGATAGTTACAAACTGCCCCCTCCATAGGATCTTTATAAGATATTCTCTCCCCTTGAGGTTATTATAAATATATGTCATTGGCTCTAGATTTTGGAGAAAGAGAAGGGAGAAAAAAGATACAACTAAAGACTAACTTAAGTGTGAGAGGGATCGGCTTAGGAAACCTCTCTCAACCTCGATCTTTGTACAGAAACAAAGCTAAAGAAACCCTATTCTCTCCTGGGTGACTCCTAGCATACGGATCAGAGCCACATCATACTGACATTGACGTCAATGACATCTTTCCTTAACAAAAGTGAAACATGATAAAGGTGAAATATGTTGATTGGATCATCTCTTTATTCTAGTCTTGGCAGCATTCTCCTAAACTAATCTTCTTAACATCTTTTATTTACCCTCTTCTTCTTTTCCTTCATATGCTTCCTTCATTTTCTACATTTATTAGAAATTCAATCCTAATGAGTTGATACTTGGGCTCATATTTCATTTTGTATCATAAATCATTTTCACAATACTTTGGGTTTTAAGTTCTTTTATCTTTTGATTAGAAACTTTTGAGTTTTCTAATTTTTTAAATGGCTAACAAATTTTATAGTCTTCAACGATCCTAATCTCTATCGACGAAAGCACATTTGAGTTATAAGACTGATTATGAAGCCCTCAATGAGTGATACTAATTTTCATTGAACCTCTATGAAATAAACAAATCTAGGCATACTTATATCCTTACCATGGATCATTTGATATTTATTAAAGTATTGCTCAGTCAATATTATTGATAAGCTAAAAGTGGGTTGTGATTTTAGTAGAAAAATGATTTTACGTGGAATATTGATTTTTAATTTAAGTCAAATGCTTATATCATTGACATTAAGGATTAGGTGCATTTCGATCTCAAACCTAAATGAAAAGTCAACTTGGCCCCAAATATGCCCAACCCTCTTGTTTGAGGAGGGACCCGAATCAGGTCCAACTTAGATTGGGTTTAGTTGACCCAACTAGGGAGATTAGGTTAGGCTTGACTTGATTGGGATCCGGGCTCAAGCAAGGCAACTTAGATCTAGTTGAGCCTAGGATCGAGCCAAACAATGAACCCATATGAGCCCAAGACCTAGCCAAATAGCAAACTCGGTTCATACTTGGTCAAAGTCTAGGTGTGGTCTAGGGACAGCTTAGGATAGTCAAGATCGTTGTTTCAATCAGATCAATCCTATTTAGCTCGGTCCAATTTGATTCGAGCCTTATTCAATCCAACTTACTCTAACACTTAAAGCCTTTTTTATTACTCTTAAACATGAAACAGCCTAGACTCGATTGGTTAATGAGAGGCCTAAATGTTTACTAGTTTTGCATGTCAGTGCCAATATCAGATGGTTGAGACCATTTTCTTTCCATTTTGGTGTTTTCCTTGTATCATAATGAAATATGATAAAGGTGAAACATGTTAATTGAATCATCTCTTCTTTCCGGCCTTGGTAGCATTCCCCTACCTTCATCTTCTAAACACTTTTTTTTGCCCTCTTCATCCTTTCATTTGTTTGCTTCCTTCATTTCTCTACCTTTATTATAACTCTATTCCTAATGAACTGATACTTGGGCTCATAATTTGTTCTCTATCATAAATCATCTTCATAATACTTTTGATTCAAAACTTTTAGCTCTTTGATTTTTTGATTGAAAACTTATGAATTTTTTTTTATTTTCTAAATAGATAACAAATGTTTGAGGTTGAGTAGGGCCTTACGCAACTCTAATCTCTAGCACAAAAGCATGTGGCAACTATAAGACTAATAGCATGACTCTTATTTCCCTTTGACCTCTATGAAACCATAAAATCTAGGTTTACTTGTATTTGTTTACTTCATTTCTATACTTTTATTGTAAGTCCAATCCTAAGCAGTTGATCATTGGGCTTATATTTAATTTTGTATCATAAATCATCTTCATAATACTTTTGATTAGAATACCTTTGAGTTTTTTTTACATTTTAAATAGTTAATAAATTTTTGAGGTTGAGTAGGGCCTTCAATGACCCTAATCTCTAGCATGCAAGCATATGGTAGCGATAAAACCTATTGCAAAGCCTTCCATGAGCAACCCTCATTTCGTTTTGACCTTTATAAAACCATCAAATCCAGATTTACTTGTATTACTACAATAGATCATTAGATATCTAATGCAGTATTACCTAGTCTCTATTATTGATGAGCCGAAATTGGGTTATGATTTTGATGGACAAATAACGTTATGAGAAATATCTGCTTTTGTTTCTTGAATGCGGAGTTGGGCCAACTTTAAATAGGTTGAACCCTCTTGTTTGAAAAGTGACTTGAATTGAATCTAATTTTGATCAGGTTTGATTGACCCATCTAAAGAGATCGAGTCACACTAGATATGATTGGGATTTAGGCTTGAGCAAAGTGAATGAGACCGAGTTGAGCCTAGGATTGAGCCAAGCAGTGAATCCATATAAGTCCAGGCTCTAACCATACGAGGAACCCAATTGAGCCCATGTTGGAGTACAAATATGGTCCAGGAGTAGTCCAAGGTGGTGTAAATCATCATTTCAGTCAGACTGTGCCTAATTAGGTTAGTTAAGTTTGATACCTTATCTAAATTGACTAGATCCTACTTTTAAACCTATAGCAGCCTAAACATAATTGGTTAATAAGTGATCTAAATGTTTATTGGTTTTGCAAATTACTATCAAATTACTGAGATCGAGTAGGGCTTTCAAAGACCCTGATCTCTAGCACAGAAGCATATGGTAGATATGGTAGCTAAAAGACTGATTGTGAAGCCCCTCTGTAAGACCCTCATTTTCCTTTGATCACTATGAACTACCAAATCTAGGTTTACTTATATCATTGCAATCAATCATTAGATATCTGATATAGTATTACCTAGTCTATATTATTGATCAACTGAAAGTGGATTGTGATTTTAGTAGAAAAATGATGTTATGTAAAATATCAACTTTTATTTTTAGTCAAATGCTTGGGTCATTAACGTTATGGATTAGGTACATTCCAGTCTTAAACCTAAATGAAGAGTTGGGCTAGTCCAAAACAAGTCCAACTGTCTTCTTTGAGGTGGGACTCAAATCAGGTCCAACTCAAGTAGGATTCGATTGACTAGACTAGGGAGATTAAGTCAAGTTTATTTGAATTCAGACCCTGGCAAAACGATCTGAACCCAATTGAGCCTAAGCTCAAGCCGTGCGATGAACCAAAATGAGTCCATGCCCCAGCTAGGTAGCGAACCTAGTTAACCTTAAACCAAAGTCTAGGAGTAGTTTGAGGTGGTCTGGTTAGTTATTTGAACTAGACTAAGCCTAATTAGGTTGGTCCTTTACATTCAAATATTTTACCTACATCAAAGCGAAACATAATAAAGGTGGAACATGGATCATCTCCTTATTCTAACCTTGCAACATTCCACTTTTTCTTTACCCTATTTTTCCTTTCATTTGTTAGCTTCATTCATTTATCTACTTTTATTGTAAGTCTATTGCTAATGGGCCGATACTTGGGTTTATATTTTTGTATTGTATTATAAATCATCTTCATAATGTTTTTTATTATAATCATTTGAGTTCTTAAATCTTTTGGCTATAAACTTCTAAGTTTCTGACTTTTATACAGTTGACAAATTTTTGAGGTAAAGAGGAGCATTCAACAACCCTAATCTTTAACATGGAAGCACGTGATTGGTATAAAACAAATTGTGTGATACTCTTTTTAACTTATATGAAACAATCAAATCGATGTTTACTTATATCGCTACCATAGATCATTAGATATTTGATGCAGTATTATCTAATCTTCATTATTGATAAGTTGAAAGTAAGTAATGATTTTGATGAAAAAAATACGTTATGTGAAATATCAACTTTTTTACTTTTTCCAATTGAAGAGTTGGATCAACCCTAAGCAACAAACCTATATGAGCATAGGCCCCAGCCAAATAACAAATCCAATTGAGCTCAGGCTTGAGTCCAAGCATGATCTAACAGTAGTTCAATGTGTTCTAGATTGTTGTTTCAGTTAGACTAAGCCTAATTACGTCGATCCATTTCGATTCAAGCCTTTCCAATCTGACTTGGTCATCCTTCACCTTAACATTTTTCTTTGCCCTCTTCTTTCTTTCTTTCATTTTCTTCTTTTATTTCTCTACCATTATTACAAGTCCATTTTTAGTGAGCCGATACTTGGGCTTATATTTCTTTTTGTTTCATAAATCATCTTTACAATACTTTTGGTTGGAAACTTTTGAGTTCTTCAATCTTTTGATTAAAAACTTCTGATTTTTTCATTTTTTTTAACTATTAATGCATTTCCAAGGTTGAGTAGGGCCTTTAGCAACCCTAATCTTTGGCATAGAAGCCTATGATAGATATAAGACCAATTGCAAAGCCCTTTATGAGAGACCCTCGTTTCCCTTTGACCTCCATGAAACCACCAAATCTAGGTTTCCTTGTATTGCTATCATATATCACTAAATATCTATTGTAGTATTACTTAATCCCCATTGTTGATGAGCTGAAGGTGGGTTATGATTTTGGTGAAAAAATAATGTTATATGAAATTTTAGCTTTTTATTTCGAGTTAGATGCTCATGCAATTGATGTTATGGATTAGATGCATTTCAATCTTAGACTCGAATAAAGAGTTGGGCTAGGCGAAACCCTCTTATTTGAGAAGAGACTCAAATTAGATCCACTTTAGGTCAAGTTCAATCGGCTCCACTAACGAGATCGAGATCAGGCCAAGCTATACCTTATCCTAATCTAGGCCCCAAGCAAGGATACTCAGACCCATATGAGCCTAAGATCAAGCTAAGTAGTGAACCCATATGAGTCCAAGCCCTAGCAAAATAATAAACCTAGTCGAGCCTAAGCCAAAGTTAAAGCATGATCCAAGAGCAGTTCGAGGTGGTATAGATCATCGTTTCAACTAGATCCATCCTAATTAGGTCAATTTAGTTCTTCAAGTCTTATCCAAACTAACTAGTTCTTACTCATAAACTTGAGGCCTTTTATTACTCTTAAACTTGAAGTTGGCTGAACCAGATTGGTTAACAAGTGGTATAAATGTTTATAAGTTTAGCCTACCTAACATTAGATAATCAGGATCATTTTCTTTCCATTCTAGTATTTTATCTAGAAATATGGATAATCTCTTCATTCCAACCTTGCCAACATTCTCCCGCCTTGTCTTCTTTCCAATTTGGGAGGATGAGTAGGGCTATCAGTGACCCTTGTATCTGGTGATACAAGCACGTGATAGCTATAAGATTGGTTGCAATGTCATTCATGAGCAATCCTCATTTTCCTTTGACCCTCATGGAATCATCAAATTTGGGTACAGTTATATTACTATCATGGATCATTAGATATATGATGTAATGTTACATAATCTCCATTGTTAATGAGCTGACATTAAATTATGATTTTGATGGAAAAATTATATTATGAAAAATATCAATTTTTTATTTTGGCTCAAATGCTTATGCCATTGACTTTGGTGTTATGCTTTAGTTTTTGTCCAGTATATTGGATTTAGTGACTTTAGTGTTAACTTTTATGTCAAGTTTATTCCTAAATAAGGTTTCGTCCAGTATATTGTAAAACTAATGTTTGAAATTTTCTTTTCCACTTATATGCATTGCTTTGACTAATAGCAAATGCACACTTCCATATGTTTTGCTATTAAATTTGTAGTAAAGTTTTGCTTTGACCCCACATAGGATCTTGGTATGAAATAAGATGTTTAAGCAAATGATACTTCTTCGACATACCAAAGAAAGTTCAATCGAAAGCCAACAGCCAAAAGGGTAGACACAAAGACAGTTCTACCACTTTACTCATGTTTGCCAGTGAATTCATTACACTATTCTTGCCAAATTTTGCCAGCGGAGGAATCAACCACAACGAAAATGATAAGTTTACCAAATTTACCTAGAACATATATAGAGACGCATGTTCTAATGTCGATCACTATTAATTGATACCTTAATAAAATACATTTATGAAAGAAACCAAAGATAATTACTGCTGCCAAACATCATATTAATTTCTTTTCCTGTACTAACTCATAGCTTCAAATGAAAACACGATGGTATCTTTATTTACCAAAGATATTAGTTAATTATAGATCATTGGCTATGTTACAATCAACTTTAGGCACTGAATTCTATCTAAATCCACTTGGTTTAGTTGCGTTGGGAATTACTTCTCCAAGTGTTTATGTTGTACATATTGCAAAAACAATATTTCTTTCCTCTCCTGTTTCTAAATAACGTTGTTTTTAGATCTTTCATATGGTTGATTACTTCAGTTTGAAGGTGACAAAAGAGTGATGAGAAAAATGATATCGAAGAACTCTACAGACAATGACAAGAGGTGCTTTAATCCATAATAGTGAGATTTACAACATCCAAATTGATAAACCTCATGAAGCAGATTTTAAATGCTTGAAATGAGGTGATTAACAGATTAATAATATTGATTAGATTTTTAAGAAATTAGATGGTTAAGAAGATGGAACAGGAAGTATTCTTTCCATTGGGCACAACATGCAATTTCTTAGAGCCTTTATTCAACTAAGCAGTTAAGACTTTCTCAGCCCATTTCATACCCAACACACAATATCCAGAAAAAAAAAAAAAAAAAAACTCTAAGTTCAGTGTGTTACTATGTTGGTGATAAATTGTAGCCTGATAATAATTGTTCCCAGTAAATTTTTTTGAAAAAGATTAATGACAAAGGCAGAATTCGATCCTAGCATATGGTTTATATAAGTATAAATAATTGCTCATCTTTTAGCATTAATTGTTGCTTGATGAACTATTTCTTCCTGATATACTGTTTAAAAATCATTGCTCATCTTTCTGCATTAATTGTTGCCTGATAAGTTATTTCTTCCTAGCATATTGTTCAAGTATAAATCATGCTCATCTTGATTCATAAATTGTCGCCTGATAAAGTATTTCTTCCTAGCATATTGTTCATGTAAGTATAAATCATTGCTCATCTTTTAGCATTAATTGTTGCTTGATAAGCTATTTCTTCCTAGAATATTGTTCATGTAAGTATAAATCATTGCTCATCTTTTTGCTTTAATTGCTATTTAATAAGCTAATTCTTCTGAGTATTTTTTTTCTTTTGTAGAGGATAAAAGGAGAAGACAGGATTAGATCCTGACGTATTATTCATGTAAGTATAAATCATTGCTAATCTTTTTAGCATTAATTGTTGCCTGATAAGCAATTTCTTCCTAACTTATTGTTCATTTAAGTATAAATCATTGCTCATATTTCTGCATTAATTGTTACCTGATTAGCTATTTCTTCCTGGCATATTGCTGCCATGACATTTGTAATTTGTTTCCTTTTCTACAATAACCAGCTTATTAGAGATCCTGTAATTACTTGATAGGAATTTTATATAAACAGGAGTAGCAACCACAAAATATGATTCAAAAATCTAAAATGGGAGCACAGTCGGCCCTTCTTCTTTTCTTGGCCCTAAGTGTTTTTGTGTGGAGTCATGCAGCGGAAGATAATACTAGGGATCTATCCGTAGAAGAAGACAGAGAGTTTGAGAGGGAACTCAAAACCCTTAACAAGCCTTTTGTGAAATCTTTCCAGGTAAGTGAAGACGTGATTTTAATCTGCCTAGAACCCACACAAATGATGAGCTTTGGGTTTTGGATACCAAAATAATTTGCTTTTTGGAAACTGCATGCATCTTCTTTTTCGTTGTAGATTAATTTTTGAGAGAAAGATAGGAGCTGATATAATTATATTCTTTTGTATGTAGGACAAGTACGGGATTACTTATGATTGCGTGGATATCTATAAACAACCCGCTTTTGATCATCCTTTGCTTAAAAATCACACAGTTCAGGTAACTTAAAAAAAAGAAGATAGACATCTTCTTTTTTCTTGTTTTTTTGCATGGAACACTTTTACTATTTTTATTGCATGAAAGTGCATCAGGAATCCATTATTCCTGCTTTTTTAGGTTATTTATTATCCCTTTACACTGGAATTGATGATCTAGTATCAAATTTGTGTTCCTTGATATATATATATATATATATATATATATATATATGTTGTGTATATATGTATGTGTGTGTATATGTGTGTATATATATATATATATGTATGTTAGAGTGAAAACTAGCATAAATATTATACATTAGCCTTTTTTATTTTAAATTAAGGTCAATAGATAATTTTTGCTTCATGTAGAAAGACATTAGCCTTCTTAGAACTGTAGAGGTTTTTTTTTCTTCTCAGAATTTTGTCTTATATGTTAAGTTAATAATTAGTCATATAAAAAACTGGTATCGATATGTATCGTAAGGCTTATACTGCTAAAGACATTAATTATATCCCATGCATTTCCTTTTGTTGTGCATTCATTATTTGTTATACCTTAACTTTCTTGTTGCAATGGTTAAAGCACAAAGAAACAAATTGCATGTCCACCCAGCTTTCCATTTGAACCGTGATGACAATATCTTCATTTCATCAATCAAATTAATTACCATTTTCATTGGTTTCATTTATGATAATAAAATATATTATGTTTCCTTTTCTTTAATTCCGAATGCCTATCCTTCATACCCTCTTTGTTCATGAATAATTAAGTATGCTAATGTTGTCATAGTATGTGTGACAGTTTCCAAAACGCAAGCTCAACACAAACAAGACATCAACGCAACAGAAATTTCCAAAACGATGTCCAACAGGAACTGTTCTTATCAGGCGGACAACTAAGGAAGATTTAGTAAGAGCAAAGAAGTATGCACAACATATACAATCACGTATGCAACCAGTTCAACTAACAATCTTAAATGCCATCTCCAGAAGTCATGTAAGATGTACTTCATCACGATTGCTTTCAATAGCAGTTTAATTTGTAATATAGTTTATTCTTATACATATATACCAAAGAGAGAAAAATTATATTATCTTGTAGAACGAGTACATGTAGTGCCTTGCAATCCGAGCAAATCAAAATATTAAGATCAACTGGACACAACTTCCCTATTCTATCAATTCTATTGAGTCTAGCAAAATTTGCTAATCAAACTGCAGATTGTTTTCCTTCCCTAATTTTATGGATGGTTGTATAATCCTAAAAGTAGCAAAAGTTTTATTGTATAGTGTATATCTTGGCATTCACATCAGCACATGCTTGCAGGTGTACATGACAGAAATAGTTGTGGCACAACTAATTGGGACTAAAATCTCTCAATTCACTCAAATCAAGTTGAGATTCTTTCTAGTAAATCTTACGGTACTCTTCAATCACAAGAAGATAAAAGAAGAAAAATAGACGAGAAGACGAGAAATAGAATCGACATTCTACTTAGGGGATTGATTGGACCATTTTAAGCGGTCCAAAACTGTTCCTTATTTTCTTAGATATTAGATATGATCGTCTTCTCAAATTGTATATATGTATCACGGTATCACCGATTTGATGCAGTATGCTACTGTGGAAATTAACGCTGGCGACGGACCACAGTTTTACGGCATTGGCGCTTCTTTTTACGCTTACCAGCTCTATATTTCACTTTTCCAAGGAACCGCAAGCCGCATCATCCTTACCAAGGGAGAAAGAGGCCCCAAAAAATATTTAAACGCAGTGGAAGCTGGATGGCATGTAACTACTGGTTGTCTTTTTGCAATGTTGCAGATGCATGTAATGGAATGTTCTTCACTGACACACATACATTATTGGATCTCTAGATTGATGATCAATTGGAGGCGGACGATTATCCTCATTTCTTCATATATTGGACTGTTAGTGTCGTGAATTCTTTCTTTTTTTTATTTTAATTTTTCTTAGTCGACTAAGACTTTATTTAATCTTGTGTTATTAGTCGGATGGTTTTCAGAAGACTGGCTGTCAAAACATGATTTGCAAGGGGTTTGTCCAAACCAGCACTCGAGTGACCCCCGGCATGGTCCTTGACAATTTAGTGGAATTGGCATTATCTATCTACAGGGTATACAAAGTTTATTCCTTTTCATCTGTATTGCAGATTTTTCATTTGCCCTTCTATTCTTTTTTTAATGAGATTTCGTAATAGATTCATTTACACATCTTGTTTCTCTATCTTAGCATCCAAGAAAGATTCAGTAACACAACTTAGTTGTTTTTGTTTGCTTTTTGGTTTCATTCTATCTAGGATAAGTTCACTTCAAACTGGATGTTGTACAATGGCAATGAACATATTGGGTATTGGCCGAAAGAAATCTTCAACAACATGGCAGACTGTTCACAGGTGCAAATCGGGGGAAATGTCTACTCGCAAATTAACTTACCAAGTCCGCCCATGGGTAATGGTATGCTCAACCAAGCAAAATTCGAGAAGGTTTTCATGATAGATGGAGATGGTTCTAAAAGCAAGGTACCTGTTGACAAAATTACTACATATAATGATCTTGGTGAAGATTACTATGGCGTTTCACCTAACTTTGAGAATGATATGTTGTATTATGGTGGGCCTGGAGGTTGGACGGGAATTTAGAGACCTTTGTAACTTGAACGATGAAGCATAGAATTGATATAAATTGTATAACATGAATGATTGGGTAAAATGTTCTTTTGCTTTTAGTAAAAAGTATACTGGCTCTCTGATTCTGCATCATGAGGTGTAGAATTCAGTTCGTTGCCATTGAACAAAACCTTTCTGAACACTAGCTTTTAGTAAACATTTGTATTGTATATATGTCAAATAAAAAAGGACTTGCATTTCTATCATAATATAGTATTTTTTAAATATATATAAAATTTTAAAATTAAATTTGTTAAAGTATTATAAAGAAATTTATTAAAAAAACTCTTTTGAAAAAAGTTAATTCTTATTAAATATAATTAATGTAATGTATCTATGAGGACTATATAAATCCCATATATTAGGTGATAAAACACATAATTTTTAAAGTTGTAAAGAGTTTTGAGTAAAACATAGAATATTTTTGTCTTATTCTATTCTTCCTTTGTGTGATAGCCCTATCTCTTCTTTCTATCTAGTTCAACATTTAGTATCGGAGCTCAAGTTAAGCTATAGTCTCTTCCTTAGGCATCACCCAACTTTAGATCCCTAGATTGACCAAAGAAATTATAATATATGGTGTATATAAATGAAGATTCTTTTAGGCTCCTAATTTGTATAAGAGTATAAAAGTTGAATTTATCGAACTAAGTCTAGTAGAAAAAAGAGCAATGATTGTAGAAGTAAAAAAAATAACTCAAAAATAGAAGAAACAAGAAGAAAAAAATTTTATTCATGATCTATCAAGGGCTTGATAATACAATATTCGAAATCATTACTCTAATAAATACCTCAAAAGAGTCTTGGGAATTGTTTCAAAAAGTATTCAGTCGTATACATAAGATAAAAGAGCTTCATCTACAAGTTTTATGAGCTGAGTTTAAAAAATTATAGCAAGATACTTCTAAATCTATTAATTATTACTTTTCAAAGGTCATTTCTATAGTTTATCAAATGAAATTAAATGGTGAACAAATAAGTGATCAAAAAGTAATAGAAAAAATATTTAGATCTCTAGATTTAAAGTTTGATTTTATTGTTATAGCAATTGAAGAGTTTAAAGATTTGGAGTAAATGTCTTCAAAACAATTAATGGGGTACTCTTCTGAGTTTATAAATAAAAGCTTACAGAAAGAGGAGAAGAAAATTCTATAAAGTAGGTACTAGAAACCAAGCTTACTTTTGAAAATAAAAGTAAATCAAAATCTCAAAGAAGAAGAGGTTATAGATAAAAAGAAAGAGGTAGCAAAAATTAGACTAATCAAAAATCTTAAAACAATAAAAGTAATAGAGAAAATTTTAACCAAAAAGGTCAAAGTTATGGTTAAGGATGTGGTAGAGGTTATAGATATGACATAAATTCTAAAAGGTCTAAAATATAATGCTATATTTGTAAAAGGTATGGACACTACTCCTTTGAATGTTATTATAATCCTCACAATCAAGGTGATAAGATAAATTTTATTAAAAAATAAAAAAAGAACAAAAATCAAGTTTTACTAAGAACATATGATAATTTGAAAGAAAATCAATCTATGATATAGTATCTAGATATAGGAGCTTCAAATTACATGTGTGGTATCAAAGAACTATATTCAGAAATATATAAAAGTTATTCCGATAATATTACAATTGGTAATCTGTCTTAAAGATTAGTAAAAGATAAAAGTAAAATCTTTTTTGGACTTAATAATAATAATAAATTATACATTTTAGATGTTTGTTATGTTCTTGATATGAAAAATAATATTTTGAGCTTAGGGTAATTGCTTGTAAAAGGTTATGATATCAAGATGAAAAATATAGCTCTTTCAAATCATGATAAGAACAAAAAAAATCTCACATGTGAAAATGCCAAAGAACAAATGTTTCCTCTACATTTATGTATTTTTTATCGATTAAATTATTTTAAAATTGATATTAATGATATTTTTATATTATGGCATCTTAGATATGCTTATTAAAATTTAAAGTTTAAAAATTCTATAAAAGTTTAATATGATGATAGGAATGCCAAGAATTGATCGTCTATTAAAGTTATGTGAAGTATATGTAATGAGCAAGCAAGAAATAAAATTTTTCAAATTAAGAAGGACAAAAAGAGCATGGCATTAACTCATTCTAGTGCATTCAAATGTTTGTGGCCCCATTAGTCTAGTATGACTCGGAGAAAGTAGGTATTTTCTTACCTTCACTGATGATCATAATGGCAAAACTTGGGTTAAAATGTTAAAGGAAAAAAAATATTTTGAGTAAATTCAAAGAATTTAAAACTTTAGTTGAAAGACAAAGTAGTTGTAAGATTAAATATTTAAGAATAGATAAGGGTGGTGAATACATATCAAATGAATTTAAAATTTTTTTAGAAATAATAAAATTTTACATCAATTCACTATGTCATACACACCTCAACAAAGAATATCTCAGAAAGAAAAAAAAATAGGATTATACTTAATATGATCATATGCATATTAATGAGAAAAAAAATTCCAAAAGAATTTTGAGGAGATATTATTGCTTGTGTAGTTTATTTACTAAGTTTCTAACTAGGTGAATTGGTAATATTATACTATGAACAAGTATTGGCATCAATTGCTCAACTAAATATAGTGAGATTATTTATTTCTCTGGCAGCTTAAATGAAATAAAAAAAATCTTATAAAAGGATGTCAAATTAGTGTTTATTAATGGAGTTCTTGAAGAAGATATATATTTAACAACCTTCTAGTTTTATTATACATGAATAAGAAGACAAAGTATACAAATTAAAGAGAGCTCTTTATGAGATTAAACAAGCTTTGCAAGTACTGAATTCTTAGATAGATACTTATTTTATTCAAAATAGTTTTTTTTAAATGTCTATATAAACATGTTCTCTATATGAAATTTAACTATAATGAAGATATCTTATATGTATACTTATATGTAGATGATTTATTTTTTACCTGTAATAATTTTTCAATGATTAAAGATTTTATTTACTTTATAAAGAAGAACTATGAGATGATTGACTTGGGCTTAATGACTTGTTTCCTCATTATTGAAGTTATATATGACAATGAAAGAATTTTTATCTCATAAAAAAATTATACAAAGGAGATTTAAAGAATTTTCTATGAAAAATTGTCACCCTACAGATACACCTAAGGAATATGGCACTAAGTTGACTAAAGAATGTGAAGGTAAATCAATTAATCTAACTTATTATAAAAGTCTAATTGGATGCTTAAAATATTTGATATACATGGGAGCTGATATATTATTTGGAGTTAGTTTAATAAGTAGATATATGGAAGCTTCTAAGACATCTTATTTAAAGGTCATTAAAAGAATTTTATTATATATTAAATTGCTAATTTAGTATGGATGTTCTATTCATCATCTAAAATGTTAAAGCTCATTAAATATAGTGATAGTGATTAGACCAGAAGCTACGATGATCAGAAGAGTATAACTAGATTTGTATTTTATTTTGATGAAACTATATTCATGTGGTCTTTAAAAAATTAATATATAGTTGCTCTATCATATTGTTAAACAGAATATATAATAGCATATTCTTGTGTTTATCATACAATATAGCTAAATAGATTACTCTAGGAATTTCATATGTCATATGAGAAGTCGACTAAGATTTATGTTAATAACAAATCAGCTATTGCCTTAGCTAGAAAACTAGTCTACTATGAAAGATTGAAATATATAGATAAAAAATTTATTTTATAAGAGATCATGTCAAAAATAAAAAATTGGAGCTACTTTATATCATGACAAATGCATAAGTGATCGATATACTTATAAAATATCTCAAATTTAAAATATTTTAATAATTAAAAAAACTTAGCATATTAGTTGAAACAAGTATAGGGGGAAAGAATGTTGGAATTAATCTTATTAAAATAACTTAAAGAGGTATTAAGAGAAGAAACATATTAAATACGACAAACCAAATTGATTATTGATTCTTGAAAAAAAAATTTAAAAATAATTTATATTAAATATAATTAATATAATATATCTATGGGGACTATATTAATCGGTCATAAAACATATTAAGTTTTTAAAATTATAAAAGATTTTGAATAAAATATAAAATATTTTACCTGACCGTATTATTTGTTTATGTGATAGTTCTTCTTCCTATCCACTAGTTCAACATAAAGTCTTTTAAAAGATGTACAACTCAGCTGTTTGCTTTCTCAGTTTTCTTTCTTTCTTTTCTGTTACTTTCAGTTTGTTTTATACTTAGTTTGAGATACCATAGAGGGCGTTCTAACTACTATGCCTAAAAATGTGACAATTCAAATTGATTATGTTGTCACAAAATTGTCCACTATCATCTTGTTTGTTGAACTAGATGATGAACCCTAATTTCTTATATTGCATGAGCACTGGGTTAATTATATGAGATCATCAAACTGCTTTAAGAATATTAAACTTATTGGTAACAAGAACAAAAGCAAGACTACATGATTAGGCTTCTTGATATCCATGTTAGCATGATATCATCAGCAAGAGCTATAAGCCATCCACCACATCATATTCGACAACTACGTCTGCATGCTTCTTGAACATTTCTCTTTCTTCAAAGTTTTAGATTTTTCAAATAAAAGACAAGTGATAAATTCATTTATGATATTTTGTAAATCATTTGAATTATGAATAAGATTTTGATGATGTGGTAATAACTTTATTCATGTTATAAATTTCAAAAATGATAATTTGATTATGAGTTTTGAGTTGATGAATTGACTTGAATAAGATTTTGTTTCAACCATATCATGAACTTTCTTTTGACTTCTTGACTTGAGAAATTTTAAGAAACATGATTATTACTTGATATTTGATACTTTGAATTTCTTATGAAATATGATCTTATTGAAATTTCTTATGCATGAAATAAATTGTTCTCTTTGCTATTTGCTACCAAATGAATCATGATTGATATCATTGCTATTATACCTCCTATGATTCATGTTGTAGAGAAAGAATTTATAAATCATGATGCATTGAGATTTCTTATGAAATAATCAAGTGCTCATGTGATTCTTTGCTAAAAAAAATATTTACGATTCATGATCTTGATAATTACAACTTGAATTATTTTTTAATCAAGATCCATTTTAAGAGAATTCTTATCTATATCATGATCTTGATGTCTTATACTTGAATAGAAAACCTTCTAAATGAATCATGATCTTTACACTTAATGCCCATGATTCTTTAAGAATTCTTCACGTTACTTGCTGAAAAGGAGAGTTATTGAAATGATTCATGGATTTCTTGGATTTATAACTTTTGGTATTCATGAATTGATCCTTGTTGATTTTTCATTGATATCCTTCATGACATGATTTCTTTGTATTTTTGCCTTGAATGCATCATGTGTTGATTGAAAGATTTATTGTAAACTCTTATTGATGCAAAATTATAATTGATGTAAAAGTCTATATCATTGCATCCTTCACTTCTTTTTCACAAAAACAAAAGGAGAAAGAAAACATGTTAGCATTTGTAATCATGACTTGATCTTGATATCTCGATATTTGATATTTAATTTTTTTTTATGAGATATCTTATGCTTAAATCAAGAATTTTTCTCCTACATGTCTTCTTCTCAAAAGGAGAAATTTCTAAATGTGTCATGAATTTTTTGGAATCACAATTCAAATTTCTTATGATTCATGATGAATTTAGAGATATTATGCATATATCATGATCTCTTTGTTTTCCCAAGTTCTTCTCCTATTTACAAAAGAAGAGACATATCAAAATGAAATATTAATTGATATCTTGATTGTTTGTATTGGTTGTCATGATTTGAAGATTGATGTAAATTTTTAGCGATGCAAACTTATGTGAGAAGTTTATATCATCATATTTGATCCTCCCTTTCTTTTTGACTTTGATAAAAGGGGAGAAGGGTCTTGCTAGCTTGCTTATTGCAAATGAATGCAAAATTCCTAGCATGCTAAGAAAGTAAAACTTAGCAGCTTGCACTTCTCTAAAAGAGAAGAAAGATCTTGTCTATCGAAAGAAGAAAAAAGTACAAAACTTAGAAAATTTGCAATCTTACACTTGTCATGCTTCTATGCTTGTATGTTGTAATGAAAATTTAGCTTATATGTTTAAAGTGATGAAAATTTTATAAAATTACTAGCTCAATGCAAACAAGAAGTTGCCAGCTTAAGGCAAATGCTTGCTAGCTTATGCATCATAAGAGAAAGAATTTTGGTAGAACAAGCAAAAATTACTTGCATCTTAAAAGAGTACCTTAAGTGTTAGCTTAAATTGGTATTCTTAACTCGATTTTGATAATAGAATTCATAACTTAGGCTTCATAAATTGATTTTGAATCATGAATGTAAATTTTTTATACTCTTGATAAATATATATCTTTGTTGATTGTCATAATTTTAAAATTCATATAAAGGGAAAAGAATTGTACTCTTCCCTTATTTTTAACAAAAAAACAAAGGTCAAGAAAGTTTTTTGCTATCTTGCACACTTCAATAAAAATTTTCTAGCTTGATCATTGAAATGAAGGAACTTTCTATCTTGAACCTCAAAAAGTGCTACCTTAGAATTTCAAAAGAATCAAGTGTTGAATTGTCATGATTACACACCCTTAAAAAACTTGCTATGATTGAATACTATAAATCTAGCTTATATGTTAATTTGCATATCTTTTAAAAATAGCTAGAGGAACTTCTTTTTTTTTTGTTGATGACAAAGGGGAGAAGTAGATTGATGATTTCATGCAATATATATTGTATTGAATATTTTTATATATTTGTATGATGTTTTTGATAACATGATTTTGATACATGTTACTTAGATTTGGCATAAACCAAGTGTTCTATCAATATGGCTTATTGATAGGGAGAGTTTGTTTAAACTTCGAGAGTTAAGGTTAACTCCGTCATCAATTAGTTATTATCATAAAAAAGGAGGAGATTATTGAATCTCGGATTTTGATGATGAAGCTAATTGATTGTAGTTTATTGTCTAACTGCGTTTTGAGTCATGCAGGTCTACTATCGATCAGGATTAGATAGTTGACATAAAATGAATCAGCGTTATACCAGAAGACAACACGCTAGGAGATTGGACGTCGAGCCGAAGGTCCGATCGATAATCGATAGAATACTTCGAACATCGGGTATCAGACCAAGAAGAGTGGTGTTATGCTAAGGATATCGGAGTTGTGGAGGTCAACCACCGATTGGGAAATAGGCCACTAGAGAGGACAGTGCACCAAGGAACTGGACGAAGCGCCGACCAATGACGAGCCAGGCAATAGGAGGTTGATTTATGTAACTGACTAGATCAAAGTAGAGTTAAGGTTTATGTGTGCAAGATTAACTACGATAACGATGAAGACATAAAGCGAAGCAAAGTGTCGGAGTCAAGTACGATGAAATCGTTGGGAGTTTGAGAGTTTGACGGAAGTCCGAAGATTCGTCGTGAGTGCTACTAGAACTGGTCGAGAATGAGTAGGGAGCTTACCGAAGGATTTTTATAAGTTCACCAGAAGGTTTGTCGGAAGTTCGCGGAGCTCATCGAGAAAGATTGGAGCTTGCCGAAGAAGCTCATCATAACTCACCAAGATCAATCAAGAAGTCTAGGAGCTTGGCAGGAGTCCGCAGAATGGTGTCCAAGGGTTCGTCAGAAGACCATCGGAAGTTTGTCGGAAGCTTGCCGGAGGAAGACTTGATGTGCCAGACTTTGTATTAGCTTAAGAAATATCTTTAATTTCATAGTTAGTATATAATTAAGGTTAAAATTAAGTGTTAATCCTATAACCCTAGTATGGGCTAACTAGGCTTGCATTGGGGCTGTGTTGGGCCAATGGAAGGCCCAAATAGTGCCCAAGTGCCACGTCAGGTGGTGGCATCGCTAGAAGGCTCAATCTTCAAGAATGAGTTTGGGTGGTGGTACCGCCCAGTACACTGACCGTGGCAGTGTGTTAAGCGGTAGCACTGCCAGACTGGGCGGTGGTACCGTCAGACTGGGCGGTGGTACAACCCAGTGTTAGGATCAAATTAGTGGTGGTACCACCAGTGACAAGCGGTGGTATCGCCAATACCCAATAAACCCGGGATAGGAAGGTTTTTAGCTCCAAGTGTAAATCAGATTGGAGCCTATAAAAACCCCTCTCATCCTTGGGTTGAAGACATAAGCACACATACTTTAAAAGTGAGAAAACGTTGTTCAAATCACTTTAGAAATCTCTCCTCTAGCTCTCATTTGTACTCCACCGAAAGAGAGGAGTGAAGTACTTGTAAGGGTTACCTTCTAAGCCCGTCAAAAAGAGAGAGCACTGTAAGGGAATTAGTCTTCGCCTGTTAGGAGGAAGACAGCTAGTAGAAAGCCATTAGCCTCAAGAGAAGAGAAATCGGAAGTGCACGTAGGTTGTATGACCGAACCACTATAAAATCATGTTTGCATTTACTTATTGTCATTTACATAGTTGCAAGCCTTTACTTTACTTACTCCACTTTCTCTTCATCTTCTTATGTACATCTTCAAGTTAAAAGCAATCGAAATGTTTTTAATTGAAACATTGCTTTCAATTAGATCCCAACAACATCCACTCTCGATACCTCCTCCGATGAGGGCATTGGCTTCCACTATTGATCTTTCTTCAAGGGCAAAAATCAATCACCCCTTTACAAAACTCTTTACAGGCAGCTCCCTCTCCTTATATAAACTTCTAGTACTTAAAATCGGTGGAAGTGAACTCTCAAGTTTTACAAACGATTTTACTATAGTCTCAAATCTTTTTGTTCACTTCTCTATGTCTAACAAGCAGAGAAGTAAGGGGTATTTATATGCCTCAATTGGCTTAAAAAATGAAGCCAAAAAAGATCTCATCCTAGATTTTCGGGATCCTGATGATACCACCGCCTGTTGACTCTAATATTGGGCGGTACCACTACCTAGTTTGACAATAATACCATCAAACAGAGTCATGTCTATTGGAACTGGGTGGTACCACTACCCAATCTAGCGGTACCACCCCCTGACAATTAATAACTATCTAGCAATATCATCGCCCAGTCTGGTGGTACTACCGCTTGGTAGTTAATAACTGTCTGGCGATACCACTATTCAGTACCGTCCAAACACTTAGGAGACTAAGCCCTGGGTGGTTCCATCGCCCAGTCTGGCAATGCCACCACCAGACAGGGTTCAGCAACACTGTTTAGGCCATGAGTCTGGCCCATACTAGTTTGGATTTGGGCCCAGTTGGCCCCTGACAGAGTTAGTGGGATTACCTCCGAAACTTAACTCTAATTATATCCTAACTACGATATTTAGGGTATATACTAAAGCAAACAATTTCGATAAGTCAAAATTTCTTCCAGCAAGCTTCCAGCGATCTTCCGACGAACTTCCGACGAATTCTCGGTAATCTTCCAGCAGACTCCTAGCAAGCTCCTAGACTCTTGACGATCTTCTTAGAGAGTTCCGACGAGCTTCTTTGGTAAGCTCCGATCTTCTCAGCGAGCTCCGACGAACTTCCAACGAATTTCTCGACGAACTTCTAACGTACAATTCGGTCAATTCCAACAAGACTCCCGATAAACTTTTAGACTCCTGACGAACTCTCGGACTCCCAATGTATCATTCAATCTTAACTTTGGCACTACGTTTCACTTTATGCCTTGTTCGCTATCGTAGTTAATCCTGCATACTTTTCTCAATATATAGATTAAATCAAATAGTTTATTAATTGATTTCATCATCAATATTCAATAAACGTCTCAACCATTTGACACGATTTTTGTTGTTTTGAGTTTTATGCTCTCCGGTGATCACACAGCGATATGATGTCTTTCTTTTAGGAATCAATTTATTTTTTATTTTTCACTACAAATACGATGCTTCCTAAGGTTTTTCAATATGTCAGTATCAGAGAGTTAAGGCCATTTTCTTTCCATTCTAATATTGTAACTACATGGATA
Source organism: Musa beccarii (assembly GCA_024322285.1). Lineage (NCBI taxonomy): Eukaryota > Viridiplantae > Streptophyta > Magnoliopsida > Zingiberales > Musaceae > Musa > Musa beccarii. Next base: position 11,116,722 of record CM044400.1, read on the forward strand.
ATCTCTTCATTCTAACCTTGCAGCATTCTCCCGCTTGTCTTCTTAACAATTTTCTTTACCCTCTACTTCCTTTCCTTTGTTTGCTTCATTTATTGTCCCACTTTTTCGTTGCCCTCTTCTTCCTTTGGTTTGTGTGCTTCATTCATTTATCTACCTTTATTGTAAGTTAATTCCTAATAAGTCGATACTTGGGCTTATATTTTATTTTGTATTGTAAATCATCTTCATAATACTTTTGATTATAATAATTTGAGTTCTTCAATCTCTTGACTAGAAATTTTTGAATTTTTGACTTTTATATAATTAACAAAATTTTAAAGTCGAGAAGGACATTCAACAACCTAATCTCTAGCATGGAAGCATGTGATAGCTATAAAATAGATTACAAATCCCTCCTTGAGTGACCCTCATTTCCCTTTAACTTGTATGAAACAATCAAATCCATGATTACTTATATTGCTACCATGTATCATTAGATATCTGATATAGTATTATCTAGTCTTCATTGTTAATAAGTTGAAAGTAAGTTGTGATTTTGGTAGAAAAATGATGTTACGTGAAATATCAACCTTTTTTCCTAAATGAAGAATTGGATCAACCCTAAATAAGCCCAACCCTCTTGTTTGAGGAGTTGCTTAAATTAGGTCTAATTTTGGTTAGGTTTCATTGAACTAACTAGAGAGATTGAATCAAGCTGGACTTATCCAAACCCAGGCAAGGTAACCTAAAACAAATTGAGCCTAGGCTCATGCCAAGTCGCAAACCCATACGAGCCTAGGCCTTAGCCATATAGAAAATCCAATTGAGCCCAGGCTTGAATCCAAACATGATCCAGCAACAATTCAAGGTGGTCTAGATCATTGTTTCAGTTAGGCTATGCCTAATTAAGTCGATCCATTTTGATTCAAGCCTCTCCAACGTGACTTGATCATCCTTCATCTTAACATTTTTCTTTGCCCTCTTCTTTCTTTCTTTCATTTACTTCCTTTATTTATCTACCTTTAGTGCAAGTCCATTCTTAATGAACCAATACTTGACCTTATATTTCTTCATGTATCATAAATCATCTTTACAATACTTTTGGTTGGAAACTTTTGAGTTCTTCAATCTTTTAATTAGAAACTTTTGATTTTTTGATTTTTTTTAACTATTAACAAATTTTCAAGGTTGAGTAGGGCCTTTAGCAACCTTGATCTCTTGCACAGAAGCCCATGATAGCTATATGACCAATTGCAAAGCCCTCTGTGAGAGACTCTCATTTCGCTTTTACCTCTATGAAGCCACCAAATCTAGGTTTACTTGTATTGCTATCATGAATCATTAAATATCTGTTGTAGTATTACTTAATCTCCATTATTGATGAGTTAAAAGTGGGTTGTGATTTTGGTGAAAAAAATGACGTTATGTGAAATATCAGCTTTTATTTCGAGTCAAATGCTCATGCAATTGATGTTATGGATTGGACGCATTCCAATCTTAGACACGAATAAAGAGTTGGGCTAGCCCCAACCCTCTTGTTTGAGGAGAGACTCAAATTGGGTCCACTTTAGATCAAGTTCACTTGACTCGACTAGGGAGATTAGGTCAAGCTATACTTGATCCCAATCTAGGCCCCAAGCAAGAAAACTCAAACTCATATAAGTCCAAGCCCTGACAAAATAGCAAACCTAGTTGAACCCAAGCCAAAGTTCAAGGATGATTCAAGAGCAATTCAACGTAGGTGGTATAAATCATTGTTTCAACTAGACCGATCCTAATTAAATAGGTCTAGTTCTTCAAGTCTTATCCAAACTAACTAGGGCATACTCTTAGACTTGAAGCCTTTTTATTACTCTTAAACTTGAAGTTGGCTCAACCAGATTAGTTAACAAGGGGCCTAAATGTTTATAAATTTAGCCTACCAACATCATATAGTCAGGATCATTTTCTTTCCATTCTAGTATTTTACCTACATCAAAGCAAAACATGATAATGGTGTAACATGGATCTTCATTCCAACCTTATCAACATTCTCCCACCTTGTCTTCTTAGCAATTTTTTGAGGTTGGGTAGGGTCTTCAGTGACTCTTGTATCTAGTAATGGAAGCACGTGATACCTATAAGATCAGTTGCAAAGTCCTTCATGAGCAATCCTTATTTTCCTTTGACCCCTATCGAACCATCAAATCTGGGTATACTTATATCCCTACCATGAATCATTAGATATCCGATGTAATGTTACATAATCTCCATTGTTAAAAGAGGCAACATTAAATTATGATTTTGATGGAAAAATTATATTATGAGAAATATTAATTTTTTTTTTAAATTTTGAATCAAATGCTTCTGTCATTGACTTTGGTGTTATGCTTTAGTTTTTGTCCGGTATGTTGAATTTAGTGACTTTAGTGTTACCTTTTATGTCAAGTTTATTCCTAAATAAGGTTTCGTCCAGTATATTGTAAAACTAATGTTTGAAATTTACTCTTCTACTTAGATGCATTTCTTTGACTAATAGCAAATGCGCACCTCCATATGTTTTGCCATTAAATTTGTAGTAAAGTTTTGCTTTGACCCCACATAAGATCTTGGCATGAAATAAGATGTTTAAGCAAATGATACTTCTTCGACATACCAAAGAAAGTTCAGTCGAAAGCCAACAGCCAAAAGGGTAGACACAAAGACAGTTCTACCACTTTACTCATGTTTGCTAGTGAATTCATTACTCTATTCTTGCCAAATTTTGCCAGCGGAGGAATCAACCTCAACAAAAAATGATAAATTTACCAATTTACCTTGAACATATAAAGAGACGCATGTTCTAATGTCGATCACTATTAATTGATGCCTTGATAAAATACATTTATGAAAGAAACCAAAGATAACAAAATACATGTGTGGTTGTTGCTTGCGCACACGCATGCAGCTGCCACAATGGGCGACCTACCTGGCGCACGACCTGCTGACCGTTTGCGTGGCCACCATGATGCGCAACCATCACGGTGCGTGGCATGCTGCCTATGCGGCAGCCTGCGTGCGACCAGCAAATCTGCCATAGAGGACAGCATGCAGCGATGCTGTAATCAGTGCGGTTGCCATTGGCAGCGATGCTACACAGCCATGGCGACTGCCTCGCGATCATTGAAGACCATGGTATAAAGAATCTCACGTCGCCTCTCATATAGGTGGCAAGACGTACAAAATAGGAGGATAGATCTACAATATACACGACTTATTCAAGCATCACAATCAGAAAATAATAAATCTAAGATATTTGATTTCAAGAAACTCGACTTTGATATTATGCAGAAAAATTTTAATGTTATGATTGAAATCAAATATATGATGCATACTTTTCGATGCCATCTAGAAAGAACTTTATCTAATATGTAGGGGCATCGTCTTTAGATCTGAAAGCCATAGTGATATCGATCAACGAGGAGAACTAGCCTTTCTTTCTTCTATCTTTTCACAAAACCAATGGATTAGGGACAAGGAAGAATGAGAGAGGAACCACATGTATTGACACCTCATGTTCATATCCACGTCCATCACACACATCGTGTCACACTTAGTTTAGTCCCTGAAAGATCCTATCAATATATAGTTGAGAGTAAAGAGTCTAGAATAAGTAATTAAGAGTGTTCCTCTCATTAAAGATATCTCCTAAAGAATCCTATCTTATTTGGACTTCCTTTCTATTGACTGATAACTTTCATGAGAATCCAATCAATCTATAATATACCTTATCAATTAAATAGAGTCACATAATCTAACACTAACTACTAGGCATAAAAATATGATAATTCTAATTGATGAGGTTGTCACAAAATTGTCCAATATCATCTTCTTTGTTGAATTAGATGATGAACCCTAGTTTCTTATATTAAACTGGGTTAATTCTATTATATTAAACTTGTTAGGAACAAGAAAAACATGCAAGACTACATGGTTAGGCTTCTTGATATCCCTGTTAGCATGGTATCATCAGCAAGAGCTATAAGCCATCCGCCACATCAGATTCGACAACTATGTCGAGTTGCGTTGCACAAATGCCTTCTGGTTAGGACCCATAGAAGCTGTGCCTTTGAGGCATGATCTCATCCAAGGGGATCCCTGCACCCACACTGGAGTTGCGCTTTCTGTGTATACCCGAGCCTCGAACACAGCACAGACAGGTCCGTGATCAGAGAATCTCGACTCTCCTCTTGTGTACTGAAGCTGTCCTATGCCATTGCCATACCATAGTATCCTATCACACCTATTCCACAAAGATTAACCATAGTATCCTATCATACCATAGTAGCAGCTAACTACTGGCCTTGTTCTCGCATCAAAAGATGGTTATTACCATGCTGGTGTTCTGCGCTTCCTTTTAGATTTGGTCATCTCCCCGGAATATGCATCGAAGTCGTGCCAGTACTTGTATGTAGGAGCGAATATGATCTTGCCTTCCTTCCACCGATCGAAACCTTTTGCTCGTTCTGGCGTCTAAAATCTTTTGTTTTACTATTATATCTCATAAATATTTATTTAGTATATTTTTATATTTATATTTACTTTTTTATACATAAAAGTAAGCAACATAATCAAATACTTTTAAGTAATGCTTTGTAGGATGTTTTTCATTGTCCTATTTTGATAGGAAAGCAATTTGACAAATACACTATTGTACCTATAACTTGTATCCAAAACTTTCATGGTACTATCTTTTCTTTAAGTATACACCTAGTAGTCTCGATCACAATTCGGTTCTTTTGCTTTGCTACTCCATTTTGCTAGGGGGATGTAGCTTACAATCAGTTTCTTGTGAATGATTTCATTTATACAAAAAAATAAAAAAATCCTTTGAAAGCAAATTTAACCCCTCTATCAGTATGCAAAATTTTAATAAAATGATTATTTTATTTTTAAATATATTTTAAATTTTTTGAGAATAGGAAATGCTTTATGTTTTTTAGAAACGTACCCACAACATCCTTGTTCAATTATATGCAAATAGCAGAAAATATTTACTTCTATCATGTAAAATAATTTGCATAGGTCCATATTTGTATTCACAAGTTTCAATCATTTGCTGGTTCTTTAAGACTAACCCATCTAAAAATAATTTGTGTTATTTTTCAAAAACATAAGATGCACAAATAATATATTTATTTCTAATTTTAAATAAATCAACTATCATATTTTTCTTATTTAATAGTTCTAGTCCATCATAATTTAGATGACCATATCTTTTATACTATAATATTGATTCATCAATAACAACAGCAATGAATCAATATAAGAAGAAATCTAAAAATAATAAAAAATATTTTATTTTTTTTGCATACTTATAATTACTATTATTTATTATTTTTATCATAAATTAAATATTTTTTTATCATCAAAAATAGCATAATATCCTTTTCTTTCAATTGCCCTATACTAATGAGATTTCATTTTAAAGCAGAAATAAACATTATATCATCAATAATTTTTTAACTATATTTAGTGTTCACCACAACTATTCTTTTCTCTTCCACTTGTGCCTTATTATCTATCTCATTTGCATTATGATCTGATCAAACCATCAAACCTTTGAAATAAACTTTTGTCTCCTATCATATGATTACTATATTAACTATCCTAAAACTAAACAAATCTAGTTCTTTATTAGATGTCATAAAGAAAATATTTTTGTCATTTTATTTTCATTATTATTTTCTTCATGATAATTCGCTTGATTTTTATTCTAATAATCTTTTTCAAGATGATCGTATTTTTTATAATGAGAGCAAAGAACATTTATATTTTTATTTTTAAATGGTTTGGTAAACCTAATTTTAATGGGTCTAGTCACTTTCTATTTAGAAGAATCTTGACTGAAGGTTCTATTGCTTTAGGATAAGGATTCATTGGCATCAAGTCTCATGGGTCTATTTGTTGGATAGATAGAGTTGTCCTTTTAGGAAGGGTGACTAACATTAAATTGCATTGCCTTGACTCCCATGGATCACTTCTTAGCTCTGTGGTCGGAAACTTTAATGTTATATAGTATGTTTGACACTACGACTTGTATGCAGTTGAGTGTAGATTGGCCAATGATGGCATTGTAAGCTAATGGGATGTCAACCATCGAGAACTTAGTCTTCATAATTTTTGAATAATTGTTGACCCAAAAGTTACTTAGAGGTCAATAATTCCCAATGGAGTAATAGAGTCTAGTGAAGCCGATGAGGGTAGAGGAGATTAGCTATGGGTCTTTTGCTATCAAGCATATCCTCTCGAATGTATCATAATACAAGACATCAATAGAGCTTCCTAAATCTACCAGGATCCTTTTTACTAAAGCATTCATGATTATGAGGAAAATCACAAGTGCATTGCTCCGATTCTTCCTCCCTAATCATGATTGGTTAGTGCTGGCCTAATTAGAGTCTTTTTGCTTATAGGTATCATGCATATGAGTTCCAGGCAAATGAGCTAATGCTCATAGTAGGTCTATCGACAATCATGTCAACTTGTCATTCGATGGGTCCTTAGGGTTTTGACAAAGTCTCATGGACCCTAAGGAGAAATTTATTGAGGTGTCCTCTTTGAATCAATTCTTCAATTTACTCTTTTAGGGCATAACAGTCTTCAGTGTCATGTTCATGATTTTGACAAAAGTGATAATAATTTAACATATTCCTCCTTTACAATGGTAGCCTTAGAGGAAGAGGGGCACACAACAACCCCTTTTCCTGAATTTGCATGAATATCTCCATGCGGGAAGCATTAAGTGGCATGAAGTCTCACTACAATGAAATATGATCAATCCTCGATCTATCATTCCAAGGCTTTTCATTAAGGTTTTAGCGCTAGGCTTTTTCTTGCTTTTCCAGGTTTTTTGGTGTAGCCTTTCTCTTTCCAACAATTATCGGTTTTGCAACAATGTGATGATTGGCCTTTTGTGATAACTTCAAAAAAGTCATTAGAGGTTGAGTAATGATTTTGTAAAAGAACCTTGAGAGTTGGAGGCCACTAATATATATACATTAATAAGAATAAAAGGAGTTGGGTTAATGACTAATCGAATTTCCTTGTTGAATGTCCATGTGTAGCTCTCCAATGGCTCTTTTTCTTTCTATCGAATGGTAAGCAGAGAAGTAGTTGACTTTTTTATGAGTTTATAGCTGACAAAATTGAGTTCGAATTCTTTTTCCAACTAACTGAAGGACAAAATCAACTCTGGAGGGAGTTTGGTGAACCACTCCTAGACCGTGTCTCTTAGCATTGTGGGGAAAGTTTGATATATGAGAAAGTCTATGGTCCCATAGAGTGTCATTTGGGAGTTGAACACTACAATATGCTCCAAAAGGTCAGAGTTTTTATCATATAGGTCGAGAGTGGGCAACTGAAAACCCTGGGGAATCAATTTATCATTTATATACTTCGTGAAAAGTGATCATTATGATGACTCCACCTCTAGCTACTTCCTCTATTTAATCTCCCTTTGAGTGTCCTTGAGTTGATCACAAACTTCAGCCAACATTTTGATCGATTGTGCAATCGATTCATTAGGGATTCCAGGCTCTAATGGGGGATTGAATTTTGGGAATAGTAGGGTGAATGAGATAGATGGTGCTTATTGGGTTAACTGAGTTAATTTAAGAAAGCATAGGACTTGTTAAACTATTGGAATATTTTAGTTAAAACCTACACTTGTTAAACTAGATTGTGTAAGGTTTCAACAGAAACAACCATTGTTGTAGCGGTTGGCTATGTCGATTCTTGGGGTGAAGGTGGTTAGTTGAAGGCCAAATCCTAGAAAAGTTATCAAAAAATATTAAGGGTCGCTGACTTTAAAAGGTGGAATTAGACCAATCGATACCCCAAGTTGCCCTTGACTAGGGATCATTAATACTGGGGGGTTCGATAAAGTCCATTTAGGTTCGAGCCCTCATGGTTCGATTGAGATGCCTCTATAAAGTTCTCTTAAGATATCTTGGCTAGCCATCCTTCTAACACTAAAATGTTATAGTAGTTTTTGATTGTCTAAGCCAAAAGTTGATTCACATTCAACTTAGTTTCCTTTCCATGTCAATTTCAAGGTGAATTCCTTTTAATGTCATTTGAGTCATGCAAAAACTATGTTGGGGTGCTCACAACAATACCCTTTTAAAACTTATGTTAGTTGACGAGTTAGATAAGTCAGATAATCGATCTTAGAATGTTTAGTATGTCGAGACATACCTATGAGTCCTCTTTTATAGGGATGCTTTGAAACATTTCGTCTGCTTATTGTTTAGTTCATATAATAATAGGGGTTGTGAGACTCGATCGTAATCACCATTAACTTGCATAGAATCCAAGTATGTGTAACTCTCCTCCATGCAATATTCATTAAGTATGGCTAGCCTACGAGACATTTATATGATATTGAGGGGTCTATGAATAATCGACTAGGTGGTTCTGCCATGTTGGTCACATGAGACCTATTGCTCAATCACATGTAACCTATTTGTCAATCATGTGAAGCTAATGTATCCTCCATGTAGGTCAAGGTGTTGACCACAAGGAGTCAACTTTATATATATATATATATATATATATATATATATATATATATATATATATATATATATGTGTGTGTGTGTGTGTGTATGATGAAGAAAGGGCAATGGGTTTCTTAGAACCATATGGTTGAAAAAAATATATATTTTCTCAAAAAGTTGGTCTTACATGTTATTTTCTAAAAAAGATGGAGTGCATTTGTATGTTAAGGAATCTACTACCTGAAGCATTAACTTCATTTCTTATGTACCTGAACTTTCTTGTTGCAATAGTTAACGCACAACGAAACAAATTGCATGTTCACCAAAAATTTTGCATTTGAACCTCAATAAGAATGTATCCATTTCATCCAGTAAATTAGCCTACGGATAATTGAACTAATCAACAAAACAAAAGCTTAGGGATAATGAACTAAACCAATTCATCGTCAATTCGATTTAGAATAATTAATTTCATTTGATATGTTTTTAAAATAACATCACATCAGTTAGATAAAAAATATTAATAATTTAAAACTTCGACAAGAAAGAAATTCTTCTTAAATTTTAAAATATTTATTTGGAAATAGAACTATTGATTTGGAAATTGATCGATTCAATTCTTAACTTTTGGGAACAAGAACCGACCCACATAGGACCTGTTCCAGTTTTGGTTTAAACCTCTAATCCCCCTTTTTTTCATTTTTAATTTTAAAATAAAATAATTTTAAAAAATAAAAATCATAATTTTATCTCTATGTTTTGATCATAGTGTCACTTTGAAAAGTGGATGTACAATATATGTAATGAGTCTAATGACATTAGAAATTGATATAAATTTGGTAAAATTATCGACCATTCCTTGGTTGATAGGCTGAACAAATATTTCATTATCTTCATGAATGATCTCTTATTTTCATTTCTCTACCTTGGTCCAAATGTCAAAGCATACTTAAACATAAACTGATTCGGGGCTCATGGTTCATCAAGGATGCATCTCCACTTACTAAAAGCTTTCTTGAAAAGTACTATTGATAAAAAAGAGTTGCTAATATTTGTCTTATAATCATCACTAAAATTAGAAAAGAAGCTTGCTAAAATGAGTTATCGATATCTTGGACCTTCATGAAATGAAGCTTGAAGATTTCCAACTTGATTACTTTGGTTTCCGTATTAACTTCGTTTGGTTTGATATTGAAGTATTGGCTTTCTTGAATTGACATGACCCAACTTTCAAATTTCCTCTTGGGCAAGTGTCAAGGTTGGGCATAAGCTTCAACAAACCACTGGAGTTATAGACCTCAAGAGAGAAATTAGAGAGAGCTTATTGGAAGGAAGATTGCAATTCAAGTCAAAGGAGAACTTACGAGAGCATTATGAGTGCTTAAACAATCATGTGTGAAAGAATGAGAGGTTTCATAGGGTCTTCTTATAATTTTCAGGGGTTTTTCTTCCTAAATGTTATTGAAACTAGTTGTTATTTGATTGCTGAAAGGGATAAATTTATTTTTTTTTATTTTTATTTTTTAGTTATAAGATAACCAAAGTACCTTAGAAAATGTTTATGGCATTAGGAGGTGTGAACTTGTCGTTTGTCTCTCCAAGCTTCAAACGATTAATCATTAGACCATTGAGACTTAAACGGTCAACCCGATAGCCCTAAACAATCAGTCAATGGGGTTTTGACCTTTTTCTTTTGAAATTTGGAACAGTTAGTTCAAACTGAAATAGGAACAACCAGTTTCAATTCCCAAAAGCTAGCAACCAAAGTTTTAGAGTTTCTATATTTTTTACAAGATGGGTAGTGTTAGGAGGGATATAAATTTTGGATTTTCTAAGGTTGATCTTCTTATTCGTATGACATTCATATTGATAAAAATATGTAGAATGGATTAGATGGCAGTAGCATCGCAAGAAGCTGGCAGCATTGAAAAGAGGGCCCACGAACAAGAGGATGACAGCAATGTAGTGAAGCAACGGTGGTGGCAGTTGCATTGTGAAAAGAGTGCTCATGTTCATGAGCGCTAGTTGCTAATTTAGGGGTTTTTTTTTCCTTTTATTAATGCTAAGTTGAATGAGGCTCATTACTATTTTAGATTTTTTATTTTTGATCGGATTTCTTGAAACAATATGGTCTATGCATTGATCCAGGCCCTGACCCATGTGTACAACTTGTTTCGTACTACAATAGTCGATAGAATGAACCTCCTCAAAATCAAGAAGTTTTGAAATCTAAATAATTTTCTTTTAGGTTTAAAAGAAGGATTGACAAAACTAAGTAATTAACAAAGGACAATTATCCGAATAAATACATGGATGGAAGATGGTGTAGGAAAGAGAACAGGGATAAAGAATACACAATCAAGCCGAACATAAGTTTTCACAACCTTTACAGTTATTAGACCAATTAAAATGATGGCCGTTGCAACCAAGATCTATCAAGCCGTCAGGAAGTCAAATTACAATAAAATTAGGGTTTCTTTCTTTGTTCAATATGCAAATTAAATATAGGATGAAGTTCTCATTATTTGTTGGTTATGATTTCAATGAATGATACATAAAACTTCTTGAATTCTTTTATTATAAGTTATTGCTAAAATAATAATTTTTTGTCCCTATCTAAAAATTTTATCCTCTAATTCCAATCTCAATTTTCTATTAATTTTAAAGACTATGGGAGTGAAAAAAGATAATTTCCTTGTATCTGGTGAGTTGTTATTTGTTAGTATTTGTAAGTTTGTCTAGTACACCCTTGCATAAATATAATATATAAATTGAAAATTCTAAATTTCTATTTCAGGTAATAGTATACATAGTTCTTTAATTATTACAATAGAAATATCATCCATAAGATCACCCTCTGAATCTGAAATCATCTTTCTTTGAGTTGTGATGCTCAAGTGGTAGATGAGAGACTAATCAAACTGTTGTAAATCTGAATAAAATCACAAAATAGAAAAAATATTATTCATTTGAATAAGAGATAATACTATTTAATCCTTCATTCACCTAAAGTCCTACTATTAACTCTGGAACATACATGAGTTATTAAATATTAACAAAAAATCATAATACATTTTTACAAAAAAAAAGTGCATATATTTTATAATTAATTTTGTATAAATTATAGGATCTTATATTCTACAACCCAATCGAACAATTTGACTTTATGATCCTCTTTACATTCCTAGGTAGGAAACCTAAGATTATGATCCCCTTTATGTTCTTAGGTACTATATATTTGTACAAACATCCCACTCGATAATTTGATACGTAAATATCAATCGAATCAAACCAGATGAAATTACATTCTTTTTTTAAAATATTTTGATTATTTTAGTGTGAAAATATATAACATTAATTGTCATCTTGTATTGTAGGTTCAATTGAGTTTAAGCTAATTCGATGAACAACTATCAGCATTTGAATTTGTTTCTTCAACAGTTACAAATAAACAAGTTTAACAAGACAAATATTATGTTGTACAACATTGTTAGTAGAACTGTTTTGATAGTTTTACTTCCGATAGTATTCATTAGAATCATCACTATATTTTTTTTAAAAAAAAAGTAATACAAGCCACGACCTCGAAGAGTCCCAAAGACATAGACCTATACGACAAGATGTGTAGGAGATCAAGATATTTTCGGTATCTTCTTACTCCACCTTAGTTTCACTCATTGATTGAAGATGTTCAAAGCTTTTGTGAGGTTGATAGTTGTGTAATATGCTTCCAAGGATTTACTTAGAGAGAGACAATTGGTAGATTATCTTCTCATTATATCTTATTACATGTATAAACAAGTAATATCACACTGTTGTTATTATAGACTTAGTCACGTTCTATAAAATATCAACTTTTATTTGAGTCAAATGCTTATCCCATTAACTTTGGTCTTTATCCTTTTGTTTTTGCCGTATATTGACTTTGATGTTATATTTCATGTCAAATGCTTATGACATTGGCTTCACGTAAACAAAGTTTGGCTTGGCATATCATTGTTCAAGAAGTTTTTTAATTAAATGAAGAAAATTTCTTTGTGATCTTTTATCTTTACCATTCCTAGAAAATATATATATATATATATATATATATATATTGGTTCATTTGGTTATGTATATTTTTCGCATTAATTGTTGGAAAATCCAGGAGCGACATCACATGCGCAGTGAAAGAACATAAAAACAAAAACATCCTAGATTTTCATGAAAAGTTTCATCATCGTGCAAAGATCGGTGTATCAAAACCAAATCTGCGAATCCAAAAACTACGTGTAAAAAAAAAGTATCTAAGGAAATCATATATCCCTAAATCCCTACATATTTATAGGACTAGATGAAGGAGTTCAAATGTCCTCCTCTCTAGTGATAATCCACATGGCAGGGACTGCAACGATGCTCCTCTCTTAGGGAGAGGAGAATAGAATGTGGCTACCAAGAAAAACTCCAACCTATGGGTCTTTGGTTCCCTCCTATTTATATAGGCCCCTTGTCAGCTTAACCCTAATGGATCTTACCCTATTGGGTATTGGATCTCCATCCAATTGCGCAAACCTCTTGGATTAGTAGGTCTCTACCCAATAATCACTTATTAGCTCTTATTGGATCTCATCTTAGGATCTAATAATTCAAGAGCTTAACGGATAGGATATTCAATAAGTTAAGGGCTTCGGCGGATATCTCATATCCGAACTTGTACTCGTCGTGACACCTACCATATGTGTGTGATCCTCTAGGCCTAATATCGAGCTAGTCGTGAGTCATACTTGTCAAAACTCCTTTTGACTTAATGAATTATTATCTCTATAATAATTCACTCGATTCATCGACTGCAAACATATTAAGCCACTACACCGTAGTGCCCAGACGATACAAGGGAATCTAATTCTTTGGACCTATCTATCCTTAGTTACCATGTATCTATAGTCCCTCATTCATCTAATATCCTAGAGACCCTATATCGGGCATAGTGCTGTTAGGCCCATACGGTCTCTTCTTGAGTCTTACTCTAATCAAATTCTCCCAGAGAACTCTTTTTCTCTCATTCTGAATAACCTTGGCTAAGGATTTGTTTGAGTAAGAATACATGGGATATTCCTCTCATGATACCGAGAGCAGATGATCCTCTATTGACACTCAATAACCCTCGTAAGGTTGGTTACCACTCCCAATGACTAGTTGTACTAGATTTGGAGCTTCCAAACCTATAAGTCTAGTATCAAAGAGTGGAGTACTCATGCAGGACATCCTTGGTATCTCAAGTCTAAGGACCAGATACCCTATTAAGACTATGGAATCGTTATCTGACAATAAGGTATCATCAACCATCCAGCATTCTATGAGTGGGTCAATCAGTGAACTCATTCTCCAATAAGCATTTGTACTGTATCCTTAGTGTCTCCACATGAGCAGTTATGAGACTAGTAGCCTCCATCATATGGATAGGTATACAGTACATCAATCTGTTCGGTTATCTCGATGTCCTTCTCGAGTAACCTATAATTGGAATTATTTAGGATTCATATTTAAAGGTGAATTAGTCTTATTATCATGATCTCATCACGATCCAACTCCCATTGCATAGATCTATGGACATTATAATATATGTAATACGCAAGATAAAATGATAAAATACCTAATAATAATAAGCAAAAGAAAGAGTGCATGTCAAGTCATAAGTGTCATCACTCATGAGATTGGCTTGTAGGGCACATATAACTAGTAATCTCCTACTTAACCTAAAGTCAATCACCTATGCATCTGATCTCCATCAGGCCCCTATAACGCTCAAAGATAATTTGAGATAATGGCTTGGTCAGTGGATCTACAATGTTATCTTCGGATGAAACTCTTTCCACTACTACATCTCTTTAGGCGATAATCTCTCTAATCAAGTGGAACCTCCTCAGAACATACTTTAACTTCTGATGAGACCTGGGTTCCTTCACTTGAGCAATTGCCCCGTTATTGTCGTAATATAAGGGAATCGGCTCCTCGCTGATTGGCACAACCCCTCGATTATAATGAACTTTTTTATCCAGACTCCCTCCTTTGTTGCATCAACCACAGTAATGTATTTCACTTCTATGGTCGAGTCAGTAGTAGTGTCTTACTTGGAACTCTTCCAGCACATTGCTCCTCCATTCAGGGTGAACATATACCCTGAATTAGACTTGCTATCATCGACATCGGACTAGAAGCTCGAGTCCATGTAGCCCTCAATCCTGAGGCTACTGCCTCCATATACCAATAAAATATCCTCAATCCTTCTCAAATACTTAAGGATACATTTTACTACTTTCCAGTACTCCAAGCCTAGATCTGCCTGATACCTACTCGTGACACTCAAAGCATGCGTTATATCAGGTCTAGTATATAGCATAGCATACAAGATAGATCCTATCGCTGAGGCATATATCCTATCCATGTTTGCCCTTTCTTCAAGAGTCTTTGAGGATATACTCTTAGAAAGTGATATTCCATGTCTCATTGGTATGAAACTTCTCTTGGAATTTTTCATGTCAAACCTTTTGACAATGGTGTCTATGTACCTGGACTGGGACAAGCCAAGCATCCTCTTGAATCTATCTCTATAAATCTATATCTCTAATACACAGAATGCTTTCCCTAAGTCCTTTATGGTGAAGTGCCTAGATAGCCAAGCCTTTACCTTGAAGAGCATTCCTACATCATTCTCAATGATTAGGATGTCATCCACATACAACATCAAAAAAGTAATAGCACTCCCACTTACCTTTCTGTACACACAAGGCTCATCTTCGTTCTTAACGAAGTCATAAGATTTGATCCCTTATCAAATCTTATGTTCCAACTTTAGAAAGCTTGCTTCAATCCATAGATGGACCTAAACAACCTGCACACCTTATCTGGACTGTCCTTATACACGAATCCTTCAGGTTGTATCATATACACCTTCTCCTTGAGGTTATCATTGAGGAATGTGGTTATCATGTCCATCTGTTAGATCTTATAATCATAGTGTGTTGTAATAGAAAATAGAATTCGTATGGATTTTAGCATAGCTACGAGTAAGAAGGTTTCTTCATAGTCAACACTTTGACTTTGATGATATCCCTTAGTCATTAGCCTTGCTTTATAGGTCTCTACCTTTCCATCTGTTACATCTCAAATTTTGATGATGAAACTAATTGATTGCATTTTATTTTCTAACTGCATTTTGAGTGATGCAGGTCTACTTGATCAGGATTAAATAGTTGACGCAGGAGGAATTGACGCATCGAAGGAAATCACAACAGGATATTGGATGTCGAGCCAGAGGTCCGATCGATAATTAGCAGAAGGCTTTGGATATCGGGCATCAGGCCAAGAAGAGTGGTGTTGTGCCAAGGATATTAGGGTTGCATAGGTCAACCACTAATTTAGCAATAGGCCGCAAGAGAGGACGATGCACCGAAGAAGCAGAGGAAGCGTCAACCAATGACGTGTCGAGCAATAGAATGTTAATTCATATTGTAATAACTGACTAGATCGAGGTAGAGTTAAGTTTTATATGTGCAGGATTAACTACAATAACGATGAAGACATAAAGCAAAACAAAATACTGAAGTCAAGTACAATGGAATCATTAGGAGTTCGAGAGTTCGACCGAAGTCTAAAGATTAATCGGGAGTGCTGTCGGAACTGGCCGAGAATGAGTAGGGAGCTTGCCGAAGGGTTTTTGGAAATTCACCAGAAGGTTCATCGGAAGTTCACGGAGCTCGCCGAGAAAGATCGGAGCTTGCCAAAGAAGCTCGTCGAAACTCCCCAAGATTAATCGAGAAGTCCAGGAGCTTGTCGGGAGTCCACAAAATGGTGTCCGAGGGTTTATCGGAAGACCACTAGAAGTTTACCAGAAAGCTCGCCGGAAGAAGTCTTGACTTTTCAGACTTTGTATTAGCTTAGAAAATGTCTTTAATTTTATAGTTAGCATATAATTAGGGTTAGGTTTAAGTGTTAATCCTTTAACCCTATTAGGGGCCAATTGGGCCTGGTATTGGACTGGTTTGTGCCGAATTTAAGGCCTAACTAGGAGTCCTAGACATTGTCTGGCGATGGCACCACTAGACTAGGGTGGTGGCACCATCCAGGTCCAGCTTCCCAAGTAATATGGGGCAGTGGTACCGTCCTGGGGCAGAGTGCCCGGGCGGTGGCACAGTTGGTTGGGCAGTGGGATCACCCAACACACTGACCGTGTCAGCGTGTCAGATGGTGGTACCGCCAGACTGAGCTATGGTATCGCCCAGTGTCAGAGTCAGACTGACGAGGTACCGCCAATGACAAGTAGTAGTACCGCCAGAACCCAATAGACCTAGGATGGGATGGTTTTTGGCTCTAAGTTTAAATCCAATTGGAGCCTATAAAAATCCCTCCCATCCCAGGGTTGAAGATACAAGCACATAAACCTTGAAAGCAAGAAAACACTATAGAATTCTCTTTAGAAATCCCTCCTCTAGCTCTCATTCATTTTCAGCAAAAAGAGAGGAGTGTGAGAGTGCTTGTAAGGGTTACCTCCTAAGCCCATCAAAAGGAGAGTACTGTAAGGGAGCCAGTCCAAGCCTGTTGGAAGGAGCATAACTAGTAAAAAAGCTGATAGCCTCAAGAGAAGAGGAATCGAGATTAGACGTAGGTCGTATGACCGGACCACTATAAATCTAGGTTTGCATTTCTATTCTTATTATTTACTTTGTTGCAAACCCTTTCCACTTAATTTGATGCTCTGCTTCATTATCACTTGCAAACATTTTTAAGTTAGAGATTTTTCGATACGATTTCTCTAAAACATTTTTGTTGAAATGAATTATCTTTTGTTGTATGAAGTTTCTGAAATTGTGAAAATTTATCATTATTTACTATTGCACTAATTCAACCCCCCCTCCTCCTTAGTATCGCTCTAGATCCCAATACTATAAACTTTGATCTTCTTCTTGAAGATCCACTTGCAGCCAATGGGTACAATACCCTTAGGTGCAACAACCAGATTCGAAACCTTGTTGGAGTACATGGAATCCATTTCTGAATTCATGGCTTCTTGCCATTTCCCGGAGTTTATGCTCATAATAGCCTCCTCATAGGTCTGAGGATTAATATCCTTAACATCCTCTCTTCTGATATGTCCTACATATCTCTACCGGACCTACGTAAAGTTAAAATTTATGTTCTAGATACCTAAACAAATTCTGGCTATGGAATGGTGCTTAAGCTTGGTTCTCCAACCTTGCTCAACTCTATCATGCTCCCATTGTCTCCACTAAGAATGTGTTCCTTCTCAAGGAACATTGCTCTCTTGGCTACAAAGACCTTTTGGTCCTTAGGGTGATAGAAATAATATCCACAAGTTTCTTTGGGGTATCCCACGAACTTGCATTATTCCATCTTGGATTCCAACTTGTCGGGGTTGTATCTTTTAAAGTGGGCAGGGTACCCCCAAATCTTAACAACCTTAAGATCGTGCTTCTACACATTCTATATCTCATATGGAGTAGACATTACTAACTTAGTTGGAATTCTGTTCAGAAAGTAAGCTGTGGTCTCTAGGGCATATCCCCAAAATAAGATGGGTAGGTCGACGAAATTCATCATATAACGCACTATGTCTAACAGTATATGATTCCTCCTTTCTGATATACCATTAAGCTGCGGTATATAATGAGGTGTCCACTGAGATAAAATCCCATAGTCTTTGAGGAACTAGATGAACTCTACACTCAAGTACTCACCTCCTCGATCTGATCGAAGGGTTTTAATACTCTTTCCAGTCTAGTTCTCCACTTCATTCTTATATTTCCTGAATTTCTCAAAAGCCTTAGACTTGTACTTCATCAAGTACACATGTCCGTATCTTGAGAAATCATCAATGAAAGTAATGAAGTAGGAGTAACCACCTATGGCATAAGTCAACATGGGACCACATACATCACTATGTATAAGTTCCAGTAATTCAATGGCTCTCTCTCCAGTTCTACTAAATGGAGAGTTGGTCATCTTTCTTCGAAGGCAAAGTTCGTAAGTCACATATGACTCATAGTCGAATAGATCTAGATATCCATTCTTCAATAACTTTTGAATCCTTCCCTCATGGATGTGACCTAGCCTACAATGTCATAGATATGCATTGTTCACCTCTTCTCATTTCCTCTTAGACTCACTTACACTCACGATGTGTGGAGCTATATCTAGCATAAATAAACCATTATGCAACGTTCCTCTCGTGATGATCTCATCATCTAATGCTATTGAACAACCATTATTATCAAAAACTAATTTATATCCACTAACTGTCAAACATAAAATGGAAATAATATTTTTGATAATAGAAGGAACATAATAGCATACATCTAATGTAATAATAGCTCCACCAGGTAGATGTAGGGTGACCTTACCAACAACCACTACAGCAACCTTTGCACCATTACCCATCTTAAGGTCCATCTCGCCTCTCTTCAATCTCCTAGGTCCTGCCAGAACCTGCAACAAATTACAGATATGATAAGTACTCCCAGTATTCAATACCCATGTGTTATCATAAGATTCTGACAAATGGAGATTGATCATGAATGTACCTAAAGCTTTTCCAAGCTTCTATTTCGCCCTCTCTACAAAGTACTCTTTGCAGTTCCTCTTCTAATATACATCTTTGTCGCAGTGAAAGTACTGGCCTTTGTCCTTTGTTGGGTCTTTCCTGGTAACCTTTCTTACCCATTTTGCCCTTGCTCTTGCCCTTCTTAAGGGACTTCTTAACCTTCCTTTTCTTTCTGGCCTCACCAACATAAAGAACTGGCTTCTCTTTCTTGATGATGCTCTCTGCTTCTCTCAATACATTGAGGAGCTCTGGGAGGGTCACCTTAAGCTTGTTCATATTAAAATTCATTATAAACTGAGAAAAAGAATCTGGTAGGAACTAAAGCACAAGATCCATACACAGGTTACCCTCTAGGACCATTCCTAGACCTATAAGTTTCTCAATCCACTTAATCATCTTAAGGATATGGTTCTGAACTAGTGTCCCTTCAATCATCCTGGCATAAAAAAGACTCTTCGATATCTCATATTATTGAGTTCTTCCTTGTTTCTCAAATAGTTTATAGAGATGCAGGAGTATGGAATTAGCATCTATATTTTTATGTTGTCTCTGTAACTCAGTAGTAATATAGGCCAATATATCACACTGAGCAAGAGTGAAATCATCTATGTATTTCACATAACGAGCGATCTTATCCTCGCTTGCCCCTTTATCGGGCGTAGGGATCACTACATCAAGGATCACGCGATTTTCTCCGTCATGAGAACGATTCTCAAATTGTAAAGCCAATCCATATAATTTGGACCAGTGAGATGATTGACATCAAGTATGTCATGTAAAGGATTTAAAAGTGATATTTTTCTGAAATTAAAGATATAGCAGAAATAAATAACATACAGACTTTACCAAAATTAAATAGTTAAGATAATGACTTCTATCTTAATATACTCCCACTAATTTTTTACAAGACACACAACTATTATGGATCGAGCGGCACTAAGAGGGGGGGGTGAATTAGTGCACTAGATAAATACGATAAACTTCGACGATTTTAAACAAGTTTCGAAAACTTCATACAAAAAGAATAATGTTTTCGATTAAAACCATTTCGATTGCATTTTAACTTGAAAGCATACGTAAGAAGGACATAACGAAGTAGAGTATCAAAGTGAAGATGGTTTGCAGTAATGTAAATGACAATAAGATAAACGCAAACCGATTTATAGTGGTTCGGTCATACAACCTACGTCCACTCCCGATTCCTTTTCACTTGAGGCCACCGGCTTTCTACTAGCTATCCTCCTTCCAACGGGCGAGGATGATCTCCCTTACAGCACCTCTCTTTTTGACAGGCTTAGGAGGTAATCCTTATAAGGCCTCTCACCCCTCTCTTGGACTAGAACATAATTAAAACTTAGATGGAATATTTTGACATACTTTCAATAGAGTTTTTCCTCTTTTTATCTCAGTTCTAGACTCCCTTTCATCCATGAATGAGAGGGATATTTATAGGCCTCAAGAGGATTCAAATTTGGAGCCCAAATTTGAATCACTTTCGTTCTTCCCAATGCTGGCAATGCCACCGCATGTCAATGGCAGTGCCACCACCGTTAGTGTCTGACACTGACGATGTACTGGGCGGTTCCACCGCCCAGGGCAGTGGTGCCACCACCCCAATCTAGGTAGTGCCACCACCTAGCTCTCAGCCACTGGGCGATGCCACCACTCAACTCTTTTCAGCACACTGGTTTGGGCCTTAAACTCGGTCCAAACCAGTCCGAAATAAGGCCCAATGGGCCCCTACTTGGGTTATAGGATTAATACCTAATCCTAATCCAAATTAATATTCTAACTATGAAATTAAAGACATTTCTTAAGCTATTACAAAGTCTGACAAGTTAAGACTTCTTCCAGCGAGCTTCCAGCGAACTTCCGGTGATCTTTCGACGAACCCTCGAAAACCATTCTGCGGACTCCCGGCAAGCTCATGGACTTCACGATGATCTTGGCGAGTTCCAATAAGCTTCTTTGGCAAGCTCTAATCTTTTTTAGCAAGCTCCGTGAACTTCCGACAAACCTTCCAGCGAACTTCCGAAAACCCTTCAGCAAGCTCCCTACTCGTTCTCGGCCAGTTCCGGCAGCACTCCCAATAAATCTTCAAACTTTCGTCAAACTCTCGAACTCCCAACGATCCATCACACTTGTCATCCGGTACCTTGTTTCGCATTACGTCTTCATCATTATCATAGTTAATCCTGCACACACACAAACAAAAACTTTACTTCGATCTAGACAGTTATTACAACTTGAATTGACTTTCAGTTGCCTGGTATGTCATTGGTCGGTGCTTCATCCGATTCTTCGGCACATCGTCCTCTCTTGCGATTTATTGCTCAATCGACAGTTGGCCTCCGCAACCTCGATATCCTTGGTGCAACTTCGCTCTTCTTGGTCCAATGCTCGACGTCCGAAGCCTCCTACCGATTGTCTAATATCCTAACGTGATTTCCTCCGGTGCAACGTTAATTCCTCCAGCGTCAACTATCTTATCCTAATCGATAGTAGACCTACATCACTCAAAATGCAGTTAGACATAAAACACAATCAATTAGTTTCATCATCAAAATCCGAGATTCAACAATCTCCCCCTTTTTGATGATGACAACTAATTGATGACTAATGGAGTTAACCATAACTCCCTCTATCAATATACCATTGATAGAACACTTGGATTATCCCAAATCTAAGCAACATTCATCACAAATTATGAGAATTAATCAAACTATCATGCAAATATATAAAATATTCAATTCAATGCATGAAGTCATCAATCTACTTCTCCCCCTATGTCATCAACAAAAAGGGGAAGTTGCATCATAGCTAGTTTAAAAAATATGCAAATTTTACAATCATACTAGCTATCAATCAGTTCATACAACATTTAAGTATAGCTTTGTAATACTCAATCATAGTAAGATTTTTTAAAGATGTCCAAGCATAGCAATTCAACACTTACTTTTTGTGCAAATTTGCACTTTGCTTTATAGCATGCTAGCAACTTTTGAAATGTTCATGATAGGATGTTCCTTCATTTCAATGATCGAGCTAGCAATTTTTTCATTGAAGTCGCAAGCTAGCAATAAATTTTCTTCCCCTTTATCATTCTCAAATAGAAGGGAGGATGCAATGTTGTAATTGATTTCCTTTTTCATCAAAATGAAAAATGAGATATTAGAAATAAATATTAACATAAATGTTTCTATCATCAAAATTCAAGTTATGAATATTAATTCAACAAGCTAGCTCCCCCTTTGTTAATGTCGAAAAGAAAGGAGGACTGAATGGCTAAAAATTTCAATCATTATACAAGCCATATAAAGAAGTCATGTCATGATATCAAAAAAAAATTAAGAAGGATATGATTCATTTGTCAAATCCTTTTAATAGAGTAAAAGAATTATACAATCAAGGATCATGATAAAAATATATCAAAATCATAGATCAAGTCATGATTCATGATTCATCATAAAGAAAATTAATTTTCAATCATCACACAAGGCATGCAAGGCAAAGAAATCATGTCATTTCTATATCATGAAATATATGACATCAAGGCTCATGATTCATTTGAAAAGATATAGCACAAAGAGCAACTTGATTCATGCATAGGATTTTTCATCAAGATCACATTTCAAAAGAATCAAGATATCAAGTCCACGAATTTATAAAAATTCAAGTATTGAATTTCGATAAGATAAATTTCATTTAAAGAATTTTTTTTTGATAAAACAGAAGGAGCATGGTAAACAATCTTGATTTATAAAGAACTTCAAGTTATAATTGTCAAGATCATGATTTCAATAAAATTTCTTTATAGTAAAGAATCACATGAGCACTTGATTATTGCATAAGAATTCTCATTGCATCATGATTTATGAATTCTTTCTCTACAACATGAGGTATAATAGTAATGATATCAATCATGATTCATTTGGTAGAGATAGTAAAGAGAATAACTTGATTTATGCATTCGAGCTCTCATTACTTAACAAGTCATGATTCCAACAAAATAAGATTGTGATTTTGAAAGTCTAGAAGTCATGAATCAAAAAAAATCTCATTCTAGTTCAATTCATCAACTTCAAACACATAATCAAATTATCAAAATTATTATCGAGATTCAAGAGATGAACATAATATACATAGATTCATCATTTCTCTTCCATCGAAAAATTAAAAACTTTATTGAAAGATTTTCAAGAAAAATGCATTTTTCTTGCATTTTCTTGAACATGCCTCTACCTTTTTAAGTCAAATAGAAACAAGCATGATCGTTCAAGACTTAAAAGAAAAATCCATAAAACAACTCATCGAGCATGATTTCAAACATCCATTTTTAAGCCATGATAAAAAGAGTAAGTCAAAGATTCAATCATCTCATGTCACGAATTCCAAAAGATATATCAAGTTATCAACAACATATTAAAAGAATATTTCAAAAAGACATATCGATACATGATTCATTTGTATCATTTTATTCGAATTCATGATTCTTTTTTAAAATGTATCTCTGGTTGTAAATATGAATCAAGCATTTGTCAAATCCGAAATCATCCTCAAAATTCTATTCAATAAATTTATACATGACAAGCATAGATTTATTGAATTTCCTCTAAAAAAAATTGATAAGATTGAGATAGAGGATTGCATTTTGTTTTTATATGTGATTTGCTTCTTATAACCATGCTTTTGCCCTTAATAAAAATAAATGGTTAACATTCAAGATGAAAAAGGCAAATTTTCTCATAAAGATCATGGAATCACATTAAGCATGTGGCATTTTCCAAAAGATTTGATTGAAGAGATTCACATGGATTCATCAAACCGAAAACTATAGAGATAGAAAAGTTTTCAAGATCATGCATTTCCTTTTTATGATTTATTTCAAATAAGCATGCCTTTGTCTTTTAATATCAAATTGAGACAATCATGAAAGCTCAAGACGTAAAGGCAAAATTTCATAAAACAAATCATCAAGCATGATTCCATAGCTTTTAATTATGATAACATCCATTTTCAAACCAAAAATATAGCACATTACACATAAGACATCTTCCAATAAAAATTTGATTCAACATAATAATATGTTTCATTTTAAGTTGTATGCTTCATGTAAGTGTGCTCAAGTTTTAGAAGATGAGTATCATGGTTAAAACCAAGTTTCATCATAAAGATCATCAAAATACATCATTTTAAAATGTGGGATTTCAAATCATCATTTTGACAAATCCTCATGCATCATCAAAATCATTCTAACATTCTTTCTTTCATGTTTATTGGTTATAATAAGATGATTTAGCTTAGCGTGAGAAATCATGCATCATTTATGAAAAGTCATAGATATTCATGGATTTAAACAAGCATTGTAAATAATCATGCAAGCATCATTCATAAAATTGATTCATTCAAAATTTCAAAACATAACATGCATGATATAAAATCGTCAACCATCATGTTTAGAACGAAAAACCAATATAACTCATCAAGATACATATACATGGATTAGTCCTATTAAGTGTACAAACATTATCACAAATCATACAATCATCATTCATAATGTTGCATACACCATTTAAAAATTTTACTTTTCAAAAATACTAGAAAGAAAAGCATGATATAATTTTTTAAAAATTATTTATTTCCTAATAACTAAGTTTAGCACTCATGAAAAAGATATCAAGTAATTTCATAATAACGTACAAACATTTCGGGCGAGTTTCTTATCTTGTTGTCGAAAACCGTCAAAGCGTAGTTTGCCTCTTCTTTACTTGATTCTTCTTTGTGCGTCTTCTTCATCTTTAGCCTCTTCCTCCATTCAAGTTCATTTATATTTTTTAATTTTTATTTAATGAACTTTTTAAACTTTAATGTTAAATATTCAATGTCCTCAACATTGTCCTCATCACTTGAGTCATCACTCAAGTGGCATTTTAAAGTTCAAAGTGTCAAATCCTTCCTGTTCTTTAGAAGGTAGTTCATGTGTTCATCGAGTTCATTGTGTTCCAAGAATGTCATTTCATAGGTCATTAAAGACCCAATGAGTTCTTCAAGAGATAAGTCATTTAAATTTTTAGCTTCTTATATAGCCGTTACTTTTGGATCCCAACTCTTTGGGAGAGATCTTAAAATCTTGTTAGTGAGTTCAAAGTTTGAAAAATATATACTAAGACTTTTCAAGCTATTGACAACATCCGTGAAGCGGATGTACATATCGCCGTAGTTTCACTTGGTGTCATTCGAAAGAGCTCAAAATCATGCAATAAGAGGTTTACTTTCGAGTCTTTAACTCTACTAGTTCTCTCGTGCATTATTTCAAGTGTCCGCTAAATATCAAAAACCATTTCATACATAGAAATCCGATTGAACTTATTTTTGTCTAAAGCACAAATTAGGCATTCATACCCTTTGCATTCAAAGAAAAAGATTTTCTTTCTAAATCTGACCATTCGTTCATTGGTTTAGAGGGAAGTTGAAAATGGTTTTCAAAAATGTTCCACAAATCCAAATCCATTGAAAGTAAGAAAACTCTCATTTGAGTTTTCCAATAGGTATAGTCCGACCCATTAAACAACGAAGGATAAACAATTGAAAAGCCTTCTTGAAAACCATTAAGAGTCATTTCTCACGGGTGTAAATCTGAATGAGAAATAACGAGGCTCTGATACAAATTATTAGGGATCGAGCGGCACTAAGAGGGGGGGGGTGAATTAGTGCAGTGGATAAATACGATAAACTTCAACGATTTTAAATAAGTTTCGAAAACTTCATACAAAAAGAATAACGTTTCGATTAAAACCATTTTGATTGTATTTTAACTTGAAAGCATACATAAGAAGGAGACAACGAAGTAGAGCATCAAAGTGAAGATGGTTTGCAGTAATGTAAATGATAATAAGATAAACGTAAACCGATTTATAGTGGTTCGGTCATACAACCTACGTCCACTCCCGATTCCTCTTCACTTGAGGCCACCGGCTTGCCACTAGCTATCCTCCTTCCAACAGGTGAGGATGGACTCCCTTATAGCACCTCTCCTTTTAACGGGCTTAGGAGGTAACCTTTACTAGGCCTCTCACCCCTCTCTTGAACTAGAACACACTTAAAACTTAGAGGGAAGATTTTGACACACTTTCAATAGAGTTTTTCCTCTTTTTATCTCAGTTCTAGGCTCCCTTTCATCCATGAATAAGAGGAGTATTTATAGACCTCAAGAGGATTCAAATTTAGAGCCTAAATTTGAATCACTTTCGTTCTTCCCGGTGCTGGGAGTGCCATCGCCTGTTAGTGGTGGTGCTACCGCCTGTCAGTGTCTGACACTAACAGTGTACTGGGCTGTTCCACCACCCAAGGCAGCAGTGCCACCGCCCAGGCTCTCGGGTGCTGGACAGTGCCACTGCCCAAGCTCTCAGGTGCAGGGCGGTGACACCGCCCAGCTCTTTTCAGCACATTGGTTTGGGCCTTAAACTCGGTTCAAACCAGTCCGAAACAAGGCCCAATGGGCCCCTACTTGGGTTATAGGATTAACACCTAATCCTAACCTAAATTAACATACTAATTATGAAATTAAAGATATTTTCTAAGCTATTACAAAGTCCAACAAGTCAAGACTTCTTCCGGCAAGCTTCCGGCGAACTTCCGACAGTCTTCCGACGAACCCTCAGAAACCATTCTGCGGACTCCCGGCAAGCTCCTGGACTTCACGATGATCTTGGCGAGTTTCAACGAGCTTCTTTAGCAAGCTCCAATCTTTCTTGGCAAGCTCCGTGAACTTCCGATGAACCTTTCGGTGAACTTCCGAAAACCCTTTGGCAAGCTCCCTACTTGTTCTCGGCCAGTTCCGGCAGCACTCCCAACGAATCTTCAGACTTTCGTCGAACTCTTGAACTCCCAACTATCCATCACACTTGTCTTCCAGCATCTTGTTTCGCTTTACGTCTTCATCGTTATCGTAGTTCATCCTGCACACGCACAAACAAAAACTCTACTTCGATCTAGACAGTTATTACAACGCGAATTGACATTCAGTTGCCCGGCACGTCATTAGTCGATGCTTCATCCGATTCTTCGACGCATCATCCTCTCTTGCGGCTTGTGCTAGTTATAGGTACCCTACAAGCCAATCACATGAGTGATTGCACCTATAACATGCTGCATCAATCTCTTTGCTTATGATTATTGGCATTATCTCACATTATCTAGATGTATATTGTGATGTCCTTGGATCTGTGCAATGGGAATTGGATCATGATGAGATTACGATAATGAGACCGATTCACCTTTAAACACAAACCCTAAATTATCCTGGTCATAGGTTACTCGAGAAGGACATCGAGATAACCGGATAGATTGGTGTGTTGTATACCCATTCATATGATGGAGGTCTGGTCTCATAGCTACTCGTGTGGGGACACTAAAGTGCAGTGCAGGTGTTCATTGGAGAATGAGTTCACTGATTGATCCGCTTACGGAATGCTGGATGATTATTGATACCTCACGTCAGACAGCGATTCCGTAGTTCCAGTAGTGTATCTAGTCCTTAGACTTGAAACACCAAGGATGTCCTATATAAGTACTCCACTCTTTGATACCGGACTTATAGGTTTAGAAAGTTCTATATCTAGTACAGCCGATCATTGGGAGTGGTAGCCAACCTTACGAAGGTTATTGAGTATCAATAGAGGATCATCCGCTCTCGGTATCATGAGAGGAATATCCCATGTGTTCTTGCTCGAACAAATCCTTGGCCAAGGTTATTCATATTGAGAGAGAAAGGGTTCTCCGTGAGAATCCGACAAGAGCAAGACTCGAGGAGAGACTATATGGGCCTGACAGCACTATGCCCGGTATAGGGTCTATGGGATATTAGATGGATGAGAGATTATAGATACATGGTAACTGAGGACAGATAGGTCCAAAGGATTAGATTCCCCTGTATGCGTCTCGCCGCGCGCCTAGTGGCACTGTCGCCCACTGATCGATAAGTTGGGTGAATTATTATAGAGATAATAATTCACTATGTCGAAAGGAGTTACGACAAGTATAACTCACGGCCACTCGATATTGGGCCTAGAGGGTCACACACATATGGTAGGTGTTGCGACGAATAGAGGTCGAGATATGAGATATCCATTGAACCCCTATCTTATTGGATATCCATTAGCCCCTGAATTATTGGATCCTGAGATGAGATCCAATAATTGCTAATAAGAGATTATTGGGTAGAAACCCACTAATCCAAGAGGCTTGGGTAATTGGACGGAGATCCAATACCCAATAGGATAAAAGATCTATTAGGGTTTTCAGGGGGCCTCTATAAATAGGAGGGAACCTAGCTCTATAGGCTGAGGGTTTTTGGTAACCACCTCCTATTCACCTCTCCCCAGAGAGAGAGGTGCATCGTCGTAATCCCTGCTATGTGGATACCGCTAGAGAGGAGGATACTTGACCTCCTTCATCCTCTCCTACAGATCTGCAGGAATTCAGGGATATACGATCTCCCTAGGTATCTTCTTTTACACGTGCAGTTTTCGCGAATTTGTTTTTGATGCACCAATCTTCGCACGACGACGGAAAATTTCTATGAGAAATCTAGGGTTTTGTTTTATGTTCTTCCGCTGCGCATGTGATGTCGCTCCCCATGACGGATTTGCCAATAGCTTGTTGCCCAATCAACGGTTGACCTCTGCAACCCCGATATCCTTGGCGCAACTCCGCTCTTCTTGGCTAGATGCCCGACGTCCGAAGCCTCCTGCCGATTATCCAATATCCTGATGTAATTTCCTCTAGCGCAACGTCAATTCCTCCAGCGTTAATTGTCTCATCCTGATCGATAATAGACTTGCGTCACTCAAAATGCAGTTAGACATAAAACACAATCAATTAGTTTCATCATCAAAATCCAAGATTCAACAACAACACCTTCTGGTATATGAATCAGAGACCCCCGACAGATCTCTAGTGGGGATCGGGATCCAATTGGCATCTTAACGTAACCTTGAGAGACTCGACCAATCATGTTAAGCCCGTAAAGGTAGGCAACTCTTGCCAATCACAACTTCTTGTGATTCCTATACTATTTGGCTTCCGAACTATCATGGTCTCAAGGGACTCGACCAACCATGATGTACGATTAAGTTATCACCATCGTTATATGATGAGTTTGATTCGATGATATACCCTCGAGGGACTTAACCAAGTATACCATATCCTCAGGTCATCAGTGACATCTCTATATCACAGATAAGATAGCGAATCATGATATAGGTGAGTCTTGAGGGACTCGACCAACTCAACCTACACCGGGAATCGGTTCCTACCTATAACGATGGAAGGCCACGTGGGTCAATCTAATTGTCTCACGTTTACCGAATTAAAATTATTAATAGAGAGGATTTTTGATTTGATCTCCTAATATAATGTGTCATATATATACATATTTAATATATATCTACATCGCATGCAAATATATAAACATATCTAGTATGTGTATAACCAATCACACATCACATGAGCAATCACACTAGATGATCATTGACCATATCCTAATATGATCAAACCCGAGCCAGTGGGCCCAATCACTCACATCAAGATCTATGTATGCTTCGGTGCATCTCAATGCCTTGTGATCTTCTATCTGGTTTTGTCGGTACCATCAGCATCTCAATGTATCTCCATGCATCGGAATGTTTGTCTCGACCTCATAGGTCCCGCTCTCACTACATCTCCTCGTGTAATTATAATATAATTACAAGCACGCAGGCCCAATAATAAACGAGAAAAATATAGGCTCGCAGGCCCCAATAATAATAATCATATGTACACACATCACATCACACGGTCCATGATCATCTGTCCACATTATACATCACATGTATATGTTATTATATAGGACTACTAGATAAATAATAATAGTTAATTAACTCTTTTAATTAACTAGTATTTTTTTGAAATCAAGGTTATGCAAGGAATTTCCTGAATTCCAAAGAGTATTGTGGTCATTCGACCAGAAGGGATAGAAATTGGAATTTCTAAAATTTTGAGGGGCAAAACTATCATTTGGTCGAAAACCCTAATCCTCAGCTTTGCTTGCACTGCAACCACCGCCACCCTACCGGTGGCGGCCATTGCGGGCGGGCACGTTGCCCCTACCCATGGGCGTAGCGCCCATTGGCGGTCTGTCCGTCGATGACCATCGCTCGCGCAGGCGCCATCCTTGCGAGCACGTGTTCCTATAGTTGGCTCACCCGCTGGATGGGCAATGCCGCTGCGAGTGGTGTGCCCGTGGTGGCAGTCGCTCCCAGCCCTTGCAGGCGTCGCCGACGCCGCAAGCGAGCGTTGCCCCCATCCGCGGGCAAGCGCTCCTCCCGGTGCGGTTGTGGGCAGCTTGCTTGTGAGCACAGTGCCTATGCATAAACAGGCTGTGTAGGCAGCCTATAGCCGCTACCTACCTGCAGCCTGTAGCCCGTCGGTCGGCTGCATACAGATCGTCGACGGTGGCCAAAGCTACAAGCAACCTTTGGTCGTTCTATAAGGGCAATAATAGTTACTGCCCCTTTCTTGCTGTTGCATCAACAATTTTGACGTCAAAAGCCTCTCTAAATTATACACACATAGTTAAAATCTGATTTTTGCATGAACAACTTGGCTCTGATACCACTGTTGGGAAATCCAAGGGGCGACATCTCATGCGCAGTGGAAGAACATAAAAAAATATATATCCTAGATTTTCATGAAAGGTTTCATCATCGTGCAAAGATTGGTGCATCAAAAATAAATCTACGAATCCAAAAACTACATGTGTAAAAAAAAGTATCTAGGAAGATAGTATATCCATGAATCCCTACATATTTATAGGACTGGATGAAGGAGTTTAAATGTTCTCCACTCTAGCGATAATCCATACGGTAGGGACTACAAAGATGCTCCTCTCTTGAAGAGAGGAGAATAGAAGGTGACTACTAAGAAAAAACCCAGTCTATGGACCTTTAGTTCCCTCCTATTTATAGAGTCCCCTTGTCAACTTAACCCTAATGGATCTTGCCCTGTTGGGTATTGGATCTTCATCCAATTACCCAAGCCTTTTGGATTAGCGGGTCTCTACCCAACATTCTCTTATTAGCTCTTATTGGATCTTATCTTAGGATCCAATAATTCAAGGGCTTAATAGATATCCAATAAGTTAGTGACTCTAGCGGATATCTCATATCTGAACCTCTACTCGTCACGACACCTACCATATGTGTATGATCCTCTAGGCCCAGTATCAAGCTGGCCATGAGTCATACTTGTCAGAACTCCTTCTGACTTAGTGAATTATTATCTCCATAATAATTCACCTGACTCATCGATTGCAGACATACTAGGCCACTATGTCGTAGTCCCCAGACGATACAAGGGAATCCAATCCTTTGGACCTATCTGTCCTTAGTTATCATGTATCTATAGTCCCTTATTCATCTAATATCCTAGAGACCTTATACCATGCATGGTGCTATTAGGCTCATATGGTCTCTCCTCGAGTCTCGCTCTAATCGGATTCTTCTAGAAAACTCTCTCTCTCTCAATCCGAATAACTTTGGCTAAGGATTTATTTGAGCAAGAATACATGGGATATTCCTCTCATGATACGGAGAGTGGATGATTCTCTATTAACACTCAATAGCCCTCGTAAGATTGGTTACCACTCCTAATGACTAGTTGTACTAGATCTGAAGCTTCCAAATCTATAAATCCAGTATCAAAGAGTGGAGTACTCATACAGGACATCCTTGGTGTCTCAAGTTTAAGGATCAGATACACTACTAAGATTATGGAATCGCTGTTTGACAATAAGGTATCATCAACCATCCAGCATTCCATGGGCGGATCAATCAGTGAACTCATTCTTCAATGAGCACCTGTATTGTATCCTTAGTGTCCCCACACGAGCAGCTATGAGACCAATCACCTCCATCATGTGGACAGATATACAGTACACTAGTCTGTCCGGTTATCTCGATGTCCTTCTTGAGTAACCTATGACTGGAATTATTTAGGATCCGTGTTTAAAAGTGAATTGGTCTCATTATCGTGATCTCATCACGATCTGACTCCCATTGCTTAGATCCATGGATATCGCAATATATGCAATACGTAAGATAAAATAATAAAATACATAATAATAATAAGCAAAAGAAAGAGTACATGTTAAGTCACAAGTGTCATTACTCATGTGATTGATTTATATGACACATATAACTAGCATTCATATGTTCCAAGTATGACAATTATATATGGTGATGATTGTTGGAAGTCAATTGTGACAATTGGTATAATATTTATGTTATGAAATATTAATCTATCACAATTTAGAATAAGGTGATACCATGCAAGTTCAAAATATCAGATTATATAAACATCATGATGTATTTTAGCTCTATGCCTTGAAATAGATCATCTCAAACATCTTTGGAAGTGCATGGATGAGATTTACATTTTAGAGAAAGCCTTCAACAAACAAAATCTGGTGAGAGTCACAATTTATCTTGAACATATATAGAGACACATAATCTAATGTCGATCACTATTAATTGATGCCTTAATAAAATACATTTATGAAAGAAACCAAAGATAATTACTATGAATTTCTTTTCTTGTACTAACTGATAGCTTCAAATGAAAACACGATGGTATCTTTATTTACCAGAGATATTAGTTAATTGTAGATCATTGGTTACGTTACAATCAACTTTAGGCATTGAATTCCATCTAAATCCACTCGGTTTAGTTGACTTGGGAATTACTTCTCCCAGTGTTTCTGTTGTACATACTGCAAAAACAACATTTCTATCCTCTCTCTCCTGTTTCTAAATGATGTTCCTTTTAGATCTTCATATGGTTGATTACTTGAGTTTTAAGGTGACAAAAGAGAGATGGGAAAAATGATATAAAAGAACTCTACAGACGATGACAAGAGGTGCTTTGGTCCATGATAATGAGATTTACAACGTCCAAACTGATAAACCTCATCAAGCAGATTTTAAATGCTTGAAATGAGGTGATTAACAGATTTAGATTTTGAAGAAATTAGATAGGCAAGAAGATGGACCAGGAATGATTCTTTCCATTGCAATAGGGTTTATTTATGCTAGCCATTGGAGCTCAAAATGGATTGATTTATTTATTTGCTTTCTATTAGAGAAGGATTTGGAAGGGCACAAGCAATTTCTCAGGGCCTTTTTTCAACTAAGCAGTTGAGACCTTCTCAACCCATTTAATACCCAACACACAATATTCTAGCAATTTTTATTTTGCAAAGTATAAATGATGAAGGCAGGAGTTAATTGTTGCCTGGTAAACTATTTCTTCCTGACATATTGTCCATATAAGTAAAAATTATTGAAAATCTAGATAGGAAGAAAGGATAGAGATTACAAACAGAGGAAGAGTAGGAGAAGATTAGCTTTCTATTTTTCTCTCAAAAGACTCTTTACAATTTCACAAACTCTATATTCCTTTCATGAACACATATGGAGTTTATATAGTCCTCAAAGATACATCATATTTATTGTATTCAGAATGAATACAATAACCAATGGTCATTTTGACTTGTCCTTCCATAGACATCTAATCTATCTTTTCTTTTTCTTGATAGAATGAATCTCCCTCTTGATATCATGAACCTTTCTTTTGTTGAAATTAATCTCTTTATGATATTGGAATAAGTTTATTTCCAACATTATCCCCCCTTAAACTTGTTCCATCTGTCATCCCAAGTTTCCTTCGAAGTTGTTGAAATATTTCAAATTTGAGAGGTTTTGTAAGAATGTCAGCCACTTGTTCACTTGTCTTGACATGATGTAGCTCCACTTCTTTATTTTTGATATGATCTCTTATAAAATGAAATCTTATGTCAATATGCTTCGATCTTTCATGGTAGATTGGATTCGTGGCTAAGGCAATAGCTGATTTGTTGTCAACATAAATCTTGATTGACTTCTCTGTGGGATATGAAGTTCTTGGAGTAATCTTCTTATCCTTTTTCACATGACAAACACAAGAAGATGTTGCTATATACTCTGCTTCACAACTTGATAGAGCTACGATCCATTTGATTTTTAAGACCAAGTAAATGTAGTTTCACCAAAATAAAAGACAAATTCAGTTGTACTTTTCCGATCATCGTAGCTTCCGCCCAATCATGATTCACTATATCCAATAAGCTCTAGCCTTTTAGATGATGAATAAAACATCTCATACTTAATTGTTCCTTTGACATATCGTAAAATTCTTTTGGCGACGTTTAAATGAGATGTCTTAGGAGTTTCCATATATCTACTAATTAAACCAACTCCAAATAATATGTCATGTCGAGTGCATGTCAAATACCTTAAACATCCAACTAAACTTTTGTAATAAGTTGGATTAATGTATTTACCTTCACCTTCCTTAGTCAACTTGGTGCCAAATTCAATAGGTGTATCTGTAGGGAGATAATCTTCCATAGAAAACTTCTTTAGAATCTCCTTTGCATAATTTTCTTATGAGATAAAAATTCCTCCATTGTCTTGTATAACTTCGATACCAAGAAAATAAGTCATTAGGCCCAAAAGGTCATCTCAAATTCCTTCTTCATGGAGTATTTAAAATCTTCAATCATGGAGCTACTATTGCTGTAAATATTAAATCATCTACATATGGCTTATAAATCACCATCCTAATCCAATAAGATATCTCCATCAAAGTTAAATTTCATATAGAGAGCATGCTCATGTGGGCATTTAGAAAAATCATTTTGAATAAAATATGCATCTATCCAGAGAATTCCATGCTCGTGGGGCTTTTTAAGCCCATAAAGAGCTCTCTTTAACTTGTATACTTTGTCTTCTTGCTCATGAATAATAAAACCAGGAGGTCGTTGAATATATACTCTTCTTCAAGAACTCCATTAAGAAATGCTGATTTAACATCCATTTGTAAAATTTTCCATTTCATTTGATGCTAGGGAGATAAGGAATCTTACGATGTTTCAATCGATCGTTCAGGTGCAAATACTTCTTCATAGTCGATCCCATAATTATATCATGTTTGTAACCCTTTAAAACCAATCGTGCTTTGTATTTCTCTATCTTCCTTGTGCATTTCTTTTTGTTTTGAAGATCCACTTAACACCGATCGCTTGGTGGAGATTGAGAGGAAGTGTAGTAAGCTCTCATGTATCATTTTTGTTAATTGCACGAATCTCTTCATTCATTGCTTGTCGTCATTTTCTTCATTACAAGCTTCTTGAAGGTTAATGGATCATATCCTGCAAAAAGACAAAATAAAGAAAGTTAGATGTTCATTGTTAGTATCAATCCTTGAGTCACATCATAGAGCTCTTGAACTGGTCTTGTCCTTATAATCGGACTTCTTGAATCATGTGACCTAGCTGATCTAGGTGATGATTGAGTTAAAAAGCCTCTTGGTGTTTCCTTGTATTATATCATCTTCTTATGAAGCTATGGCTTTCTTATGCCTGCACATCACTTTTCCAGTTCCAAATCAACTTTGTTCATCAAACTCAATATCTCTTGACATCACAACTTTATTTGTGATAGGATTGTAAGTTTGTAACCACTAGAATTTTCAGCATAACCTAACAAAATACATTTCGACCTTTATCCTCCAGCTTTGTTCTCTTTTCTCTCTGGTATCTTAGCAAATGCAATACTTCCAAAAATTCTCAAATGATCAACTCTTGGTTTCAATAAGCTCCCAACTTTACGGTGTAACATTTCAATTCGCTTTGTTGGAAACTTTTAAGCAATAATATATAGAGGCAATAGCATCTCCCAAAATTCTTTAGAATTCTTCTTTCTTTTAACATACATCGGACCATATTAAGTATAGTCCTATTTTTTTCTTTGTTGAGACACCATTTTGTTGAGGTGAGTATGGCATAGTGAATTGATGTAAAATTTCATTATTTTTACAAAAGCTTTCGAATTCATTTGATGTATATTCACCACCTCTATCTGTTCTTAAACATTTAATCCTACAACCACTTTGTCTTTTAACCAACTCCTTAAATTCTTTGAATTTTTAGTGAAAACTTCTTTCTTTTCTTTTAATATATAAACCTAAGTTTTTCCACTATGATCAGTGAATGTAAGAAAATACCTGCTTCCTCCAAGTGATCAATATGATAGGACCACAAATATCTGAGTGTATCAAATCAAGCCGATGTCGTGTATTGCTCTTCTTGTTGTTCTTACGACTTTAAAAGGCTTTCTTTCTTGCTTACTCATAATACATACTTCACATAGTTTTGATGGGTGATCAATTCTTGGCATTCTGTCACCATATTATACTTTCTAGAAGTTTCAAAGCCTCAAAATTTAAATGAGCATATCTAAGATGCCATAGTGTAGAAATATCATCAATATCAGTCTTAAAACAATTTGATCGATCAAAATACATAAATGCAGAGGAAACATGAATTTCTTTGCCATTTTCACATGTGATATCAATATTCTATCCTTGTCACGAATTGAAAGAGTCATATCTTTCATCTCAATATTATAGCCATTTTTTCAAGTAATTGTCCTAAACTCAAAATATTACTTTTTTTAATTATCGGAACATAATAAACATCTGAAATATATAACTCTTTACCATTATTTAGTTCAAGGAGAATTTGACCTTTGTTTCGTTTCTTTGGTCTCGAGACATATCACCAAATGTAATATTTCCATAATAACTTGTATCTATTTCTGAAAATAAATCTTTAATACCACACATATGATTTGAAGCTAAATGTATCTAAATATCATGTCATAGATTGATCTTCTTCAGTTTATCATATGTCAGTTGTTCTACAAAACTTGATTTTCATTCTTTTCTTTCTCAACAAAATTTGTCTTATCACCTTGGTTGTTAGGATTGTAATAACATTCAAAAGAGTAATATCCATACCTTTTGCAAATATAGCATTGTATTTCAGACCTTTTAAAATTTCTACCACATCCACGACCTCGGCCACGTCCTCGACTATAACCTCGGCCTCTTTGGCTAGAATTTTCTCCACCACCTTCATTGTTTGGAGATTCCTGATTTGTATGATTTCTGCCTCCTCTTCCTCTTTGTCCACGACCTCTTCCTCTTTGAAATTTTGATTCACCTCTGTTTTCAAGAGTAAGCTTGGTTTGTAGTCCTTGCTCCAAAGTTTTGTCTTCTCCTCTTTTTGTAATCCTTTGTTCATGAACTTGAAGAGAACCCATAAGTTGTTCTAAAGACATTTTTTCCAAATCTTTATATTCTTCAATCGCAACAACAATAAAATCAAATTTTGGATCTAAAGATCTCAATATTTTTTCTATTACTCTTTGATCACTTATTTGTTCACCGTTTCGTCTCATTTGATGAACAATAGAGATGATCTTTAAGAATATAATAAAAAATAGTTTAATTGAATACCTTGTTGTAATTTTTCAAAGTCACTCGTAAAACTTGCAAACGAAGTTTCTTTACCTTATCAACACCACCAAATGCTTTTGAAGCATTTCCTAAGCCTCTTTTGAAGTATTTATATGGAGCGATGATCTCGAACATTTATCGTCAAGTCCTTGGTAGATCGTGGACAAAGCCTTTTCTCCTTCTTTCTTCTATCTTTGAGTTGTTTTCTTTATGCATTCATTGCTCCTTCTTCTGCTGGACTTGGCTCAACAAATCCATCTTCTACAAACTCCCATACATCTTGGGAGCCTAGAAGCCTTCTTCATTTGGATGCACCATATATCATAATTTTCCTTTGTCAATCTAGGATCTGAATTTGGATGGTACTTGGGGAAGAGGCCATTGCTCAACCTATGCTCTGATACCAAATGTTGAAAATTTAGATAGAAAGAAGGGATAGAGATTACAAACAGAGGAAGAGTAGGAGAAGATTAGCTTTCTATTTTTCTCTCAAAAGACTCTTTACAATTTCACAAACTCTATATTCCTTTCATGAACACATATGGGATTTATATAGTCCCCAAAGATACATCATATTTATTGTATTCAGAATGAATACAATAACCAATGGTTATTTTGACTTGTCCTTCCATAGACATCTAATCTATTTTTTCTTCTTCTTGATAGAATGAATCTCCCTCTTGATATCATGAACCTTTCTTTTGTTGAAATTAATCTCTTTATGATATTGGAATAAGTTTATTTCCAACAAAAATCATTGCTCATCTTTTAGCGTTAATTGTTATCTGATAAGCTATTTCTTCTTGGCATATTGCTCATCTTTCTACATTACTTGTTAATTGTTACCTGATAAGCTACTTCTTCCTAGCATATTGTTCACATAATTATAAATCATTACTCGTCTTTTAGCATTAATTATTGCCTGATAAGCTATTTCTTCATGGACTATTGTTCATGTAAGTAATCATTGCTCATCTTTCTGCAGTAATTGTTGCTGAATAAGTTATCTCTTCCTTCTTGTTTTTTTGGTGTGTGTGTGTGTAAAGGATAAATAATAAAGACGGAATTACTGACATATTGTTCATGTAAATATAAATCATTGCTAATCTTTTAGCATTAATTGTTGCCTGATAAGCTATTTCTTCGTGTATAAATCATTGCTCATCTTTCTGCACTAATTGCTAAGCCTTGACAAGCCTTTTGTGAAATCTTTCAAGGTAAGTGAAAAGGTGATTTTGATCTCTTTAGAACCAACACAAATGATGAGCTTTTGGTTTTGGATAGCATAATGATGTGCTTTTTGGAAACTTCATGCATCTTCTTTTTCATTGTAGGTTAATTTTTGATAGAAAGATAGTGTTGGGTCCAGCCCATATGTGGGCTTGGACCAGATAATTGGGCCCAAGCCCAAATTCAATTGATTAAACAGAAACCAAGGGTTAATTATATTACCATTGTAAATATTATTTTTTTAATGTCATTTAAGACCAATTTCATAATGTAGAAAAAAAAGCCTAGGCATTTTGGCGTCTGCAGACAGCGGCAAAAATATAGAGAAAGAAAGATGTCCTATAGAGAGAGAAAAACTAGGTTTTCATATCGATAAGTGACCAAACTTCAAGCTACTTTAGCCCAGATTTGACGTAGAGAATCCTTGCAGTAAACTCTACAATCCTAACAGTACTGATCTACAGTTTATCCTTTCTAAGGTGCTTTCCTGCTAAGTTTATTTGGTGAGATCTAAATCTTTCTTAGAAGAGGTTTATCTCTAAGATGATGATGCACTATTGTTCAACCAAGATATATGATCTTGATGTCATTGTGATCCTCTTATTATTTTAGAGAAAACATATTGTAATCCTGTTATCGTTATTGGTGATAGTGGAAGTTAGAAGTGGACTACGGTCCGTAATTTTTCCCATATTGGGTTTTCCTAACGTTAAAGTTCGGTCTTACTGCGATTGATTAATTGTTCGCTATTGATATTGTTAAGTTGTTACTTGCTTTTAATATCAAGTTGGTATTTTTGATGAGGAACCTATTTTGATACACAAAGAGGAAAAGTATTATTCGCATTTACATATATATTTTTCCCAACAAGTGGTAAAAATAATAGTTGTTATTTGCTACTAGTGTTTTCTTGTGTGATTGAAATGGAAGAATCAGATGGTATGATTAAATTGAACTCATCAAATTATTCCTTTTGGAGGCGTATGATGGAAGACTTGCTCTATTGCAAAGATTTGTATAAGCCCATCAAAGTTAAAGAAAAACCCTACTATGGATGAGGAAGAATGGAAGTTAATAAACATATGAAAGCTATTGCTTATATTAGAAGATGAATGGATATAAATTTGCATGAGCATATTACGATTAAACTAGTTGATTTCTTGATATTGTTTAAGCAAAGGCTAGAAAATATTAGCCCAATTAAAAGACAATGGGAAATAAATTTTCTCCTTAGAAGGCTTGTTAATTTGAAGTATAAAGATGGTGGCAACATTGTTAATCACATAAGCCTATTTCATAGTCTTGTAAACAAGTTGGTTGCTATGAAAATGAATATTGATCATGAAATCAGGATTGCTACTTCAATTCTTTACGTAAAGTTGGGGAACGTATGTGGTGACAAGATATTTGTAACTCCACGACATTTATAAAGGAGGGAACTCTAACTATAGACATGGTTAAAGATAGTTTACTGAATGAGGATGCTAGAAGGAAAGAACAGGGAGAATCTTCTTTTGGTGCACTTGTTACTGAAGAGCAGGAAAGACGTGGAAGAAGTCATAGTAGAAATTCACATGATTACAGAGGAAGATCCAAGTCTAGAAGAGATATCAGGTGTTTCCACTGCAACAGGCCAGGTCATATGAAGAAAGAGTGTAGGTTTTGGAAGCGAGAACAGAATGAAAGGAAGAAAAATGAGAAAGAGACCAATACGCTTGTCGCTTTGAAAGTGATATCATTCATTTGTAGTGATGATAGATGTGTTAGTCTTGCATTTCGGGCAGAAGCTGGATAATTGACTCACGGTGCTTCATTCCATGTTACTTCTCATGATGATTTATTCAGATCCTACTTCGCTTTGGTGATTTTGGCAATGTTAGACTACGAACGCGGGAAACAATGGTACATCCAAGATTGTGGGTATTGGAGATATTTGCTTAGAGACCATAATGATTCGGGAGCAAATTGATACTCAGAGATGACAAGACATGTTCCAGATAAAAATACAATTTGATATCTGAGCGAATTTGATGATGAGGGATTTACACATTATTTTGGTGAAGGCAAATGGAAGCTCACTAAAGGTTCTCTAGTTTGGCGAGAAGAAAGAAGTTGAACTCTTTTTATATTATGGAAACTAAGCTACTATAAAGGAGAGATTAATGCAATTCAAAAGGGTGAAAGCATAGATCTTTAGCATAAGAGGCTTGGTCATATAATGTAGAAGGGACTTCAAACTCTTGTTTAAGAAATTCTTACGAGTTGTCCAAGGTAGATCTCTTAAATCTTGTGATCATTGCTTAGTTGGAAAAACACATAGAGTTGCATTTCATACTTATCCGTCATCTCAGAAGATCAAATATTATTGATTTAGTTCATAGGCGCGATTGACTATGCAAACTAGAACTCTTGGTGGTGCTCTTTATTTTGTTACTTTTATGATGATCATTCTAGAAAAGTTTGGGCTTTTGCTTTGAAATCTAAAGACCATAGGGTACTTGATGTCTTCAAAGAATTTCATGTCAATGTTGAAAGAGAAATTGGCGCTTTAAAGTGAAGAGTGTTAAAGCGAGATAAT
This sequence comes from Musa beccarii, assembly GCA_024322285.1. Classification (NCBI taxonomy): domain Eukaryota; kingdom Viridiplantae; phylum Streptophyta; class Magnoliopsida; order Zingiberales; family Musaceae; genus Musa; species Musa beccarii. The sequence goes on from CM044400.1 coordinate 11,158,060, forward strand.
GGTGGCCAATAGGGTCCTTTGAGAATTATTGTAGGTTTCATAGTATTAGGCTTGAGAAAACTACGTTATCTAAAAACTCCTCTTGAACAAACGGTGTGGCGAGAAAGGATGAATGTCGATCAACAATTGAAGAAAGGATTAGGTGTATGCTTTTCACGCCAAGTTATCTAAGTCATTTTGGGGGAGGCTATGAGAACTAACTGATTGACTGATAAATCTTTCTCCATCAGAGATATTCCTTTGGAAGATGATGTTCCGTTAGAATCAAGTATGGAAAGGAAAGATGTATCTTATGCTCATTTGAGAGTCTTTGGGTGCAAAGCATTTTACATATTCCTAAAGATGAGAGATCCAAGCTTGATAATAAGGCAAAGGCATGTATTTTCTTGGGATATGGTCATGAAGAGTTTGGGTATAGATTATGGGAAAAATGAACAAGAAGATTATTAGAAGCATGGATGTTGTGTTTCTTGAAGACTAATTATTTGATAATGGTGAACGTTGAGAAGCGATAAACCTCTGATTTATATTCCTTGAGTTTGGGTCTAGTTCCTCCACCTATAGTTTATGATGATCATGGGGGAGATGATGATGAAGATGAATGTGGTGAGAATGTTAGTGATGATACTCCTACAGTTGATGAAGTTGAACTAACTGAGCAAGCACCTCCACCACCAATTGAGATTCCATTGAGAAAATCCATAAGAGAGCGACAACCTTCTACTAGATATCCTCCACATGAGTATGTTATGACCTTCTCAACCCATTTGATGGGGAACACAGAAATTTACCAGAAGCTATTCTACAAGAGCACAAGAATGAGTAGGTTAAAGCCATGCAAGAAGAGATGAGATCCTTGCTTGAGAACCACATCTATAAGTAAAGTCTTTGCTCTAAGGAGAATTGAAGCTTGATAAAGCGGGCTTAGTGGCATACCCACCATATCTTTCTGGAGAGAGAGAATTGTTTGATAAGCTACTTCCTAGCATATGTGGGCTTGGAAATAATTGGGCCCAAGCCCAAATTAATTGATTAAATAGAAACCAAGGGTTTCTATGGAGGTTCTGTTGCATGGAAAGAAAAAGAGCTGCAGTAATTGTTGCTGAATAAGTTATCTCTTCTTCCTTTTTTTTTTTTTTTTTTTTTGTGTGTGTAAAGAGAGAAAAAAATGAGAGAGAGAAAAAACTATTTTCATGTTATAAATCGATTTAATCGTTAGAGAATGTTGCCTGATAACTCTACAATTCTTCGTGTATGATCATTGCTTTATCCTTTCTAAGGTGCTTTGCTAAGTTTATTTTGGTGAGATCTAAATCTTTCTTACAAAGAGGTTTATCTCTAAGATGATGATGCACTATTGTTCAACCAAGATATATGATCTTGATGTCATTGTGATCCTCTTATTATTTTAGAGAAAACATATTGTAAGATCTATCGTTATTGGTGATAGAAAGAAAGTTAGAAGTGGACTAAAACCCTTGTGGTTTTTCCCATATTGGGTTTTCACGGTAAAGTGAAAAGGTCTTTTGATTGATTAACCAACACTATTGATATTGTTCTGGTTGTTACTTGCTTTTAATATCAAGTTGGTATTTTTGATGAGGAACCTATTTTGATACTCTTGTATTATTCCGTATTTACAGGTTTTTTCCCAACAAATAGGAGCTGATATAATTATATTCTTTTGTATGTAGGATGAGTATGGGATTAATTACGATTGCATGGATATCTATAGGCAATCGGCTTTTGATCATCCTTTGCTTAAAAATCACACACTACAGGTAACTCATCATCTTGTTCCAGCTTTTGATGTCTATCTTTTTCTTTTTTTTTGCATGTCACACTTCTACTCTTTTTACTGCACGTGAAAGTGCAACAGGAATCCATTATTCCTGCTTCTTAAGGATCCCTTTACATTGGAATTGATGATCTAGTATCAAATTGTGTGTTCCTCGATATATATATATTGATGATATATATATATATATATTAGAGTGAAAATCAGAATAAATATCATCCATTAACCTTTTTTTCTTTTTTAATTAACGTCAGTAGACAATTTATGCTTTCTGTAGAAAGACATTAGCCTTCTTAGTACCATAGAGGTTTTTTTATTTTTCTCAAAATTTAATCTTATATATTAAGTTTATAATTAGTCGTATTAGCAGCTGGTATTGATATGTATGGTAAGGCTTATACTCCTAAAGACATTAATTTTAGCTAATGCATTTCCTTTTGTTGTACATGCATTACTTGTTATACCTTAACTTTCTTGTTGCAATGGTTAATGCACAAAGAAACAAATTGCATGGTCACTTAGCTTGATGAGAATATCTCCATTTCATCAAGTAAATTTATTACTAATTGCATTGGTTTCATTTATGATAATAAGTAGATTATGTTTTCTTTTCTTTAATTCCGAATGCCTATTCTATACCCTCTTTATTCATGAATAATATAGAACACCAATGTTGGCATAGTATGTGTGGTAGTTTCCAAAACGCAATGTAAACAAGACATCGACGCAATAGAAGTTTAACGGTGTCCAACAGGAATTGTTCTTATCAGGCGGGCAACTAAGAAAGACTTAGTAAGAGCAAAGAAATATGCATAACATGTACAATCACGTTTGCAACCAGTTCAACCACGAATCTTTGATACCATCTGCAGAAAGCATGTAAGATATACTTCATCATGATTACTTTCAATAGCAGTTTAATTTGCAATATAGTTTATTCTTATACAAATATTCCAAGGAGAAAGATAAATTTATATTACCTTGTAGAACGAGTACATGTGGTGCCTTGCAGATCTAAGCAAATCAAAATATTAAGATCAATTGGCCACTCCTTCCTAATTCTATCTATTTTATTGAGTATAGCAAAATTTGCTAATCAAACTGCAGATTGATTTCCTTCCCTAATTATATGGATGGTTATATAATCCTAAAAGCAACAATAGTTTTGTTGTGTAGTGTATATCTTGGCATTCACATCAGCACATGCTTGCATGGGTATATGACAGAAGTAGCTGTGGCGCACCTCGTTCTCAAGTCATTCAAATCAAGTTGGGATTCTTTTTACTGAATCTTATGATACTCTTCAATGACAAGACGATCGAAGAAGAAAAATAGATGAGAAGAAGAGAAGTAGAATTGACATTCTACTTACGGGATTGATTGGACCATTTTTAACCGGTCCAAAACTGTTCCTTATTTTCTTAGATATTAGATATGATCATGTTAGACTTCTCAAGTTGTATGTATGTATCACGGTATCACTTCTTTGATGCAGTCTGCTACTGCGGAAATTCAAGCTGGCGAGGGACCGAAGTTTTATGGCATGGGCGCTTCGCTCGATGTTTTCCAGCTCTCAGGTGTTTCAATGAACCAAGCAAGCACAAGCCGCATCATCCTTTCCGAGGGAGAAAGATGCCCCAAAAATTTCTTCAACACAGTGGAAGCTGGATGGCATGTAATTAATGGTTGTCTTCTTGTAATGTCGCAGACGCATGTAATGGAATGTTCTTCGCTGATACATACATATATTATGGATCTCCAGGTGGATCATCAACAGAAAGGGGACAACAAGACTCATTTCTTCACATATTGGACTGTTAGAGCCGTGAATTCTTATTTGCTTTCTCTGTTTTGATATTGCTTCGTCGACTAAGACTTTATTTATTCATGTGTTGTTAGTCGGATGGTTTTCAGAAGACCGGCTGTCAAAACCTGGTTTGCCAAGGGTTTGGAATGGTCCTTGCAGACGATTATTTAGGATTGGCATTCTCCATCTACAGGGTATACAAAGTTTCGTCCTTTCATCGGCAGTGCAGATATTTCATTTGCTCTTCTTTTCTTTCCTTAATGAGATTTAGTAATAGATTCATTTACACATCTTGTTTCACTATCTTAGTATCCAAGAAAGATTCAGTAACACAACATAGTTATTTTTGTTTTCTTTTTTGTTTCGTTCTAGGATCACTTCACTTCAAACTGGATGTTGTACAACAATAATGAACCCATTAGGTATTGGCCGAAGGAAATCTTCAGCAACATTGGCAGACTGCTCACAGGTGCAGATCGGGGGAAATGTCCACTCGCCGATTAATGAACCAAGTCCGCCCATGGGCAGTGGTGTGCTCAAGAAGCAAGCAAAATTCGAGACGGTTCTCATGATAAATGGAGATGGCCATAGCACCAAGGTACCTGCTGACAAAACGACTACATATAATGATCATAGTGAAGATTACTATGGCCTTTCACCTAACTTTCAGAATAATATTGATGGGGTTGCCACAAAATTGTCCACCATCATCTTCTTTGTCGAACTAGATGATGAAGCCTAGTTTCTTATATTGCATGAGCACTGGGTTAATTCTATGAGATCATCAAAATGCTTGAAGTATACGAAACTTAGTAGTGCATTAGTAATAAGAACAACAAGAAAGACCACATGATTAGGCTTCTTGATATCCATGTTAACATGGTATCATCAGCAAGAGCTATAAGCCATCCACCACATCATATTCGACAACTACGTCAGAGTTGCATAGCACAAATGCCTTTTAGTTAGTACTCATAGAAGCTGTGCCTTTGAGGCATGATCTCATCCAAGGGGATCCCCGCACCCACACTGGAGTAGCGCTTTCTGTGTCTACCATTATTGCTGTTGTCCACCCGAGCCTTGAACACAGCACAGACAGGCCTGTGATCAGAGAATCTCGACTCTCCTCTTATGTACTGAAGCTGTTCTATGCCATTGCCATACCACAGTATCCTATCGCACCTATGTCACAAAGATTAACTATATTAGAATTCCTGTAGCTGCTAATAACTGGTCTTGTTCTCGCATCAAAAGATGGTTGTTACCATGCCGGTGTTCGGCGCTTCCTTTTAGATTTGGTCATCTCCCCGGCATATGCATCGGAGTTGTGCCAGTACTTGTATGTAGGAGCGAAGAAGATCTTCCCTTCCTTCCACCCATCGAACACCCTTCCAGCTTCGCGCTCTGTCATCAACTGTAATCAGCAGTTCAACAACAAAAAGGATGTAAAAGCAAGCATCAGTCCTCTGATGCATATCTATTCATATGAAGCATTCCATAGGAGACGCTAAAGATTTCGAGCTCAAACTGAAACTGTACATATCAAGCAATGCTGCACGTACCTGAGTGCATCTGATTACTTGATACTGATGAGTAGATAATTCCGTACCTGGTCTTTGTCTAGAAGAGCATCCCAATCGTTGACCTCCAGCAATGTTCGTGCGTCATGATAGCTCAGTGAAATCCGGTAGTTCAAGTCACCGAGCCATATCACGCGACTACAGCAGATTGAAATGGCAATAGATTAGCATGTCAAAAAACAACGTTTACATTTCTAGAGTTTGCGTGTGAGAGAGAGAATCCATACTCATGGTCAAGGATCTTTTCAGGGATTTGACTATCTGGGGTCTTGCAAATCGTTGGGAATTGTGTGCTCTTAAGGATCTCAGCAACATCCGCGTTCCTCTTCAGCTCGTCGCCTTCCTTCTCGCCCGAAGTCAGGTGGCTGCAGACGAAGCAAAAGGTCGTCCGGTGCAACGACATGCTCATCGCAATGCAACCCTAGCAAGATCACACTTCCTGTCAGCAACCACCAGAGCTTTATCTGTCATTGAAGCTGAAAGATATGTAACTCGATCGACCTTGTTACCCAGGCAGCCCATGATTCCTCTCCCGACAGAGGCCATCCTTAGATGACCGATGTGTTGCACGAGCTCGCTTCGGACCCATACGGCGAGGAAGATGCCCACCATTTGCTTGCTCGCGATGAGGCAGTATTTCCCGTTGTTTCGGACTTCATAGCTCCCGTGATGTGACATGGAGTAGCACTCCTCATCGGAGGCTGAGCCGCCGCTGTCGACGAACTCCCCTGGCTTCCTTGTCCTTCGTCGGACGCCGCAGGCCTCAACTTCACAGTTGCAGGTTTTGACAAGGGGATTGTCGACACTGTAGTTCTTGCCGAGGACTTTGAAAGAAGACTTTTGGGAGAAGAGGCCGCTCGTCGACCTGGATTCCTTGCAGTATATTGAGACATTTGAGTCGTCGACCTCGTCGCGGGGCTCGTTGAGGGCTTGACTGATGAGAGCAAGCCATTTGGCAGCAGGCTCGTTGTCCTCCATCACCAACACATTCCCTGCATTTAAAGGAACTATTTCCTGAAACCTGTGAAGGAGATAGAGAAGGAAAGAATCCAAATCATTAGCGACCGTCTCATAAGGGGTCTTGATTACGTAGTGTCTAGAATGTTTGTAACAATCCATAAGGACAATTGAATTGATCGATGCCATGGCTGATCCTCCAATCTCGTAGCATCTTCGTTAGCTCATGATCGTTTGTCAGCAACTTTCAACCTCTCTAGCTGGAGGTTTTTGTGCCGTACATCCTTTTGATAAGCTGTAATCATGCAGTAAAAAAAAGAAGAAAGGCAATGCATGGACGTTGAGCTTCTTACCCTAATACATAGATATCAGAGTATCCTCCTACTTGTAGGAAATCTTGAAGGTCGAGGCCAATGTTTGGAGACTTTCCTGCAACATTCCATGTTCCAACAAATATCCTGCGTTGCATGTAGACTTGGAACTTAATATATAAACATAACATTTAGCCAATCTTAATCCAACATGAATATATGGATTGCATGTAATCTTACCGATACTCCTGGACTCGATCAAAACCTTTTCTTCTGGGTCTCTCCAGAACAGACAGGTTCAGACGTCCAACTCGTGAACTCCTGTTTCTGCCTGAAGAGAAAGAAGTTTTGGACAACATGTCAAATGCTAGATTTAAAGCATCTTGTCATTTAAAACAGGTATCATGTTCGTTTGTGCAATGGATCCACAAACCTCCTGAAAAGCTTTTCTTTATTACTGGGTATGCCTCCGCAAGACCTCTCTTGGACATGTACCTGCTCTCCAGATCTTTTTCGAAAGAAGAAGAAAATCTCAAACGCTTTAGTTGAGCAAAATTGTGGAAAAAGAAATAAATATGAGATAAAAGATTTATTACCAAAAAGGATATCTTTTTCTGCGAATATATCTCCATCCGGGCCTCTCTTGTTCTTCCCCTTTCTCCTGAAAATTCTTGGCAATATGGACTGCAACACCGTCTATACTAGTGAGACGAGAAAGCTAGCCAATCAAGAACATGTTCAGCTTCTGGCAGCAGATACATACCTTTTTGTTTTTGTCGTCCTTTACAGAATCATCAGCTGTTCTGGATTTCGTCATGTCGTCAGCGAGCGCGTTGAATGGCTTCCAATTCAGAAGTGCGCTTGGTTTGTATGCTGGGCCGTCGGATGTCCTACTTCCACCAGGGAGATTTTTATGGCAGAAACGAGCTGAACTGTGTTGGCTAAAAGGAAGAAAACTTTGGATGGCAGGTAAATGATAGGAACAAAAGAGGTAGACAGTGGTTGAAGAGAGGTTCTATTTCTGTGACTGCTGTTATTGGCTTTAGCTTGTTTTTAGCTATTGTTTGTAGAAAAGAAACGCTTGTCACCTTCTTTGGAAACCTAACCTACAGAAAGAGAAGACTCGGTCTTCTTTCCCCAATCCTATCCATGTACTGCACCTGCATGGCAAGCATATAAGTAGAACATTAAGGAAAACTAATTAAGAATAACGGTATATAATATATGAATTATCTGATCACATCCTGACCAATATAACTTATGCCAAGAGAAAAACCATTAGATACAAATATCCTAAAATAAATTATATCTACCCACTTGTTATGACATTGGATAATTAAATTACTAACATTATTGAGTTTAAATCATTGATCCAAAATATTTAAACTGACAGCGATCAAAGGGAAAAGGTAGAAAATAAATAAAATATCTTTTTGCCCTACCATATTTCCATGTCATTAAAAATTATGAAGATTATATCACATCTCAGTATTAAGTACTGATAGCAATCCCTTTTACTTTCAACTACATGTTCGAATAGGCATCTGCTACAAATCTATGCCGTATCCATATTTGTAATAAACCTAATCCTCCTTGTAGAAAGGATTGTATTAGATTAATGGGCCAAGCACAGATGAAAATTGAGATAGAAGGAATGGTCTATCGGTGAGTTATTTCATGGTTGACATATGCAATCATCAAGATATGTAGTGGATGACCCAAACTTAAATGCCATGGTTTTCCAAACCTAATTGATGCTTTGACTGGAGAGAGAATGAATTAAATAGACTAGATGAATGTTTTCCTGGGTTGCAAGCATCCGATATATGAAATGGACATGATTGCACCCTTTTGATTTGGTGATTGTGCCTTTGTTTCTCTAGGAGAGATCATGTCGTCTTGACTAAGAATGTGGCATGCATCCTCTCTTGTGGGAACAAATTCCATTCAACTTTTATGTTATGCAAATCTGATCAGAAAATCTCAGTACCCTTTTAGTGAGGTTGTAGTAGTAATTCAAAAAATTTTCTCAAGCTTCAAGGATTGATGTAAAAAGTCCAGATCTTCATGTATCATGCACTAGAAGTTGCTGAGAATGACTACCAACACTAACCAAGATGAAGATATCACCCGGTTAGCAAGTGAAAAGAAACAGTGGTGCTGCAACATGTAAAAATGATCCTACGATGGGTGTGTTGGTACCAGCAAATTGGGATTCCAAGGAAATTGTTACCATAGCAATCCTGCATCCGATGATACTGATTGATCACAACCACCAAATAAGCAATACTGAGTAGAAAGTGATATCTACTGCTACAGCTGTAGAGGTCATGTATCTGATGATGACCTTGACAGTGGAAAGTCTCAAGTAGCTGATGTGCCACAGGACCTGCGTAACAATGGCAGACTAAGTACGTGGCAAGCAAAGAATGAGGAGAGAATACAGAAAGGGTGAATAAAAGGACACTCCAAACTTACTGATGGATGAAACCTTCATTATCATTTATTATATCAGGACTAGAAAACCTGCTCTATGGTGGTTTATTTTCAGGAATTCAAGACCATACTGTGCTCCAATTAGGACTCCTGAATCAAAAAATTTACTGATCGAAGCTGTTCTTTTGTTTTGTAAACAAAAAGGGATTACATGAAATTCTATGTATCATCAACTTGCTAATCCTAAATCCTAATGGCTTAAGAACTTTGAACCAAAATGGAATTTATATAGGACTCCACAACATTATAATAAGTGTGTAAGTGATAACAAAATCCACCTAAATATACCGAGAAAAAGAAAAAACAATTGAAGCTGGCATGATTCTGTTCTAACTCAAGCTAAGATTCAAATTAGACTCACAATCTATACTGTCCTACAGTAGTAAAGGTTTTCTCACTGAAAAATGGATCTTTCATGCTATTTGGATTCCGAACTATCTTGATTTTACTGCGTTATTTTCTTTCCATGTACTTTAGGATGATGCCTTTCTGGAGAAATGCTATTAGGGAAAAGATCCGAGAAGGATCAATGAAATGAGTGCAGTTTTTACTCCTGCAAGCACAGAGGTTATCCTCGTGACTCGTTCTGTAGTCTCTCACTCAGATCACAAATGCGCAATTGTGTCAGCATCAAGGCATGCTTTCTTGAGAAAATAATTATTGACAATCGTGATTGTGGTCCTATATTTGGATTTTATCGGTTCGTCGGTAGTCGTCGGTAGATTTCAGTGTGTCATTCCAAGAATAAGCTTGTTCTCCATGGCTCCTATGTGCAGTGCAGTGCAGTGTTCCATTACGTTGTGGTCATATCACCCTATATGATGCAAAACAGGCACAAAGGTGAAAGATCTTTATGCTTTTAGAAAGCTTTTGATCTCACTCATGATATCAGCAACCAAAGTCTAGCTCAAGTGGGTGGGCAGCATGTCATATGCCTTACTTTTCCTTTTGGTAGGGCCAAAACCTGAATCATTCCTGCTTGTTATGCTTCCCTGCACAGGAAAGATACGCACATAAAACAAAAGCCAGTGGAAGATGAACTCTCTGAGCTGTGATTCTTCGCATGCGTCCTTGAAGAAGGAAGCGTCAGCATTAGCACCTCCGTGGGAAATACATATTCTTGGGCATGGTTGTCTTTTGGGTTCATTTGTTATGAATAATGAACAAAAGAGGCCGGTGCTTTAAGTGGATGAGTTCGATTGAGATATAATGCATCAAAGTGGTGGAGGCTGATGCCAAGCCAATGCTTTGTGAAGGCCAGGGGATCCTTACAATGATCAGGATTGCTTGGCCAATGAAGCTGAGAAAGTCATCAAGATGCAAACTGTCATTAAACCATGAGAGGAGTAATATTCCAAGTGAAAGATAATTTGAATTAATTTATAAGGGTTAGATAACTCTACTATCATTAAGTGAAAAAAGTAAGATGGCATGATGAGGCATGGAGATGGAAAGCAATTCATCCGTTGATGGCTGACACACAAACAAGCTTTCAACCTGAGCTAGTCAATCGATTTTGCATGGAGTCTCCATGCTTTTTACTGTGTTTTCATCAGCTTTACAAACCAGGATCACATCGTAGTTTCCTCTCAGTGCCCCAAACAAGTGGGCAATTCAACGCCTACTTCATTTGTTTTGTTATGATGGTGCTTGGACTCCAGCTTATACTTTACAGTATGATTTGTTCATGCTTTGTACTTTGGACATACTACAAGTGCATTATGCTAACTTGACATAATCTTTCATCTCTTTCATCTTGGCTTGGAACCAATATTGATGGTGTTGGATGTTATATGCGAACAATAAAATATTTGATGCTAAAAATATAAATAATTTAACTTGTCTTGAAAACAAAAAAAAAAAAAAAAATTCAACTCACGCCTTACAGTTTTCACCTACTCATAATGATAAGAGATATAATGTGTGTGGATTGGAATGACTGAGATGTGACATGAAATTAATGAAATTGGGTATGTGGTGATCCACAATTAATTTTTTTTCTTAATAAGCATCGCAAATTGGATTGATTTGGTTATAATGCAAGGAAATATGATCATCCAAGTCATAATACTTTGTTTAAATTGAATTAATTTTATGAAATTTGATATGATTTAACCTGAAATTTATATGGGTCACAATTACTAAATTGATCACATAGATTTGAATTCTTAACAAAAATCGATATTTTTATGCATGTGACGAGAATTCAATTTATACTTTGAACATCAATTCTTGTTATACTACATATGATTTGTTTATTGATGCAAATCAATAGACTACATGTAATTGTTTAACAGTACGAATTAAACTTCTGCAATGTGTTGGATTTGGATTGAGAACTCTTTTCTATACGATATGTACAAATTAATTCAACTGAGTTATTGGACTCCACATCAGCCTCTTAAGCACAAATGAATCTATCTTAATCGAGTAGGCTTCTCTGATATATTTATGTAATTGCATATGATGAACATAGACTTGTGCATGAACTTATGGAGAGGATAAATGAGGCACAAGCGAACAAAAATAGAGAAAATGAGGTATAGATTAGGACCACTTCGTGACACCATTAATGGCCACATTCTTTAATAGACTCATCTACCACATCAATTCTTCCACAGTCTCATGTATCATTGTACACCAACCAACGGATTGCTTGTCACGCATCTTATAAATTTTGAGATGTCAATGATACGACCAAATCTACACAAGAATCTATCTTATAATAATTATGAATGAGAAATGTACCCCAATAATTTGATGCCAACTTTATACGATGGGTGATTGCAAACTCACACCCATTCCACAGTACTAGTCGTCTAATCGCCTCAGTTTCTTGGGTTGGTATGTGATCTTTTATTAATTTTTTTATTACACTTGATGATGAGTTACTATAAGTATTTTATTGTGATAACTTTTGTTAAATAAAGAGAAGGAAATAAAAATATTTTAACTATCAAAATGACAGTATATTAAATCCGCTTATTAAATGTTAAAGAGTTTGAAGAAGTTTTAGGAACAAATCTTATCTTCACCACTTAAATATTTGGAATAAAAATAAAAATATTTTTATCTCTTATATGAATATGAGCAGATGTTTGAAATTAGGAGTTGATAAGCTATCGTTTATCATCATCGACACTCACACGATTTTGTCCGCTTGATGTGAGCCCAAAAGGATACTTTTGAGGGTTGACGATGCTGGTGCTGGTATTTATAAGACTTTGGTTCCCACTCCACTAGAGATAGAAAATTGGTGATCGTTCATTTAAGATAATATGAAGATGTAATAAGGAGACTTAATAGATAAATACTCCAATTAAATGAGATGAGATAATTGGAATTAGTGGTGCGATGAGAAGCAGAAGAGGACCTAAATAAATTATTGGAAACTAGTAGTAAAATTATAAATATTATTAATTTAATTAATAATAATAATCTAAATTAAAGTGATTTCAAATAATTGAGACATTATGATTTGTTGAGATTTTTTATATACTTAAAATATTGGCATGTAAGTTGTGGACGGTACCGATTTATTAAAAATTGAGGACTTAAAATTTTATCGTATGATAATTTTGTACTGACCGACTTAGTTGACTGGTAGTTATTACATTTTTTTAAAAATTTTGATGAACCTCCTATTAATATATATATATATATATATATATATAGAGAGAGAGAGAGAGAGAGAGAGAGAGAGAGAGAGAGAGAGAGAGAGAGAGAGAGAGAGAGAGAGGTTAAAACAAAACCTAAGAAGGACAGATCAAGATTGGACGGTCCAGATCTATTATCTTCTTATTTATCTCCCCTACCACTCTCCCAACGTTTCCGAACGCTCGGTGATCTCAGGACGCGTCACCGCCTCCTCGCCTCGCTTTCACTGCTCCCCAGGAAAAGAAGAGTGAACGGTGATGTTGCTGGAGAAGCGGGCGAGGCCGCCGATGAGGCGGACCACGAGCTCGACGGAGTTCGCCGCCAGCGTCCTCTTCGACGTGGAGGCACCGCAGCCGTTCGATCAGGTGGCGATCGGCGGTCGTCACCTTGAGCCGCGGTGGGGCGCGGACTGGCGAGCGACGTGGTACACGGGGTCCATGCTGTCGCCCCGCGGCGGCGTGCACGGGAGGAGCTCCGGGGACTTCGCGGCGCCTTTCTTGAGGGCCTGCGGCCTCTGCAACCGCGGCCTCGGACCCGGCCGCGATGCTTACATGTATAGGTACTGCACTCCGTCACGAACCTTTTGCGCTAAAAAAAACCCCGTCTTTTTGGGTTTTGTCGACAATTTCCGGTTTAAAGATCGACTCTTGTCTCACCATAAAAGATCTCGATTCTCTGCTTATAGGTTTCACTGAAACTTCTTTCTATTGTGTTTGGGACGAGGATTTGGAGTTTACTTGTACTTCGTTAACATGTCGTGTCTAAAAGATCTAATATTGTTGATAATTTCGGCAAAAACCGTAGTTAGATCCTTAGCTTCGATCCCAGATTATGCTTGTCACGATGATAGTTCTGAGAAGAAATTACCGATTAGATCCGAAGAGATCTCTGTGTGGTGCTCCAGTCTCGTAACTAATGTTGCATGCGTGTAGAATAAATAATATTACCATCTTCTCGATTTGTTTGCTTGGAACGATATAGTTAAATCCAATTAGTTGTCTTTTACTTTAGAGTGGTTCTTGAGTTTCCACGTTTGGATTCCATATGGTGTTGTTATCAACTCCATGTTGGCTTGAGCATAAGAGAATTGCATGCACCTTATTTCCCCCTGTTTTATGTTAATTATACTATGGAATCCATAAAATTATAATCTCTGAAGCTTCCATTCAAGCAGTCTTATGTGTGTCTTTGCAGCGGTGTTATGAATCAAACATCTTGTGCACATGCATATCCATTCGATGGGGTTATGAGTTGCATGACTTTGTAGTTCCACAAAATGGCCGATTGGTCTTTCACATCTCCTCCATGATTGAAGGCTTGAATTCTTTTTTGTAATTCAAACTTTCATGGAAGTATCAGTAAATGTTTGGACTCTTGTTCTTACAAGCTTTGCATGCCCATGTTGTCTTTCGTGTTGCAGAGGTGACATCGCATTCTGTAGCCTCGAATGCCGTCAGCAGCAGATGAACCTCGATGAGCAGAAAGAGAAATGCTCCCTCACTTCCACGAAGGAGACGCCCGCTGCTGCTAGTGGCTCCAAGCCATCCGACGGTGGTGGAACGGTCGCTGCCGCTTGAGGTTTCATCGTCTTTGCCTATGAAGACACTACAGATGTTATGATGCAGCCAAATAGTAGTTGTGGGGGTTTCATAGTTCTTGCAGCATCAACAAAAGTAAAAGTAGTAGAAGTAAACATATGTAGACCTCACGCTTGGTGCTTGTGACGAGTAACATCAGAAGGACCCTACACTGTCTTTCAGATTCCTTTGTTCTTCTGTAAAATGGTACTCTCTTTTTGTAATGGAATGTGATTTTGTTTGATTGATCGGAATCATATGAGTCGAGTGATTCTCCATCTTCTGATTCAATCTGACTTTTTCAGTTTGATAGAGTCAAAGTGTTTGAATGAAGATGGAGGAAAACAATTCTTTTGCTGACTTCAACAAGGATTTGTGGTGATTCTATTACGTTTCATTCTGGTGTTGACATGGAGACTTAATTAGAATGTTCATAAGAAAATGTATTAGGGGATCATATAATTGGCATTCCTGTTTAATTCCCTGATGGCAATCACACAACCGTTGAGGAATATCTACAATCGTTATCGGTTCTTTTATTTATCCATAAAAATTACCGAACAACCGATGTGCAGATCTACCAAATAACTATGCAGCAACTGATGTGCTGATCTAACAGATGGAAGTAGAAAATATAGTTGATGTTCATCTGCTGCGCACCATTTACCTTCTAAATTGTGTGGCCATCAACAATCAGAGAGGGGTATCATAATAAAAAAGATACATAAAGGCTCTGCTCTCATGTGAAGCTGACATTATGACTTGGGAGCCATGGAATAATATCCGGCGATCATCCTCGTGAGAAAGACTCATCAGAGCTGCTACTAAATTATCAGTAGAGTGGTGGAGAATAGGAATCTCGTGGTGGGATCAGCGTCAGTTTGCGCGGTGTGGGACTCATCTTGACGTGTGACTGAGAGAGAGAGAGAGAGAGAGAGAGAGAGTATGAAGGTCTCTGTGATCAGTAGGTCTCCAGCTCTCCGGCGTAGCTGCTTACATTGGCCGAAATGAAAATGCCAGCATCATTCTCAGCATGCGTGTCATCATAACATGTTTCCACAGTTCCGAATTTATCGAATAATTTGACCGTTACCAGCATCGATGAATCATCTGAAAGCTGTGTGTAGTCCAAATCTTCAGCATAAAAAAAAAAAAAAAAAAAAAAATTTATTGTTGTGTAGTTAAGAAGCTCTAACTTTGAGAAGCTCTATGTGGAATCATGTCAGAGATCAAGAAGCGGCAATTTTAGGATAATATCTCTGGTTAAATTAGGAGCTGTCAAATCTATTTCTATTGTTTGTGGTAAAATTCTCTTAACTATTCTCCATCATTTCTCATAAATTTCTGGTACAGTTGAAGCAAACAAAAATATATTTACTTTTAGAGGTAATGTAACATTAGTTTGTCCCAGAATATATATATACATATATATATATAATATTTGATATATATATATATATATAGAGAGAGAGAGAGAGAGCAGAAAATATCCTTGTCTACTTGTGCATTTCATGTGAGTCACTCGATGAATTCAACCAGAGTATCTCCCATTTCAAAAGCACTTGCTCCTCTAGAAAAAGAAAAAAGAAAACTGTGTGGTATTTTTTGAAGCTTGTTCTTCAATCAATGACATCAAAACTCTTCAGCATTGAACTTCAACAACAGAGATTCCACACTGTGCTCTGAACCGTCTTGCTTACTCCTTTCCAATGTGTCATCCTGTGTACTTGCGTTCATAGTGATTGACTCAAAAGTGAATCCACTTTTGTAAAAATTCCTCCTAAATGTTCTGTGAGATAGCACATCACATATTTCAGGTACAAAAACCTATTTCTTCATAGGGGCCCTGTTGGATTAAGTGGTCAAGATCTAGAAACAATGCAGGTAATGGAACAACTGAGTGCTTCCAAAAGCATCATTTCTTTTCCTTTGCTCTGATCACCTGGATATTAAATATAATCCCATTTGAAAAAAGAGTGGCTTGCAGCAATCTCATATCTGTCTCATCTTTAGACTGCATTACAATATTGTTACATGACATAAGATATTGCAATCTCTACTCAAGTTGGTAAAGCCTAGTCATAAATGATCATAGGGGGGGTTTTGTCATCAGACATTTTTCAGGTCAGCCACAGTGATCACTGTCTCCCTTTTCACATCGAAGCTTGCCTTGGATGAGGAGGCCACGCCATTTTTCTTGATAACCTAATGAATCTAGTTTTCTTAACTCGGGTCTGGCCTTGGGATTGCTTGTGTTGAGGGTTAGGGGACTGAGTGCCTCCTTTAATATGATTTTATTTGCTGGGTTCTTCCACTGGTCGAACTCAAAGTAATGTCACCAGCCTAAACAAAGGAATCATCTAGCATTCATTAAAGGCACTTGCTCCAAAGTTACCTGAGCAAGTGGAGATATAGAATTGGATTTATGGGTGGCGAACAAATCATCATAGCATCTAGAAAACACTTATATGAGACCCTTGACATGCACTCCTGATTTAATTAGGCTGGTTGGATGAGGATTGGGACAAGCCTTTTAGCCCCTGCTCAAGGAACAAGTTCTACACGAGCACATGGTTGGTGGCTGTATGCAGCGATTGGTTGAACTTGGAGGCATAGATTAAGATTCATGTACCTTTTCTCTATTTATTTTTTTTATATCTACAAATAAAATTGATCAGTATGTTTCGCTAATGAAGGCTTGGTACTAAAGATGTTTCAGGGAGGGCATTCAAGTGACCGGAAATTGCCCTCTCTCTCTCTCTCTCTCTCTCTCTCTCTCTCTCTCTCTCTCTCTCTCTCTCGCATCTTCCTTGACAACTTCATCTAATTTAAGGTTGTAACTGTGGATTGTTTGGTCTCAGGCTACAGACTGTATCTTTGACTCAAGTTCTGTAAGCATGTTGGAAGGATGAGCTTTAGAAGAGACCAAAGGATAATGGCTCAAGTTAACAACTGAACACACTGCCCCTTCTATCCGATGAAGAGACGATGATTCCTATCAACTTAAACCTTCGTGTGTACCAAACCAAGGACCTCAAGACAAGCTGACTGCCGGCAAGATGTGCGTGGATTCTTCTCCACTGGAAATATCACTGAGGTCAGCCCTCGTTGACAGCCATGGTGTGAAATCTGAACAACTCTACTCCCAAGAGCACCTTCCCTTATCATGCATGCACTGCTATGCTCCTGATTAATCTTATCCACAACTACAATTACTGAACCGAAGTTTTCAATAATGATATCACCAGGACAAAATATACCACTGCAACTTGTGATTAGTTCAATTGTTACTCTGTATTAAATTTTGATTTGCACATGCTTTGGAGCAAGAGATTCTGCTATTACAGTACAGCACAGGGTTACTATTGGAAGGAAATCTCACCTTAGCATCATCATCTTGGGCAGGAAACTATTTGAATTCTCTCATGTATTGAAAATGTATGAACAAAACCATATAAATGTTAGGTTAAGAACAAAACCATGGAACAAGATTACATCACAAGTAGCTATCCATCCACTTCAGTGTTGTCCTGTTCTCTAGTATTGCTCTCATCCATACAAATACTGTACAAAGTTTGTGCACTGCTTGGTCACTGTACTCCTGACAGGACAAAATTCTTAGCTGTGGCCATGTCTCACACCTGTGACTGACTGTTGAGGGATTAGGTATCCAACATACATCTTTCTTTTCCTTGGGCACCTGTATCTGAGCATGAGCCAGCCTAATTTTTTAGATGTGCACCTGTACAAGGAAACAAATTTGTACCTCCACTCAAATGAACCACCTCCCCAACATCTACAGCATGTAATAAATTTTAGCGGCAAAGATTGTAACATGACTGGGAGCAAAAGAATAATAACAGAATAATGTCTCATTTGCTTTGTTTCATTTTTACATAACAAATTGCAACTGCCAAATAACATTTATACACTGGACTTTAGCTGCCTCCCACCAAATTATAAAAGTACCTACGTAAAAGAAAATGTTCATGGTGGACAAGTTATCCGACTGACATACTTGGCTTCGAACACAGGTGTATTGCATATGTTGAAAAAAATGACAACTTCCACCATATTTCCAATCCAGCTGATGCTCAGAACCTCTCCTATGTTGCCACCACATTCTCACAGGGATGATATGTGCCATCCTCTTATCATGAATTCACACAGATGCATCCCGATCTCCAAACTCAGCAACGTTCTTTAGGCAAACTAATTTGGACGTCTTGACAAGACATGTTGAAGTTATTGGGCCCAAAATTTAGAGGCACACACAAATTTCACAACAGTGTCTTAAAATTTGCTGAACTGTGTGAAAGGCAAAATTGTAGATAGTCATATATGGAAAAAATGCAACAAATAAAACCTCACCAGTGGATCACTTGCCAATGCAAAACTTGCCAAATATGTTTGATAATACTTCTTCAGATATGTTCTCCCCACTTATTTCCCCAAGGGCCAATGCTGCTTCCCTCAAGTCTATCGTCCAAAAATCCAAGGGCAATTCCTCACTTATTGATAATTTCAATCTGGATAGAGACTCTTGGGCTCTGAGCAGCTGCTCAAATTGCCTCTAATTCAAGTCATAAAAAATAACTCACAGTCAGATAATATATAGCTGCTATAAATCTTATATAATCTTAAATAACACATAAATCAGTTCCAATCAGACAACCTTTCTAATACATAATTAAAACGAGAGACCTAGTGCAAAAAATCCAATCAATGCGGGCTCTAGAGAGAGACTGTTTTTGCAACTCAAACCTTGATCACTTAGGATTGTAAAAGACCTGGTACTTTTCTAGGTTGCAAATTTTATAATTATCATTGCAATTTGTGGATTCAGAACAATTATACCTAAAGCTAAAAATTCTAACAGAAGAAATTTACAATTATGCAATTTCTAGTGTATCCAACATCGGAAAATCATTAAGAAACTGATTTCCAAATTGACTCCTCCAAAGAGAAATTAACAGAGAATTCCTTTCTTTAAAACACATGATTACTCAAAACATTTTTTTCTTCAAATTACAAAATGTATGCAGGTATAAAGCTTTCTCTAGTTTGATAGAATAAATGTTCAATAACAAACAAAGTCGACCAAAATTTGTAAACAAAACAGTATATATGTAAAAGAAAAGAATGAAAAACAGCAAATTGTTTAGATACTAACCTGATTAACAGCCCATCTGGACCCTCCTAATTGAATTGTGTCAAGACCTCTGACCTCTAGCACAGCCCTCTCCAGTTCTGAAATGCCTTTACCATCGACAGCACATGTTTGAATATGCTTCACGAAGGAGGTTGTACCCATCTTAAATTGTTGCATTGAAACACATGGGGCACAATCTATCTTATTAATAACAAGTATCATGGGCACAGCAGAACCTGCTGAGTTCTATTATCAAAAGAAGAAAATAGTCAGCTTATTTGTTTTTTTGCATCAGCTAAGTGACAGTACTCAACAAAGGAAACAAGAACAAAAGGGTGCATAAAAAGTGGAAAATCCAGTATAAATTAAAGCTAATACGATAGAACAGAGACACCTAGAAATGTAACATAAAGTGGAACATGTGATCAATGTGATGAATTCCAGATATCTAATTAAACATAGCAAGAGGATGACCACCTCACACCACAATTTGGAAACAAAAACATGCACTGAAGCATATGACAAGTGAATGACATCACTGTCTCATGCTGGATTACATCAAGTATATGTAGAAACACACTAGTGATTTGATCAAATTATTTCTTAAATGATGAATTTGAATTTTGTATATCTATCCAATTCAGTAGAATCACTAACATCAGCAATGATGTTGGTGACTCAACTTTATATTTTTCAACATTACGATAATACACTGATTAACTAATTTTTAAAACAACTAATTAGATAAACAACTAATGTTTACCAACCTTTAACATCCTGAATTTTGCTCAGCATTAATGAGATAATGCTTTCAAAGTTCATTTGAAACTCAGTTTACTGTTCCTGATAACATCTACACATTAATTATAGCATTAGAACACACACAATAACCAAAATCATTAAAAGTTATTTTCCTTGGCATCAGTGACATGAGCTTATTTACCTTATATGAATCAGATTTCATATCTAGCAAGCACTACACCACCTATAAGCTGCATTCCTCCAAAACTTCAACAATTTAAAAAGTTTTAAAACAGCATAGAAGCATTGGCAGCACAAAATATCAAAGGCAAGGGTCAGTTAGTAATAACACATTATCACCAAGGTATGCAATTTCGAATGGTACCGCCCGGTATGGGTGGTACATACCGGTCCGACAAGATACCGGTACGCGAACCGTCCACTACCGGACGGTATTGGGTTTTTTTATTTTTTAATAGAAAAAAATATTTTTTTTATTTTTTAATATGTTGGCGATGTCGCCAAGGCTCGGGCGATGTCGCCGATTTTTTTATTTTTTTAATCTGCGGGTGACGTCGCCGAGGCTCGGGCGACATCTCCAAGGTGACGTCGCGAGAAGCGAGGTTTTTTTTTTTATAAGCGACATCACCTCGGCGACATCTAAAAGAAATATATATTACATATATATATAATATTTATAAATTATATATATACCGAATGGTACGTCGAAACGTACCATTCAGTATATGGTACCAAATCATACCGGAAAAGTGTCGAAACTCTGGTACGGTACCGTATCATACCGGAGAAGTGTCGAAACTCCGGTACGGTACGAAATTGCATACCTTGATTATTACAACTAAAAAATGATAAATTTGTAAACACATAAAATGATTACTTTAGCAACTTGTTTTATTATCTAATTTTAATTCCATCACTGTTCATATACGAAGAAAAACACAAATCCATCAGAAAGCATTGGCTTGCAGAGTTTTCATCACTTATTTTTTCCATTCTAGTCCTACATGTCGCCAATCATTTGATCTTCCAAAAATAATATAAAATGTGGCATATGAAAACCTGATTCTTTCGAATGTGTTCAATAAGTATCCTATCATCCTCGGTCCACCCATCAACCGCACTTGTCACCATAATTATCACATCTGCAGCCAGGGCAGCAGATTCTGATCTCTTTACACCTTCATGCATGAAAAAAATAAGAGTAACCCCTTTTAGCCTCTTTCCTTCTTCAGTATCAAAATTTTGCAGAAGTGTACGAAGCTAATTTGCATTTTTCTACAAGAAAACAAAGATGATACACTTACCAATTTTTTCTACAAGATCATCAGTTTCTCTGATGCCAGCAGTATCAAGAAGAGTAACAGGAATACCCTTAACAGTAATACTGGCTTCTATAACATCTCTCGTCGTTCCAGCAATATCAGTAACTATAGCTCTATCACTCTGCATACTATTACAGAACATTAAGAATTTAATAAGACAAATTACAACAGACATAAAACACAGATTTGCATATACAAAGAGACACGAGAAATAAACGAATGAATAAATAGTTATAGGAACCATCAAGTGTCTAATTCCTGATGTGACATAAAAAATTTGATCATGAGAATATTTTAATCATAATAAACACAAGCCAGATGAATCCAAAAATTGGTAACATGGTAGAAACATCAGTCCTTGTCAAGATCTCAATCCAGTCATCAACTATAGTGATATAATCAGCTTTTACTTCTTTTAGTACCCAGTTACAACATATAATGATTAAACTTTTCCTATTCCATATCTAGTAAACCCAATAAAAATTCAGGTTTTAGATGAGGAACGTCACAGGTATGCATGAGCCATCATAACTAACCACTTAAGAACACTTAAGCTTTCTGATAACACATTAAGCACATTGGCAGTGCTTTCATTTGTTTGTTCCAATGTTTTCTTTTATTGGTGTTACTATGTACTATGTAGTTGCATACACAATGTAGATGTTGTTTACGGAATCTCACTTTAAGGATGCCCATATTGGTCAAAATTTTAACTTCCAACACTGACAGAGAATTAAGTTTAATTCCTGTCCGTTTGGTTTGAGATCTTTATCCCTCCCAAAATGGTAAGAACATATCAGAGAATTCCTGCGATCATATGGATTCTAGAAAGCATCGTATATACTGTGTAAAACATAACAAATGTGTAATGAAAATTCAGGCATAGAGATCACAAACAACAGAGTAAAGTTTAAGCTTGCAGCGAGAGAAAATTGATCCAGAGCAAAAAGTAACTTGCCAAGTCTAATATGCCAATGCAACATTCTAACACATCATAGACAATACTTGTGGCTATTATGATCCATAAAATCACTGCAAGCAATACTGTGATATTATCATCACAACTCGCCAAGAAGACAATAAATGAGTACCACATACAAATTTCTCAAGATGGAAGTACCTAAACTGCCAGTTCCAGCAGCAGATTGGCAGTAATCAACCAGAATACACCGATCTAGATTAAGATTTGTCAACCTTGGCCATTTTCTGTCAACCAAATTTTTATTGGTACAGATTAAGAAACTTTTCAAATCCAAGCAAAAACTAGACCAATTGAGTAATCCAGCCAATCTGATTCAAGATTTTCACATTTTGAGAGAGAGTGCATCATGCCCCCCTTCAACTTCCTAATTCTCATACCCTCTGTTAGGTCTGATCTCCCATCTTCATCGAAGCTCCCCACTTCATCCATCCATATATGGTAGAACCAAGCAGAAAGATTTTATAGGCTACTTCCCCATTACAAATTGTTCTTTTTTTTCTTCAGGCCTTTAGTTTGGTGGTTAATATCTCCTTCTGGTTTTCCTTCTACAGACTTTCATCTGTAATTAATCAAAATGTTTTAGCTCCTAGATTTATACATGTCGTGTCAAAGTTGTGACTACCAAAGAAATACTAGTTGTTTAATATAACAAAATGTGACAACAAATCCTTACTTTTACCTTGACTTTGTACTTTGTAGTGGTCTAAAACTAGGTTTCATGGGTTTCCTAATTTTTTCTTATATTTCCACCTTTTTTTTATCTTTGGTACTTAGTTTTTATTCATAAGTTATTTTCTTCAATATGCTAACTTAGTGAATCCAACTCCATTAGGGACTTTTGCAAACACTCTCTTGCAGAAGTTTAGAATTGCACATTTACACTTGAACAAAGTCCTTAAATATAAGTAATCTTTAGTTGTATATGTAAACAATCAAAATTAGGCATGAAAGCATATTTATGCAAAAAGATCTAGCTTCTGAGGCTTTCAGCACATTAAATGGAATTCAGGGTTAGCAAATTTCATAACATAACTTGAGATTATAGGCAACTTTATGACAAAAAGATGACTAATATGAGCAACATAATACTACATAAAATACAGCAGCAAGAAACATGCATTATTCTCTGCACTCAACTGACAAAGATGGTATAACTTACTTTGCTCCAAGCATTGAGCAAGCTTGACTTCCCAACATTTGGCCGGCCAATAATTGCTATCTGCAAATCACCATGTAACAGTCTTGGAACAAGACAAAGTAAAATAACAGAAACAAAGTTAAAATATACACTCATGCAGAGCTCATACGGACAGGACAGATAACGAAATGCCTCTCACAGCAACGCGGTAGATAACTTCTAATACAATGACAGGCATGCGAAGGATCTCTAGAAATAGATACGTACTGCTACATTGTAGGTCCAAATAATATATCCAACTTTATCAAAGATATATCCTACTCATATGTGATCAGAGTAAGACCCAATGAAAAACCATATAAATGTATATCTACTAAAAACGAAATCACAACATCAATTTTTTTTTTAAGATTTAAACTTAATGCAAATCTTGAATGAAAGTCAAAAGAAGACAGCAAGGAGAGATATTGTGTTTCTTAAAACAGACAACAAGATAAACATTTAGCAAATTGACCAAGAATGAAATACCTGGAGACCAGACTGCAAAAGTTTGTCATAGTTAGCTGTATCCATTGCTTGTTGGAGAGTATTCCACATATCATCAATCTGATTTACCAGAACTTTAGGGTCTAGAGGTGGCAATTCATCATCAAAGTCTAAGCGAGCCTCAATTTCTGTAAGCAGCTCGATACACTTTTTTCTCAGTGATTTGACCAGGTACGAGAAGCCTCCCTGCAAAAGAATATATTTCAATCATTATTTCATAGCTAATGACTAGATGCTTTATTATACCATCAGGAAATTGCAGCATTGCAACACAAAATCAAACAAGCATCTCTCTGCTTTATACAATTTATATTATGAATTAATGTAACTAAATATATACCTGTATACCAGCCAATGCAGACTCTGCTGCAACCACAGACTTTGCTGCTATCAGTTTTCCAACATTTTCAGCCTGAGATAGGTCCAAGCGTCCATTAAGAAAAGCACGAAGGGTGAACTCCCCTAAGCAAAACACAATACACTTTGATCAACAAAATCATATAAAGACCAATAACTTAATTACCAATTGGGAAAAAAGGAAACATGAATTAGGATAAAACTTCCAAACATACAGCTTTGTCTCTACACAAGAAGCACAGGATTTAATATTGTCTTTCAGGAAAAAGTTGCAGCAACTGTTCAACTCAATGTAAGGAGAATAATGTCACAGGCATAACCACTCAAGGAATTTCAACTCTGCCTATCAATGGAACTAGGATTTTAGATACAGACACAGGCCAAACAATTTGCTACAGTTGTGATTTTAAACAAGAAGATATGCTTCCAAAGGGCAGAGTAAGGTGAAAGGAACTTCTTGGTTGTGGAGTCCAACAGAGCAAGTTTGATATGAAAATTGACCCAACAAGAAAATTATGAAAATCTAAAAGAGATAATTTTAACAAATTTCTTCCTTTACCACCAAATGCTAGACTAACTTGCCATGTACTATAAGCCTATGAACTCTGGACAAATTTTAAAAAAAAAGCTACATAAAGTAAGAAACCAACCAGGTTCCGCAAGCCTTGCCCCAGCCTCTAGGCAGGCTCTTAATACTCGATTCAAGCATACATCAGTTCCATGACACTGGAGCTCAACCACATCTTCTCTGGTATAAGATCTTGGTGCCAACATAGGAATTGCAAGGACCTAACAGAAGCCATTGTAAATTAAATGCAGAATGGTACAAAAAGGTGCACTTAGAAACAATTAAGTATTTGGAGAAGAAATAAATATGTGGTCAATATATGCTGCACGAAGACATCTAACTGTTATTACTCAAGCAACTGATTATTATAAAAATAAAACCCAAGCAGATTCTAGATTTGATTTTTTAAATTTTACCACAATAAAACGATCGTATAAAAAATATTGCATAATCAATTTTAAAAAATGATGTCCAGAGAAAAATAATCAAGTGTTTAACATCCATTAACAGAGAAAAATGAAATTAGCTTGAAAGAACACAAATGGTAACTTCTTTATCCAATTTTCCCCTATTGTAGCAGAAGAATACAGTAGGATTTCTGCAGCTAAAAATTAACAATCAAGTTGATTTTTCACGGCTGAGATTTCTGAACGCGTCTGCAGGACGACGATAGAAATCGTTTGTCTATTCCTTGTTTTCTTTGTTTCTCACAATAACGACTATGAGTTGACAGTTACATGCCTAAGGATCACGAGCAATAAACATAGGGATCACATAAGTGCGAAATGATATGAGCGCATTGCAAACACTGCAAACAAAATGAATGAACATAACTTAGTAACAATCAAAGTTCAACTGAAAAATGCAATGGTTGTAACAGAAGCCAACAATTGTCTCATTCCAAATAGCATTAAAAACTAACTAATAGAATGGCAAGTACCTCGTCAATGACATTGCCCTTCCGGTCCAAGACGAAGCCATACTCCACAAAGTGGTTTCTAGGCCTCCAGGAAACCACACAAGACCCTTCCTTGGACGTCCTCGCAGGCCGGAACACCCTTGCTGCGACGTCCACCGCCATCGGACCGGACAGCCGGACGATGCCGACGGCTGCAGAACCACCGCCCATGGAGGTAACAATTGCGGCGATCGTCCCCCAACCTGGGGACGCCTCATTCCTGCCCGCGTCCTCGGACCCAAAGCGCTCGTCTTCGGTGAGAATTAGGGTTTTGCCTAGAACAAAGAAAACAGGAAAAGGGTTAGATTTTCAGGCGGAGGAAGAGGGAGAGCTAAGGAGAAGCGGAAAACCTGCGGTGGAGAGCGAAGAAACCAGGGTTTTGGAATGGGGGATTAGGGTTTTGGGCGAGGAGAAAAGCTTTGGGGGTTTAGAGTTTAGGAGAATTGGGAGGCGGGGATTGGTATTGGTCCGCCGGAAGGGGGTGAGGAAGAGGCGAAAGAGGGCGAGAGCCATTCGTTCGTTTTGGATTTGGGTGAGACTGGATTCTGGGAGCGAAAGAACCCATCGAGACTTTGGCATTTATAAGGGGCAAATGATATCGTTCGACATGACCTAGAAGTTGATGCGACGAAGAGGTAACCATGTAGGCGTTGTGAGCTTCAAGATTCGAGAAATCTTACTTGACCATCCGTTTCTACGACTGCATCTACGTGCATCAAACTTTAAGATGCGCGTCGGACTCCATCTCTTATTATTCATCGTTCGTCCAACGAGTAAAACCAAATAGTTGACTAAAACAGAACATCTTAAAATCTACAGTAACGAAATAAAATCTCATCATATATTTCACATTTACAAGATTACATTAATACTTGTTAATTGAGTGTGTTTTTAATATAAAATTTAGAGAGTATCAATTTATGCAATCTTATGTCGATAATTAGGAAAGGATAAAGCTTAGCCAATAGCAACACTTTGTATTGTTTTCTTAACAATAAAAAAATCTTAGAACATCTGTCCTAATTCCCAATATTGTCATACTTATATTCATGAACATTCATAATTTATATATATATATATACATATATATATATATATGTATGCATGTACAAGTAAATTAATATATATTTTGTTCGCATCGGAATATTATGAATTGTTTTCCCAAAAGTGCACAGTCTGAACTTTCAATGGCCAGCTTTGCATGGGGCACTAAATTCTCATCCTAGAGAGGGAAAAGTGTACATTGCTTTCAAATCACCATCTAAACGAGCAGTGGTCTTGCCATGCATGTTTCATGCACGGTTTGAACTTTTTCTCTTCTTGCTTGCTCAAATGCATATCACCATACTGTCAACAAGCTTTTACTGTCTATCTACGCCCACTTTATATCTCACGTTCTGTCTCATCCTCGAAAGCATCAGAAGTTGAGAAGAAAGAGAAGCAGTAAAGAAAGAAACTACGACAAGAAGATAGAGAAACCAAACCGAAAGCTTTGCTTCTCCTTTGAGGAAAAGGGAAGAGACTTAAATGTATCAGAAGTTGGAAAAGTAAGAGAAACAAGAGAGAAAGAAAAAAACTACAGCAAGAATATGGAGAAACTAAACTGAAAGCATAATGGAAAAGAGAAGATTTCTCAGAAGCATTTATGTGTACACACATACCAGACGTTGAAGAAGTCGGAGAAACAAGTAAAGAAAGAAAGTACAACAAAAACACAGAGAAGCAGTCCGAAAGGGAGGTAAGAGAAACAGTAAAGAAATAAACTACAACGAGAATACAGACACCAAACTGAAAACATTATTACTTCTTCGAGGGAATCAGAAGAAGTTGAGGAGAAACAAAAGAGAAAGAATCTACAAGAAGAAAACACTAAAACGCAGCTGAAAATATTTGCTTCATAAAATTATGATATGAGAGCAGAAACAGCCCATTCCACACTGTTGCTAGCTAAATCAAAGGACTGGCCACCCACTGAAGTGGTGCCCAAAAGGTTGGTGGCCAGTTGCCACTGCCATGAGTGGAGGATCATTGCCATTTCCCAAGCTGACGTACACTGTTCTCAATCCACGCCACCATGCCATCAACCCCACCACAATCAAAAAGTCGCCGGACCACCTCACTTGCCACAGTTTTTGGTGCCCAAAGCACTCCCCAGCAACTACCAACCCTAAATACTGAAAGGTGAAATCACACAGCAGTATATATATATATATATATATATATATATATATATATATATATGTATATGTTCATGATCAGGTGGTCCTGAAACGACAGACAGTGGTCCTCAGAGGGACAGCAATTAAACTTTATAGTTTGGCGTTGATCAATAATACTAGATCGATGGCCACATATTAGGGTAAAACATGGTTCAGTCAAGTAATGTACAACGGTACAGTAACATGACATCTAAGGAAATCATGGAACTTAGAACACTATGCATCACCAATTGGCACATCTTCTTCTATGCTAAAGCCACAACACGGACAAGCAAACATAGCTAAAGAAAGAAAGGCATGATCCATCTTATGACGCAAAGAGAGGCTCCAAGCTCAATTCAGCAAGGCCACAACTCGGCCTTCTTCACCTTTGATATGCTCTCCAGGACCCCCACCGGGGACACATGTCCCATCACTATTACCCTCTTGGATTCCAGATCTATGCTGAAGGATGTCACACCTGTCAGATTTAGTTGTCAGAAAAGGTTCAGTAGATGGGAATATTAACGCAGAACGATAGACAAAACCCTTTGTCTTTCGGAGTGCACGTATACATACATACATACATACATACATACCTTCCATTTTAGAGATGTGCTTCCTTACTTTTCCTGCACAACCTTGGCAGTGGATCGAAACTCTCATGACCACCACCTGTCAAACAGAAACGAAGAATCGGAAGAGGAAACAAAAGAAGAATATTTGGAGTGGATCAAGACAAAACAATACGTTGGTGTTTATAGATGACTGTAACTGTGAAAATTATCCATAGAGAACGGGGACACACAAGTGGTCCACTACTGCCTGCGACTCCTCCACAAGAAAGAATATAGTATCATTATAGCAGTGTTGGTCTTTGTACTCTCTGTAGCTCATACTGATCCTCCTATTCTAAATCTAACTTTTTCTGTCTTCCCTTAGATTGCATCGAGTTTGAAGAAGAACATAGAATAAGCTGCTTACACGGCACGAAAGGTTGAGGGCTAACGAGCAGGAAGGTTTTACCTGGAAGACATGGTCATTGGAAGGAGGCCGGGAGGGGACAGTACCGGTGGCAGTGGTGGTCTTAGCAGGCCTTGGTTCTCTTTGCTTCTTTGTGACCATTGGAAGAGTGACTGCGCGGCTTCGTTCGCCGGAGTTGAATCTCCGGGAGTCGACCAGGCGCGAGTACTTCAAGTCGACGAGCCTCGAGTGCTCCGCCAGCGTCCTGTCCGGCCGCCGTGGCATGATCATCGACCGAGGATCCCCGGGAATGCAAACTGCATCAACATGCGACCGGCATAGGAAGCCATTGGCCTTCATTTGTGTGGGTGTGTGTGCGCGCGCGCGCTGTAGAGAGCGAGACAACTAGGGTCTACAAAGGGGAAGAGAATGAGGAAAGAGTGGTACTAAAAGAGAGAAAAGTTATGGTGTTCCTGCTGAACTTTTTAGTTTGGCAGACCGAGCTCCGAGAGAGAGAGAGAGAGAGAGAGAGAGAGAGAGAGAGAGAGAGAGAGAGAGATCTTTATGATTTGTGTGGTTTTACCTCTTACAAGATTGCAGTGTTTCTTTCGTACCTCAATAAGATGAGCTGTATATAATGCTATTTCTTTCTCTTACACAGTTCTCTGGAGAGCAGTGGAAAAGAGACATGCTTTCTTAATGACTGAACCAACAAGAACGGCAGAGGAAACAGTGGCGTCACCTAAACCCACTTATGAGACATGGGTTAAACACCAGTTCACCATGAAATTTAGCAGTGACTCCTCAAACCTGGACCATCTGATCAGAATCAGATGGATGGGGTTTTGCATAAGGGCGTGGAATCATGACAGCAAAAGTGAGTAGTTAGGATAAAACGGCGGTCAAAACCATATGGTAAAGGAGGGAGAAAGAAATGAAAGCACAAACAGAGATGGTGATGATTCAGTTAAAGTTCAGTACAGTTAATGCTGTAAACAGAGGGAAAGATTCGGTAACTGAAGACTGCACAGTGCTGAGTCTTCTGACACATATTACTGCACCATGTTTCTTTCTTTATCCCTTCCACTGCACACTCTTAAGCATATAAGAAGTGACCAATGGTCATTATTTGCAAATAAAAAGAATAATCTCGTCTCTCCATTGAAGCACCCTCAAACACTATC
Source organism: Musa beccarii (assembly GCA_024322285.1). NCBI lineage: Eukaryota > Viridiplantae > Streptophyta > Magnoliopsida > Zingiberales > Musaceae > Musa > Musa beccarii. The sequence continues at coordinate 11,188,373 of CM044400.1, forward strand.
ACCATGTTCTCATTCACAGCAGAGTGTAATATTATTGTCAGAACAAATTTAAAAGTTGGCATCAGAACCTTCGTTCTGAAGTTTCCGATGGTTGTTTTGCACGACAATGCTAGTTTTTCTTGACATTTGAAAGGCAGAATACAACCAAGAAGGATCAACGGATTGTAATATTATTTACATGAACTAATACGAGAAAACTTGGCTAGTCTATCACTTGCATAGGTAGCTAGTTTTAAGGATATTGCCAATAGTAATCTCCTCCAACATGATAAGGTTTGCGAATCTGCCTTTTTCCTTCTGTCATCAGGAGAGTGGTGCAATTTGGTTGTCCCCCTCATCTGAATATGGACAATCTACAAACAAACAAGGCAGAGAGAGAGAGAGAGAGAGTAGCCGTTGGAGTTCATCTACTAGGAATGGAGGGATTAGGAGGGATCGGACAATGTGACACTACCACCCTTTGTATAGTTATTATGATCCTAAAAATATTAGGAATGGTTTAAGCATATCACAATCTTTCTAACTCAAACTAACTAACGTTAACTGAGACGAGCTTTGTTACAGGGACGCAGACTGGGACAGGAATTGACGCCACTTCCACGTTGAGGTGCGTCTCCTCGGAGAACTCTTGTCGTTATAGACGACAGGTGGTCCTGCGCGACACCACGCGGCGCGTCAAAGTTCGCACTCCAGTCGTCGGCCGACGGCAGCGGCGACGTGGGCGGACGCAACCGGGAGCTTACCCTCCTCGACTGGGACCCACAGAGTCGAACCCTATCTTCCGATTCCTCGCTGTCATGGTAGTAAAATGATGTAGCGTGGGTTAATATTTGGAGTGCTCAATAATGACGATGTGTCATACCGATAGAGTCATTCTGCCTGTCACGTGGTGTGGGATGAGAGCCAGGAAATGGATGCACGGGGGGAAATGCAGGATCAGCTCATCCACCCCAAAGTGCATGATCAGAGCACTCGGCAGACACCCGGTGGTCTTCCTGGAGTCGATGCTCTGCTCTCCACCCTCACCTCATGCACCCAACGACGACACTCTTCTCCCATGTTAGACTAGATCAAGCTTTTGGAGTTAATAGTCATCATCTAATTCAAATTTTTTTAATCATGGTAGCAGAGCAGGCTATGAATTGCTTGGAGTCAACAGAGCTTGTTTTAGTCCATCTACAGCTTCAAACAATCAAGCAAATGGGAGTGCTATATGCAAGACTATGAATGATTAAAACATGAGGAAAACCCTGCATGATAACAATAAGCTGACTCTAATCTGGCAGCTTGAATTGACATTATTCATGGGGCTAGTCAGTACTCGCTTGTAATATTTGAGCACATCTCTGACGAAGAAAGTGGGAAAAAACTCAAAAGATTAGAGATACAATTTTCTCCATCTTTTGTCATTGAAATGTGTTGCGACACAAAACAAAGAGCAATATACTGCACACAAGATAACCTTTTTCTAGTGAAGCAAACTCAATAAGAAGAATTCCTATGCAGACCCTATCTGATGATACAATACCACAAGAAAGCATGATCAAGTGCAGAAAGAGGAGCAGTTTTAATTCCTTGACATCGATTTACAAGGACGCCATACATCGAATGAGGATGTTATTTGTTTGACCACTGGAATTCTATTTCCAAGTGCCGAGGAGGGCCGCTTTTGCTTTCGGGAAGTAGAATATACTCTCCGGCAGCCGATCCTAGCACAACCACCTGATCAACTTGGATCGTCACCTTTCCGAACGATTTCTGCAGTCAAATCAAATAATCGGGTCAAGTTTGAAAGGACCGAAAAGTGCAGCATTCTAAATCGTTATCGACAGCTTGTTAGAAACCACAGGCTGCAGTGTTTCTATCTTGCGTTTGTTGGAGAACTACCTTTCCGAATTTGCTCTTGTTCTTGCAAGATATGTGGAGCTTTTGGCCTTTTGGAGGACTATCAAATGCCCACACAAAACTTTCATCCCATTCAGGTGTAGGACCAGTCGACACAATCTGGGGAACCACAAGTACTGTTAGGAGAAAAGAGTAGCAAAGTTATAAAACTAAGATGCCCTGGTTCACAAATATGCCAAGGCAACCACAAATAGACAATGGATTTTTATTGCTTCCTCGGATGACAAGTTCAGCTTCTTAATATTGAAAAATAATGAGTATTCCTGAAAATTATCCTCAGACAATTAGAGATATCCATCTAAATCATATATTGTGACTATGTTTCCTTACCAAAAGCTTAAACTATTTAAATAATTATTTCTTCAAGGATTAATGCACAAATATATGTGAAGATCACTGTTTTACCTTGGTTTGTATTGCTGGGTTGCTGCCAAGCCTAAGTTTGCAGTAGACGCTTGGGTTTCCCACTGATTGTCTCAAATTGTTTCCACGTTTTATTATAACAGTTAGTGTCCCCGGTAAACTCTGCAGCAGAAGTTCAGCTTTCTCCTGAAACCGAGGTGGGCCACATTGGATCAAGTATTGCAGTAAAGGAATAGCCTCTGAAGCAGAAACAGTCTGAGCTTTGAAAACTTCAGCCGGGCACACAGACCATGCCTGCCTGAGAAGGAATAGTGAATCTAATGCTGCTTCCTGAGACACCTCTGATCCGGTTTTGAGGCACTTTACCAGAAGGGGAATACTCAATGTAACAGGTTCAGTGGCTCTCAAGCGAGGAAAGTTACTTAGTAGTGCATTTAGTGCCTTTAAATACTCCTCATTCACATTTCCAGAGGCCAATAAATCCTTTTCGATTGCAGCTGCACATTTACCAGACCGTCTAAGAGATTCGGAAAAGGAAAATACAATGTTTTAAGAGCTCAAATATGTGAGAAGAAAAACAGAATAGAATTAGCACAGGTAATAACTACACTAGATATATATGAATGATATTAGCCCTGATTATCTATTACAGATGGTGCTTCTTAATATATGATGGACAGAGATCTCCCAAATTTCATATCAGAAAGACAAATGAAAGTTTCAAATATAAGCCGGGCTTACTTGGACTCTTGTGTCCATCCTCATGAGTTGTGTGTTGAAGAATGAGCTGAATTTTGGGTATGGATCTGTATGTCATTGTAGATATTTAACCAGTAAAATCTACTACAACAAAATGAGAAACAATTGTTTAGATTTTCGAGGGATTGTAGCAGAGTCATCTTACAATATTTTGTATCATTGCAAAGATGTCATTTACAACATAGTATAAGTTTGTCTCCTATGTATCCTCACATCTCATCCTTGTCTCCTTGCTGAATCAGGCACTATAAGATGCCCATGTATATGACAAACTGATAAAAAGATGAGTGTCCAATTGAAGTTCCTGTTTAATGGTTATTCAGATAGGTGTAAAGCTGACAACAGAAGGTGCCAACAACTAGTTATACCTCTTAGATTATTTTCTAACAGAATATTCTGAAAATTATTGAATCAAATATTTTACATCTGGTGAATACCAATGAACAAGCAAGATCCAGTATATTCTTTAAATTAGTTGAGTATAGATGCAAACTTAATATAGCAGCAAATTCCATGACAATAACTCCGAGGATTTAGTAGAAAATGATAGTAGAACAAGATACTGAATGAACTATGTACCGTGCTGAATAAAATCACAGATCTACCAGGGCATAATTTGGCAGTTATATGATTTATGAAAATATACTAAACAGCTAAGTTAGACGTTACTGAACTTTCCCATTTTTTCATGAGATTTAAGCTTCCAAAAAATGATAAAGAGTTTAAGACAATACCAGTAATTGTTGTTACAGTCTCACTGGAAGCATATTCTTGGATAGTTTGAGTAGAAAACAGAAGTTTAACAAACATTGCTGCCTGAGCTGAAGTATCTGGATTGCTGGAATTGATCAGCTCAAGCACAACTTGGACACCACCAGCTTCTGCAACAGCTCTCTTATTAGACCGGCTGTAAGTTACTAGGTTTTGCAGGGCACATAAGGCTACAACTTTCATTTCTTCAGTTGGTTGATCTTCAAGGAGATTTATCAGAGCCCGGCATGCTGAAACAGCATCTGTAGTTCGAGCAAGACCTTCATTCTGGAATAGATCACCTAAAGCAAGAGCTGCAAGCAACTTCCCCTGCTGAGACTGTGTTTGAGGATCTAGAAGGTACATTGATAATGGTGATATGGCAGATTTAGCAGCTTTTGTTTCTCTAATCTTCACATTGTTCAATAATGATTCCAATAATCTGGCTGCAGCTTCCTCACACTGATGACTCCTGACAAGTTCTAGCAGAGCCTCCACTGCACCACTTTCAGCCATTGCTTCTGCGCTAGTTGAATCATCACTTTCCAAGACAAGGAGGGCATTCAGTGCACCAATAACTGTGGTTTCTGTGCCAGAGTGAAGCAATTGCACTAGAACAGCCACAGGCACCTCCAGAAAATATTCAGAGCTATACTGCAAGATAATGGACAGAATGGAAGCAGCAGATTCCCATATAGCATGAGGCAAGGGAGTGTCAGATTGCAGTATGACCTTAGATATTTCATGGACACCACCTTGTTTTGCAATTGTGTTTGACCAGATCATGACAATTTTAACGAGAGCTTTTATTGCTTTCTGCTGTAAGATACATATACCCGATCCAAGAAGTTCAATGAGAGGAATAATTGCTTGCTCTGTGACTGGATCCTTCTGCAAGTGTTCCTCCAAAAGAAGAATTGATAGAAGTTCTGCAGCTAACTGTTTTACTGCTTGACTGGGTGAATCCAGTAGTGCAATGACTGGTTCGATAGCCTGTTGAGGTGTCAGGTTATAATTAGCTCGACACTGGGATTGCTCTAAAATATTAACAAGAACCTTTAATGTACTATGCTGTCCATCAGCACCAAATTCGTGTCTTGTAAGTAAAAGAAAAAGTGGCTCCACAACTTTGGCTGCTGATGGACCCTTAACTATGCTAGCATTGTTAGTCAATATTCGAAGAAGTTCTGCAAATGCAACACAAAGAAAATCTGGAGCTTTGTGAAGAATATCAAGTATTCTTTCTATTACTCCGCACTTTACCAATTCCAACTTACAATCTGGCCTGTTTTTGCCTAATTTTACCAATGCACTAGCAACCGCCTCATGAAGGCTATAATTTTTACCAGATAGCAGATCAACCAGTGGGACAATGGCTCCATGTGCAGTAATTTCTTCCGCCAACTGATCTTCATCTAAAAGCTTATCCAATGCTCGAACTGCTGAGTGTTGAGCAGAACTAAACTCACCTACTAGTAGAGACACCATAGGATCCACACAACGTGCAGCAACTGTAGTAGATCGGATTCTTGTATTTCCAAAAAGAACAGCACATAACTCAGCAGCATCTCCCTTCAGTTCTAGTGAACTATTCGAAGAAAGAATCCGGAGGAGAACATCCACAGCACTTAGTTCTACATCCACAATGCTAAAGGCTCTTGATGGGTTATCATGAAGCAGCCTAACAAGTGCAGCGATGGCAGCATGTTGCTCCCTTGCAGAGCCAGTACTCAAAATCTCTACAAGAGGTTGAATAGCTTGCCGAGCTGACTCTCCATGCCTGATATGATCTGATGAAAACAAACTCTCAAGTGCTTTAGCTGCACTATACCTGGAATTTCTTCCTCCCAAACGTAAGACTGCAATAAGTTGATTAACAGAACTATGTGCTGATTCATGAAGCCTTACTTCAGCAGTGCTGAACAGAATGCCCAGTAGATCTGTTGCGGCTTCTTCTGTTGTATCTTGTGGGCCAAGCGACAGGTACTTATTAAGTGCCTCCAGGGCCCCAGAATCAACCATTACCAGCTTGTTTGATGGGCAATCTACTGCTAGCTGTGCTAAGAGGCCTAATGCAAGAAAAGGTGCACCTGGTCGATCTGGAATTGGCTTGAGTAGATCAACAAGTGCAGGTATTGCTTTCCGTGAAGTTGTGCTAATCCTAATTTCATCAACTCTGAACAACCTCTCCAATGCAACTTCTTGTGGATTTGGCACCAAAGAGAACTCCTTTGCCAATTCTAGAAGATCAGCTATATTATTGTCAGCACAACCAAGCAAAGATATAAGCCCACTAGCTGCCCCAGAATTAGCAACAGAAAGCAAAGTTCCTCTGCTACCACCAGAAACCAGACTTGCCAAAGCCTGTGCAGCAAAGTATCTGTTCACAGACTTCTCTGATCTCAACAAACTTGCAAGCACTGGAATAGAGCGCATTGTTGCATTTGAACGTATAAGATCCCTGTCTTGAAATAGCAATGCTAGGAGTAAAGCAGAAACCCACATACTGTTATCTTCTCCAGAATCGGCCTGCAAGTTTCATGTTCCAAAATGCAAATAAGCTATGAAGTGACCAGGGCTATAGATTTTATGGACAAACATTATGAATTTTGAAAAGCCATCATAAGCATAAAAAATTTCAGCTAACAGATATAGAAAAATATTTAAAGTTGCTTTACTACAGAATGCAACAGCAGAACAAGTTGCTGACTTACCTGTATAGATAGGAGCCCATGACAAGAGATCTTGTCAGCGAGGATCTCAACTGCCCCAGCCTCCATTATAGTTGCTTTGGTATGATTATCATGAAAAGCAAGTTTAGAAAGTAGCCATGGGACAATCATGTTACCAGAGATCAAGGCTGTGCTGAGTTCCACTTCACCAGTAATGGGATGCCTTTTGGGATGCCTGTTGATTATAATACCAGTTGGCCATTCATCATTTCTGTGGTCAAACGAAGAACTTGTGGAGTGTAGCATCGTCACAAGGGAATGAATAAGTTGCATCCATAAGTTTGTTTCATGCAAGGCATCTACCAGCTTCTGGCTCTGGGTTTCTGCAGCACAAATAAGGAGAGCACTTCCTCCGACTTTAATTTTGAAATTGTTGGACTCAACTACTCGTCTTGCAATGGATGGCATACACCCAGAGGCTCCAGATACTAGAACACCGAGTATAGAGTGTTGATCATAACAGAGTCTTGACAGTACTTCTATAGCTTTATCTTGCAACAAGGATGTTCCTTCAGCTATACAAGAAACTAAAGGGGCTATCTTGTGGGGATTTTCAGCAAGGATTGACCATGGAGGATTTACAAGGTCTATTGAATTTTTGGGCCTTGATAACATCACAAGTGCATCAAGAACTTCTGAAGTAGCTGCATCTTGAATACTTGCAGATGCTAGAGTGTCAATGAGTGTGAGAACTGTCCCAGCACGGTTTACAATATCAGCCAATGTCTGATCAACAAAGTGACACTGAAGAAAATGAGAGATTGCCGCTGCAGCATGAGTTTTCCCATCCATAGTGCCATCTTGCATAACACGTGTAATAGGGAGAATAATCTCCTCAGGAGATGCTTTTGTGGAAATTTCATAATCCAGAAGAAGATTAGCTAAAGCATGCGTTGCCTGCTCAGCCACTCCAAGAATTGGGGAACTGGCAAGCATAACTAATGGAGCCAAAGCATCTCTAGCAACTGCAGCGACCTCCTTGTTCTGCATAATGGAAAGAAAAATAGAAGCAAGGCAGCACGAAGCCTCTGTCAGAAATTTTTCAGACTCAACATTAAGTAGATTCATGATAGACAAAAGAGTCTTCAAAGCAACATGAGTTTCTCTTAAGTCTTTGCGGCAGTGAAAGAGTGCCGCAAGAGCTGATGCTGATTTAGCTTGAGTCTCTTCTCTTGCAGAACTAAGGATTTTTATCATGGTCTCAATGGCATCATTTGCAGCACTTCCTTCATGCAAGATATCATTCAGGGGTGCCACCGAGAGCAAACTTCTTAGTGCATCCAATATATGTACTTTAGACTCAGGCTCACTGCTAGTTAGCAGAGCTGACAGCTGGCTGATAGTTCCAGTGTCCGACTTTTGGATTAAATAGTTTATAGTTCTTGATGCAATTTCCTTCCCATTATCACTTCCATTCTTTAGCAGCCACAGTAAAGCAGGTACTGCATCAGCGCTTTCAACACATGCTCTTATATCTTCACTGTGGTTACAGAGGTTGCCAAGGATCATTGCAGAATCTTCTTTTGCTTTGGAAGATCCTGTTTCCAAAATTTGAACAAGAGGTGGTATGCCTCCAGCAGCAGTTATGGCCCATTTGCTTTCATCATTCTCATTGGACAGAAGGCAAAGCAAAGCAACTGCATATTCCTGCTGTTGCTCTGAAGAGAGACCAAGAAGAGATATCAACAACTGAACACCATCACGACCTCGCAATGCATGCCATAGACTGCATTCTTTGTTGCACAGTATCACCAGAGATTTAACAAGCTCCTCTTGCGCCTCGTTCATTGTTATAGTTATTAAACAAACAAGCAAGCGCTTTGCATCAGGATTGTCAAGCGTCCTTGAGAATATGCTGTTCCCATACAAGCTGGCTAAGGCTTCAATAGTACGCTCCTGCACAAGAAACGTCATCTTTGGTTTGAATTGCTTTACTAGTACCTTCTCAATAACCAAAGGATCTGATGGCCTGATAGAGTCAGCATTTATATCATATATCATTAAGGCTGAAGCTAAAGCACCCAATGTGTCAGCAACCTGTGAAGGTGAAGAACATGATTCAAGGCTCTCACCAAGGCTGGAAATGACAAATGACAACCCACCAGATATATTTGCCAAGGCACACATTGCATTTTCCTGCAACGCTTGAGCAGATTCCCCTTGCATAAATTCTTTTGATGGAGCTATAGTTGCATTGATTAAAGCAGGGATCCCACCTAAGGTAGCAATCTCACGTCTGGCTTCCTTACACTGTGCAGAAAGAGCTTTAAGTGTGCCTGCAGCCTCAGCTCTGATAGAGGCTTCATTTCCAGGCCCAAGCAATTTGAGGAGTTGTTTGGTGGCTTCTGCAGCTAAGACTTGAGAACAAATTGATGCATCTTCCATCATTACACATCCAAGAAGACAGCAAGCATTTGCCAAGGTACTTATTTGCCCAGAAACAATCAGCTTTATGAGTATATCTACCCCACCATATTCTATAGTTGCTGACCAAAATCCCTCTGTATTCTTGGATAAGTTTTTTAATGCAGCAATAAGCAACCCATCAACCATGCTTCCATTTCTAGGACTGTTCCTCAGTTGGTCCCATAAGGCAGGAACAACTCCTTCAGTTGAGAAAATCTTCGATCCAACATGGTCCCTTGCCCCACCTTGTGAAACAGCATAAATAGATTTGGCAGCTGCAGTTTGGCCCTCAGCTGAGCTAGACTTAAGGAGAGCAAGCAAAGGAGGAATGCATCCACCAAGCAGTACTTTTACTCTTACTTCTTCCTCCTTGCAAAGAGATCCTAATACAGAGGCAGATAGCATTTTGACTCCCAGTGATCCTGATCTGAGAAGAGCAACAAGTACTGGAACTGCCAGTGTGTGAGACCCAACAGCCCCAAAAGCACTATCACGAGTTATGACAAGATCTAGTAACTCTTTCAAAGAGTTCTCTTTTTCTTGATCTGTTGAAGAAACCTGACGCAAATGTTCAATGCACTGGGCAACACTTGAAATTGTTCCATCTGGATCTCCCACACTGCCACGATCTCTGGAAGCAGATAATGAGCTTAAAGTAAGTTAAAATTGATACAACTATGAAATTAAGATGACAATTCTGAGCTATGTCAGGCATGGTAAGATCAAGCTTTTTAATATATCTAATTTAACGCTCACTAAGAGAGAATCAAACTCTGGGGTAGTCTGTCAGGGGGTGCAAAATGACAAGCCCAACAACATCAACATTCTGAAACCCAGGCAGACAGCAGATGAGATTGTAAAAGATTATATACACCTAGGACAACTGTCTGCTGATTTTAGTCATGGGCAATTGGATGTTAACTGTATTTCTTTCTGTCTTAACTGTTTATTTCTAGAAAACCTTAACTTAGTGCTCAATGGACATAATACAACTGTCCCAATTTTGTGTCTGACCCAAGTTTTGGCATGTAGATATGGCAGACCTGTTCATGGTTTGGTCCATTCGTGTCATCTGTTATACGGCCATTACCATCTGTTATACTTGCATCATGCATCTATCTTGCCAACATGGCTAGCACAAGCACCTTGGCTGGCACAATATCAGAAAGCATTAGCACTCCACAAGGTGGACTCGTTCATGCTAATGTCTAGAAGGACTAACTGTAGTAACTGATTATATATATACACACACACACAACCACACGGACATGTTTTTATTAATAATCATATTGTTCTTACAAAGTTTTACTTTCACATGTACTGTAAAGTGTAAAATCTGTCCAATTTAAGCTTCCATATTGGCAGCATAGTATGAATAAGGCACTGATGGCAGGGCAGCTGTTGCAAGCAACAACTTCAGTTTCAAGTTGTAAACAAAGAGCAAAAAGGATATTTCACACTTCAAGAATAATGGAACTTATAGTCTACCATGCTATGTAATTTTTACTTGTCACTAGCTTAGTAACTACTTTTATTTTTTTCATTTTATGCTCCAAATATTCCAAGTAAAGAAGGAAAGGAGTACATGCTAATATGTCCCAGGTGATGTATTGAGATAAGCTAACCAATCATATTGCCACAACCCATTATGCAGATTGTAAACAGTGATCTTACTCACAAGGACACAGTAAAAGACAAAAATGTTCTTTTTAAAGTACAACAGATGCAGGATCATTAAGGAGAATTTGGCAACTTGTAGTTGCAATGTTTATACATCCATGGTATTAGAAAAGGACAATTTTTTATAGTTAACCAAGATATGTCTCCTTTTGACCAAGGTGAAATGTACCCAGATACTTCCAAAATTTTCAAGATATTAAGGAGGAATTAACACCCCTGAGCTTCTTTTGAATAATCAAGTGGATCAAATAACAAAAGTTCAGACAAATGACATAACAATTCTCAAAAAATTTAATATATTTTACATATTAAAATGTTAATAAATGTCATAAATGTGTCATGGTCACACAGGTCAGCTCTTCTTCCTATTTGCTTGAAATAAACCAGATTTCAAATTGTTCAACCATTTAAAATTGCTAATATTTTCAAAATATGTATATGCAAATAAATTTTCAGTTAGTTCAGATGCAAAAAAATCAAAAAAAAAATAACTGTGTTTTTTGGGGAACTTTTAAATTAGTTGACCATCCAACAAAAAGCATACGGATTCTCTACCTTATATGGACCATGAATGCTGACAGCCATTAAACATGTTAGCTCCAAGATTTGGCAACAGTTTTGCCATGATAAACACAGTGTCTCTATCATTTATACATTGCATATGAATTTTTGGTAGAAAGATTGCAAGTTTAATGTTTTTATCAAATTATGACTAGTTTACAAATCTGAGCCATTACACATGCAAGGATTTGATGCACCTTGTACCACTACTGACATTAGGGAATGAGTATTTAAAAAGCAAAAAATCAAGATATTTCACTCACCTCAAGCCCATCTTTGTGACTGAATATGGAGTTGGTGGCTCTGATTCTTGAATCTTAGAACCCAACTTTTTCTCCTGTGACAATATAAACAATGCAAATCAGATGCTGAATCAAATGAGACAAAACATCCATTTAAACAAACTTCTTAGGTCCACAGGGACATCACTAGTTCATAAAGAGATAGATAGCTCATATATTATTTAGATGCAGAAATGATCTATTTTATGAATGAATCACTAATTGGTCCTCCCCATAATAATTATTTTAAATGTGTTCGAAAAAAAGTTAAATTTTGCTGGCATAACTTCAGTAAAATCAGTTAATCCTCATTCCTCAGTCCCTCAATATCTGATCATTAATCAATGAGATTTTGGCAGTCTTCACGATGCCCAATTATGCCATTGCTTGCCACAATAAAGAAGAAGCTTAATGGATGTATGAATCCATGGTTTGTTGAATGAGGCAAATTCAGAGAATATTGACACAGATTTAGTTTTGAAGTATTGTAACAGCAACTAACAAATGAATTTTAGTATGGTATTTCATGCACAGTGTTGTGGGATATTACGGCTTGCGCTGTGATTTCATGTGAGATGTATATCAATCACACCCAGCAAGTGTAGCATTAGGAAATTCTGACAATTGATCTGTTTTTTTATTTTTAAATTTTCAATATTCATCAAATATGATGTAATAAAAAGGAGCAAGCCCATAGGAAGCATGTCAAGAAGATGGTCAGCCAACAAGCCATTTCAATTTGAGGGCAATTACAAGCTCTTACTATGATGCTAGACATCAACAATTGCATCCTCACTGGAACTCTCACAGAAGGTTTAGTGAATTATCATTTTCAAATCCTTGCAAGTGGATGTAAATTAAATTAAACTGGAATATGGTGGATGTAAATTAAATTAAACTGGAATATCAGTTAAATATACAAACAGAATAGTATATCTAAGGTTTTCAGATTAAAAAGGCAATTGTTCTTGCATTATTTGGAACTAGGCATTTGGTGATTGTATTCACATTTACCTTTTCTCAACACGAAGATTGAAGTGCATCTCAAATAAGCACTCGCATAATTTTCCTTTTTAAGATCAAATCCTCCTGGGGTATCAGTTTTCAGACATAGTCTATTGTATTTCTAACAAATCTAGAGGACACAACAAGCAAACAAGTTGACAACTTCACACTGTTGAATCTCAAATTTTGATGATGAAACCAGTTGATAGTGTTTATGATCTAATCTGTGTTTTGAGTGACGCAGGACTAACTTCGATCAGTAAGAAACAATTAAAGCAAGAGGAATCGAACGTTGGGATGAAATGAAATATGTCAGATGATTGGACGTCGAGTCGAAGGATCGATCGACATATCGGCAGAAGGCTCCGTGCCATGGGTTCGGGCATCGGGCTAAGAAGAGCGAAAATTGCGTCAAGAAAATCAGAGTTGCGGAGGTCAACTAGCTGATTGGGCAATAGGCCGCAAGAGAGGACAACGCGCCGAAGGATCGGACGAAGCGCCGATGAACCAATGACATGCCAGACAACAATTGATTCAAAGCTTTATAATAATTGTCTAGATCGAAGTAGTTTTAGGTGTAATTGGGTTAGATTTAGGTCAACTCAATTAAGGGCCAATTTAGCCCAAGTTTGGGCTGTGTTGGGCTAAATGAAAGGCCCAAACAGTGACCCAACATGTGAGTCAGGCGGTGGCACCACCAGAACAAGCGGTGGAACCATCGGTGACTCTGTATCTAAGACACAATCTCCCAAACTGTGTCAGGCGGTGGTACCGCCCAGTGTCTGATAACTTGGGCGGTGGTACCGCCAGTACCTAGAAGACCCAGGATAAGACTGGTTTTGGCTCCAAGTTTGAATCCATTTGGAGCCTATAAATACCCCTCTCATCCCTGGTTAGCATACACAAGCACTGAGAACATAATAGTGGGAAAACGCTGTTGCAATCACTTGAGAGATCCCCTCCTCTTGTTTTAGTTTAGGTTTCAGTTTAAGAGAGGAGTGAGTGCTTGTAAAAGGTTGTCTCCTAAACATGTGAAAAGGAGAAAAGGGCTGTAAGGGTAGTTGGTCTTCGCCCATCGAAGGAAGACCATTAGTGGATGCCGGTGGCCTCGACGAAGGAGGAATCGGGAGTGGATGTAGGTCGAACGATCGAACCACTAAAAATCGGTTTGTACATCTTTCTATACTTGTTTACTTACTTTGCAACTGCTCTACTTCCACATAACTCATTTGCAAACGCTTTCAATTTAAACGTCATTCCAATACAGTTTTGAATCGAACGAGTTTTATGAATCATCGAATTGTTTTATCGCTGCATTAATTCACACACCCCCCCACCTTTCTTAGTGTCATCTTGATCCAAATAGTTGGTATCAGAGTCGATTTATTTTTCGTTTGGTCTAACATTCAAGAAAAATAGCTCTTTTCGGCTTTCAAGAGGGTCAGTCTATCGTTCGTCCTCCTATGTTTAATGGGACGAACTACACATATTGGAAAACTCGAATGAGAGTTTTCTTGCTTTCTTTGGATTTAAACTTATAGAATATTATCGAAAATACTTTTCAAAAGTCTTCCAAACCAATGAATGATTGGAATGATTTGGAAAGAAGACTTTTTCTTTGAATGTAAAAGCTATGAATGCTTTATTTTATGCCTTAGACAAAAATGAATTTAATCGGGTTTCTATTTGTGAAACTGCGTATGACATTTGACACACACTTGAAATCACACATGAAGGCACTAGTAGAGTAAAAGATTCTAAAATAAATCTTTTGATGCATAATTTTGAATTATTTCGAATGGCACCAAGCGAAACTATTGATGACATGTACACCCGTTTTACGGATGTCTTCAATAGTTTAAAAAGTTTTGGTAAACGTTTTTCTAATTTTGATCTTGTTAACAAAATACAAAGATCCCTTTTAAAAGTTGGGATCTAAAAGTGACGACGATGCAAGAAACAAAGAACTTGAATAATTTTTCATTGGAAGAACTCATTGGCTCATTGATGACATATGAAATGACTTACTTGGAACAATACGAACATGAGAACCACCTTCCGAAGAACAAAAAGGATTTGGCATTTCGAATAATAGAAGACCACTTGAGTGATAACTCAAGTGATGATGATGATAACCTTGAACTTATCACTATAAAATTTAAAAAATTCATTAAACAAGAATTAAAGAATAAAAAAAACTCAATCCGGACATAATCACTTGTTATGAACGCAAGAAGCCAGTGCGTTTCAAGACAAGTATACAAAAGTGAAGAAGAAGAAAGCACTCAAGGACGAATCAAGTGCATCCGAAGACGAAGTGGTGAACTACGCTATAGTAGCTTTCGACAATGAGGTAAGTAACTCACCCGAAATGGGTTTACCTTACTATGAAATTACTTGATGCATTCAATGAATTTTTTAAAAAAAAATTAGTAAGAAATAAATAAATATATATATATATGCAAAAATTCATGCTTCTCTTTCTAGTGATTTTGAAAAATTAAAAAATTTGATTATGAAAATTATATGTTTTATGATAAAGGAATAAAATGTTAGATTTAAAATGATTGTACACCAAATATAACTCCATGTATGTTTATTTTGATGATTTCCATATCGCTTTTCGGTTTCAAACATAATACATGATTTTGACACGAAAAAAAAATTGTGAATGACAATTGCATGTTAACTTCTTGCACTAAGCTAGATTTATTTAAAAAAGAAAATGTCTTGTTACAACTAACAACAATAAAAGATCATTGGAATTAAAATGATTTTGAAGATGCTTTATGGAATCATGCTTGAAAGTTATGGTATCATGCTTGATGATTTTATATTGTGCATGAGGATTTGGAGTAATGATGACTTAAAATCTTATGTTTTGAAATAATGTGTTATATTTTTGGTCTTGATGATTTTTATGATGAAAGTTGATTTTCGATCTTAAACATTGATACATGTTTTTATTTGACATAAAAGACAAAGGCATGCTTATATAAAATAAATCATAAAAATTGAAACACATAAAAAGGGAATGCATTTTTAATCTCTATCTTATCGAAATCCTTAATAATGAATCTATATTTGTTATTTATAAATTTCTTAAATGTAATTTTGATAATGATTTCGGATTTGACAAACACTTGATTTATTCATGTTTACGACTTGAAATGTATTTTAATATTAATCATTTTTTATGCTTCTATCTTTCTCAATTTATTTTGTTCTCCTATGTTTCTTCTTGTTATTCACTAAAGAGAAAACTTATGCTAAAAATGGTGAAGATCTTTCATTCATGACATGTCACTTGACATCTTGATAATTATGACTTAAAATTTTTTAAAACAAGATCGTACACCATAATTGTTTCATTTAACTAAAGAGAATGTTTATCCAATTGAATCATGATTATTCTTTTGATTTCTCGGATTTACAACTCGAATTCTCTGTGTGAATCAAGATTATTTTCTATTAGATCTCCTAATATCTCTTTTGTTTATTGAAGAGGAGATTTGATTCATGGACCTTTGGATTCATGATTTGATTTTTCATTCGTTTATGTGATGGTTGAAATATTTGTACCCTTGAATTCTTCCCTTCTCCTTTCATTTTTTCTTTAATGACAAAAGGGGGAGTGAAAATATGCTAGCATTAGTATTCATGACTTGATTTTGATGATTGAAATATTGATATAAACTTTTGATATCTCACTTATCATGATTTGAAAATTGATGTAAAGGAAAAATATTTATAACTTTGTATTATTCCCTTCCTTTTGACAATAACAAAGGGGGAGAAAGTATTGCTAGCTTACACATTTCAAGGAAGCAAAAATTTGCTAGCTTGCACTTCTCAAAAGAGAAGAAAATAACTTGTTATCTTGAACATCATCAAAAATTTGCTAACTAGCAAAGACAAAACTTGCTTACACTTCTCAAAAGAAAAGAAACAAAAGTTGTTAGCTTGGAATATTGCAAAGAAAAGCAAAGAGTTATTATCTCAAGAAGCAAAAGTGCAAACTTGAAAAATTTATAATCTTACACATCCTTAAAACTAATGATAATTTGGTGATCATGCACGTTGTAAAGTGATAAAAAATTTGCTAGCTTGTATGTTGTAAAACTTACATATCTTAAAAACTTACTAGATGCAATTCTCCTTTTTGTTGATGACAAAGGGGGAAAAGTATGATGATAATGCTAAAATTTCATACATGTTGTGATGCACTTTAAAATTTAAATTATGATTTAAAATTTTGAATCATGTATGTAATGATATGCATATGATGAATGACATATTGCATGATTTCTTGATTTCAAAGGATCTATTAATATGACAATATTGATAGGGGAGTTTGTTTAAACTCCATCATCAATTGATTGTCATCATAAAAAAAGGGGAGATTGTTGAATCTCGGATTTTGATGATGAAACCAATTGATAGTGTTTATGATCTAATATGCGTTTTGAGTGACGCAGGACTAGCTTCGATCAGGAAGAGAAAATTAAAGCAGGAGGAATTGGATGTTGGGCCGGAGTGGAACATGTCAGATGATTGGACGTCGAGCTGAAGGATCGATTGACATATCGACAGAAGGCTTCGTGCCATGAATTCGGGCATTGGGCTGAGAAGAGCGAAAATTACGTCAAGGAAATCAGAATTGCGGAGGTCAACTGGTCGATTTGACAATAGGCCGCAAGAGAGGACAATGCACTGATAGATCGGATGAAGCGTCGATGAACCAATGGCATGCCGGACAACAATTGATTCAAAGCTTTGTAATAATTGTCTAGATCGAAGTAGTTTTAGGTGTAATTGAGTTAGAATTGGGCCAACTCATTTAGGGGCCAATTGGGCCTAAGTTTGGACTGTATTGGGCCAAGTGAAAGGACTAAATAGTGACCCAACAAGTGGGTCAGGCGGTGGCACCGCCAGAACACCAGTGGCTCAATCTCCAAGACACAGTCTCCGAGACTATATCAGGCGATGGTACCGCCAGACTGGGCAGTGGTACTACCTAGTGTTAGACAACTTGGGCGGTGGTACCACCCAGCACTGGCATTGGTACCACTAGCATGGTATGCAATTTCGAATCATATCGCCCGGTATGGGCGATATGTACCAGTCCGACAGGATACCGGTACACGGACTGTCCGCTACCGCTCAGTATCGTGTTTTTTATTTTTTAATTAAAAAATTATTTTTTTTGTTTTTTTTAATGGGCGACGTCTTCGAGGCTCGGTCGATGTTGCCCAAAAAGGGAGTCAATGACTCTCGAGGCGACGTCGCACGGGCAACATCGTTTTTTCTTTTTTTCTTTTTTTACATGCGACATTGACGTCACCCGAGAAAGCGAGGCGACGTCGCATCGCACGGGCAATGTCTCCCTTGACGATGTCGCCCGAGAAGGGAGGCGACGTCGCACGGGCGATGTCATTTTTACTTTTTTTTTTTATATGCGACGTCGACGTCGCTCGAACGGTATACCAAAACCTACCGTTCGGTATACCGTACTGTACTATACTAGAGAATTATCGAAACTCTGGTACGGTATGAAATTGCATACCTTGATCGCCAGTACCCGGAAGACCCGAGATGAGACTGGTTTTGGCTCCAAGTTTGAATCCATTTGGAGCCTATAAATACCCCTCTCATCCCTAGTTAGCATACACAAGAATTGAGAATATAATAGTGAGAAAACACTGTTGTAATCACTTGAGAGATCCCCTCCCCTTGTTTTAGTTTAGATTTTAGTTTAAGAGAGGAATGAGTGCTTGTAAAAGGTTATCTCTTAAACCTGTGAAAAGGAGAAGAGGGCTGCAATGGTAGTTGGTCTTCGTCCATTGAAGGAAGACCGTTAGTGGATGCCAGTGGCCTCGACGAAGGAGGAATCGGGAGTGGACATAGGTCGGACGACCGAACCACTATAAAATCAGTTTACACATCTTTCTCTGCTTGTTTATTTACTTTACAACTGCTCTAGTTCAACATCACTCACTTGCAAACGCTTTCAAGTTAAACGTCTTTCCGATATGGTTTTGAATCGAACGAGTTTTACGAATCATCGAATCGTTTTATCGGTGCACTAATACACCCCCCGCAACCCCCACACCCCCTCCCTCTTAGTGTCGTCTTGATCCTAACACACACTACATAGAATTTGTGGCACCTAATGTCACATATAAAGGAAAAGTTTGAAGCCTAATATTGTGGCATTTCTATGTAATATCCCTCTGACCTGCAAAGATGCTAATTTGACATTACATTGTCAAAAAATGTACAAAGAAAATAAAGAGGATCAATATAAAAGGAGTTAACATGGATCACAATGTAAAAATATACTCAAGTTACCAACAAGTCTCACTCTCAAAAATTAAAAAAAAAAACAACCTTGAAGAAGAAAATTATTACCTTGTCAAGCCTATTTTCAGTTGATGCCAGTCACATTTAGAAAGTATATACAGATCAATCTATCGCCAATCACAAAAAAAAAAACTAAGAAACAAAAGTTAGCATCACATTTGTATATACTTGATAAGAATTAGGAATTCTTTTCTGCAAGCAGCCTATTCACTTGGTACTGCAATTAGGGGCTGACATGGTTTTATCATCGTGCCCTCTACTTACAGTTTTATATTTCTTTTTCTGTTTTGAGGATAATGAGGTAACTTGCCCAATATTAACCTAGTACTGTACTAAAAAAAATAGTTTGTATTGAGCCATAATCATATCACCAAAGCATTATAATTCCCAACAAGACTGTTAAGAAAACAATGACTAGCAAAGATCAGCTGTAAAAGAATAGTAACTTCAAGCATCAGCTTTTCTCTATGATATTACAGAGGAGGACTTCTACTAATGGCACCAAGAAAAGGCAATCAATTTTATTTACAGAAACGGGAAAGAAACAGTCAAAAGACTACCAGATCCGATGCTCCATAGCTGCCACCATTGCTGCTGGTGTACCTCCAAGCAAGTGTCGTCGCCATCTTTACTGCAACTGAGTGATCTCTTTGCTAAGTAGATCTAGATGTCCACTTTGGAACAACCTGTTCCAATATTTATTCAGGAGAAGCAGAACAATCAAAAAGAGATAATTAAGATCCACATTCATAAAAGTACAGTAACTAGCTATGCGACCAAATTAGGACGAATTCTATGCTGACAAATAGCAATCAGTAGTAAATCTAATCAATAAAGACTCGACAAAGAGACACATTATGATTCTTTAATGCGTAATAGCGAGGGACAAAGATCCTCATTTAAACCAAATCCGCATTCGCCTTTCCCAGATCTGAGGATTTCTTGCTGCTCCCAAAATGTTATCGAACAAGAACACCAACCCATGCCAGAAATCTACAAATCCATCCAGCGCATTCGAATCACAAGCTCGTCGGCTAATTCCTACCACCTCCCAAAGAAACGACGGAAAAATGAATCCATCTCCGGAACAAAAGGCTCCAAGATCGCGACTTTCGATGAAATCGAGGGAGCAAATAATCACATCCATGTCCGATTCCTCAAACGGGACCAGATTGTCGACTCTTGGGCACAATTTCTTCAAAGATGCAGAATTGGAACTCGCTGACGATAAACACACGTCACAAATTCCACGAAAAGAAAGGCCAAGACAAACCTTTACAGGGATTCTGCAGAAAAGAGGGCTTGATTTCCAGAATCGGACCGTTGTTGTTCCTCCTCCACTTCCGATCGAGCGGAGAGGAAAAAGATCTCTGGATTGTTGCTACTACTGTAATTTTTCTTCTTCTTCTTCTTCTTCTTCTTCTAGTTTTGCTCGCTCTGAATCGAGTTTGAATCTATTTATACAGTGAGCTGTCTCTCTCTCCAGCGCCCGCCGACAGTTAAAACCAGCGAAGGGAGGAGCGGCGGCTCGTAGAGGAGCGGCGCCAGCCGACACCGTTGTCTTTTATTGCAGGATTTTTAGTTGTCTTTTATTGTAAGCTCAGTGTGGAATTGGATTCCTCCAGGTACTCTTTGAAAGGTGACGAGTTATATTTTTATCGGTGTTGGTGCGATGGACTCATAAGAAATTGAACTCATGTAACTTTAAAAGATATTTTTAAAGATAATTCGACGGATTAGTTGTTGATTCCTCTATTTTTAATCAATATGAGACTAAACATTGATTTATTTTTCGTTAAAGCTTTACACGAATCAAAATGTTAAAGCTATAGAGTATCTCTTGCATTCCTAACTCATGAGGGAGGTATTTGTCGAAAATATATTTTCGAGTATTTACCGAAGATATATTTTCGAGCATAGAGTATTGAAGTTGGATATTGCATGTATCGATCGGATTAGTATTTCACAATAATTTTTTAGGGAGAAAACTGAAGGTAAAATGATATATGATTGATTGATTGGGATGGACAACATGTCAATTGTATAACTGTGCACTAATATGTTAGTAGATACTAATTAACTTGAGACCTAATTTGGTAATCACATAAGAACATCATGTTTTTCCCTGTCAGACGCAAATGCTAATTAGCCAGCTACGGAGGCCGAGCCGATAAAACCTGTCTCCACTCATACATCAAGCAACAGCTGGCAGAACAGCGGTAGGTAGTACAATACTTGGCACTAATCAGTGCGACTTTGATTCAATTAGCTGATAATGACGTCGGCCATCTCTCACCAATATGATGCGTTCTCGCGACCTCCCTGCGGTTGAGACACAGCTATAGAAGAAGAGTTCGTGGACTCGGGAGAACACAGTACACGCATCACCACCGTCAAAATCAGACCATTGCTTGGGGGCGCATCCGTCCATCATTTGCACCACAGTAGGGGGTTTCTTTATGGCCTCCCACGGGAACCGTGATCGAGACTGGCCAACGGGCACGGACCTTGGCGAGCTGGGTGATTTGGACGTTACAGCAGGTCGATTGGAATAATAAACTATGTAAAGCTTCTTATAATATACATATCGAAGTTGACGATATGCGGTGCTCATGACTCTGCGAGGAAGTAACCCAAGTTAGACACAGTAAATATTCAATACCTGAAAGCTATTATCATAACTATGATATGTGGTCATCATGGGACGGCTAGGTATCTATTAGATTGGTAAGATTTTGCTTTTAAAGGTATTTTTGATTCCTCAATATATATTTGGGATATTTTAATGATTATTATATTCTTTTTTAATGTTGTAAAAAAGAAAACGTGAAACTTTCTCCTTACATCACCGACCGCGGCTGCCGGTAAGCCCTCTGGTCCTTCTCCTTGATCACTAAGAATGAAATCTCAGGTCAGGCTACTTAAGAAAGAATTATCATGCTCGGTAAAAGAAGACAATAGGAAGGATCACTCGTCAAGATACGTCAGTTTTGTAAGTATTAAGCTTTCGATTCATGTGCCTAGTGATGGGGGCTTCATGTTAGAACCGTAGAGCCACCCAGCCTGGAATATCTTGGCACAGTTCACGGAAGCAAGGAAATATATGGGTGTGATGTCTTGTCCCCTGACCTCTCCACCCTCTGCTTGCTTGTCTTCTCAGTAAGGTGTGCATTTGCACCAAATCTTTGTTATATAACTCATGCTTCAGCATATTTTGTGGTGATGCTCTCCATCTGTAGACCATCAATTCTCAGTATTAACTCAAGTTTCAGCATAGCTTGTAAAAGAAACTGTACATTTCTCCAGAAGAAGATAAAAAAAATGAGAACTATCACCAAAAGAAAGAGAGGGGGAGAGATTCATCTGATGTAGTCAAGCCACAACAACAAATTGACATCTTATCGCATAGATTCCTTATATCTTTTACATTTGGAGGTTTTTGAATCTTAGGAAATTGTTAAAAACTACAAAGTCAGACTCCAATTAAGAAACCACATCTGTATTAAAAAAAAAAGGAAAACTCTATTGTAAGAGAACCACAGGAAAAATGTACTCAGACTAAGACGAGGAAAGTTAGATGCCGAAAGATTCATGTATGCTTTAGTTCAAGATCACACTGCTAAATTGAGCAGTCGTGATGGTTAATTGAGGGTAGAGAGATGTGAAGAAAGCTGACCTCGAATCTTAGAAGAAAAGTCCAGGAATGTCAAAAACTATGAAAAGGCGATGGACATGGCATATGATCGAAGAAGAGAAATTGCTTGCTCTGCAACAACACGGTTCCTTGCCTGCGTCACCCATGAACCCCTTCTTCCAAGACATCTGCTGCTTCTGCAAGGTTGACATCTACCAGCAAATTCTGTTGTAACTTTACTGACGGTAGACTCAATTCCTTTGCCAGACTGTTCTTTTATCTGAGGATAGTGGAGAGCAACAGATTCTAGAATAACTAATGATTCAGAATTATAGGCACAAACGATGTCTCATTATTCTCATCAAATCACAATAGGACAGAATCCTAAAAGTGCAAGAACCTACAAAGCTAACCTCCATCAACGTTGCAATGTGAACCACCAAATGAGCCATGATACGACCAGCAGCAGCTGGAACGAGGTTGAAATGTCAAAGGCTGTCCTTCAGAGACTCAAAACTGCATTGAAAGACTTATAATTCTATCCATCACACTAAGATGTTAAAAGATCAGAGTTTCAGATCTGCCATGCTCCTAGTTTCTTCAAAAAGTAAAGAAGATCCAGCCGGCTAGAAGGTTTAGCTGTATCCTGATTAATATTGAAGAACCATGAGTTAAAAGGAGTCACAATCTTTATAACTTGCAGTTAATTTGTCCATAAAGCAGGAATACACATACCGACCGGGATCAGATCAAAATAACATCATTCACAAGGAGAAATCATAACTGATAAAATATGCATTTTTCTGAAACAACATATATACATAGTATTTTCTGTTAGACAGATAGGCAATTACCATCAGGTTAATAATCTGATATGATCAGTTGTAAAATATTTGTTTAATGAAATAAATTTAAATAGATCAGATTAGGACTAGAGCAGGGTTGATCTGAATCAAATCTGAAAGAAACTAAAAGCTGATCCATCTTTTTATGAATTCAATAACTGGGGCGCCAATTTGAATCCAGTGAGATCCAGGTATGTGATAATTTATTTGCATTATAGCTTGCCACAACTAAATTTATCTAATACTGGATAAGTTACTCTAAAATTCTAAATGATATAAAAAATTAATTATATTATATAATATATAAATAAAGCAGAGCACAAATAAATGATTGGACTAAATTATCAATCAGATAGTTTAAATCAATTTTTTTCAATTACAAAGATAAGTGGCGAAGCCAAAATTTGATCATACAACATTGCGATGATCTGACAAAGTATTTACAAGTTAAATTTAAATCCATGAATTGGCTTTAAGTCCAATTTGATTTGGACTTGATCAAACAAGAGCCAATTATATATTATGTATATATATATATATATATATATATTTGTATAAACTCTTTTTTAGGTTTTAGATACAGACCTAAATTACATATCACCACCAAAAATGCTATATGAATATGGTGACAGTGACCCTTATTCTAAATAAGAAGAAAATCAGGATTAACAATAGAGTGTCCAATCTTCATTGAAACAGCACAACAAATTGGGGTCAGCTATATGGACCTAAACCATTCAAATAGCTAATTAACATATTTCATGGCTTGCAAATAGAGATATCTAAGTCTTCTCCGACTAAGTTGAGTTTGATCTATGACATGCTACATTAAGTCAGAAAGGCTCCATGGAGGGGGTCCAAACAATTTAGTTCACCTTTTAACTTGACATCAACCATTTGGAGTTGGTACCAAATATGTACCTATGGCAAGAATTTATGCAAAAGAGCAGATAAGCTGGAAACCCTTAAACACTAGTTGACAGGCAAAAACAACCATCTTATATGTTGATCAAATACATGCAACCGAAGCAGGCTTCAATATATTACTAGGCTTGGGAAGAGTACATGATAAGAAGGAAAATGATAAGGCTTACCATGAGGAGCAAAATACATCTTTTTGGATATTTACTATTTAGTTCACAAAATCATAATGCTTGCTAAATATAAAAAAGGCGTAGATAAGACATGCTGCTAATTTGGCTTTTGCTAACTCCTGAACTTTCTTGAGCTGCATACAACCAAATGCAGAAAAGTTAGAGCCATCTAATTGGTTTCTCAAGAATGCACCTTGCATTGCAATTTCTCCCTAAGATTGTTTTCAGCTATTTCCTGAAGTGACTTGATTCCCAACGCTACCTTTACCTTCTCTTTGTTTAACTCCTGGAACAGTTTCAGCAATCAATAGAAGTTTTTGTGACAAGATGTATTGAAATCATTACTGTAATAGATGGATTGAATCATCACCACTTAAGCTTTCTCCAATATATAAAATATTAATCATACAGCAAGCATTTTCAAATTTTCTTTTCCAGTTGATGTGTTATCAATTATAGAGCATATGTTAAGGTTGAGGTGCCATGAAATAATTTTTACATTTTTTGAACTGAAATTATCCCACTTAAGATGGTACCCAGTTGTATCAAAGAAGAAATCAGGTAAGAGCACATGTGGAAAGATTTTATAAATTCTCATCTCAAAAAGATTATCTCAGCTTTATCTTTATGTATGTATTATTGCAACTACAACAACTAAAATTTATCATGTTACACATGATATTCTTGATTTGACAATTGGCATCAGTTGCATTTCTTCCTTGATGTAATTCATATCAAGGATCTAAAATAGCACCTGATAAAATGGAAAAAAGAAGACAATTCATAGAATTATGCTAGGTTTTCCATTTCATCCGGACTAGTAATTATGTAGGTGTTTATTAGTCCAGGCATGAGCTGGGATGCAAACTGTGTAATCTGGTAATCTGGGGACTAGTTTTAGTGTTCGCGTCAACACTCAGGGCTCACATCAGCCTGCTCGTACTGCAGGCTTGCCTACGCACTGCCCATCATTGATGGACCTCGTAGTCCTCCTCCTCAACCTCCTCTTTCCCCCTCCGTCTCTTCTTCTCCTCCCCATCTCTGCCTCCTCTTGATCCTCCTCTTCTCCTTTGGCATATCATGTGCCAATACTTCAATATGGATCAGACCCTTACAGGGCTGGCCATTGACCAGTACAGGTCAAATACCCAAGATGTAAAACCTTAGAATTTTGACTTCCATGTGGTATTATATCTTCTGTCATTCTATTTGGGCACAAATATCCATCACTAATTAACAAAGATAAACCTTATTGAGCCTTTTATGCTACTTGTTTTTCATCTAACACTGTTCATTCACCAGAACCAACAAGATAGCTGGTCTTATGGAGTCAAGGACTTATAGTGAACTTTTTAGATGGTTTGACCCAAGGATTGAAATTTCGTACTGTACCAGAGTTTCGAGGTTTGCTCGGTATAGTACGTATCAATATGTACCGTTGGTACGCTAGGGCATACCAATGGTACACCCTAAAATCTTAAAAACACCTTCACCTATCATGCATGGCCGCACCGATCGGTATATTTCATTAACGATCAAAATCTGAGGCGGTGCTGGTCAATATACCTCGGTATCAGTCGGTACACATCGGTACCGATTGGTACACTTATAGCGCCCGGTAGAGGGTGGTCCGCATACCGGTATCCTCTCGGACCGGTACGTATCGCCCGTACTGGACGGTATTATTCGAAATTCAAAACCTTGGTTTGACCACCTAATGGAATTTTATCTTATAAGGAAAGCAAGATCTGGACTCTAATTACATATTTTTGAATAAAAATCTGTTGTCAAAGAGAGAGAACCATTGTACATAAACAATAGTTTACTCATATTCATGGAAAGCATCAATACCAACAATAGGAACATCAGCCAAACTGGATGAGCTCTCAAAAGCCATATAATCACCAACTTTCACTTACATAAAGCCAAAGCTAATGTTTTCCATTATATGACCTGTTAACCCAACAACATGAATTAATTAATGTTTTCCATTCAATTCAATTCTATATGATTACTAAGCTCGAAGGTGCAACCATAAAAGAACTATCATACCCAAAGAATTAATGAATGCAACTCAAACTACAGGAATCAATATTTGACAGAAGTAAAAACTTTTGCCAAAAATTAAGATACAGATAGAGGTTTCTGAACTAAACAACAATACAGCATAACATTTTAAGTTAACATCAAGAAAAGCAAAGCTGAACAATAGGAGGGATTAACTGAACAAATAATCACACAAGATAATGATGATATATCCAAAATAACTATATTAAAAATGTTTAAACCTTGTCCAAAATTGCTCTGTTCAGCATATACAAGTGCTCGAGCTGTAGCATCCTTGAGTTCCTTTTCATATATCTCCTGAATGAATAAAATAGACAAGAAAAGGAAAGAAAGTTGTCTTTGTTAATAATTTTCCAAATATACTCAACAATTTTCTATCTAATCAAATTTAATAAATTTTCTCACAATAAGATTGGTGCAAAGTAAGTAACGTTGTTCTTTTGTGACTTAGAAGACTAGGATTCAAGTCTTGGAAATAAGCTCTTTAAATGTAAGATGGCATATATTGACCTTTCCTAATCTTTGATGGAAGCTTTAGCATTGGGTTCGCTCACATCGATGATATCATGTTTTATAAATATAATTTGACCTTTAAGAATTTTTCCACATTAAAATTTCTTTTATATAATCTGACTTTAGCACATGTACGCAATACAAGTCATTTTAAAAAAAAATGTTTGCTACATACTTGTATACTGTAAATTGTTGGTACACTATGACTTTTGCTTTTGTGATTACTTATTAGTTGTATCTATATATTTTAAATATCTACCATAGACCCATGTCTCCATGTTCATACATTCCAGCTGATAGTTTCATGTTGTATAATTGTACCAAAAGTTAAACCATGACTTGTCACAACCAATAGTATCATAGTTAGACCAACAGAAATTAAAACCAATTTATAAAAGCATATTTATTTTGTTACAATTTTAAAATTATGGAAATGGTGCTGGTATTGCTCAAATTGTCTGTAGGGCAGGGTTTCACTAGCATAAAGCTAATCAAAATCAGAGTAAACAATATTCTCATCTGATGAGTTCAAAAACACTAATCTTTTACAACGTTCTAATTTGTCTGCAAATCCATTGATTATTTTCACTTATGAAAGTCCAGCATGGATAAGGACTGAACCTTCATATAACATAATAGAGATCATGTAATGAAGTTGTTAGTGTCAACAACTTTACGTCGTGGCCTCGGGGCCGACACGGCTGGGTCCGGGTCCGAATGCGCAGGGGTCGCCTTGGTCGATCTCCGGGCTGGAAGCCGACATTGGGTCGGGTCAAGCTGATCATCCATTCGCTCGGGATCGGTTCCTTCTTCGGTGAAAGCGTGCCCTTCGATTACCGCACGTGTCGGGTCGGGGGTTTCCCATCCCGACCCCTCCGAAGCTTAAGTTAGCGTTGGATAAAGGAGAGTTAAGTGTTTCAAAGAGAGAGAGAGAGAGAGAGAGAGAGCCCTTGGCTGCCAACATCTCAAGGTCGGTGCTGCTCCTCTCCGCGATGGGAGCGTCGGTGCTCCTCCCTGCGATGGGAGCACTGCTGTTCCTCCAAGGCAGCGAGCGTCCTTGGCAGCGTGCCTCCTCGGCAGCGTCTTAGGCAGCGAGACTACCTCCTCGGCAGCGTGCCTCCTCGGCAGCGTCTTAGGCAGCGAGACTACCTCCTCGGCAGCGTGTCTCCCAGGAGAGGGGTTTGCTTGTGGAAAGAGTTTTGCCCCCCGCTTTCCTTCCGAGCACTGGTCCTTTTATATTGGGAAAGCTACATTCTCTGATGTGGGATGCAAGCGTCTGAACCTAGGTGAAATCGCGGGAATGACCGGTTTTTCGGGAGCGGCGTAATCTGGGGCTAGTCTTGTCACGAGTGTCGCGACACTCGCAGCAACCGTTCAACGTCCGCCTCGTCGCTTGCCCACTCACTGTTTTGCCATGTTTTGGTGTGTTTTTCCTTGGCTGCAGCGCAGCAGAACGATCACTCGCTGCATCTACCCAGAAATCCAAAAAAACAGCTCCGCTTTAGGTGTGCGCATGGCTGATTTCTGCAGCGCGCCAGAAAATTTTGTCACCATCTCTACGCACCACTGAACCACCGGGTGGCACATGGTGGATTGATAGAGTCGGGCGTTGAACACTTTCACAAGTTTGCACGTCAACTTGGCGGAAACTTGCCTCGCGCTCACTTGGGACCTGCAGCTGCTCATTCACCCCTCTAAAGTCCTCGTCTTCCTCCTCTCTTTCCTGCTTTCTTGCACTCCAAGTGCTCGCTCTGCTTGTAAGCTTCCTCTTCGCGAGGCGTCGGGACTTGTCGTCGCTCGTTCCAACAACTAATCAATCTCTTTTACAGTCTATTCAGCTTTGGCTGACCCTTTCTTGGACGCATATGTCGCAGGCACTTCAAGACTTAGGCAATCCAAGCTAAGTCCGATCGAAGTGGGCGCGCGGCGATTCTTGACTTAGGCAACTTCACTAAGTCGGTGGCTTGCGCGAAGTGGTGCCTCACCAAGGCAATTCTTGCTAAGTGCGTGACATTGTGGTATCGAGCAGGCAAGCTTGAGCAGGGCTGGCCATTGATCTCACCATGGCGAAACAACGTGGTGAATCAAGCAAGGTCAGCCGGAATGTTACCCAAGATGTAAAACTCGCTTCATTTGTAGGAGACTTCGTGATGTGAGCATGAGGAGCGAAGTGGGCTACTCTCCACAGCGGAGGAGGCGCAATCTGGGAGCGCCAACCGGAAGAAAGAGCCGTAGAGAAAGGGTCAACGGTGGAAACCGCTTGGATGTTCTTGAAGCGAGCTTGGATGAACTCTACCAAGGCCAAAGTAGGCTTCTTGGCGTAGAGAGCTCGCCTGAATCCGGATCACAAGGTTAAGCCTTAACGACTAACGGATAAGGACTCCGTGCAACATTTGCAAGATTTTTCACAAGGCGTTGAATGCGGGGAAGCAACACCGCGTTGCGCCAACACAAACTTGACCCACATTGTTATGGGGGTGCTAGAGATCTGAAGGAGCTCGAGAATTTTCATTTGTATCATTCGGACTCACGAGGACACCAAGTTTCAAGCGACGGAGATGCAAAGCTTTGGTGGAGAACCCGTTGGGAAGAGAGGGTGGACACATGGGACGATTTCAAGCGTGAGTTAAGAACTCAATTCCTTGAGAACATAGTTAAATCGCGAGGAGGAAGTTGAGACAACTCCACCAAACAACTTCCATTCGAACTATGTGAAGCAATTTTTGCAGATCTTTGGACATTCGAGGACATGTCGAAAAAGATAATTTGTTTAGCTTTCTTGATGGCTTGAAGCCATGGGCTCAACAGAACTTCATCGACGGAATGTCAGCAATTGCGTAGCGAAGGCTTACCGACTTTGTTTCCTCGAGAGGACCCGCGGAAGAAGAAGCGATCCACAGAAATCACCAACCAAGGCACCCTCACGGGAAGGAACCTAGGGGTGAAGCAAAGGAAGAAGAGTTTCCATAAGGGGCCGAACTCAAATGGCGTGGCCTCAAAACCTAGGAGATGCGGAGGACCACACGGTGTATGGGAGTGCCCACAAAAACAAGCACTCAACCTTGTCGGGCCCATCAAGACCCTAAGCCAGATAAGGGCAAGGCGATCGCCTCGTTCAAGTAGCTCGAGTCGGGCGGCGGCGACGAGAAGTCGCAAGGACCCGAATGGGTGCGATGCATTTGTTGAATGCATTGCGGGGTCAGTGGGAGAACTCGGCGAAGCAACAAAAGTGAAGCGGTGAGTTGATGTATGTAAACATTAGACTCAATGGCCAAACCACCCGAGCAATGGTGGACACGGGTGCTACTCACAACTTCATCGCCGATCGAGAAGCAAAGCGGCTTAGGTTAATCTTGAGAAGAACCCAAGTCGAATGAAGGCGGTTAACTCGAGGCTAAAGCGAATCTCGGGCTAGCAAAGGAGTCTCCATCAAGATCGGATCGTGGAGGCGGGCGCTGACAAACATGATGGCGGTCAAGTGATTCTTGGAATGGAGTTCATGCATCGCACAAGAAAGTTGGTGCCGATGCCGTTCCTAGACTCCATATGTCTAATAGGAGGTGACAACCCTGTGTGGTTTGTCACTCGAAGAGGAACCCAAGATCCCGGCAACTATCGCGTTCAATTGAAGGGGTGCATGAAGGAGAGTTAACCTGGGCTGCGATGAAGTTAGAAACACTTTCGATGGGAGGCCCGTAAAGAACTCTGCGGTGACAAATGTCCGAAGGAGTTCGAAGATGTTATGCCACCCGAGTTCCGAAAACTTTGCCACCACGCAGAGGCGTAGACCATCTTATGGAGCCGAGTGAAGCCTCCAGTGAGACCACCATACCGCATTATCACGGACTTATTTGGTTTTGCTTAAGTCGTGCGGCACCAATGTATCAGACACCGCTAAAAGTCGTCACCTCCCGAAATCTCTTACAATCCCTTAGGACCTCATAAAGAGAAGCGGAGGCAGAAAGCGCTTCACACGGGATCCACAAGCCGCTCTTTTAGCAAACACTTTATAGACAATGCACATTCCAACCATGGATATTACAAGCGTTTGAAGCACGTTGCACAACAAAGGTATAAAATTGGTCCACTACGAGATCGAATTCTATTACAAGTATTCCTCGACGCGTACTTTATGTACAAGCCTACAATGGTTGTCAAACTCAAAAATAGGGCATTTTGCCTTTGCAAGCCCTTTACAAGTTTTACAAGTGACAACCAACCAAAAGGGACACGGACAAGCACAAGCATTACACCGAACAAGCCGTTTACAACGTGACATTCTCCCCACTTATTCCTTCGACGTCCTCGTTGAAACATGCAACTTCTTTTCTTTGTTGGATCTTCGATCTTCGCTCCTCGCGCGCGATCGCCTTTGACTCCCAATTGTTCTCCGTTTGTTGTTGTTGAGTCGTCGAACTTTAATCCGCCATCCGCTTCAATCGCCATGACTCGACTTTGGTGTGGGGTTGGCGAGTTGTGCGATCCTTGTTGGTTCTTGCGGATACCTCACGATGAAGGAAAAGACCATCTTTGATATGCGCCGATCTTCAATTTCTTCTAGTCTCTTGAATGGATAGATGCTTGTTGGAGCTTTAACGAGCATCGCCTCGCAACCTTTAAAGTTTACAAGTCCTTCCTTCACAAAATTTGCCCATCGAATCTTCTTCCACTTAGTTGTCTTCGAAGGGTCTTCAAATCTGTGCAGAGCTCCTCTGCTGGATAACTAAGAGAGCTGGGGTATTCGGTTTCACCCATTCTCTTGAGAGTTGAGAAGGCAAAGGTTACTTGTCTTCGCCCGCCTCCTCGAGTTTGTACTGCCGTGCTTCAAGTGGTTACTAGATTAACCGCTTCGCTCTTTCACACTTCCAAAGCACTTGAAGTGTTTGCAATCCATCTGTTGGTCAGTGCATCGGGATTCACCTTCATTGCCGTTGAACTTCGGAATGCAAGAAGTTATCACCCAACTGGAGTAAGTCTCCGATAAGATTTGGTCGCCTTTGGGGTTGCACCGCTTCTCCATCATTTCTCGCCGAGCTCCTTTGAGTAGCAAAGGTACAAGATTACTCAGCATCGCCTCGCTTCGATCCTTGGTCATGCACTCTTACATAGACCCGAAGTCCTTCACTCACGGCTATCTTGATGGAAAGTCTGTTGACATTGGTCTTACGAAGTTCTCAAGCTTCCCCTTGACCTTGTCTTGGTACATGGAGTTTGCCAAAGCATTCTCTCCTCCACGGCCCATATCACGACCAAGTGCTCTCCCTCTAAGAGAGCAAGGATTGATGACCCGGAAGTCCCGCCTCGGCGGTACCATGGCATGCGACGCCCATGGCACTACTATCCGTTGTCTCTCTCGTGCATCCCTTCGTGATCGGTAGATCCGCCTCTGTGCATTGTGACACTCCTCTGAGTTCACCTTCAATCTAACCAGATGATTGATCTTGGGTAGTTGAGTCCCTCTGGACTCGTCATTACTTCCTCGCCCTTTTCGACCATCCGCTTAACACCCTCGTGTTCTCGGAGCGATTCTACTTGGTCGATGGAAAGACAGATCGAACTCCCATGTATGGCCACCGCCACGCATGTTGCGGGACTTGCACCATTCTGTTCTCCTTAGCTTCATTGGCTGCAATGTTCGCTTACTCGGCCTTGTCCTCGACTTGCCGGGCTCCTTAGCGAATGTGAGCTCAAGTAGTTCCACTCTTCGCCAGCTCCGATCATACCTCGGCATGATCCGGTCCCACATGGGACTCATTTGGTACTTGCATCGAACTTCTTCCTCGACAGGGCACAGCCCCCATAAGCTGATGTCCAAGGCTTCCATTCAATGCAACATTCGGTGCACGTACGGAAGACCCGCCTTTGCGGTACCATGGCATTCACTGCTTGAATCCATAGCTCTTCTTACCGTCATGTTGTTCACCAACTTGGAGCTCCTTGTCGCGCTCCGGTCATATCTCCAGATGACCATGTCCTCACGGATAACGAACCATTCCACCACACGTCGTGCATTGCATCGTATGCGCGCTGGTGACATCTCCTCGCATCTTGATCCTGTGGTATGAACTCGAATGCGATATCTCCACGTGTGGACTCCGCCAACACATCGCAGGCCTTCGCCATCTTCGATTCTGTTCGAATCGACCTTCATCCACCCACTCTCGGTCACACTCGGAAGACGATCCATCGCCTAGCAGCTCCTCTGAAGTCACCGACTTACTGAAATAGGTGCACCATTGTCTGGATCCTAGGACTCTGCCCCTACCAAAGACAATCTCGCTGCGCAAGTGGCAACTCGAATGGCAACATCTTGTGGCATATTCTTCAAGAGTTCCTCTGCATCCTCTTGTCCCGTGTCAAGGCCTTTTGACACCAACTTTGCCTCTCAAAGAAAGCTGCGTCGCTTAGAATCTCCACCAAATGCTACATCGAGATAAAGTGCGTGTGCCTCAAAGCTCCCTTGTCTTTGGCACTATGCAAGACGAGTCGGCTCCATCTGAATATAATGCCTCTGCAAAGTCCATGTCCTTGACTCTGCAATCAGGGAAAGCTCCAAGCCTCCGCTCCATATTCCATCTTCTAAACCAACTCCTTCATGCAGCTTGGATACTTCACCAAGTTACCCCAAGTTGCTTTGCTTCTCGATTGCATTGCGTTGATGGTGGCTCGCGCCCACCATTCCACTGGTCACCCCTGTTAAGTCCGATCTTACTATCGGCTCCAAGTGTGCCTTCACTTTATGTTGCTGGGTTGCTCCCCACTTAATCTCGCTTATATGCGTCCACCAACGCATCACCACTTGAGATCATGCGATAACTCCTCGTCGCTCGCTCGATCCATCGAGCTTTGTCTTGGAGGTACTCCTCAATGAGTGCGATTCATTGCGCATAATTCTCCCTCTGGAGAACCGGGACTTATCCTCCGGATATCGCCCGTTGAGCAACTTCTCTCTTCGCATCCTTCCTTATGAAGTTTTGAAGACCACTATCCTTGGACTACTTAGCCTCTGCTTTGAACAAATCAGGCGTGCCCATTTCGCCATTGCAAATGACTTGCTGATTGTGACACTTCACCAATACACTCGCACTACACCTCTCGGGTCTAGCAACATCTTTGAACCTTTTGTACACTTCAAAATCTTACGAAAGTATCCTGCGCATGTCGAAGAGAAAGTTTGATGCTCCATGGGCGCCGACCTTCGATGGTCGCTTGGGATGACCGCGAACAATCCATCGTCCGCATACAAGGCCATGCATGAGTATCGAATTCTTGAGTTTACAACTCTTTCGATCGTTGAACAACCCACTCCACTCGCGCGATTTCATCCTTTGCAAGCACTCCGCTTGCCTCGAACACCATCAAGGTTGGGTGTTAACATCGAGCCATGCCGAACTTCGGCCATCCCGACCTTTGTGCGCTCGTAATTCTTCTTAGCTTGTTGTCCTCGTGGTGCCTCGCTAGGTCCCCCACGTATGCCGCTAAGTGTTTCTAAGTGGGCTTGTCCCGCTCGATACCAACTATCACGGACTTAATTGGTTTTGCTTGCTAAGCCGTGCGGCACCAATGCGTATCACCAAGAAGGTCACCTCCCGAAATCTCTTACAATCCTTAGGACCTACGAAAAGAAGGCGGAGACAGAAAGCGCTTCACACGGGATCCATAAGCCGTTTAGCAAACACTTTATAGACAATGCACATTCCAACCATGGATATTACAAGCTCGAGCAGATTTACAACAAAGGTATAAAATTGGTCACTACATATCGAATTCTATTACAAGTATTCCTCGACGCTGTACTTTATGTACAAGCCTACAATGGTGTCAAACTCACTCAAATAGGGCATTTTGCCTTTGGCAAGCCCTTTACAAGCTTTACAAGTGACAACCAACCAAAAGGGACACGGACAAGCACAAGCATTACACCGAACAAGCCGTTTACAATTTTGTCCGTGACAGCATGCCCCCTCCTGAGTTACAGAGCTCAGAAAGCAGTTAGATGAACTGCTAAGTGGTGGTCTCATCCGCAGTTCCAAAGCACCATTCGGAGCTCCAGTTCTCTTCCGGAAGAAACAAGATGGGAGTCTCGACTACGCGTCGATTATCGAGCCCTTAACAAGGTGACCGTGAAGAACAAGTATCCCATCCTCTCATTGCGGACTTGTTCGACCAACGGGCAAGCAAAGTATTTTCAAAACTCAACCTTCGGTCGGGGTATTGGCGGTGCGTATTCTTTGAAGGTGATGAAGCGAAGACTACTGTGTGACCGGTATGGAGCATTTGAGTTCCTGGTGATGCCTTCGGTTTAACCAATGCTCCAAACCACATTCGCACTCTTATGAACCAACTATTCAAGGAGTATCCGACAAGTTTGTGGTTGTCTACTTGGGCGATATATCGTCGTCTATAGCCGAACACTTGAGGAGCATATTGAACACCTCCGAACAATCTTCAAAGTTCTCGGGAGAATTCATTGTTTAAAAAAGAGAAGTGCTACTTTGCTCAGAAAGAGATCTTATTCTTGGGGCATCGGATCGGCGGCGGTTCCATTCAGATGGATAAAGCAAAGGTGCAAGCGATTTGTGGATCGCAAACTCAAAGAAGGTGCCCGAACCGAGATCCTTCCTTGGGTTTGTGAACTACTATCGACGCTTCATCTTTGGGGTATTGAAGCGCGCAACTCCACTAACAGAGTTCTTTGAAGAAAGAGCACCTTGGAGATGGTCAAACAAATGTGAAGCGGCATTCCAAGACCTAAAGGCTGCTATTCTGGAAGAACCAGTGCTCAAATTGCCAGACTATGGGAAGCCCTTCGAAGTCCATACAGATGCTTTAGACTTCGCTATCGGGGGAGTACTTATGCAGGAGGGAGTACTTATGCTTCAGACTTCGCTATCGTCTATAGCCGAACACTTGAGGAGCATATTGATCACCTCCGAACAATCTTCAAAGTTCTCAGGGAGAATTCATTGTTCGTAAAAAGAGAGAAGTGCTACTTTGCTCGTAAAGAGATCTTATTCTTGGGGCATCGGATCGGCGACGGTTCCATTCAGATGGATAAAGCAAAGGTGCAAAGGTTGTGGATCGCAAACTCCAAAGAAGGTGCCCGAATCGAGATCCTTCCTTGGGTTTGTGAACTACTATCGACGCATCATTGGGGTATTGAAGCCGCAACTCCACTAACATGAGTTTCTTTGAAGAAAGAGCACCTTGGAGATGGTCCGACAAATGTGAGCGGCATTCCAAGACCTAAAGGCGCTATTGCGGAAGAACCGAGTGCTCAAATTGCCGGACTATGGGAAGCCCTTCAAGTCCATACAGATGCTTGGACTTATTTATCGGGGAGTACTTATGCGGGAGGGCCACCCGGCCTATGAAAGCCGTAAGCTCAACGAGACCGAGCGGCGGTATCTGTACGACACGAGAAGGAGATGCAGCGGTGATCCACCGCTACGAGTGTGGCGACACTACCTTCTCGGATCACGATTTATCGAGGGACAGACAACATCGCTTTGAGTTACTTCGGACTCAAAAGAAACTCTCCCAAAGCAGCACGATGGCGAGGACTTCTAGCGAATTTGACATGGCAATGGAGTACAAGTCCGGAAGAGCAAATGTAAAGGCCGATGCCTTGAGTCGAAAAGTGGAGGCCGTGAGCGCTATGCAACTAGAGGGCGAGAGGCCAAGCAAGTCGATTGCAATCCAACTTCCTTTCCCGAATCAAGGATGGGGATGCGGTGATCCCCAGCGGTAACCTTGATGCGATTGATCCAAGAAGGCAAGGCACGCACGATTTTGGGTCCAGGAGGGACTCGTCTACACAAAAGGGAATAGAGTTTATGTTCCTCGGGTGGATAATATGAGGCGTGAGCTTTTGAAGGAGTGTCATGATTCCCTTTGGGCAGGACATCCGGGTATTCATCGAACATTGGCTCTCGTGGAGAGGGCCTTCTATTGGCCAAAATGGGGACGGATGTGGAGGAATATGTTCGGACGTGCCTAACTTGTCAACAAGACAAAGTGGAGCAACGGAAGCCGGTGGGACTTTTAGAGCCGTTGCGTACCAGAAAGGCCGTAGGAGAGCATTTCTCTGGACTTCATATCTAGCTTGCCGGCGAAGAGGGGACTCGGATCGATAATCTGGTGGTGGTCGACCGATTTTCAAAGTATGCAACCTTCATTGCCGCACCCCACAACTTCTGCAGAGAAAGCGAAGCTAATGATGAAGAATGTGGTGAAGTATTCGGGGAGTCCCGCACAATATTATAAGTGATCGAGATGCTCGGTTTCGGGGACGATTGGACCGAGTTATTCAAATTGTTGGGATCAAGCTATACTTCTCCACAAGCCTCCACCCCAGACGGATGGCCAAACCGAAAGAATAAACTCGCTCCTACAAAGCAATATCTTGGCACTACGTGAGTGCAATCAACAGATGGGTGAAGTTGTTGGACATAGCCCGATTCTCCTACAACTGCCGGAGCTCTGCGTCCAACAAGAGCCCCTTTGAGATCATCACCTGGACAATGACCATCGACTCCTCACACTTTGGCTATTGGATATACAGGAGTAGTCCGTCGCGTATCACTTGGCAAAAGAATGGCATCGAAATGCAGAGATATGCGCAAGCCTACTTGGAAAGCGGCAGGAAGATGAAGAAGTGGGCGGGACTTGGGAAGGCGACCGAATACAAAGTCGGCGATTTGGTGTTGGTGAAGCTCAACCAAGATCACTCCAATTCTTTAGGAACAAGGTGCATAAAGGATTGGTGCTTGTAATAGTGATGGCCCCTTCCCAAAATATCGATAGGGTGGGCAATGTTTCCTCTGATTAAGTGCAGAATCGGCGTGGCTCAAGATGCATAATGTTTTCCGTACCGACAACTTGAAAGCCTACCACTCCGATCCGCAAGATGCTTTCGAGGCGTTTCAACTCGTCAACCTCCCACCGAGCTTCCTACGAAGCGAGTTGAAACCATTTTAGCAGATCGCGGGACAACGCTACCTGATGGGTGAGCAGTTGAATACTTGGTGAAGTGGCGAAACTTCCCAAAACCGAAGCGTTGGGAGCCGAAGACACCCTCGGCATGAAGCAAAGCGTTATCAAAGTTTACTAAAGAGCGTCAAGCGAGGCGTCGCCGGCAAGTGGGGAGAATGTCACGAATCGGCCGTCGTCGACACTCGCAAGAACTTCGTTCAACGTTCCGTTCGTCGCTTGCCCATGCTTGCTTATACATATCCTTGGCGACTGTTTTGCCATGTTTTGGTATGTTTTTCCTTGTAAAGCAGAAAATGAAAAATTTTGCCAGCGAAACGATCGTCTTCGATTGCATACGCGAGAAATCCAAAAATAACTCGTGTGCGCGCGGGCTGATTTCGCAGCGCGCCACGAAAATTTTGTCACCATCTCAAGACCCTGGAACCACCGGGTGGCACATGGTGGATGGGGCTTCAGATATAGAGTCGGGCGTTGAACACTTTCACAAGTTTGCACGCCAACTTGCGGAAACTTGCCTCGCGCCCGACTTGGGGAGTAGTTGTTTGCGAACTTGCATTTGCTCATTCACCCCTCTAAAGTCCTTGTTTTCCTCCTCTCTTTCTCTCGCTTTCTTGCACTCCAAGTGCTCGCTCAATCGTGCTTGTAAAGCTTCCCTCTTCGCGACGCGTCGGGACTTGTCGTCGCTCGTTCCAACAACTAATCAACTTCTCTTTTTACAGTCCTACGGGACTGCGACGAGGTGCAGCTGGCTCGGTGACCCTTTCATGGACGCATATGTCGCAAGGGCGCTTCAAGACTTAGGCAATCCAAGCTAAGTCCGATCGAAGCGGGCGCGAAGGCGATTCTTGACTTAGGCAACTTCAGCTAAGTCGGTGGCTTGCCGCAAGGGTGCCTCACCACTTAGGCAATTCTTGCTAAGTGCGTGACAGTCTGGCCTGGCAAGTCCGAACGCTGTCGAGGGTGGTTGTGGAACGGGGGTGTCACTCATGCGTAGGTGACGCCAGTTTATTACCCTCATCAGAAGTAAACCTGCAATATCTTTTTTTCTTCGGCAAAGGTAAAGGTATCTGATTTAGCTTGCTTTATTCAGCAGCAATGATAGCATCTATCAGACAATGAACTATTTTTGCAACTTCTGAATGTCCTTGGCTTCAAATATTCACTTATACCTAACATGCTCCTGATTATGAGAATAGAAAGTAAGAAAAACAGTTTGTATAGCAAAATGGACAAAAGAACAAAATTGAAAGGTATAGAAATCCTCGCTTGGGAATTACCTTTCTATTAGTAGAAAACACTGCTTCAGCATCATTATTCACCCTTTCCTTGCAAGTTTCAAGGCTCCCTTCATCTACTGAGGAATAGGACTCAGCAAGGGATTTCTGTTGTTCTTTCTCATTATCCACAGAATCCTACAGGATACACCAATTATAGTGGACAAAGGTACAGTGTGCTCTTTCCAAAAGCAAAGAGACCCAGTCAGACATAAATTTACCACTAATCATTCTTTATGTGGAATTGATGAAATCATAATAAGGTATGAGAAGGACTTATAATATCTAAAGCACAGGGACCAAATTGAAACTTGCTGAGGCAGCCGAAATAATTTGTCTCGATATGGTCAATACAATATAGCAGGAACATAGCATGCCAAAATAGCAGAAACAAAAGCCAGCCTTACAATATACTGTCCTAACAAAACTCAAGTTAGTTTAAATAACAAGGGGCAGGAAATAGGGAGTGCAGGAGTTTCATATCTGTGCTTCTAACTTGCAAGTGATGCATATTGTAATGTGCTAAGAAAAGGATTCAGTTCTCACCAACCAAAAGAAAAAATCCATCCTCTTTCCAGTCAAAATGATTCTTGGATATTTGTCACATGATTCTAGAAAATCAAATTGTAGTAGGGTTTGGCAGGTAGATCTGACACATCGGTTCCACACCAAAGATTTAATCATTCAATACCATCAGGTAAAGTGTAAAGAGATGGCCATTGTATCAGATCGAATGAAAAGTTTCAACTAGAAGCCCAACTCATCAAGATGGAATGATGCTGAGTTAAAAGAATCTATGGGAGCATACGGAGTACAATCATCAAAAAGTTTCACATATTGTTAGAATGAGATCAAGCAATGTTCGGTGGAACAGGAGACAAGGCAACCCACTCTGGTGCTTTACTGCTTTATGCCTTAATCACCCTTTATCAACAAAGGAGAACTAGTTTAAATCATATCCATCATGAAGGTATTAGAAACCAGTATTAACCACAACACTAGCTGGACAAGATACCTCTGCAATGGGTGTTTCCTTTACACCAGTTTCTTCAGAAAATTGTGTTGAAACTTCTACTCCTATGTTTTATTTTTGTTGAAGTCCCATTTATCTTCTCAACCACATTAACTTCTGTGGGAGCAAACACGTCGTCCAACTTTGTGTCCTCAGATTTTCCTTTAGAATCAACTACTTGTGCATTAGTAACTGAAAGAGTGCTTTTGGGGTAATTACTGATTACCCCCTATAGTTAAGTATGATTAGTATCTCGGTCCCTATACTTTAAAAAGTAATATTGGGGTCTTTACACTTACGAAAGTGAAACATTTAACCCCAATTCTCCTTACATCATTAACTTTCTCAATTAAAAATGCGCACGTGTTGTCACGTGTAAAAAGGGTGCCAATGAAAAGGAGAAAAATGTAATTTTACTATCTTTAAATTATTAATTTTATATAAACTTTCCTGACCACAAACATCAAGTTATATTGCTCCAAGCTACAAAATTTTCATTTGTGAGCTAACTACCACATACGTATTAATCTACTCCGCCAAGGTGGAAGTCTCTTCAACATCTCTTCACATCATGGACATAAAATTACAAACACCCAATGTATTTAATTCACTTTCACCTGCTCCATATACACATTCTCATCAATCTAAGCTGTACTATTAGACATGCCATTTAGAGATACCCAGACTAATACCCTGAGACAGGCAAGGAACAAATTGACATCATAATTTATGTAAAAGTACAACCATAGCTTGAAAGGCTAGTACTGTCTCATATGAAAATTATGGTAAATAAACTGGAGAAGCAGCCTTGGTTGTGCATAAAGAGGTATGGTAATGTAGTCGAATAAGGCATTGACATACTGTGAAGACCATAGAGTGTCCATTTAAAGAAGGGCCTTTAGTGGATGTGCAAGCATCAAAGCAAGCAAAAGATCATAGAAGACTTAGATAAGTTGCAAAAGAGGATTTAGAACTTTGAAAGTGAAGCAATGGAAAAGAACCTATAAAGCTGCACCTCCAAAGAATGGCAGTGGAGCTCATCTAACCTCCAAAAAAGAATTACAAGTGATGCACCATGCCTTCAATGGCCCTGCTAAAAATTTAGAAGACCAAATGTTTGGTTATGCAAGATCAAACACAATCTCTTCAGCATGAGGTACATAGCCATGAATGTAGCTATTACCATGTATTTTTGCATCACAAATCATGGTGACACATAAATGTAATTACCAAAATAGATATTCAATTTATTGGTAACCTATACGAGATTTAAATATGGGATTCCTACTCCAGAATCCAGTTGAGGAAAAACTCAAATCAACAAAAGTATTAAGCAGTCAAAAGCACATCTGAAGATATGCTAGATTCAAGTTATATACCACAAACCTTTGACAAAACACATAGGAGATGACTTAACAAAACCAGAATTCTCGACACTATTTAATGGTTTATCTAAGAGTACATAGTTCCAAGCGTATGGTGAATTGAAATATGACAAACAATTGATCCTACCCCATCATGTTCCTAATCAAGCTAAGTGGAAAAAACAAGCCACATCAATCGAACAACATCATGTCCAAATAGGAACAACGTCCAGAGATACTCTACATTTAATAGACATACAAATAGGAACAAGGATCAGTAAAACATCCAACATCATGTCCAAAGAGGTAGCGTATCCTATAATTTGTAGGCATGTATACACTTCATGTCCAAGTTTTATTTACAATAAAAATTAATAAAAGGCATAAGAAAATGCTTCGTAGGTTGCATATTTCTAAGTGCAGCATAAGGAAAAAAAAAAGTGTTTCAATCAAGACAAACTACAAACTATAGGCTGGATCATCAACCAAACTCAGAGGAGAATATTCATGGATTTCACGTCGCCAGTTGGTTCAAGCGATTTAGTGGACAAAACAAAATACTACCTAGTAAACAAATAACTAAAGAAGATTAAAGTGACAAGATCCATACATAACCCAGGTGAGACCGGTCGGGGCATCCTAGTGACGGCTCGACGCCTTGAGAGCTCCCAAATGCACCTGCAGCGGGCCAAACCGCAAGAAAGCAAAGATTCACAAGGATCAAACCAAATACAACCCCTAAAACCAAGATTGACGAAGAGAGAGTCCGTACAACGATCAAACAGAAACGGAATACCTTCTTAACATCGTGGAAGAAAGAAGTTGATTCTCAGGGTACAAGTGCGAGACGTATCAGCGGGAACGATCGATTCTTGCAGGGTTTTCCCTTCGATCTTTTGAGGTGGAATGGGGGAAAGCTGATGGGAGATCGGGTGGCTCCGCTCGCCGACGCAGAGATTTCAAGAACGCATTCGCTTGGCGAGTGAAGAATACGAAGTGTGAGCGGTCTACTCAACGTAACTGCCCGGAAGAAGGGAGGCATCCATCGCTTCTTGCTCGTTTCATCCACAGCATTTCACACACCGAACGCTTACCCGGCTTCACCGTATTCAGAGAAGGCAGTCCGAGATGTGGGCCCCGTCATGGTGCCCAGTCTCCAAGCAGTCACTAGATGGATGGGTGACTCGGGTACGAACAGAGGTGATACGTTGAACAAGTTTTTTCGGCAAATCAGAACATTTTTTAATTAAAATATATTTTAATTAATGACATAGATTTGACCATT
This sequence comes from Musa beccarii, assembly GCA_024322285.1. Taxonomy (NCBI): domain Eukaryota; kingdom Viridiplantae; phylum Streptophyta; class Magnoliopsida; order Zingiberales; family Musaceae; genus Musa; species Musa beccarii. Next base: position 11,231,261 of record CM044400.1, read on the forward strand.
TGAATCCTGAACTTATTTCTTTATGCAATAATACATTAATCAATCTTGATAACCAAAAAAAGACAAAAAAAATTATTGGTTCAATATAAATCTTACTTAATTGCAAAAAACTAATTAAAATATCATCCTAAATGATTATTTCATAAAAAATGTTTGGATACTTCAACCACCTAAATATTGGTAGATCTCCGATTCACCAATCATGTTGATTATAGAAGACATAATGTCTATTAATTATGGATTTTGGATTTCACCTAATTAAGATAAATGTTCCTGTGTAATTAAGCTTTGTAAAAAAAAAAGAAAAAGAAAATGAGGCAAGATAATTTTTACTAAATCATCACCGCCTATTATTAATAATTATTACATCATGTCGGGTCCATATAAAGATGAAGATGTTAAGGTCAATTTTGATTGCTCAATATGATGAGCTTTGGAGACAATCTTTCTTTAAGCTTAAATCTATCATAATTATGATGTTTAAAAACAATAGATTTAATATAGGATATTGAGAAAACTCCTATACTTACGTCAGTAAACGATTAATATAATATGCAAACTTACATGATTCAAAAAAATTTAGATGAGTTAGTGTGCTGCACCTACCCAGGCAATCATTAGAACTAAGTTGGATAGTTAATCTGCTGGATTATCGGCCATTACTCGAATGTATAGAGTTTTCTTAATCGTTGGGCATTATGAATAGCACCATCGTGCTGATCACGTGAGTACCTCGATCACTGTCGATGAACAAAATATCTAAGCAGGTGTACAGTTAATAGTGATGCTGTGTTTGCATGCTTCTATTCCTCTTGTCACAAGGATATTAGTATTTTCTAATTTATGAATATACATATGGTGCGATTCTCCTTAAAAATAATTTTTTTAAAGAAGTTTTCTCGAAAGATGCACTCTTTTTTATGTTTACCAAATAGTATTTTAATTCAAAAAATATCTAAATTACTTTAAAAAAAAGTTTAGTATGTTGTTTTTGTCCATATAGATCTATTTTCATGAGGTCTAGTATAATTTTATGTCGATTGTCAATGATATAATATAATCTTCTACCTTTTTCATTTAGGCCTGGAATCGATATTGATGGTTAAGTAATTGATGTTAACAATATAAGAAGAGACTAAGGAAGACATAAAAAGATCTTAATAGAAACAGTATAAGCTTAATTAAATATATAGCATTTTACATATCTGAATGGTAACAAAAACTAACCCAAATAGTTTGGATTTATAATTTTGTTATTATTATTATAGTTGTTATATTGTTCATGTTCATAGTAGTATTTTAGCCATCACAACACAAATACTATAAAACCTACTTTAAAACATGATAAATGATATCAATAGGCTCATATCATTAATCAAACTAATTTTAACTCTAAAAATTTAGTATCATAATGGTTTATAAGCAATGACAACCAAAGAGACATAATAGAATGTCATTTATATTGCTTTTCAATAGTTTTATAGTGCTTTTAATACCTCAATAAAAAATATCATCATGTTATAAAAAAATATTATAAATGAGTTAAATTAAATTAAAACATGCTAAAAATCATTTGATATATCATATTAAGATTTAGATACGTATTTATAATAGTTTAAGAATAACATCACCTAACTAGGAATAAAAAATTAAGTTATTACGGAGTTTTGACCACCAAAGCAAGAACGTCTTAAAGCCCACTTAAAAACACCGTAAATGATACAAATAAAATCTCAACCTCAGTCAAACCAACTATAAGTCTAAAATTATGATATCATAATAATTTATAAGTAATGACAACAAGAAGACATAATATGATATCACTTATATCGTTTTTAATAGTTTTATAATATTTTAAATACCATAATAAAAATACTACGAATAATATTAAAAGATATTATAAATGAGTTAAACTACAAATACTATAATGGTTCAAAACTAGTAAAAAATAGGTAAAAATATTCGACGGAAAAAAATATCATGAGAGTTGATGAAGAGTATTTTAGGTGTTATTTGAAATAGAGAGTATCAATTATTGGAAAATACTAAAACCGGAGGAACCTTCTGAAAAAAAATAAAAAAGAAGCTTTTTAGGAAAATCGTCCTGATATAAATTACGATATAAATGATATATATATACTTTGGTTATATTTGCATGCTAATAAAAAAAAATATTTATATAAAATTATCAAGAGGGAATTCCTGTTTTCACCCTGCCAAAAGTTCACCCCCTTGCCTCTTCCCAAGTTCCTTGGGTCAGTGTGAAAGAACAGCGTCGCTGTGGCGTCCCGTGATTGCGCGCTGACCGTACACGAACAGCTCACTCCGTCACACATACACACGTGAGCTCGATCCCTCAGTCAAAGGGAAAGACTGGCCGTGCACGACACATGTCGACGCATTTGGGTCACTCGTCCACGCAGGTGTAGCTCAGGGGCTCAAGGAGGTCAACTCCACCCAGGGCAGGAAACATCTGTGGACGCTGTAGGCAACCTGCGCAAGAAACAGCACACCTGGAGCCGGCTTTGATTGCGTGACAGCTGCGCCACTTCTCCTTTAATCTGCTTCCTAAACTTTCACAGGTACCACCAACTCCTACGTTCTGATTTCGATCTCCTGTTCTGTGAAGTAACATGCAACCACCAGCCATGGGCTCGTGATTTACAGCAAGACGGCATTAATGGTGATGCCACAAGAACCTTAATTTGTAAAGCCAACAGAGACGCACAACGTCGAGGAGGAAGATCAATTCTTTGACCCGAGTAGATACGTTGGATGATTCAAATTAATCATCATTTGAATGGTAGGAAGCCTCCTGCTAAATGCATGTATGATGAGGCAATGAAGACGGGATGGAGTAACGGCAGTTCTCTGTCAAATTCCAGTAAGAACAAGGTTTGGCGGTATACCAAGAATGATATCAACATTAAATGCACAGTAATTACAGATCTTGCAAGTGGCGACGATTACCAGTGAAACCCTAAGCACGAGAACAAGGGACGGTGTCTGAGAAAAGATCAGTCCAGCAATGGCAATTTCTCGGGTTTGGTGAGAAAAGAGTACGGTAAACTATCATCCAAGGCTCAGACGATGGAGCGATGTTGTTGGGGAGGATGATGCTTGCAGATAGGAGAACATAAACCATTCTTTATTGACAAGGTGATGAAGTAGGAAGGACTGTTAACACAACGATTTCTCCTCTAACCATGAACCAATCTCATTCTACTCATGGCCAACTGCAGGTGCAGCGGCGACGTCGGTCCCCCTTTCTCGAAGCTCGCCTTGCCGCACATTGGCTCAAGCATGGAAGAAGACAGCACCATCTTCGACGACAATGGCATCCTTGGGGTAGTAGTATCTGCCTTATCCGATGCAGCCATTCTCTGTATCCATTTCTCTTCTTCGGAAGACGACGACGACGACGACGACGACGACGACGATGATGATAGTGACGATGATGCATCCTGCTTTTTATCGGTATCCACCAGTATCTCCTCCTCCGTAGGTTGGTGGTCGTCCAACTCCACGAGCTGGAGCGTGAGGCGGCCGTCTCTCCGGCGAGCCCGGAAGTACTCATGGTGCTTGACTCGGACTTCCTGGATCACAAGCCGGCCGTCGTCCTCGTAGGTCCGCTTCAGGACCCAGGGCAAGCGGCACGTCAGTTTCCCGGTCCTGGCGAGCAGCGGGATCGGGGGCGGGAACCGGCGGCCAGGGCGCCTCCTGCCGTACGTAGCCCAGCACGCACCGTCGTCGTCCTCGACCACGTCCTCCTCAGCGTCGTCGTCCCGGTCCTCACCTCGGCCCATGGCCTTATCATCCTCCGCAGACGAGGGAGGCGGCAAGCATGGCGAGCGCGACGACGCTACGAAGCTTCGCTTCACGCAGTTCGATTCACGTGGACCGTCGAAGCTTGCGTCGGCGATGGTCTTGAGTCCCAGAGGCCTCGGGGCTTTCATGGGGTTGGCAAGGGGTTGGTCTCTCTTCTTCCTGAATAGGACGGATGAGAACATTGGAAGACTAAGACGAAGAAGAAGAAGAAGCAGAAGCAGAAGAAGAAGAAGAAGAAGAAGAAGAAGAAGGTTGTATGACAAAGCAGAAGAGAGTAAGGCCTGGAGAACAAGCCATGTTTACCTACGGGGAAGACTGGTATTTATAAGGAGGAAGAGAAGGCAGTGTGAGAGAGAGAGAGAGATATGGAGATTCCTGTATCGAGAGAGGGGAAACGGTGGCAGTGACAGCTAACGAAGGTTTTATTGTAGGCAAAGGTGGGAGGCGCATGCAACGAATAGGAAAACCTTTAGATGGATTAATCCATAAATCACGAGGAAATATTTGAGGGGTGATAAATGCACTCCATTTTTTTGGTGGAATATTATTTGAGTAGTAATGATGTTGGGGCTGAATTTATAGTGAATTGCCATTCTACAGATTGAACTTAATTTATGTTGGAAGTTGGAATTGTATTTTTCACAAGATTTAATTTAGACTTCCACTTAGAATTTTTGGTATTTAAAATTCATCCAATAATTTATTCCTTCTAATTGTGTAACTAAATTTTAGTATTTTATTTATTTTACTTTTATTTTTTTTATCAGAATAGGCAATGTGTTTTTAATGTTTTTTTGACTGACATGTCTATACTTTGGAGCATATGATCTTAATAGATTCTGAGACTTTTGTAGCACCATATATTTTCCAAATATCAATTGCTAAATTATTGACAAACAAAGAAAATAAAAAAAAACACCCATTCTATTATATATTTTATTTCATTTAGTTGTTAACCCATAAATTCTAAAAACTTTTAAGTTACTAGAGAGTGCCCAATCTACTTCCAAACTCTTAAACAATTCTCTCACACGTCAAATGATGCTAACCAAAGATTTATAAATATTAAACAAATGTTAGTGAAACACTCCGATTAATAGGTAAGAAAGATTAACATTGACTTATAGAATCTGATGAATATATTATTATTAAATTTAACTTAAATATTTTGATTAATAATTTAAATCAAACGAAATTGATAGATTAGTTAACCTATTAACCTGGGTCGTGACTTTGAAATATTCTAATTAGTCCCATGTCAGAAATGAATAAGTTTAAGATTGATTTATAAGACTTGATAAATGTATTATTATTAATTTAAATTTAATTATTTTGATCAATGATTTGAGTCAAACCAAATCAATGGGCCAATTAGCCAGGATGGTGACTTTTGGTGAATTAAACAAACAAACCTTCTTTAGTTTTATGATAAATTTTAGCTTAAAGGATGAGGGAGTGACACTTAAACTCATATTCTTGTTACAACTACTCTGGCTCCTTATTTCTTGGAGACTACAGCAAATGATCAAGATAACACTTATTCCCACTAAAAATTATCCATATTGGTTCTATTGGACATAAAACAAGATGTTTTTCACTGACTTGAATTCAAATATATACAATCTGTAATGAAGTATCTGCTTCTTCACATCTATAGTGAAGTACTGAATCTGTATCGAGAAGAGCCTATATGAACTTCCTTTCAATAGGCTAGTAAAGCATGATAGTTGATAGTGATCATGCACTTGTTCATCATCTTACAACTCTTAAGAGACCATGCAGATGCCAGTTTAGGGGGTCTCACCTGTGGCATGCAGTACTGGCACTAGGAGTACACTATGAATCAGGAGTTGCTGATTAGAGCTGAACAAAACTGACGAGGTATTTATTCTGTGATCAGTCACCAGGTTTTTCTTTGGTAAATCTTGGTCAACTCCCAACTCACTCTGTGACTACACTTTCTTGTTTCCCTCAAAACCTGAAGAGGGGATTTGGATGCCCATTTTGCTGTTGGGTTCTGCATCTACCAACGCTTGATACACAAATATATCCGAATGCAGATGAAATCATTCCTATTTCTTGTCGTTGCATTCCTGCATTCCAAGAAAACTCCCCATCTGCTCTTCCACTCTCTCTTCATTTGATCACCTTGAAATTTCAGAACCATGTATTATGCAGCATAATATTGCAGCAGATACATCTTATCAGACAGTTCCCACATGTTGTCCCAGTTTCCAGGCAAATAAACTTTGCATCTTGCATTGATAAGACTAAACAAGTAGAAAAAAGATTTGTGATTCATGAATGCAAGCAGATCCAGTCTCTTCTTATGCTGGAACATCATGCAACTACTGTATGAGAATACACGATCGGCTAAGTGATAATCCCTGCACCATCCAAATTCCAGCTCAAAGATAATTTCGACAAAAATAATCTTTTGCCAATTTCTTGCAAAGAGAATAACCAAGCAACATCGAGTATGCTTTCATAATGGACTGGCAAATACAAAAAATCTAATAGAGAGATGTTACTTATAGTTCATGCTAGTCTTTTGCAGAAACATGCTGCTTATAATTAAATATGATTTGCTGAGAAAGTAATGGTGCAATGTAGAAGTAACTTAATTTGGTAAGACACTGCAAAGAAAGAAAAACACAGAAAAAGAGAATACATCTTTGGCTTCAAAGAATAAAAAGAAATTCTCCTTAACCAGAAACTTTTACTAACAAGTCGGAAACTTAATTCCTAATTCTCGTTATCTTTTAGACCCAAATCCTTGTGTGTCAAGATACCATCTAAGCTCAAATCTCCTGCTTCCAACTAATTCTACTTTGGTGCTGATTCCACTATAATATCAATAGCATAAGTAGAAGGACTCCACATCATTGGGCTACAATGAAACATCCAGCGGTCTCTGTTTTACTTGATCCATTTTAACTTTAGACATGATGATCTTTCTATCAGTATCATTTTGTTCAACACAACCTGCACTATTGCACATAACACGATGCATTCTATAACAGGCCCTCTGCTGTATCAAATGAGACCCACAGAAAATCTAGATTTATAGCATTTTGGAATCTCTGTTGCGATATAGTAATACAACTTTTTCTTCTTTGTCTCTTTTATTTGAGAAGATACAACAATGTTCTTCTCTTGTTTTAATCTTTGTTTTATTTTACTCTCCATACAAAAACTTTTCTATTCTCAATGCCACAGGTCCCACAATTAGCTTGAGACAAACATGCTTGGAAAAACATAGGCCAAGTAAGAACAACATTCCTATCAAACAACAATCCCTATGCATACAAAGATAATTATGCAACAAACTAATGAGAATTAAAAGAGCCGTGCACGATAGCTTTACAGTCTCCATAGGCTTATAAAGTGCAATAGAGTCAGGTGCTAAAACCCAAAATTGAACGTGGTCTGATCACAGCCTCTTCATGGTCAGCTTTCTTTTTCAGGTTCCCCATCTTCCTAACTGACAGCATAACATCAATCTCATTTAGTAAAACTACATAAACAACAATCTTCTGAACATATAGCTAGTAATTGCTGAGTCATTCTTCTGACCAAAATTTAAATTAAGAACGTCCCAGATGCTTGAGAAACCATAACGCAATGCATTTTACTTTTATACATGCTGATCTTTTTAATATTATCATTTTGTTCAACATCACCTGTCAATATTGCACAAAACACAATGCATTTTATATCAGGCCTTCTGCTACATCAAGCAAGAACAAAGAATTCCCCAAAAAAACACTTAGAATCTTTGTTGAGAAATAGCAACATACCTTCTTTTTTTTTTTTTAAGATATACATAAGATTCTTTCCTTCTTTTAATTTTAATTTTTAGTTTCACCACCCACACCAGAAGCCTTTCAATTCCGAATCTCACAGGTATATTACAGATAGCTTGAGATAAACATGCTTGGAAGAACATAGGTTAACAACATTCTAATCAACTGTGGAAAATCTAGAAGGAAACATAATAATTCAAAGCTCATATCCACCATCATCTATAGAGAGATATTGTACTCCTCTTGCCACTTTCTCAATCTTCCAATTATGAGAAAAGAGAATAAAACATTGAGATGATTGAGCAAAATGTAAGCTTGAATATTTAGCAGAATATTCAAGAATGTTCATGGTCATTGCTACCTCTGAGACATTAAATCACATAAATTTACTTTATGTATCATGTCATTGCTGCACATGACAATAATAAATCCAGAGCTACTAATTGAAAGGGGAAAGACATTTAGCTTTTGATAAAAAATAACACAGGTAAAATTTAAATTAGCGTAAAAATACTTGGAAGAATATTGGCCAACAAGTAACACAAATAAACAATTCCTGTAACGTATATTATTGCAATATTCTCATCACTTATTGCATCCTTCAATTAGTAACCCAAATAAATAATTCATAAAAAACTTAGGTTGAATACTCTTATATAATTGAAAATTTCTTATTATCGTTGCAAGATATAAGACAACATAAAGATATATATAAAATTCTCGTCTACACGTAATAATAATCCACCCCAAGTTTCCCATTGGGAGAAGGAGGAAAAAGGAGCACAGCTATTGAAGGATTCAAAGCAACCATTAACCTGATTGCCCAAACGCAATTATTCACAAATATTCAAAGAAAACCTCCATCAGATTACGCCTAGTGCCTTATGGTTCACAACAAGATTGCATCTTGACAGCAGCAAGAGGAAGAAGAATGGGAAGTCCAAATAGGTAGACCTGTTAATCAATCAAGGGAATGGGAGGTGGAAGAAAAGTCGAGCTGCGAAGCGATATCATTGATCTGCTTCTTGACGCTCATGTCGATGAACTTGGACCCCGATGGTCCGTATCTAATCGTGAAGCCGGCAATGAGGGAGGGGTCGAGCACCGTCTTGATCCTCACGTTCTTCGCCCCGGTGAGCCTCTGCACTGCCTGCGCAATATGGGCGAGATCCTGTGGCTCCAGCCGGACCACAGACGATACGATGGCGACCTCCGTGTTAGTTATTCGGTTGTAGCACGCCTCGAACTCCCTGGCGATCTCCTTGACGATGTCGATCCGCTGCATCTCGATGAGGATGTTGAGGAAGTTGGCGGTGTGGGGGCGGAGCTCGCAGGAGGCGGCGATATCCTTCACCAACTCCGCCTTCCGATCCGGCGCCACAGTGGGGTTGGCGAAGAAGGACTGGACCTCAGGGTCGGCGAATAGCCGATCCACCTTCTCCATGTCGGTGATGGTAGCCTCAAGGCTGCCGTTCGACCGGGCGACGTCGGCGAGCGCGTTCGCGTATCTCGATGCCGCGGTGTCCATTATGACTGCTCCGGCAGCCCCACGGCGGCAGCCGCGGAAGGAGGGGGATGCGAGCCTGAGGGAGCAAAGGCGGCGTGGAGCCGAGGGGAGGCGATGGAGGGAGAAGGACATCGGGACGACGATGGCGGAGGAAGGGGTGGCGGGGCGGAGGGCAACGGGAGACGGGGGCATCGCCGCCATTCGCTTCACTTCGCGGGTTGCAGCGAAGGGTAAAGAAATTTGATGTTTACAGTGAGGCCATGGACGGACAGGATACGCGATAATGGTAATCCAACGGTATAGTTTTGGGTTCACACAGGAAACAGGTACTAATGGGCTTATAATAAGACATATTGGCCCTGACAATCAATCAGGTACATATCATCGAGGTTGATTCGAATGTGGATCCGCAGGTTCGTCTTTACTTAGTTTTGGATACTATTTGGATTGGGTCCAAATCGGACCCGGTACCATTCATTTTAAAATTGGCTGCACCAGCTTAAAGCGTGTGATCACAGAGTTGATCGACGCTCCTGAGATCTCGAGGAATCGAACGCAGCCCTAGTGTCAAACACTACCACCTGCAACTCGGCTTCCTCAGGTTCTTCTTGATCTCATCCCTTCGATAATTTGACTTCAGATTTACCTCTACATCCATCTTGTATCTTTCTCCTCATCTGTCCATCGCACTTTGTTCTCGGAGTGTGTCAGTGATCTCGTAATGCACTGGTTATTTCTCATGCCTACTAGGTGCTTGAGATTATGCTTCCTTTAGCTGATGTGAAGACATGGTTGTCTCAGTCTAATATAATCCGTTTTTGTCAAACGTTACTGTTGATTAGCACGTGGTGAAGCATGCCACTTTGCTGGATCTACATCAATTGTATCTACTCATTTTTTGGTGCAGCTGGACAAAATATCTTGCTTCGGTTCCTGCATTATCCATGGGAGTATAGCAGCAGTTTTTTCTTGTTTCTATGATATGTAAACGAATCAAACGGAGCTGTGATCTCAAGTGGACGAAGTTATGTTTCAGGTTTAGTTGAATATAGGAGCTAGGATGGAGCACACAATGTCTTTAAGGTCAAAATTACTGCTCATTCACAACATGAGTATGAATTACATGTGATCGTGTTTCTCGGAGAAATCTATGTTGGTGTCTTCACATCGTGTCCCGGGAGTTGGTACGGCTCGGTTCGAACCCGATTGTACGAAGGCGTCCACGTCGATGTCCGAGGTGGTGATGGAAGGATGAGGTTAGGTCGGGGGATTCCAGACTCGACTCCTCTAAAGCTCAAGTTAGATCGAGGTGAGTTTGAGGGTGTTCCCGGTCTGATTCTCTAGCGCTGGCCAAGGGATTGACATTTATACCTATCATAGGGGGTTGGTCGTATGTAGTTTGTTAATGGCTGTCGATGCGTCGGGCGGCGTGGGTTGACTCGTGCGGTTCTGCGTTGTGCGGCACCGCCTCATACGATTCTGGGTGGCGCGGGTACAATCATGCACCATTGTCGAGCTCGTGTTGTGCGCATGTGCCACGTTGACTCCTAGGTGGCTGCCAACTATTATCGTGGGGGCGGTACTAGAATATTCCTTATCACTTTCTCCATACGCTGCGCCGCAACCCCCCCCCCCTTCCCTAGAGGCGTGCCTCGGGTTCCTCATAGGGGGGCTCGAGGTACGTCCTTTTGTGCTGTGGGTGATCGGGGTCCTTGTTTTTTGGCTGGATCCGTTGTGCCTTCAGGTGAGTGCGATTCGCCATGGCAGGGCCCTTTTCGGATCAGGTGGCTCATCCTCGTTTCTTGGGCTCGCCGTAGTAGGTCCTCTGGCCGAGGTGCATGACTCAAGCACATGCTCGCCTTAGTGGGTTTTCTTGGCCAAGGTGCACAACTCGGGCTTTGCTTGGCCGTGGTGCATGACTCGGGCCTTGCTTGGCTGAGGTGCACGACTCGGGCACACGTCCACCTTAGCGGGTCTTCTTAGCCGAGGTGCACGACTCGGGCACACGTCTGCCTTTGCGGGTCTTCTTGATCTAGGTGCACAACTCGGGCACATGTCCGCCTTAGCAAGTCTTCTTGGCCAAGGTGCTCGACTCGGGCCTTGCTTGGCCGAGGTGCATGACTCGGGCATACGTCCGCTTTGGTGGGTCTTAGCCGAGGTGCACGACTCGGACTCACGTTCGTCGTAGTGGGTGTTTTGGCCGAGGCACACGACTCGGGCACAAATCCGCCTTAGCGGTCTTTACATTGCCGAGGTGCACGACTCGGGCACACATTCGCCGTAACAGGTCTTCTGGCCGAGGCACACTCGGGTACAAATCCGCCTTAGTGGGCTTTGCACGGCTGAGGTGCGTGACTCGGGCTCTGCTTGGCCGAGGTGCACGACTTGGGCTCTATTTGGTCGAGGTGCATGACTTGGGCTCTGTTTGACCGAGGTGCATGACTCGGGCTCTGTTTGACCGAGGTGCATGACTCGGGCTCATGTTCGTCATAGCGGGTCTTCTGGCCGAGGCACACGACTCGGGCACAAATTCGCCTTAGTGAACTTTGCATGGCCGAGGTGCACGACTCGGGCACACGTCCACCATAGTGGGTATCCTGGTCAAGGCACATGACTTAGGCACAAATCCGCCTTAGCAGGCTTTGCACGGTTGAGGTGCATGACTCGGGCTCGTGTCTGCCATGGCGGGTCTTCTGGCCGAGGTGGGCTTTGTGCCTTTCTTCTCATTAAATTTTTTTTTATCTTTTTTTTAGCGCTCAAGTTTTTTAATCCTTGGGTCTTCTTCCCGGTGCCATAATATGACGAGCTGAGCTGTTTCCCGGTTCCGGGAAGGCGAAGGGTCATGTCGGGCAACGAGTTTCTCTTTATAAACCCTCCGCTAGTGGTGGGGGGAGTCATTCTACTCTTTTGCTCCTTGTCCTCTCCACCACCTCGGGCTGCCCTTTCCTCGGTCGTTAGCCGATTCCAGGTCGGGATGTCCTCTTCCTCTTCTTCTTTGTTGAGTCGATTGTCGCCCGAAGTTATAGAGTCGTCCTCTAGGAGTCCTAAGCAAGGTCTGCAATATGGAATGATATCGCCCGGTACAGGCAGTACTTATCGGTCTATCAATAGACCGGTATACGGACCGTTCACTACCGCTCAGTACCATCGATTGAGGTGTTATCGGAGGCGTTATCGTCAACGGTGATCGACAGCGAGAAAGAAGAGGGAGAAGGGGAAGAATGAAATAGGAAAAAAAAAGGGAAGAATCTAAATATCGTCACTCTCCTCGTCTATCGGCGGTGGCTTCTCATCCGCAGCATCGGCGTCACAGGGCGGAGAGAGCTTTTTTTTAATCAGTGACGATGCCATCGCCCGGGAAGAGAGGCGGGTGATGTCGTCCGTCGCAATTTTTTTTTATCTGCGACGTCGCCGAGAAGGGAGGTCACTTTTTTTTTTAATATGCGACGTCCCTTTTTTTTTGAAGCGACGTCGCCCCGCATATATATATAATTATATATATAATATTTATCTTTATATATATAATACTTATAATTATATATATATGCCAAATGGTATATCAAAATATATCGTTGGGTATACAGTACCATACTGTACCGAGTAAGTATCGAAACTCTGGTACGATACGAAATTTCAATCCTTAGTCCTAAGGTAGAGGTCCTGAGCTTGTCCTCGGGAGGCATGTCCCCGTTGGACGAGATGGCTATCCAGGCCTTGAAGGTGATGAAGGCGGCTCATGATTGTGACTTAGTTGTGACCGAGCAATTTCTTGAGCTCCTTCGGAAACGCTACTTCATCTCGGGCGAATATGAGTTGCATGCTCCTCAACCTAGGCAACGTTCCTATGACCTATTCCCAAACAGGCTCTGGTTGACCAGTGATGCACTCGAGGCAAGACTTTGGTTCCTACTGCATCCGGTCATTGAGGCTTGCCTTAAATGGTGGCGAATTTTGCCTTCGCAGATGGCACCCAACTCATGGCGCTATCTGGTGGCATTCCTCGGGGAATGCCGAGGTGCGAGGATCGTCTCGACTTGCACCCTCTTCGCGGCATGTTTTCACCTATGCAAGGGGCAAGGCGGCTACCACCTAGCCGCCCGAGGTGGTTTCTAAGTGAGCAGGGCACCCTCAAACAACAAAGGGTGGAAATCCCGCCACTTCTTTAGAAGTTGTAGTCAGGGGTGGGAGTTTGGCCTTGAGTGGTTGCGACAGGTGACCTACGAGTATGGGTTCTTGATCGCCCGAGGGTGCTTTCGGGCAAGGTATCCTGACTTGAGGTTGAGCAAGATCCGTTTGCTAACCTGCCCAAGGATCTGGACGTCTCGATGGCCGACGAGGTGCCGTTTGATGACAGCCCTGACATGCCTCCGACTTCATAGAGGGTCGGTCGCCTTCTTAGCTTCTTGCCTTTTGTTTTTGCTTGTAACGAGTAGGGTTTGGTTTTGGATTGTAAAGTCCTAATCGATTAGAAAATGTATTCCTCTTTCATCAATGAAAAATGCTTTTTCGAAGCTTCTTCTTTAGCTACTTGACCAACCGAGTTCAGAGTGTTGGATTGTTCATAATTTAGCAAGTATAACCTCAGTCGATGCTTCTTTGGGCATCTGGTCGAGGTGGCTTTGGAATGCGGTCGGTGGACTCCTCGATCGTCTGCTCGATTGGCTTTGGAGGGTCGAGAACCCAAAACTAGGTGTAGAATTTTTGCAGGTTTGATATGCGCTAAGTCCTTGGCAGTTGAGCTTCCAGGGTCGCGAGGCAGTAAGTTCCATCTCGGACTATGTTGGTTACCCGATAAGGGCCTTCCTAGTTTGATGCCAGCTTCCCTCGGGCTTGAGTCAAGTTGTTGATCTCGGTTTTACGAAGGACAAGATCACCGACCTTGACCTAGCGGGGGTGAACTTTTCGATTGTGAAGTTGTGCCATGACTTTTTTATATGCCAAGGCACGGAGATGCAACTCGGCCCTTCGTTCATCGATGAGGTCGAGGTTAGCCCGAAGTCCTTCCAACGTGTCCTCCTCGAAGTTCTTGACCTGAAGGGTTAGGAGCACTATCTCGGGTGGGAGTACCGCCTTGGTGTCGAACGCTAAGTTGAATGATGATTCGCCCGAGGCTATTTTAGGAGTAGTCCGAGATGCCCATAGGATACTCGGGACTTCGTTGACCCAAGTGCTGTGAGCCTCGATGACCCTTTTCTTAAGACCTTCAAGTATGGCTCAGTTGGTCACCTCGGCCAGGCCATTGGTCTGAGGTTATGCCATTGAGCTGAATCTTAGCTAGATTCTGTAGGATTGACATAATTCTTTAAATTTAGAGTTGTTGAACTAGGCCCTATTATTGGTGTCGATCGCCATTGGTATGCCGAATCGTGTGATGATGTTCTTCCAGACGAACCTTTCCACCTGTTTTTCTGAGATGGACGCCGGTGGTTCGGCCTCCACCCATTTAGTGAAGTAGTCAACCCCGACTATAAGAAACCTTCGTTGCCCTGAGGTGGGGGGAAAAGGACCGAGGGTTAGGGGAGCATGGGCTGGTGTTGCACTCGAGCATGTCTCTGGCATAGCTGGCACCATTGCACGTAGGCTATGGCGTCTCGACGCATAGTCGACCAATAATAGCCTTGCCTGAGGATCTTGAAGGCCAAGGTTCAGCCATTGATGTGCTCCCCACAGATGCCTTCATGGACCTCGTCCAACACCATCTCAGCTTCCGAGGGCGCCAGGCACCGAAGGAGGGATTGGTTGAAGGATCTACGATATAGCTGGCCATTGATCTTGCAGTACCAGGCCTGGGTGCATCTGAGTTGACGAGATGTAGCCTGGTCGGCTGACAATGTTCCGTCCCTCTTGTAGCGAAGGATCTCCTCCATCCAGTTCAGAGTGGTTTCAGTTGTGGCGATGTATCGGGTCGTGACAGTTCGGGAGGGGAGTGCCTCAACCTTCGAGGGGCGTTCCCCTGGTGCCCGTGCTGAGCCTAGCTTGGCCAATGCGTTGGCCTGTGTGTTCTCCGCCATGGGAACCTTGGTTATTGAAAGACGGAGGAAGTGACTGGCGAGCCAACATGCCTTGGCCAAGTACCTGGCCATGGTTGCATCTCGAGCTTCGTAACTTCCATTCATGTGGCCCACCACCAATTGCGAGTCGGTGAAGACTTCTAGGTCTTTTACAAACAACTCCAGAGCGAGTCAAAGTCCCGACAATACGCCTCGTACTCAGCTTCGTTGTTGGTGGCTTTGAACTCGAATCGGAGTGGGTGCTCATACACCTGGTTGTTCGGTCTCTTCAGGATGAGCCCCACTCCTCTTTCCGCGGTGGTTGACCCATCGACGTACAGGGTCCACCTCTCGACGGGCCCTCGGTCATCGGCTTCCTCCATGGGGGTCAACTTAGAAATGAAGTTGGCCAATGCTTGGGCTTTAATGGCGATCCTCGAGATGTACTGGATGTCGAATTCTCTGAGTTCGACCAACCACTTGAGCATCTGGCCAGATATGTCGAACTTGGAGAGGACCTGCCAGAGTGGTTGGTTAGTGACCACCCTTATTGTGTGGGCTTAGAAGTATGGGCGCAACTTCATTGCTGCTTGCACCAGGGCTAGCGCTAGCTTCTCGATCGAGGGGTATCGCTCCTCGGGTCCGTTCAAGATGTGGCTGGTGTAATAGATGGGTCGCTGCGTTCCCAAGTCCTCCCGCACTATCACCGAGCTGATTGCGTGCTTGAAGGTCGTGAGGTAGAGACTAAGCGGCTTGTCCGGGCTGGACGAGGTGCGCCTTTAGCTTTTCGAAGGCTTCCTTGCATTCAGGGGTCTATACGAAGTCAGTGGAGTGCTTCAGAGCTTGGAAGAAGGGGAGGCACTTGTCGCTCGACCGAGATAGGAATCAGCCGAGTGTTGCAAGTCTCTCGGCGAGGCATTGAACTTCCTTGACCGAACAGGGGGATTGCATCTTGATTATCGCCCGGATCTTCTCAGGGTTTGTGTCCACCCACCTAGTGGATGGTGAAGTTGAGGAACTTGCCGGAACCAACCTTGAAGACACACTTCGAAGGATTCAGCCGTATGTTGAATTTCCCGAGTGTTCAAAACATCTTAGCTAGGTCAGCCACTTTACTTTTGACGATTATGTTGTCGACATACACCTCCATGTTTCTCTCGATTTGGTGCTTGAACATTTTGTTGACCATCCTTTGATACGTGGCTCTTGTATTTGTCAAGTCGAAAGGCATGACCTTGTAGTAGTATACCTCTCGGTTGGTGATGAAGGCAGTGTGCTCTTGGTCTTGGGGGGCCATTCAGATTTGGTTGTAACCCGAGAAAGCATCCATGAATGTGAGGAGTTCGTGTCCCAAGGTGGCATCCACTAGTTGATCTATCCTTGGAAGGGGATAGCAGTCCTTTGGACATGCCCGGTTGAGATCGATGTAATCAACGCACATCTTCTAGCTTCCATTAGACTTTCTGATAAGAACTACATTAGACAGCCATCGAGGATAGTTCACCTTGGTTATGAATCCTGCCTCTGTTAGACGGTCCACCTTGTCGCTAATTGCCTTCTGTCGGTCGGGAGTAAACTTCCATGGTTTCTACTTCATAGGACGTGCCTCGGGAAAGATGTTTAGTTGGCGTTGTGCAACCTCAGGGTTGATTCTTGGCGTCCTTTGGAGACCAGGCAAACACGTCGGCATTCTTCGCAAGGAAGTTGATGAGTTGGACCCGGTCCTTCTCCAGAAGTGCAGACTCGATCTTGACGATCTTATTAGGTTGGCTCTTGTCGAGGGGAACCTCTAGTATTTGCTCGGTCGACTCTGGATGAGGCAGTGCTTTGGCTGCATCTCGGGGGTTCGCCAGGGGTAGCTGGGGCTTCAGTTTTTTCAGCAACGTGACTATCGTTAGATAGCATTGCCTTGATTCCCGAGGGTCGCTCCTCACCTCCTCGGTCCCGGCTCGGGTCGAGAAATTCATCGCTTGATGATAAGTGGATCGCCCTCATATTGTTTAGGGTCGGTCGATTGAGGATCACGTTGTACGCCAAAGGGAGGCTGGCCACCATAAACGTGACCATTAGGGTTTTGGACCTTGGCTCCTCCCCGATGGTGACTAGCATGGTGGTGGTTTCGAGGGGAGAGACGAAATCCCCCATGAACTCAATGAGTGCTGAGGTCATCTTGTGTGACTCCTCACACTTTCCCACCACTAGTGTCTCGGCAATAACATAGTGGTTGGCCCGTTGGAGCATCTCGGGGATAGTCGCTGGCGGCTTCTTAACCAGCGACCAAAAGAACCTCGAAGGCCACAAGCTCATCATGAACGCATGCATAACCAATGAGGGGTGGGTGTCTGGAACCCCTCGGATCTCAACAGTGAAGTGGGCGATGAAGAGGGAGAGGGGTTTGTCCTCTTGATTCAACTCGAGGAACATGGCCGCGGACGGTTTAGGTCGCATGCTGGTCAGGAAGTGAAGCATGAACTCTCTTGCGAGTTGGTCAAAAGACGAGATCGAGGATGGCCTCAATCGATTGTACCACATTCGAGCTAGGCCTCGGAGGGTGGTAGGGAACGCCCGACACATTAGGGCGTCAGAAGTGCCGTATAGGGCCATCTGGGCCCGGAAGGCGGCTACGTGCTCTGTTGGGTCGGAGCCACCATCATAGGCCTCCAAGGTCGGGAGGCGAAAGTTGAGGGGGATAGGTTTATCCTAGATTTCTTGGATGAAGGACCCTGTCGAGGTGCTTTTCTCGAGTTCTTCCTTGGACTTATGGAATTCTCTTTGGACCTTGTCCAAGTGCCGATTTACCAATCGCAACTGGGCTTGGAATGAGTCGTTTGCCGAGTCAGATGATAGAGTGTCTAGCTCGAGAAAGGTTAAGGCAACGCATCTGGGCATGGGGGCACTGCGCTCTGTGGTTGGCCTTGGGTCTCCTAGATGCTCCTTGGTCGGTGGGTGAACGTCCAGAGCCAAGGGGGGTTGGCTGACTAGGGCGGCATCATGAGGTGTAGGGGCGAGTGCAGGTTGGATCATGGGTGACGATTACGAGGGAGGAGTCGCCTGCTCAGCTAGCTAGGGTATAAGGGGTGTGATGGTCTGTATCATCCTCGCCAGTGCTTGCACCTGGTGAGGGAGGCTGAGGAATGCCTCGGTAGGGACAACCAGCTGCCTTGCTTTGGCCCCACAGGCGAGAGCTCGAGGTCGTTGAACAAGCACCAATAGCGACTCGGTGTTTGTGTCAAGGCGCTCCCATCCATGTGCAGGAGAGTGGGTAGCTGCACCGCGAGTTTGAAGGTGGAGTGGGTGGCGGGCGCCTCTTCGCCAGGGCGCTCGCGGGGATTGCTCGGTGGTGGACACTCTTGCGACATCGGGCCCTCCTTCTAGTGCCAAAAATGTTGGTGTCTTCACGCCATGTCCCGGGAGTTGGTACGACTTGGTTCGGTCTCGATCGTGCGAGGGCGTCCACGTGGATGTCCGAAGTGGTGATGGAAGGATGGAAGGTTGATGCCTCCTGGACTGACCTGAGGTGAGACTTGAGCTCTCGCTTCAATGTCGCCTTCCTGCACAAAAGGTTAATGTCAGAAGGGGGATCTCCGACTCGATCCCTCTGAAGCTCAAGTTAGATCGAAGTGAGTTTGAGGGTGTTCCCGGTCCGATCCTCTAGCGCTGGCCAGGGGGTCGGCCGTACGTAGTTTGTTAATGGTCGTCGATGCGTCGGGCGGCACGGGTTGACTTGTGCTGTTCTGCGCTGTGCGGCACCGCCTCGTATGATTCCGGGTGGCCGCGCGTCGCTGTCGAGCTCGTGCCGTGCGCGTGTGCCACGTTGACTCTGAGGTGGCTGCTAGTTGTTATCGTGGGGGTGGTACCAGAATATTTCCTATCAATGCACACATAGAATTCTCACCTTTCAGCGCTAGTAAACCACACTGAATGTGATTTGCATCTCTTACAACCAGTGTCATTAGAACATACAGTCGATGAATAGCTTGCAAGAGGTATCTTGATTAAGGATTCATTTGTTCAGAAGGCTATTGCCACATTATGTTTTTACATCTTAGATTTGGTGGGTGAACTTATTGATGTCTTCAAATACTTTTCTGATACTCTCAAGTCACCTTGATTGTTTTGATTCAAAGACAATAAAGAAATTCAT
Source organism: Musa beccarii (assembly GCA_024322285.1). Lineage (NCBI taxonomy): Eukaryota > Viridiplantae > Streptophyta > Magnoliopsida > Zingiberales > Musaceae > Musa > Musa beccarii. The sequence continues at coordinate 11,250,536 of CM044400.1, forward strand.
CTGGTTTAAAAAATTAAATGCAGGTGGAGCAAATGGGTATTTGAGATTTTAGATGGCTGGAAGGGTGCTCAGACTGCAAACTGTATGAGTTTTAGCAAAGGTCAAAGGTTGTGGAAAGCCCTTGTGAAGTAAAGAAAGAGCCCCAGAAGGACAAATCCTTGTAAAGAAGGAAACATAAGAGGCCTAATAGTGCAGATTTGGAATTTCTGGAGGGAGTAGGTGATGCTGCTTCATCAAAGAAAACTTATTCACATCCTCCCATGTTATTATACTGCAAAAAGAACTATCCCTGTCTATTCTCTGTGAAGTTATAAGCCTTTCTTATTTAGCTTCCTTTGCAACCCAAAACACACCCTCCCACATCCAACTTTGTTGTTGGTACCTCATCAAATCACGTGGACTATCGTCTAATGAGGCAGCCACAGCATATAAATACCTTTTGCCCACATTAAGTCCCCCTGCAAATTTGATTCCGTCCTTTATTTTCTGAGGCAGAGTGGTTCTAGCATCACCCAAATAAAAAGGGTTGTCTCGGGGGAACCCAAGATTCTCTGTGCAAGCGCGGAGAAAACTTTGAAACCCAAGTTCACTATGTTGCAGTTCTGCCAGGCCCGGATTATTCATCTGTTGACAACATACCCAACCCTCCTAGTCCATGGTTGTTGCTGCCTGCGGTGCAAGATTGAGTTTTCGGTGTGTGTGTTTGGAAACATTGAGAATCTATTGAAAGCCTTACAGAAAGATTAAGTTTCTTCTCAATTACAACCTTGATACGAAGATTGTACCCAATCTATCCTTGCTACGGGATTGTGGCATTTCTGTTTCCCAAGTTGCAAAGATGGTGTTGCTCGCCCCCAGGTTCATCGGCAAACAACTTGATTCGTTGAGGGTAATAATCCAACGGGCATACGAACTCGGGATTCCTCATGGCTCGGCTGTGTTCTTGCGAGCACTCTACACCATTTGTAGCAACAGTGAAAGAACAAACAAGGCCTGGTCGAGGCTATTCAAAGGATCTCTGATGGTCAGAGTCTGAGCTTGCCATTATGATCAGCAAGAACCCAAGCGTCTTGGATTGTTCAGAGAAAGAACACGCGTTACAGCAGATTTCTTGTTCAAGGAACAGAGGCTGATCCCCAGATTTCATGTCATGCAGATTCTGAAGTCGAAAGAGTTGGACGTAGGAGAACTTGATTTTTACAATATTTTTGTGCATAATGAGAAGTAGTTCCAAACAAAGTATATTCTTCCTTGCAAGGAAATGATTCCAGGGCTTGAAGAGGCGCATACCTTGCTGGTTGTAGCAAAATTCCTGTGTGATGGCAAAGCTTTATATCATGTCGCAAGGACCTTCTCATGCTTTCTCTGATATCCAGATTCTTCTGTGGGGATTAAAGGTTCTGCATTCGCATGCCCAAATCTTGTGGAACCGTGCAACCTTCACCCTTGGACAGTGTTGTAGAGTTAACTTCCTCGGTTGTGAGTTGATAACTGCTTCTTATCTATGTTCCTGTTCGAACGTGAACTTGGAAGCGCAATCAGTATCCTAGGATAAAGCCTTATGTGGATTTTTCTCTTTTAGACAATTGAGCAACAAAAATAAAAAAGTGTTATGGAAGAGACTTCAGATTGTTTTTTATATACATTAGTTTTCTCAGCTCTTTTAGCTCCTTTCAGATTACAAATTATTCAGTCATTATATAATTAGAATGATCAAATAATCATGTGACGACAAAAAAGAAGATAAATTTATGTAAATGAGATCAGTAATAAATAATGAGTGTCATATTTGAATTTTAGTGGGGAAGATTTTGAGTTTTCCACATCCAATTTCTAACAATCTCATGTACCAACAAATTGGAGTGGTTTAGGTAAGCCATTGTTAATGAAACTAGAATTTATAATTTATAGCATCGGAATGAGAGAAAAAAAAAATTTGCATACATACAACTATGGTCTCAACTTCTCCAAGATGAATACCAAAATAAAAGAATCAAACGCACACATGTAACTGCAAATTCCTCCGAAGGAAGTATCAAAATGATACATTCACAAAATAGAAACGGTGATTTTACCAGCTTTCAGATCCCTTAAACTTGGTTAATCTTATCGCAAGCATCCACCTGAAACTCTCATTTAACTTCTTCAGGATTGGGATGACATAAACAACCATTCCCCACGAAGTTCTTGAACTTCTCATTTAGCTTCGTCGCAATGGACAAGCAGCAATCCTTAATAAAAGTTCATTTAGTTCTTCGAGTAAGACAAACTAAGATGAACAACAATCCCTGAGATAATTATGCATTAACCTAAGGAGAACAATATAAACCATATGCGATAGATTTACGCTCTCGTTGGATCACAGCCTCTTTATTTTTCAGCCTCCTCATCCCCAAGTGGGCTGCAAACACGACCAAAGATTTCAAATATGCTGAGTATCATCTCTGAAGCTTTGGCTTTGCATCTCAAACCAGGAAAAGAACAAAAACCATTCTTTTCCAAAGCTAAAATATGAAAAACCTTACCACCAAAGAACGTGCAAGACGTACCACATCCTCCAATACTTGAACATCAACAAGAGGATGATAAACAAAAAATATAATTACGAAATCACTCTTCTGATAGGAGATGTTCTAATGTCAATTAGAAGTGGAATGCATAAAGAGTTGTCCTTTTCAATTTTGAATGTCTTTTTTTTTTTTTGTTTTGTTTCTAGTGACTTGAGAGATTTGTGAGGTTTTACTCTGCTGTACTCCTTTTTCTCTTTTTCCTCTGTTCAACATGGAAATGTGTGGTGAATCTACTTTTCGATAAGATGCACAAAAAGAAAAGAGAACGATGTGAGATGAAGTGATATTTTACAATTTAGATTTCAGAATTAAGAAATCCAAAAACAAAATCCTACGAAAAGATAAAAAAAGGCTAAAGCATAACCTGCCTTTTTTGGTGGTCGGTCCCTTCTCAGACAAAATAAACGATAAGACCCCTGGGTTTTATCATCACTTCAAAAAGGAGATGATCACTTCGAGGGGATCGGTCTTCTTGATCATTTCGAGAGGATCGGTCTCCTAGGGTTTGCCAAACGGCTGAGATAACATTTTCATTGCTAAAAAGAAACAATTACATCTCTATTTATAGAGTTCCCTATAGAGTCTATTAGGACATGGACTCTTAATAAATAAATAAATTAATATCAAATAACTTCTATCCGACTCTTATTGAACTAGACAAACCCAAATAAATATTATTCAAATTTTAAAGCTAAAAAATAAAAGAGATCTTAACGATTTCTCCCCCTTCAAATCAGCTTTGTCCTCAAGGCTAAGTACTATCAAACTCGGGGAGCTTCTCTTTCAGCACTTCAGTCACAGGGTATTTGCGGACGTATCACAACTCGTTGATCAAGTAGGTATGGTCTCCATTTTTGATAGGATAAGCAATAGGTCGACCTTTCAGTGTAGTAGTCGTTGTAATCTTCTGAAGAACCCTCTCCATTCGATGGCTAGTGGCAGCTATGACCTTACTTCTACATCTTCCCTTTAGGATCACCTGCTTTCCATTAATAAAAAAATTCATGATTAGTTTATAAAAATTTCAAGAAACATCACCTAGGGTTGACAACCATTTAATTCCAAACACCACTTCGAAGTCTTTCAAGGGTAGCAAAAAAAAAATCCATCAGCAATTCTTAGTCCTATATAATTAGCTTTATCTTTGAACATTTGCTATCACAAGTTAAAATTCATCCATCAGCGATCTTTATTTCGATTTTGTCACAGTCTTCAATATGGTAGGCCAATCGGTCATTAACCTTACTATCCATGAAATTGTTAGTGCTACCAGTATCAATCAGAACTGTAACAGCCTGATGTTCTAAAATTCCTCCAACTTTCATAGTTTGTAGGTTAAAATAATTGGCTAATGCATGTACTGTATGTGTGATAGGTCCAACATCTTTATCAGAATCTATACCTTCATGATCGGAGTCCACATTATCAGCTTCCGGTTCCTCCCCAATTGGTTCAATCACCAGAAATTGCCCTTGTTTATATCAGTGCTCCTTACTCCACTTTTCATTACAGTACTAGCACAAACCCTTCGCTGATCTTTCCTTGAGCTCTTCTCGGGTTAGTCTTTGGGTGTTAGGGTTTCGGCTGGGAATAGATGGGGCTGGTGGCTTCCTGATCATTTGTTTATTGTCACTTCTGTTTCGATGATTTTTCCTACTAATTTTTTCTTTATGCAAACGTGTAAATGAGATTGTGGCTATCATAATGCGAGATTGGCGAGCTTCGACTTCACACCTGATATCTGGATTAAGTCATTCGATAAATATTCCCATCAGTTGTCGTTCGGAATAATCTCTGGCTTCATTTGACAATCATTCAAAGCTGCTCTAATATTCTAGTACTGTAGATGTCTAATGAATTTTAGTGAGCTACCCATCAATATTCTCATATTCAGATCGTCCAAAGCGAACAAAAAACCCTCTTGAATTGCTCCCTCGATGGAACTCTGTGGCAAATTTCGTACCAATCATACCACTAGATTGCATCTCCATCTAGCTAGATTAAGGCTATTTCCATCTTGGATTCTTCTGGGGTTCTGTGAAAACAAAAAATAATTTCTGCCCTAGAGATTCAAGTGGTCAGATCTCCATCTTCCCATCTTGAAAATTTCACCTTCATGCGTAGATAACTGATGTCTTGTTCTTGGTTCTTTTTACCCGTGTCTCCAGATCGGTTCAATGTAAGGCTTGAACTTCCATCTTGTTGAAACTTGCTGAAGCTCTTCAATAGACTTCTTTTGAAATCATTAAGAGTTTCCTGTAGTCGATTCTCAATTCTAGCTTCCAAAGCTTCTAGTTGGACTTTTAGCGAGTTATCGGTAGTCATTGCATAAGACTGTAGTTCTGTAATCCCTAGTTCTTATTTCTGATGTCTAGTCAAGGGCATCAGACACGAAGCTGCCAAGGAAGCGGACGCCGAGGGCGGCGTAAAGGTTTGCTACAGTTGCTGCGAGGAGGAAAAGTTGCTGCCCTATTTTTGTTGCTACGTGGGGTGAGAGGCGTCGGGGGTTGGAAGGCAGCAGCGTCGGTGTGGCTGTAGTTGTTGCGACCCAAGAGAGCGATCGCTGAGCAACCGAAGTTGAGGCTGCGGTGGTGCAGTTGGGAAGCGGTGTTGACAATGGTCGAGAGGCAGCGGTGGTGGCAACCAACGGTTGTGGCAGCGGATGCAAAGCAAGGGGGGAGGCTACATTCTGTAGTATAGGATGTAAAGCAAGGGGCAAAGGATACAGAGCAAGGGGGAAGGGTGCGTTCTACGACAAAGGATATAGAGGAAGTGGGGAGGTGGCGTTGATAAGGCTGGGAGGCTGTGAGGGGGGAGAGCGCCGAGGGCTAGAAGCAACAGCGACGATGGTTGCCGGTCGGGAAGCAGCGATGGCGGTGGTCGCTGCGATGGTGGTGCGGTTGGGGAGGACTCACTACGGTCACTGGGAGGCGATCGCATGGCTACGACTGAATGGGGCGCTGGCGACCATGCGATTTGGATGGGCATGGGCGAGGAGGGTGGTCCGATGGTCGAGAACAGCGACGGCGGCCCTTCTTCTTCCTCGGCTTCTTCTTCCGCTAAGGACCATTACCCTCATGTTGCTCTCAGTTAGGAGGCGTGACGACTGCTTAAGGCTGGGAGGTGTGTGGTTAGAAGGCGATGCTGGTAGTGCTGTCTCTGACGGTTGTTGTCAATGCCGAAGACCGCGGCTAGGAAACAAAGGTTGCTGAGGACTACAGCTAGGCTTCTTTCTCGCTCGAGAAGGATATGGCTATCGGTTTCTTTCTTTCCCTTTTTTTTTTGAGATGATGATAACTGCGATGATTACAATGGGAATGCCGAAGATCGCTGCTTTGATATCAAATGATAAGACCCCTAGGGTTTTATCATAGAAAAAGTGAAAGAAGCAGAAGAAAAGGGGATGATCATTTCGAGGGAATCGACTTCCTTGATTACTTCGAGGGGATCGACTTCCTAGGGTTTGCTAAATGACTGAGATAATATTTTCATTGCTTGATAAAAAGAAACAGTTATATCCCTATTTATAGAGTTCCACCTAGAGTCCATCAGGACTTGGATTTTTAATAAATAAATAAATAAATATCAAATATTTTTTATCCGATTCATACTAAACTAAACAAACCCAAATAAACATTATTCAAAGCTTAAAAATAAAAAAATCCTAACGGTAAATGATGTAGGGTTCCGAGAAGTGGCGGCACATATATCAAGCAGCTTTGGTTTTGCTGTTCTTGTCCTTGGATCTCCTATAATTTCGAGATGAATTTACCAAGTCATGATTGCGTCATTGACAGATATTTTGATTTTTGAACATAGTTCCAGCACATCGAACTCCAAAAGGTGGACTTATTGTGACCTTAAGAACATACCGTTGCGCTGTTGGCTCTGGATTGCTTTTGTTCTTTTCACAAGTTGATAACCTCTAGCTCATTTTTTGAGCTTTTTTGTATTACTAGTTATAGTCATCTCCTGAGCATAGCCCAGTGATTCTGCTTCGTTTGGGTGTGATGCAGAGCCTGTGCAACACATACAACTTTAGAAGCTCAGGATGAAGATAGATTAACATATAAATCTAGGTATTATTTGCACCAGATGTCTCTTTTAATAAGGGAGCTAAGCAGGATAAATAAAAAATTGAAGGTCAATGGTTGGCAATTAAAGATCTAGCGAGCGTAAAATATATAAGTCTTGTTCTAGGAACATAAGACTCAAATGTGAATTCCATATAAGAATCAACTTTGTAGCTCCTTCCACTCCCAGTTACCCTCATGCGCAAGCACATTCCAGATGCTAGTTCCTTAACGTACTTCATATCATCTTCATTTAAAACAAGAGAAATTTTTATTGTTTATTATCATCCAATGACAAAACCGGAAACATTTCCAAATTTGAATGTTCAACAGTCATTATTGTTATCCCAACAGGGAACAATCATGGATATTAGGATTTCATTGTTGGAATTCAAATATAAAATTAACTGGATTCGATCAAGTGAAGCAAATAAAAGTGTATTCAGCATAAAAAGAAAAGAAGTAGAGAAAGAAGAAAATCTAGATAGATAAAAAAAAAAAAAACAAAAGCATGTAAACACTGTCTTGAGGTGAAATTGGCCTCACGATGAGTTTCAGCTGAAATCCCCAACCTATGATATGATCATAGTTATTCCCATCACGCATGCATGATCGCAGAGAGGTTTGACCAAGAAAGTTTCAACACTCGACTAGCAAAAACTGAGAACTCGAAATGAAAAATAGTTTGGAAATTATTCAAAGGCAGCCGTAGAAAATCTCTCTCAAGTAACCACTGGGCCTAACGAAGAGGCCAAAGAACATACAATAAAATCAGCTATGGTGAAACAAAATGAACTAAAGGAAACACCGGCTAATAGTCACAAAACTTAATTGTCTTGACTGTTAAAAAGTTTAACCAATTGACCGTGCCATGTTAGAATTTGAACAAAAAAGAAAAACAAAATAATTTTCCACTTTCTTTGTCTCAGACAAATCCAACAAAATTGCAACAAAATCAGGTGCTATCTAAATCTACCCCAGCGACAAAGTCCTGTAGAGCTCAAATGAAGAATGTGATTACTCACATACACATAACAAAGCAGTTTTGTGCTAAGAGACAGATCACACTTCTTGGCAAGAAAAAGGTTCATAAAAAAATCACATGCAAGTCAAATTCCAATTTTAAGATTGTCAACAAGCAAAACTTCCGAAGAAGACTCATGATAAAATTTCATGTTAGGTCTCATATGAATGTTTTAATAGAATACAAAACTGAAAATATATGGTTGGAGATGACATGGGAATGTGCTACGGAGACCGGTAGATGCGAGACAATTAATACTAATGGTATAAAGACAAACATCGAGACCTAAAAGAATCTTTGTTAGAAACTATGAATTAAAATTTCAAATATTCTTAATTTAACTAAAGATATTATTTTATAGAAAGCTGAATGCTGATTTTACATTAAGGGTGATTGTCATCGTACGATTACTTCTCATTCATGGTTATCCTTTGGATTTTGCATGAAAATATAATCATGCAAAGTAGGGTTTAAGATGGCTTGAAGAAATTTAGATTCCGGTGGGAGTCGAACACTCAAATATACTCGATCAGTACACAACAAACAGATCAAGGGGAAGAAGAAAAGAGGAACAAATAGGGTGGACGGTCACCTGCAGCTTCAATCGTCGACGCCTCCAGCGAAGGACAAGACGCCCACCCTTCGCTGTCTTCGACCGCGAAGGGAGCACGACCGGAGAACTCGCCCGCCGGGTTGCACACGTCGCGTGCTTCCAGCCCATCGAGCGACGGGTTTGGGAATTATTTGGCTTATATTAAACTAATATTTTATTACTATCAAAAATATGTTCTTCTTTTAAATATTGAACAAACAAAATTGTCCGTCAATAAATCACCATAAAAAAATGCATTCTATCATGTGCAAAAGTGTGGCCTCGATTTCTGCAAAGTATGTATTCTTTATTTTGACTACTAATTTTGACGGCCTAATTATTCCTTACTCCCTCGTGGCATCACGGGCGGCGACCCTTCTCCGAAGGTGTGGTGGGAGACCAAACTGCCACTACCCCTTCTCTTTCATTTGGTGGATTCTTCACGTGGTTTTTGGTCAAGTTGGAGGATATGACAGTCTCTTTACGGCGCAATTGCGTCCTCGATTGCCGCTCTTTACACGTCGAATCGGACCGCCCCGATTAATAACCTAACGCGGCCTAATCCGAACAAAAGAAAGTTCGCAAACCGGTTCGAAATAGAAATTATATTCCAACCCAATACGCAGGATCTACGTTCCTTGCGACGCATCATGGGTTAATTTTCTAAACGCCCCACAACTTTTCCCAATAACAGAGAAGGTGAGCGATCGGGTGTTCTGATACGAATCCGAAATATAGGTAACGATTTCGATCTCGAGGAGCGGATTTGGCGCACATCACGAGTCGTTGCGGCCCGACCTCGCCCTTGATGCGCGCCACGGCAGCATTTCTTGTCTTAGGTCGTAAGTCTTGCCGTACCTGTAGCATCACTGAAGTGTGAACGGTTTGGTTGATCATTTCTTGAAGCGCCGGTTTGGTTGATCATTTCTTGGAGCGCCGGTTTGGTTTCTTCAGCGGAACAGCTTAAAGACTGGTGGTCGAGTGCTGTCCATATCCGGTCGCCGTCTCTCCCAGTCCACCGCCGTCTGCCGGAGCTTCTCCACGGTCAACCGGATCTCCGAAAGCCTTTCCTTGTGGGCGAAACCTTCGAGATCATCTTTTGTCGGCCCTTCTTTGCGCGATCGAGGTAAGAGCATACCTATCGTTCCTTCTAATCGTCGTCTGTTGTTTGTATCGAACGTTGGTGCTAATCCTTCTATTCCAGGGTTGAATCTTGGTTTGGGTCTGAAATTCTTTAATTTTCTTGTCGATCGCATTTTTTCTTTTTGCTTCTACTCCTGTGAATTCTTTTCTTGGTTAGTTGATGTCTTTTACTGACGTTGTTCCTGATTTGGGGCTTATACTCGCTGAGTTGATAGGAAATTCACACCACGGCGAGTGAAGATTATGAGTAATATGCCTGTCACGGATAAGTTCCTAATCAGAGCCAAAAAGACCAAACTTTGGCATATCTCAATCAATTGCATCCTTCTAATGCACTTGGGTACCACTGATCTTTGATCCTGAAACCCTTGGTTCATCCTTACCAAACTCGCATTTGAGTTTGTTGGCTTTTATTATTGTTGTTGCAATGAGTTGTGATAATAAGGCTCTTTTGGCTTCTGCTAGCAATCCAATTATTGTCGAGACCACAGGTATGGGTGTTGGTACCATGTTGACTTTGGTATTTGCAGGTGCTATTCCTGGGTAATCATGAAACATCGTTATTGGAAAATAACGTCCTCGTTTAACTCTGGTTAGCAGGAGTGACAATTAAGTACTTGATTGCACACTCGTGGTCTCGTGCCACACAGAAAGAAAACCTAAATTTTATTGCTTCGACAAGCCAGGTTCATCCGTCTTTGGAAAGGAAAAAAAAAGAACCATCAACATTTACACAGTTTGTTTAAGAACAAATTATGAAGAGTCCTATTATGATGAGTTTCATGACTGTTGCTCCATGTCCTGTCTCTTCTACGAACATGCTCGACTGTTATAGCTGGTGAACATGACTGTCAAGCTGGATGTCTTCGGTGACATGATATCATCTGATTCAATTCTTCTGTGACACCTCATGTATTGCTTATGAATGATATTGCAATTATTCTCATCCTTATGTACACAAAACTTTGTAGAGTGTGGTGCTTTAGTTTAATCTGATACCAAGGTCATGTTGCTTTGAATTTTCGTGTTCTATTGTCCAGTCCAGTGGCTTATGCTTTACATTTTCTGCATATGTTATGGTCATGCCAATTTTGTGCCTCTTTACGTTGGGTATGCTGTCTTTATCCTATTGACCTATTCTATTACTGAATACCTTAATCATTAGTAACGCTGCATATTCAAGTATAATGCAAGTATAGCATCTTATTAGTATCATCAGTTTCATAGTTCCCTTTGTGATATGCGCCTTGTTGTGGTCAACAACTCTAATTGCTTTTCTGTGCAGGGCCCTGACAAATCTTGGATATTTCTCTGCTGATGTTCAATATCCTATAGATGGTCAGATAATGGTAGCTAATAGTTATTAGTCTTTGTAATACATGGTACACAAGATGTTTTACTTTGGTTACAAAGCACAATACATGGATGGCCAGAGAGAAAAATTTGTGAGGTGTGTTAGTTATAACAGATGCCTTAATTTACATGTTTCTGTCATTGTATGGCTGCTTAACGATCTCAATTTGTTGCTATTATTAAGTTGATGAGTTTTTTAATTGTGTCCAATTAATAATTTCTTTTGCATATAATATTCTATTCTCAAAAAAGCTTTCTTATATTTTTTATTTTTCTGAAAGTGAATCTGATACATACATCAATTTTAAAATATCATCGTGCAGCTAAACACAATTGGGAGTGAAAGCTTTTTTATGTTTCCTTTTACATGTTTATTTGTGAAAAAAAGTATGTAAAACTGGTTATAGTTCTCATGATAATTCTAATTATTTAACTGAGCATAAGAATTTTTCCCCACTTATTGAATTCGTTTTTAATGGTTATACCACAGTATCTTGATCCTTTTTTTACCTTAAAGTTGTGTTAGTGCATCCGTTCTAGGGGTTACATGTTTTTTATGCAATTTTCATATTTTGAATTCTTTCTATCTATGAAACATTGTTGTGTATGTTAATCTTCATCATAAGTTGTTAATATTTATAAATTAGGGTGATCTGTCTCGAATAATTAAGTTTGGCCGAGAACTTTGCACCACACTCTGGTTTTCTTGTGTGAATGAAAGAGGAAGCGGTATCATTTTTGTGAACCATGAACTCATCAAAGGTGGTCCAAATTCTATGATTCCTGTAGTTTGGGAAATTGATTGTGCAAATAGGTGAATATGTATGATTTGTTGTAGAGGAGCCAAATTCTTGCGCAGATGCATTTGCGCTAAAGAAGGATCAATTTCAGCAAAAGTTGAATTTTTTGTTTAGTTAACTTTTCTGTCGCAACTTAACAGTATGTACTTGTTATTAAACATGAATCTATTCGTCTCCTTGGCTTTGTCCTACTGAATACACATTTGATTTTTATTCATAGGCTGGAAGAATCAAGCCCTAGATTGTCCCATGTTTCTGACACAGAGAGAATGAATAGATGCACCTTCAATGTTGAGGGGCTTGGTCAAGGATCAAAGAGCACATCAAGATCCTTGAAGGGAGGAGTGAGAAAAGGACCTGAAGGACTTAAATTTCTTGGTCGGTCATTTCGGTTTGGTGCTTCTAGGGAAGTTTTTCCAGAAGATCTGAAGGTTTCTGAGAAGAAGATTTTTGATCCTCAAGATAAATTTCTTATCCTAATGAACAGGCTTTTTGTAATATCATGTATTCTTGCAGTATCAGTGGATCCTTTATTTTTTTATCTTCCCATAAAAGATGAAAATGAGAAATCAACTTGCCTTGGTATAGACCGGAAGTTAGCGATTGCATCAACTACAGTGCGGACAATCATTGATTGTTTCTATCTTATTCGTATGGCTCTTCAATTTCGTACTGCTTACATTGCTCCATCAACCCGGGTTTTTGGCAGAGGTGAACTTGTCATCGACCCAGCACAGATTGCAAAGCAATACTTAAGAAGCAACTTTATTATTGACTTTCTCTCAGTCCTGCCACTTCCACAGGTCTTTTGTGTTCTCATGTAGTTATCTGGACATCTTGATTTTAAATAAGTCACGTTGCTCTTTGTTCACTATTCCTATGAGAAAATATCTCTCCTTCTAATTAATTTTACACTATTGATACCAGATTGCATTATTGTTTATGTGTAGAAATATGGTGTAAGTTAGCTTGTTTTTAATGATGAATCTCTGAATGGTGCCTAAGCCTTCTTAATTTTGAGACTTAGAAAACCAGAAGCATAGTCAAGAATATCTTGCAAATTTCTAGCAACTTAAGATTAACATAATACACATGCTAATCGCATCAGCCAAATAAATATTAATTGTAGAAAATAGATAATGCCCATGAATTTGCAAAGGTTAAAGAACTTGGCAGAAACTTAATGGCTTAGCTATTGGTAGAATTAATCTAAGCTAATTGTTGTGTTAAGCAAACATGCATATATAGTAGTATTATATATATATATATATATATATATATATATATATATATATATATAATACTACTATATACACCCTTAGTGTCTTAATTTGCATATAAGAGCAAAATCAGGACTTCTAATATTTTGGTTGATTTCTCTAGTTGTGGTTTAAAATATCAAATCTGTTAATACATATGTTGGTTGATCAATTTCTCTATTTTGCTTCTTTGCTCTTGTTCTATAAATTCACAGCCCAAATTTTTTGGCTTTTCTTCTAATATATGCGAAATTATCTCTGTCTAAATAATTACATGCAGATTGTAGTTTGGAGGTTCCTTCACAGATCTAAAGGATCAGACGTGTTGGCTACAAAAAAAGCATTGCTTGCCATTGTTCTGCTTCAGTATATTCCTAGATTGTCTCGCATTCTTCCTCTAACATCAGAACTAAAGAGGACTGCTGGTGTCTTTGCGGAAAGTGCTTGGGCTGGTGCTGCATATTATTTATTGTGGTATATGCTAGCTTGTCATGTAAGTATTCCACTTTGGTTTAGCAACCTGATTAATTGATGTTACTTTCTTGATTTGTTGACCTTTGCTGTAGATCAACTAAAGAGTGTTCTTATGTGAGCATGCCTTAAATTGCTAAACTATAGTTAGGAATTTGTCCTTTCTCTCTCTCTCTCTTTTTTTTTTGCCGTAATTAGCAAGACAATGGTTTGGATCTTGTGGTATATACTAGCTTGTCATGTAAGTATTCCACTTTGGTTTAGCAACCTGATTAATTGATGTTACTTTCTTGATTTGTTGACCTTTGCTGTAGATCAACTAAAGAGTGTTCTTGTGTAAGTATGCCTTAAGTTGCTAAACTATAGTTAGGAATTTGTCCTTTCTCTCTCTCTCTTTTTTTTTTGCCATAATTAGCAAGATAGTGGTTTGGATCTTGGTCTATTATTGATACCAGTTGGCGGTCGGACTGGTATAGCACATCTAAACAATCACATCTGTAATGTTGATATGCATGTCTATTCAAGTGTTAAATCTTTTGTAATACTAATGGTTTTTTGTATACCTTTTTCTTTTCTTTCTTATTTTTGTTTGTATTGGGATCTAGAGTGGCACTAAGAGGGGGGTGAATTAGTGTAGCGGGTAAAGATAAATTTCGACGATTAAAATAAGCTTTCAGAAACTTCGTACGATAAAAAGATATTTCACTGAAAAGCGTAATGAATGATGCTTTAAACTTAAAGTGACTCATAAGAAGTAGACAAGGAAGTAGAGCATCAAAGTGAAGATGGTTTGCAGTAAAGTAAATTGCAAAGATATAAACACAAACCGATTTATAGTGGTTCGGTCATCCGACCTACGTCCACTCCCGATTCCTCTTCACTTGAGGCCACTGGCTTTCCACTAGCTATCCTCCTTTCAACGGGCAAGGACAAGTTCCCTTACAACGCTCTCTCCTTTTGACGGGCTTAGGAGGTAACCCTTATAAGTACTCGCTCTTCTCTTTAGGCTGAAAACTAATGAGAGCTAGAGGAGGGATTTCTAAAGAGAATTCTATAATGTTTTCTCTCTTTTAAGTTCAGTGTGCTTGCTACTGCAACCCAGGGATGGGAGGGGTTTTTATAGGCTCTAATTTGATTCAAACTTGGAGCCAAAAACCTTTCCATCCCGGGTTTACCGGGTACTGGCGGTACCATCGCCAGTTTGACTCTGACACTGGGCGATACCACCGCTCAGTCTGGCGGTACCACCGTCTGACACACTGACACAGTCAGTGTACTAGGAGGTACCACCGCCTAGCCAGCGGTGCCACCACCTAGGCACTCTACCCCAGGGCGGTACCATCGCCCCAGACTACCTGGGAAGCTGGACCTGGGCAGTGCCACCGCCCTAGTTTGGTGGTGGCACCGCTAGACAGTGTCTAGCACTCCTTGTTGGGCCTTAAACCTGGCCCAAACCGATCCAATACTGGGCCCAGTTGACCCCTAACAGGTTAAAGGATTAACACCTAATCTTAACCCTAATTATGTGCTAACTATGAAATTAAAGACATTTTCTAAGCTAATACAAAGTCCGCAAGTCCAGACTTCTTTCTCCGGCGAGCTTTCGGCGAACTTCTGGTGGTCTTCTGACGAACCCTCGGACACTATTCTGTGGACTCCCGACAAGCTCCTTGACTTCACGATTGATCTTGGTGAGTTCCGACGAGCTTCTTCGGCAAGCTCCGATCTTTCTCGGCGAGCTCCGACAGCGCTCCTGACAAATCTTCGGACTTCCATCGAACTCTCGAACTCCCAACGATTCCATCGTACTTGACTTCGACACTTTGTTTTGCTTTATATCTTCATCGTTATCGTAGTTAATCCTGCACACATAAACTTTAACTCTACTTCGATCTAGTCAGTTATTACAACGTGAATTGACATTCTGTTGCCCGACACGTCATTGGTCGGCACTTTGTCCGCTTCTTCGGCGCATCGTCCTCTCTTGTGGCTTGTTGCCCAACGACGGTTGACCTCTGCAACCCTGATATCCTTGGCGCAACACCACTCTTCTTGGCCTGATGCTTGACGTCCGAAGCCTTCTGCTGATTGTTGACCGGACCTCCGGCTCGACGTCCAATATCCTGACGTGATTTCCTTCGGTGCAACATCAATTCCTCCTGTGTCAACTGTCTAATCCTGATCGAGTAGACCTGCGTCACTCAAAACGCAGTTAGACAACTAAACACAATCAATTAGTTTCATCATCAAAATATGAGAATCAACAGTTTGCTATTAGGCTTTGTGTAGGTCTTTTTTTCCTTTCCATTTTTGTTCTCTATCAAGCTTGTTGGGATATTGGTTTTGACACTGCCTTCTCAGCATTTTCTGGTGCATGGGTTTGGCTACACTTGAAAGTGCATGGTGGATTTTAACTCATCCTGCGTGACAAATTTCTAGGTCTCATATTGTGTAAATCTACATCATATAGTATTGTGTGCATAGTGCTGTTGTTATACTTGTTTGTGTTTGTGCAGGTTGTTGGTGCTTTCTGGTACGTGTTGGCTGTTGAGCGTGAAGATGATTGTTGGCATGCAGTTTGTAAAACAAATAATGACATATGTAACACAAATTTCTTGTATTGTGGCAATGAACATATTGATGGTTATGACAAGTGGCAGAATGTCAGTGCACAAGTTCTTCAAGATTCATGTTTACCTCATGACGACAATTCATTCTTCAGTTTTGGAATTTTTGAGCAGTCCTTGAATTCTAATATTGTTGCGTCAAAAGATTTCTGTATCAAGCTTGCCTATTGTTTCTGGTGGGGTCTGCAGAATTTAAGGTAATGCTCTTCTTTGTCACTGTTGTTGCCTATATTATTGGTCCCTCACTATTAATCTGTCTGTAGTTAAATTTATGCAAGGCGCTTGTAAGTTCATCTACTTGAATGCTTTGTGCAACTAAAAGATGCAAATTATTGATTCGTCTTTTTATCGTCTTAGGATATAGATGATCAAAGAAGTAACCTGATTTTTCTTTTGTCAATCTGAAAAACATATTTGATGTTCTTTTCCACTAATGTTCTTGACATTTTGGTATTTAATTGTGTACTAAAGTTATGTTGATCCTTGTGGGAGTGTCAATAAGCTTTTCTGATTTGAACCTAGTCATATTTTTCCGACAAATGACATTAATCTGAACCATGGCATATGATATTGGTTTACATCTCTTTCTTCATCTTGGTTTCTGTTGTAGGTTTGGTATTAAATTTGGCGTGAAGGAAACATAATCTTTCCAGACTAGTTGGCAAATAGACATTAGGTAATCTTGCATGTGCAAATAGTTTAAGAGAAGTTTCTTGCAAGGAACCTGAAAGATGTGGTTATCCCCTGAGCTATCTGCTAAAAATGATTTAGTCCCTCTTTTAAAAGGTACATAGCATAGACATGTAATTAGATTGAGTTACCAATTCGTTTGTAAGTGTACTATGGTTAGCTACCTTATTTGTTCCCATACTTGCCTGATGGTGTTGCTAGTGATGCATTTTATAAAAGTTGCCAACATCTTATCCTCATGAATTACCTTGTTATTGTTTATTGCATTATGGTTGGCCATGGAGATTATTGTCTGAAACTACAGAACCTAGGTTGCAATCCATGCTAGTCGTGACAAAATGTTAAATTCATGATCAACAGTAACTTGATCATTGCAATAGCCTATTTAATGGCCAGCCACCAGATGTTTGTTTTTATAGTCCATTTTCTCTCTCTACCATCTATTTTTATCTATCATCTTTTTTAATTCATGTTTCTTCTTTTAAGCATCTTCATTCATTTAATGATCTTGATGTCTGTTTAACTGAAGTCCCTCTAACTAGATTCATCCATACAATATTTATTTGATCTTATTGTTATTTGGATATGACTGTAAGCCTAGTCTGTTCAGATTCTGATGTTAAAACTGTTGTGCCATAGCATAGTTAATACTTGAATTCTTAACTGCAATCGCTGTTTCTCAAATTTTTCGTACTGTACATTGTGATGCTGAAGACTCTGTGTGAGGAAAGGGTATATACAAGTTGCAACACAAGAAAACCTCTGAAATGTAACTGATATTCCCTGGTTTTTTTCATTAGAAAGCTGTAGATATAATTACTGAGCATTGCCAAATTGCTAACCGGCTAGACTTTGTAGTCAACAGTCAGTGCATGCAATGGTGGAAACAAAAATTTGTCCTGTCTCAGTTTATCAAGATGTCCTTTTTTTAGTGGAAATTATTTTATCTTCTTACTATTAACATTATTATTGTTGGTTTTGACCTGATTTTTCGGTTACTAATTTGTTTCCTGGCCCTTCATCCTCATTTTAAACTGCTTCCGGCCTTCTTTTTCATTTTTGATCTGTCTTAGATTAGTGAATTGTGAGGTCATTGTCAGTGCGGTACTTAGAATCTTAGATATATATTAGTTAATTGTTTATCATATTGGAACCAAATAGTAATTTGAGAATGATAAGGTCATTCACATGCCAGTTTTGACCTGATTTACAGTTACTAATTTGTTTCCTGGCCCTTCATCCTCATTTTAAACTGCTTCCGGCCTTCTTTTTCATTTTTTATCTGTCTTAGATTAGTGAATTGTGAGGTCATTGTCAGTGCGGTACTTAGATATACATTACTTAATTATTTATCATATTGGAACCAATAATAGCAATTTGAGAATGATAAGGTCTTTCACATGCCGAAACCTTTTTGTGCTTGCTGATATTTGACTATTATAACCTTTTCACATATATGCAACAGTACCCTCGGCCAAGGTCTTCAAACGAGTACTTATCTTGGAGAGGTTATCTTCTCAATTGCAATAGCCGTACTTGGACTTGTTCTATTTGCCCTCCTTATAGGTAATATGCAGGTAAAGTTGGCAATGTTGATTTTTCTTTGGCCTTTTATTTGCAATGACTATCAAAATTTCTTTTTCTCTCTTGGTAGCTTTTAGAAAAGTGGAACTGTGTTATCTGATATCTGTACTATTATTCCAGACATATCTTCAGTCAATGGCAATACGGCTTGAAGAGATGAGAGTTAAAAGGCGTGACTCGGAGCTATGGATGCACCATCGGATGTTGCCTTCAGATCTCAGAGAACGTGTTAGACGATATGATCAGTATAAGTGGTTGGAGACAAGAGGAGTGGATGAAGAAGGCTTGGTTCAGAGCCTTCCCAAGGACCTTAGGCGAGATATCAAACGCCATCTCTGCTTGGCATTGGTTAAGAGGGTAGGTTTGTCTGTCTAATCATTTGTAATTTCCCATCATCAAGATACTTCAAATTTATAGACTTTGACTCCTTTCTCGGTCTGCAGGTCCCTCTGTTTGAGAATATGGATGAACGATTGCTGGATGCAATTTGTGAGCGACTAAAACCCACTCTCTTTACAGAGAATACATATATTCTGAGGGAGGGAGATCCAGTCGATGAGATGGTCTTCATCATTCGTGGACGACTGGAGAGTATAACCACCGATGGTGGAAGAAGTGGGTTTTTCAATCGAAGTTTTCTGAAAGAGCGTGATTTCTGCGGCGAGGAGCTGTTGACCTGGGCTTTGGATCCCAGGTCTGGTGGTAATCTTCCAACTTCGACTAGGACAGTGAAGGCCCTGAAGGAGGTCGAAGCTTTCGCGATAAACGCCGATGAACTAAAATTCGTGGCAGGCCAGTTCAGGCGACTCCATAGCAGGCAAGTTCAGCATACATTTCGCTTCTACTCGCAGCAGTGGAGGACGTGGGCAGCTTGCTTTATCCAAGCCGCATGGCGGCGCCATGCCAGGAGGAAGATGGCGGAGCTCCGACAGCAGGAAGAGGAGGCAGGACTCAGAAACGACTTGGTTGGGGGCACAACGAGCCTCGGTGCAGCCATCTATGCATCGCGATTTGCAGCTAACGCCCTCCGAAGGGTGCATCGGCTCCGGAACCGTAGTGTTAGGGAGCTGGTGAGATTGCAAAAGCCACCTGAGCCTGATTTCACAGCTGACGATGCCGATTAAAATCCAAGTCCCCACAGTTGTGGACTGCAGGACATGCCTGCTTAAGTGTTAAACTTCACTTGTAATTAATGCACGAGCTGATCGTGACCAAAAATACCAGCCCATGATGGAATCCTATTTTTCATGTCTACTTATTTGGCATTTTAGAATGGGAAGGGCATATCCTGCACCAAGAAATAGTGGCTACATTTGCTGTCAACCCTAAATCTCATGAAGCCGTGTGAAATGCAACCATCTCACTTTATATTCACTCAATTTGTACAACTCTAATTTGCATGACTTGCAAGGCTGGGCTTACTCGGTTGGCACTCTACATGAGATCAATCAAGTTGTTTGTCTCGGTCATAGGACTTTGAGAAACTCCCCGGAACTAGAAAGCCACATTTAACTGGCAAATACAACGTCACTCTCGAACTGCTGGTCCTACGCGGAAGAACATGTCCTCATGTTGCTTCATTTTCTTGGCCATGACCTCAATCCATCCAGATGCTTATATTCAATGGACAAAAAAAAAAAAAAAAAAGAATGCAAAAGACAAAACCCCATGCATGGTTGGATGGTGACATGTTCGTGTGCATCATGCATGGTTGTCGATCCCACGTCCTCATCATAAGATGCCATGCGTGCCATGGATTCCCCAGCTCCAAGCACCATCACCATGATGGCCACCGAGATCACGTCCTCATCATAAGCGGCCATGCCACTCCTCGTCTTCGGACACATCCCATGAAGTCCGGATCCGCGATTGTGTCAAACACCATCTTTGACCCAATCTAGCATTGGATTCCCCCGCTCTTTCCACAACTTATTTGGTCAACAAGCCGTGTCGGACTGTGAGTGCATACAAATCCTTCTTGATGTTGAGAATATAAATCATCTAAGCTTGTCATCTTAATCCAAAAGTTTAAACTTGTAAATTATATATGATCGCTTCGTTTGTTGTCTTAATACTCATGTCTGTATGCCAGCTCAAACACAATACGAAGCTTGAAAGCGAAAAAAAAATTCCATTTAGATACCACCTTAACCTTGTTATCATGATCTCCATCTAGAGGATTAAGACAGAAGATGAAACATGACTTAATCTGCATTCTTAACCCTTTAAATCATTTTAAGATACCATGAATACTGCGAAGTATATCAGGTGAATATTGTAAAGATAGAACTGTAAATAAGAGATACGATCTCTTTAAATTTTGGTGAAGTAAATGTAATTCTATGGAAGATAAGCGATTAATGAACGAATAAGGTATCAAATGTAAGCATCATTTTGATGGGAAAACGTCTCAATAGCTTGGTCTACATGCTTGTACTTGAAACAATGGACCTGGGGTTCCAAAGCTACCACTAGGTCTTGAGCTCGTAAGACTTCCATCTGTATCTTGAATCCATTGACTGCAATCCAAAATTTAGGGAAGAACGAATGGAATGCGTTGCATGTTTGATCGCGCCAACGACGTTGCAATCGATTACTTAATTGAATTCCTACATCTAATCAATGCACGAGGGGCAATTTTTCTTCGCATGATCAGCATTAGCATTAGACATAATCTATTCCAAAAATACCTAGCAACAGGCCAGAAGAGTTTGTCATTGACGTTGACTAATTTAGAGATGGTTTCATTTAGTGCTTGCAAGCAGATGAAGTGGCCTGATAAGCAAAGGGTGACGTGGTAGACACCGTGTCACCACGTGGCAATACATGATCAATGGGTCGATTGTTGGATGTTACATTGGTCACACCTAGCCGGCAGATGGTAGTCAAATCACAAGACACGTAAGCACCATAAATTGTTTGAACCCTATGACTAGGCTAGTCAACACGAGTGACGAGTGCGACGGGCTCCGTGTCACGATTCGACCTGAAAAGATGTAAGTTCCCCTTCCAATCGTCAGTGATCTTTAGTGTAATCGTCTCTAGAGTCACCTATAAAAGGGACTCCTAGATATGCTCTCACACATAAATAATTTATCTTCAATATTAACTAGCTAATTCGACTGCATCAAATCCCAAAATTAACTTGATCAACGGATAGACATTTATCAGAAATTTCCCAAACTTAGTTTTTGTTGGTTCCAACTTGAATAATCAAAATTTATACTAATGGACTCAAGATTATTAAATATTATTTATTTAATTATCTATTATCATTTACAAAGTATTCATTTGAGAAATATACTCATTTTAAAATAAAATTACGAAATTATGTCTATAATTAGTTCATAAAACAAAATAAATTAAAGAGTGAAACAAATGTTCACCAAATATCTTTTTGGCATCAAATTTAATCAACAAAACACAATCGTTTTAGTTGCTTTTAAGTGTATGTAAATAAGATTTAGTGTTGAACATGTAGGGTCTTCATCATCCAAGTGACTCGGATTGGGATCGGATGAACCCAAATTGCACATGGATTACACATTTCTCGTGTAGATATAGCATGTTCATGCTTTTGGATTGGTGATTCCCACACCCGGTGATGACATTTTCAACAATCTCAAAGTCCAAATCAAGGTTCAACTATTCTCATTTATATGCACAAATAACCTAAATTTATCACAAGGAAACCAATCCAAATTGATTTCCATGAGCCACCACTCCATGTATGATATCCAAAACTTGATTTCACATGTCATAATACTCATCTATGAATGTCTTTTAATAGAGTCAAATTGGGAGGTACATGAATCATTCATGTGATATTCCAATTTAGTTCTCTCTTGAAAATAAAGAGTATATAAATCTATTATTAATGGATCAATTCTCCTATCAGCATCTTGTGATAATCTAATATTGTGGGCTATCTGTAATTACCAATGATTGAGTTACTCTTTGTTATGATTTTTTTTTTTTGTAGCTTTTATGTTTCAGAATTAATAGTGAATTAAGGTATCAAGTTGCCAAAGTATATTATCCAAGCTACATTATTGGTAGAACTCATAATCTATCATAGAAATCAGCACTTGAGATTACTAATTTCCTTTTTAGCTCCTGAGTTAAGTCCTCCAACAGAAAAGAGAAGGCACTGACACCAATATAAGAGTTGGATAAATCTATTATCATTAACTTAGTCTTAAACATTCTTTATCTTAGATTAGAGTTTGGTTAAGTTGATGTCGACCAGAACATCAATTGCACGTCATCATTAGGAATCTGGGCTTCCATGGATCCTGTGACTGCTGGCCATGGAATCCTTCCTTCCCTGAGTGAGAAAGCATCATTCACAGGACAGCCATGCCAGCTAACCAGCGGTGCTGGAAACTTCGATCATTCATCCACAGAATGCCAGCAGCACACCGCCAAGAACACCGAAGGCCATGATGCACAAACCTCCGCCTGATACGCTGCGCATGACTGTGGCTGACACCTACAGCGGCAGATCGAAGCTGGGAGCAGTGGCGGTCATCTCTGGTTCAATGGAAGTGCACAGAAAACCAACGTCAGGTGGGCTGTGGGAATACGAAGAATCACCCCATGCAAGTTTTGGCCATTAGTGGATGCTGCAGGAATCAGAAACAGCGGCAGAAACAGCGGCAGCGGCAGCGGCAGCGGCAGCGGCAGCGGCAGCGGCAGCGGCAGCAGCAGCATGAGAAGTCTTGTCTGTTTGACTTGGCTTGCAGTGAGAACTTGTTCGAGGGAAGTGGAGGCTCTTCTCACGTCGCCCAGGAGGTTCATGCAGCTATCCCTTACCTGTTGTCGTCTTCCCTGAGACTCCATGCAGCATATGCACAGGTTTCCTCCAGGCAGCAGGGCATGGGTCTCCACTGTCTCCGCCCCCACAAGGTTCCAAAGTCATGCAGTAGTTGACTGCAACACATGCAGCGGATATATACATATGTATATATCTGGGCTTGGTGCACTGCATCTGTCATGGTAAAAAGAAGGAAAGAGACGCCATGGGAAGTGTCGCTCCACAGCTTCCAAGACGAAAACCCTGGATAAAATGCAGGCGATACCCACTGCTTGGAATACATGTCCAACCGCTTGCTTTGTTTCCTTCCTGCGGTATTCAAAGCCATGCTGGTTCAGATGATTTCATTCAATCTCATGGGGATCCTCTTCGAGGCGAAAAGAGGATCAACTCGAACCAAACAGATAGAACACATAAGCCTAAACTAAACGACTTGGGTCATCAACCAGCATCTGGCAAATCACTGTCGTAGATGTTTGGTAGGTTTGGAGATTAGATATAAGATGCTGTGCTCTGGGAAATGTATTAATTGCAGGCATGTATGAGATAAGGATTATGATCAGCGATTGCATGTTTAGTCAGTCATTATGGTGTCTACATAGGATTACCACAATGAAGCTTTCACCATTTTACATGAGGTATAATTTAGATTATGCAAAGACCAGAAGGTAATTGACCGATGAGCACATACTTAGGCGCAAAACAAGGAAGTCTAATGGAATATTATAATATTAATGATGACCAAACGCTGTTGGTCTTAAGACCAAATTGGCTTACAGATTGCTTTTGGATGGACCCCACCTCTCTCACATAAAGCTAAATAGAGCCCCCCCTCCTCCTTCCCCCCTCCCTCTGCTCGGCCCCTTCAAGCCTAGTCTTCGTCAAGAACAGAGCTCCCCGCATCCTTCCCAAGCTACCACGATCTTCCTCTTCACCCCACTCCATTGCCCACAAGAACAGGAGGAGATCAAGTTGCTGCCATGGTTAGGCCACAGCAGCGATACCGAGGCGTTCGGCAGCGGCACTGGGGCTCCTGGGTTTCGGAGATTCGCCATCCTCTGCTGTATGCATTCATCTCAGCTTGTACATTGCACCTCGATTACTGGTGGCCGTGTCGTTTACCTCTCGAATTGAACATTATTGTAGGAAGACAAGGATTTGGCTGGGCACGTTCGAGACCGCGGAGGATGCTGCGAGAGCCTACGATGAAGCAGCGAGGCTCATGTGCGGTCCGAGAGCAAGAACCAACTTCCCCTGCAATCCCACCTGTGGTCCTTCGTCGAAGCCCAACTACTTGTCGGCCGCTCTCACTGCGAAGCTACACCGCTACAACTTGGCATCTCTTCAAGCATCCCAGCCTGTAGCGAAGGCCTCACCGGTGCAAGAGCCGCTGCCTCCGTTTACCGCTGACAACAAGATCTCGATCGCCATCGGTGATCAGCAGCAGAAGAAGCTGGCAGTGGCTGTGCAGCAGCAAAAAATAGAGACTGGTTGGATCATGAAAGATGAGGTAGAGTTGAGCTACTTGGAGGAGCATCACATAGAGCAGATGATAGAGGAGCTGCTGGACTCTAACCTCTGCATGGAGCTCCGCTACACTGCGCTGTAGATGATACTGCAACCTTGATTACATTCAGAATTGATTCTTCTCGAGGATTCGATAATTACCAAGTCCTGTTTTCTTAGTGCAGTATCAGACAAGTGGTAGATGTACAGGCTTGTATCAGACTCATATTTCAGGGTCAGTCAGTGACAAAAGTATTGTAGTGGTGGAAATGGGATGATTTCCTTTCTCTTTTGCATGAAGATTGGTTGTCTAAAGGACATCAGAAGTTTGAACACAGAGGGCAAAGTCAGCCTGTCTCGAGAAGGAAGATGATGTAAGTGAAGTCTGAGAAACTGAAAAGAAACAGATATTTTTTTGGAGTGCTAATTTACTAGAATAATAGCAATGAATCTTAAGACTGGTGGTGTGATGAAAACATGCATATAAAAGTAGGTAAGGGAGGGCTTTCAATGATTAGGAAGGGCGATCTTTGGAGCGTGCCTCCACATGACTTCCTCCTATGGCAGCTTTCGCAGATCTTGAAACTTGTGGTGAATGAGAGAGAGAAGCGCCATTGTCAAACCTCCACCGTCTTCTCTTCCTTCTCCCCTTTTACTGGTTTACTCGGGAAGTTCGACCTTCAACCCATCATCTCGTCTCCATCATCCCGTTGCAAGACTGCATGGTTAAAATAAGCTATTGAAGAGTTTCTTTATTCTCATTTATTCGATGGTGAAAAGTAATACAACTCCAAATGGGCTTAAAATAATGAAGTCGAAATCTGGTACGTGCATGCATGCATGTTGGTGGTGGGTCCTACGTGGACCCCCGCCTCAACCTTAATGATTTGACCGCATCATTGTGGGGTGCAGTGAGCAGGCAAGGAGGAGGTACGTATCGCTACTGTACATGCATGTATGTCTACTGTTGTGCGTGCCAAAAATATACCATGCTTTCGCACTTCTCTGACATGATTAAAAGGAAGGAAGCGTGCCTTGTGAAGTCGCTATTGTCTTCCACACTCTTAATCATTTAAATTCATGTGATATGATTCTACTATGTTTTGATGTTACACTCTTTGTCTTCAATTTTTTATGACAGGCAAAACTTCGCACCATGATTCTGTAAAAACGCCTCTTATGATCTTAATTTTAACAACAAATCCTTGAGATGAACAAATTGGTATCGCTTAACAAAGCTTAGTGGATTTTGGATGAGGTTTTCCATGTCTTTTATTTGGATAATAATACATAGTATAATGACCATAATGACACTTTAACATAATATGAATTACTAACTCAATTATGAGCCATTGTCACCATTGAATCACGATCATCCCATCAATGGAATTGCATTGCGTAAAGAGAGCAAAACGCGAAAACTATGTTTCAACCAATGAATACTATGAGGAAATAATACAAACACACTCCTCTATTGTATTGTTGATGGTTTGCATCCATCCCAACCATCACAAATGGAGGGATATAGCAGAGAGGAAATTAGACCAAATATAACAATTAAATTCATTAAACTCATCCTGAAACATATTGCCATGCTCTAAAAAGTTAATTCTAGCAATTAAGACGTTGGGGGTAGGAGCCCTCTGAAACACCCCCAAAGGAACCTACTCAAAAGCCCTAGATTTTTAGATAATTATACTAATAAATCATAATAAAGGCAAAACTATATGATATATTTATCCAATTCTCAATATTTAACTTGCAAATAAAAATTCCAACACCTAATTTAACTATCTCCTTTTGTTGATCCAATAATATAGAGTTCTTTTTAGTTTAGGAACATAAAAAACCCATCAATTCCAAATATTAAAATTAAAGCTTTTTCTTATTATAAGTTAGTTCTATGAAGATACATTAATTTTGATTTCCCACCCCCCCCACTAAATTGTATATTTATAATATTTTTTATTAAAAAATTACTTAATATTTTCTCTTTCGCTAAAACAAAAATACACACGCACGTAGACATATCTGATTCGATTTGAATCCCCAAAAAGGGCCACCATTTTGCTGCTCCGCCTCGCCTCGATTCTTCCGGAGGGGAGATGAGGCACTTCTCCACCCGGAAATCCGGCTCCGTCGCCCCCGTCAACGCTTCCTCGTTTTCTGCCATTGCTTGCAGCTCGGGTGAGTGGCAACCTAGATCCTTCCCGTCGATATTTGAAACTCGATGAATCGTTTCTCTGTATTTCTCATTTCGTTTGGTGGGTGGGTCGGTGTACGCTTTTTCTGCGACTTGGTTCCATTACCTCATTAAATTTGACTAGCCTTCCGCTGGCTGCGATCATGGGATACTGTTTAAAGGGTTGAAATCTTGAACCTTCTATTGCTTTTGATTCTCGGGTCGGACGGATTGGTGTTGTTTGTTGAATTGCTTTGCATGTATGTGTGGAAAAGAGTTCTTTGTTAGGATCGTGATGCTCCAAATAATAAATATGTGCATCTGGGCTCACGCCAGGGATAGAATGTAGGATAGTTGAAGACGATATAATATTGGGGCTACATGTGGCTTGGTTTTCAAGTGGGTTGCTTTCTCATAGTCAGAGTTTATTTTGGTGAAATATTTGTACTAATCTCTTTGTTGAGATGAGTGTGCAGGAATAACTACGATGGAAAGAAAACATAACGTGATTTACCGAGGCCAAGTCCGTCGGGGGTTCAAGAGTTCATCGGAAGTCCGAGAGATTTTCGGAAGAGTTGCCGGAACCATCCAAGATCAAATCAGGGACTTGTCGAAGTTTTCGAAAGTCCATTTCAAAGATCGTCGAAGGTTCGCGGAACTTCCGGGAAGATTCGGAAACCAGCCGAAGACTAGTTGAGCTCGCCGGAGTATCTTTGGGAGACCACCGTAGCAATCCGAGGAAGCATCGGAGGCTGCCGGAATCTCACCGTAGAACTCGCCGAAAGTCGACTTGAAGGGTGTCCGATCAAATCACGTTAAGTTATGTTCGTAATTTGCACATGAGTAGAGCAAGGATTTAAGAAATAAATCCTGCCCAAAATTCAGAGGAGCCAATCGGGCCACATGTGTCAAGTTGAGATCTAAGCAGGCCCCATTCGGCTCTCGTCAGAATGGGGGCAAGCGATGGAACCGCCACCGACTGAAGCGTAGCACCGCCCAGACATCGATCGATGCGGTGGAATCGCCTGGTTGGTTGAAAGCGGTGGCACCGCTTCGATCCATCGGATCGAGCGGTAGCACCGCTTCGTCACGTCGATCAAAGATCGACACAGCGGTGGCACCGCCCCTAACGGCGGTGGCACCGCCTTGACCACAGAACATGGGAACTCCAAATTCACTTGGAATTTGGAGCCCAATTTGAATCCACTTTGGATCTATAAATACCCCCTTTCTCATTTGAAAGGACACCCTTTTGAGCAAGAAAAGTTTGAGTCTTGAGCTTTTGAAGAGTTTTGAAAAGTGTTGTTTTCTTTGCTAAGTGTTCACCTTCTTCTTCTTCTTGAGAGATCTTGTACAAGTGTGAACATCTTGTAAAGGGTTGTAAAAAGGGGTGTTTGATCCTTCCCCTTCAAAGGACTTGCTAGTGGAAGAGCGGAGCCTCATCGCAAAGGCTTCAAGAGTGGATGTAGGTCATTTGACCGAACCACTATACATCATTGTGTCCTTAAATGTGTGAGTGTTTATATTTCTGAATCATTTCATTTCTTGGCTGCAAGTTTATAGTTAGTTCCTTTTCACAAGCAATTACTTTCAAGTTCTCTTTCGTCGAATCGAAATCTTCCTACGAACTTGTGTTTCTTTGCGAAATCGGTTTCAAGAATACGAGTTTAATCCGCTGCACTAATTCACCCCCTCTTAGTGCCATTTGATCCTTTCATATTGATGGTGGATCAAGCTAACAATACTTTTGCTCTATCATCTGGAATCGAGGGAAGTTTATGAATTTGTAGTAGGTATGGGTGGGGCATGCTTCTTTCAGGAGAAGACCTTCATTTGATGAAGATGGGCATGGCACGGCCAGAACCCAATCTCTACCATAGCTACAAACCACACTCTGTGAGATGAGACCATAGATTGCTTTCCTTGCTTTGCTTACACACATTGCCTTCCGGAACCTTGAGTGTAAGGGGGACGCAAACACTCTCTCAAATATGGGTTTGTTTGCTCAATCGGGTAAGGCGGGAAATAATAAAGTGTCTTTTGGGGACTATCTTATCAAGGGTATGGGGGAAGGCTCTCATAAAGTCAACCCTATATGGGGCTTAAGGAGCGGTAAATCCATAAGAGAGTGGATAACGTTGATTGCCTAAAGGAGATTCTTTAGTTTATTCGTTTCCATGGCTTCTAGGCACTAAAGAGAACACTTTATTTGGCCTGCTAGCTACACTTGATAATACTTTATTTGGGGATCTGTTAGTGTAACAACACTAAATAAGTAGTTGAAGACCCAGTAATCAATTATTATTGTTAGCAAAGGGGGTGAAGAGAAAGGTTTGGGAATCAGTACTCTCGAGCAGGGAAGGGAAAGCTTCTGGTAATCAATGACTTAGATGTGCGATCAGGAAAGAATTAATGACTATAGATGGATAGCTAGATAAAAAGCTCAATGGAAAGAATAAATGACTATAGATAGCCGGATTATAAGGTATATAATTGAATTAGATAATAATCCCTATAGCTTAATTAGTATAGTATAGAGAGGAGAGGAGGGCTTAATCAGTATAGTATAGTATAGAGAGAGAGAGGGCTTATTCACTAGAGTTAACGTTAGTATAGTAAGTAGAGAGAGGGCTTATTCACTAGAAGTTTATGAGCGAGGGACCATAGTTGGATGAGGTTCACGTCATATTCAATACAATTAAGAAAACGACTCCATGGACTTCCCTTCTTGCCTTTACCTATTAAAGTCAGCCCTTCGCTCCGCCAATAAGCTAATACGCAACGACTACGATTTATTTCAACAAATCTCACTTATATAGACATAGTATAGAAGGCCATAGTCAAAACACAGAACAAGCAAGTAAACAGTCGCATAACTTCCTTTCCTTTAGCATCCCAAGTAGCTTTCTGATTGTGAATTGAGTGCACTTCTTATAGAATTGATTAACAACAAACATCAAACTGTGAAACTCCAAAGCTCACTGCTGACTGCTTTCATTCAAGTAACAAAACTCCTACCTCCTTCCTTATATATAGAATGTCGGCAGCCGATACGCTATACTAAAGTAAGGAATACATGCCTAAAGCTTGTTATCTAAACTACCACAAAAAGAGGAGAATGGTAGTGCGCATATGATATAAGCAAGTAACAAAACAACAATGCTTCCTCCTGACTCAACAAGTGAGGGCGACAAAGTGCTAATGTGAGCTTTCGGGATGCTTATGCTTATTTCTTGTGTTAAGCTAATGCGAGTTCTTTGAATTGAGGCAGAGGCACCGATCTATACTTTATTCTTTACCTCGCCACTCAGCCTTTCCTTTCAAAGTACCCTTTCTTTACCTCGCCACTCTTTCCTTTCGAAATACCTTCTTTAAAAACACCTATTACTGCAGCCCGACAAACTCACTTATTGAATATTTCCTTTCCCTGGCAAACTAACCAATGGAATTTAAAACAAAACTAATATATATATGATAGTAACCAGATAGCCCACGGCCTTATTCCTTTCTTTAAACCTAACTGCTTACTAAACCTTTATTTTATAAATAATTGAACTAAAAATGACTTACTCAACCCTTATTCTATAAATAATAAAAATAAAAACTAATAGAAGTGTAGAACCTTAATGCCCATAGAGCGGTAACCTCATTCCTTTCTTTCAAGCTAACTATCCACGGTAGCTTACATTACCAGTTGCTTAAGGAAAATAATATTTATCGGTAGTTGTTTAACTCACTAACGTCGAAAACAGGATAGGAATGCTTCTTGCGCCCGAAACCAGGACAGTCTGCAGTTAAACATAAACAAATTATTACTTATGTGCATCTCTCTCATATAATGGAAGAATTGAAACTCCCGTCTCGTTAGCGAGCTACGCCTTTCCTTTAAAACAAAAACAATGATTCCTTGCGCCCCAAGCATCTCTCTCTACAACTTTAAGCTACAGCAAGACAATCTGTTGACCTACTGGATATTGCCTTCCTAAGCACCGAATAGTAGTATAGTTTCGTTTTAGTGCCATTGTCTGTGCTGCAAGATAGGTTCTTATCGAGATCCATAGGGTAGATAGATACCCTTTATGCCCCATTAGCGTTGAATCGAGTGTTAGCGAGTTTATTGTTGAAGGGAGAGAGATTCAGCGGCTTCTGAATTCCATTTAGTCTCTTGAGCACCTGGTTAAGTGGAAGAAGAAAGCACCGGCGTTGGCTTTTAGGCGAGGTTTACTGAATACTTGTATCTTTCTGTTCTTATTAAATCTTAGAGAGAGAATCCGCAAATGATGTTGAATCTCGGATTTTGATGATGAAACTAATTGAGTGTGATTTGTGGTCTAACTGCGTTTTGAGTTATGCAGGTCTACTATCGAGCAGGATTGACTACGATAGGGATGAAGACGTAAAGCGAAACAAAGGGCCGAAGACAAGTGTGATGAATCGTTGGGAGTTCGAGTGTTCAAAGGAAGTCCGAAGATTCGTTGGGAGCATTGCCGGAACTGGCTGAGAACGAGTAGGAAGCTTGCCGAAGGGTTTTCGGAAGTTCATTTGGGAGGTTCGTCGGAAGTTCGCGAGCTTGCAAAAAAGATCGGAGCTTGCCAAAGAAGCTCGGGGAACTCGCCAAGATCATCGTGAAGTCCGAGAGCTTGCCGTGAGTCCGCGGAATGATTTCCAGAAGGTTCGCCTTAAGATGTCGGAAGTTGACCGGAAGCTCGCCGGAAGAAGTTGTCATGTGGACTTTGTAATAGCTTAGGAAACGTCTTTAAAATTCGTAGTTAGCACGTATTTTGGGTTAGGATTAGATAATCCAAAGTGGGGGCCCATTGGGCCTTGATTAGGATGAGTTTGGGCCAAAATTTTGGCCCAAACCGAACTGGCTACGCATGCATGCATGCTACGTGCATCTTCTTTGTAGCCTCGCATCGTGAATGAGCCCGGATCATCAGAGTGAGCTCTCACTGTAGCGAGCCCGGATACTGTATCATGCGCTCATCAGAAGCCGGCCTCTGTAGCCAGGCGGTAGCACCGCCCGGCTTATCGTAGCGGCAGAGCACCCGCTGGTCAGCGTAGCACCGCTGGTGCGTGGAAAGCCAGCGGTAGCACCGCGCTAGGGATAGAACCGCCTGGGTGTGTCGATCTGCCAAGACTTGATCATCGAAAAACTCAAAGGATTCAAATTTTTGGCTCCAAGTTTGGGCTCCAAATTTGAATCACTTTGAGGCTTATAAATACCCCTTCCTTTTCATTTGAAAAAACAACCCTTTTGAGCAAGAAAAAGTTTGAGTCTTGAGCTTTTGAAGAGTTTGAAAAGTGTTGTTTTCTTTGCTAAGTGTTCACCTTCTTCTTCTTCTTGAGAGATCTTGTACAAGTGTGAACATCTTGTAAAGGGTTGTAAAAAGGGGTGTTTGATCCTTCCCCTTCAAAGGACTTGCTAGTGGAAGAGCGGAGCCTCATCGCAAAGGCTTCAAGAGTGGATGTAGGTCATTTGACCGAACCACTATACATCATTGTGTCCTTAAATGTGTGAGTGTTTATATTTCTGAATCATTTCATTTCTTGGCTGCAAGTTCATAGTTAGTTCCTTTTCACAAGCAATTACTTTCAAGTTCTCTTTCGTCGAATCGAAATCTTCCTACGAACTTGTGTTTCTTTGCGAAATCGGTTTCAAGAATACGAGTTTAATCCGCTGCACTAATTCACCCCCCCCTCTTAGTGCCTTTTGATCCTAACAAATGAAAGGTTAAGGTGACCGCTCAAAAGGTTCCATTCATTATTTGAAATCAGAAGATCTACCTTCACATTGGGATGAGATTTACACTTGTAGTTCAATGAAGAAAGGGTGGGCAGTAGACAACAAAAAGATATAATGGCCAATAATTCAACTTAGAGAAAGAACTCCTCCAATAATTACACTTGGGCTCAAGGAAGCTAGATTGATACACAGATCCAGGCGTACCATGTCGTGCATGCTCAAGAATTATACCTCCGAGAGCTGCATGATGGTATTTTACTGAAAGAGTTTGGGTAGGGTATTCTCAAAGATAAATAGGTAGTCGAGCTATCTCTCTTTTCCCTTTGAGGTAAGCACGTAAACCTAAGCCAATCTGGCTTTCCCTTATGATAATCAAAGTTATAGGATAGGGCGTAAATAAAGATAAAGAAAATATTGATAGGGAGAGCTCCTGTAAAGACATACACACCATAAAAGGCATACACACCGTAAAGACTTACGAGCATACGAGATTAATAAAATAAAAAAGGAAAGAGCCATTTCAACCTTAATCCATCCCAGGGAACATTTGATCTATCCAGCCAGAGATAGGTATATATCAATATAAGGATGGCATCCACATTCACCACATTCTTGTTTGTTCGACATACCAATTGAACCTCGATCCAATCACCCCTTCTCTTTCGTTAGGGGCAGCATACCCTACTTTATTTAGCCCACTATTTAACCTCTTAATCTTTTAGTTTGAGGGGAAGGCACCAAAGGTTAATTAGAGATTGGAGAGAATGAAAAGAAAAGTCGATGGGCAGGCTCATATAAGTGCTCCAACATTTTCAATGTCCTATTTCTATCTCTGATGTATGTCGATCTATCATCTTTATTTACTGTCGATCTATCATCTTTATTTACATATATATGACCCAAAGCACCTTCTAAGCTGACTGAGACAAGGCGTAAACCTCGTGATCGATCAAGGCGAGTCTGACTGATAAAGCTGGGGCGAAAGGGCCTACATCTCGCATCCTGGTCAAAAGCTCTAGCGTTAATACATAGCATAGCCTACCTTAGTGAGACAATAAGCGAACGACTATTCAATAGCTGAGTAAGAGATTACGAGATAGCACACAAGCAGCCATAGACTGCTTAAAGAGAACTACGCATGTATAATCTGAAATAATAGTATTGTGAGCTAGCACAATCAAGAGTTAGAAGCGAGACAGCAAGCAAGAGATTGAAAGAGAGTCCCAGCAAGCTACAATGGTCATAGCCAGATCCCTTTTTACCTAATTCAAGACAACCTGAGTTAGAGAGCCCAACCGAGTCGAGATCGACTTTTGATCTTAATCGGATTTATCGTCGACTTGACTGGCACTGAGGCAAGTAACTACTGAAGTTATTACAAGATATTTTGCTACTGTTCCTTGAGCTTTAAACTGAACCGCTTTTCTTTTATGCTTGGATTGGATGGACCACTTTGCGCTTGAGAATACTTCTTTCTTGCTAGTTGTCTGATTTACTTCTCTTGTATAGGATTGTTATCGTCTTGTCTTGTCCGAATCGAATCTATGCCATCTAAGACGATTAACTGTCAATCTTCATAGTCAATTGAGCTGCTCGAACAATAAAACCTTTCGAAAAATGACTTATCGCCTCCCCACCCGTATTCCATTCCCCTAGGCTAGTTCTTTTTCACTTTAACTTGTATTGGTGATTGGTCTTTACTGGGTTTTTTAGTGTTAATCTCATTAGCTAAAGAATCATTTGCTATGCAGCTTTCTTTCATAATATATAATAGAGTTAATACAAATTTATTCCATTAGCCAATAGTTGTTTCCTAGTCTCAACACTCCCAAAATCTAGTGCATCTTTCTTTCTTCTGGTAATGCCAAATGGAAATTATCGTTCTGATGGATCATCTCGCTTTCTCTTTGCAGTTACTGATTTGTGGATAGGGCGCTTATCCCCATTTTTTTTCTTATAAAGAAGGATCCTTCCCTTGAGCAAAACTGTCCTACCGTCCTACTTCCCTTCTAGCTCCTCTCTTCTTGTTCAATATCGCTTCCCCCCCTTGTCAATCGCCTCTCTTAGCGTTCTAATGTATCAATCGGTCGAGCTGTATCGGTCAACGGTCCTGTTCCAGCATTAGCACATAACGGGAGGCTAGCTCAGTGGATTGCCATTCCTTTAGTTCTTTAGTTGAGGAGTTAATGATTTTTCACTTTCCATTAGTATTAAAGAGAAGGCCATTTGGATTATTTCGTGTAATAAATGATGAGGTTTTGACCCGATGTTACTAATAGCAAGTAGGGATCCAAGTCATTAGTTCGGGTATCGCCAAGGCGGAATCCCCATTCTCTGGTCATTTTCTCTGTCTTCAGCAGCATCGAGGTATGTGCTTTTCCTTTTCGTTTTAGGTTATACATTTTTAGTTTCAACATTCTATAGTCCCATCCTTGTAGCTAGGTTAGTTAAGAAAATACCTTTTGATCTAATACAGCAATGCTTGCATCACGAATTCGGATTGTTCCTATTATTATTGGATTGTTTGTTCTCTTTCTTTCAAAGAAGACTCTCCACTATAATTCGAGTTATTGTACGACCAACCAAGCACTTCAAATAAAGGATTTGAACGAATATTCTCCCCAATGAGGTGAGGTGATGGACCACGTTATGGCCGATGTGATTACCAGCCAAAGGGATAAAGGGGACTGACTCCTTCGTGGCGTGGCTTACGGACCCTCAAAAGTGTTAATTCAAAACCAATATGCAAGCGTAGGAAAGGGCTTGATCCACTAATCCGATAGATGGATGAATCAATGAATTGAACCGCAAGAAATGATTCCTCTTCTTGTGAGCGAGCCTTCTTTCTTTATCTATGCCATGCGTACCTGAAACCATCCATCTACTCTAGGGGGGTGTACACAGACCTGCCGGATGGTAATTTTGACACCGCTCCCTTAGCTACACGTGGCGTGTCATGCAATAAGTAATTGATAAATGGAGTGTTACAAGGCTAATAGAATCGCTGGACAAAGAGCCTCTGATTCTTCACTTAAACAACCTATCTGCTCTTCGACTGGTGCTCTCACTTCCTTTTTCTTCTCGCAGAATGCTCCTTCTAGCAAAGAGGAGCAAGGGCCGGCACTCCTTACTTGCCGCTAATCCTTTGCATCAGAAGAGACACGAGCACAGGTAAAGGGCAGAAGTCTATCTTCACTTTTCCTGTAAACGACTCATCGCTTTGAAAGCTTTCACGTGGGTAGCATTGGATTAGTGAGCGGTGTGACTTTTCGCCATGCCCGGGATGGAGCTCTTTACTGTAAATCCTTATTAAGTTAAGAATCGCACAAGGTATGGTATAACAAATGGGAGGAATAAGCGCAATAGCCATCGAGTCCCCGACCCAACTCTTTAAATCAAAAGAAGAAGACGGGGAGCGAACGGGAAATTTGATAAAAGCTATTCCATTTCAGCTGCTCTTGTTCACGAATCCTTTTATAGTGGACTTGGCTAGAAAGCCTAAAAAAGAAAGCAACAAGTATACACTGGGAATAAAGCTCTTTTCGCGACTCCGTTGCTGGTGGACTGCTTTCAAGGGCTAGAATAGAAAGAGGGAAGGAATCCAATCTTGGAAGGCTTTTAAGGGAAGCCATTGAATCAAAGACACCTTCTACCGATACGTTAGATCTAACCTATACACAAATGAGGATGGGCGTGGTACATTCTGCGGCAGTTGACTCTTCTCCCCTTTTTAGGACTCGTGGAAGATCAAAAAGTTGCCGTGATGCCGGCTCTATTGAGCAAGTACATGATATAAGGCTACATCCCGTCCTCTGCCCCAATAGCCAAATCGAATCTTATCATAGTGATCGCCCCGAAATGGGAACTCCTGAATCTTTGTTTTTTTACTTTCATAATCCAACTGGTGTCATTAGAACACTTTACTTCACTTCGAGTTGCTCTGTCCCGCTGTAGCAAATAGGAATGAAATCAGTGTCGAGTGTAGGTTTAGTCAAGGAGAGGTCCGGGTTCCCATCTTCTTTTTACTTTCCTGGCGAGAAGGAGTAATAATAAATAGAATAAGAATAGAGATATAAGAATTGAACAAGTAGTTAAGTATTGCCAAGTCAAGGTCAAGTGCCCGTCCTCTTTTGCACTCAATGTATAGAGAGGTAGGTTTATTAATGATATATGCCGAAGCAGGAGTAGTAGTGGCTCCTTAGTAGCTTGGCTTACATACTTCATCTATACCATGGGCTCAATAATAAAGTAATTATCAATAAGAGTCGTTTCTTTCCCAAGTGGGTCAGCAACAAGTCTTGTTCTGTTGCGGTAAGCGGGTGTGGAGCTGGACTTTCAACCTTTGCTTTGCTTTTAGTTGTCGAGTTAGACTTCCAACAAGTAAGATTATAGATAAATGCATTATAAGGCGAGTTTCATTGATTTCCCATTTGGAATCAAAAAGGGTTTACAGCTCTTCTTCATTGAGTTGACAAACAATAAAACAAGGCATATTTAAGGGTCTTGTAGTTGGGGTCGATAACACCTCGAAGCAGGACTCGAAATGGTGCTTCTAAGCTAACACCTTTCTACTTTACAGCAGTTGAGCTACGTTAATATAAGGCTGATGTATATATAGTTGAAAGAATGGAATTGCAGCTTCCTTACCTGATCCAACAAGTCACTTTTCTTTCTAGCGTGAGATGTGCTTATGAATCAATTCCTTCGTAGTTGCTTGTCGGCTTTTGTAGCACCGCTTCTGGCTTAGGTTGGGTTGGCTCTGTTACTACTGACTCACAAATACGGATTTGATTCTTTCAGCTTGTTTCTATAAAGTAATATGACCAAGATGTACACCCGACAAACACCCAACTCGTTTGCTCCTTAGAAAGAACTGGAAGGGCTGGAGCACCAAATATCTTTTTTATTCTATTGAGATGAAAATGAATTCATGTATATGAGTCTTGTGAATCACATGAAAATAAACATGATGAATATTTTATAAAATTAGCTTCATGTTTCTCTCATATTCAATGATTTCTCTTGCCAAACCTTTACTTGCTTTTGCCGAAGATCTATATTGATAAAACAAGATGAGTATAAACTCACATCAAATCACTTGAAATGTATAAACACAGAAAAATGAGAAATTACACTATCATGATGCTTGCTCGTACGATTAAAGTAATGCATTTATGAAGATCGAATTTTAATGGAGCCCTTTCACATGACAACTAGACAAGAATGTAGACTTTGACATTGCCTTCTTCTAATACAATGATGATTTTTCATATATAAAATATTGACGATACCTTATGTAATCATCATTGATAATAAAAGCCCTCTTGGTCTTTATGTCATGCTGTTTAATGATAATTTGTGATATCTTATGAATCTTATAAATTAAAATGATTTTGATGATATTTTCGTTTTTGAATATAATGCATGACATTTTCATATGAAAAAGTTGAACATTCTTATGAAAGATCAAATCACTTAAATTGAAACTCATAAAGATGAGAAAATGTATTGTCATGATATTTGATGCATATGATCTTGATGGATATAATGACAAACTTATGTTTTGAATTTCTACAATGATGGGATCCACATAAATGTTTGAACATACATTATGAAATCATCATTGAAATAAGATAAAAATACTAAAAGTTTGTTATCATGCTTAATGACTTTGTGATATCATATCTTGATGACAAACTCATGTTTAGGTTTTAAAATTTGATACTCATCTTTTGAAACATGAAACATATTATCATGATAAATTGAATCTCATGTCTTGGAATAATATGTTGCATTTATGCCTTGACAATTTTTATGATAAAGTTTGATTTTCAATTTTGATGAAAGGCAAGTGATAAATTCATTTATGATATTTTATAAATCATTAGAATTACGAATGAGATTTTGATGATACGGTAATGACTTTATTCATGTTATTAATCTCAAAAT
Organism: Musa beccarii; assembly: GCA_024322285.1. NCBI lineage: Eukaryota > Viridiplantae > Streptophyta > Magnoliopsida > Zingiberales > Musaceae > Musa > Musa beccarii. Next base: position 11,288,921 of record CM044400.1, read on the forward strand.
AATAATTTAATTATGAGTCATAAGTTGATAAATTGAGCTTGAATGATTTTTCTTTTAATGATTCTTGAATCTTCTAGAATTATGATTTGTTAAGACATATTTAATGCTTGAATCAAGTTCTAAAAGATTTCATTTTGCTATAAAGAAATTTTATTGAAATCATGATCTTGACAAATATGACTTGAAACTCTTTATAAATCAAGATCTTTTACCATGCTCCTTCCGTCTTATCAAAAGAAAATTCCTTAAATGAAATGTAACTTGTCTTTTGATTTCTCGGAATTCAATCCTTGAATTTTTATGAATTTGTGATCTTGATTCTTATGAAATGTGATCTTGATGAAAAATCTTATACTTGAATCAAGTTACTCTTTATGCTATATCTTTTTAAATGAATCATGAGTCTTATTATCATATATTTTATAATATAGAAATGACAAAGATTCTTTGGCTTGTATGTCTTATGTGGCAATTGAAAAATAGATAATTGAAAAGAAATTTGCCTTATGATGAATCAATGAATCATGACTTGATCTATGAGAATGATATGTTTTTATGCATCATGATTCAAGATAGTATACCCTTTATCATGAATTGATATTTGCCATGTAAGCCTTATACGATTGAAAATTTGATGAAAAAGAATTGTGCTTAATATTTGAATCATTGATTTATTCTTTTATCATGACTTAAAAATGAATGAAAAGAAAATATGTTAGCACTTGTAATCATGATTTGATCCTTAATATCGATATGCTTTCATATATCATGATTCTTGGTTGTATGACATTTATCTTGAATTAAAAATTGATAAATATGAATCTAGATCTTGCTAAAATGAAAAGTTATGAATCATGGATGATATCTTTTGGTTTTGATTCTTGTTGAATTTACATATTGATATCCTTCATGACATGATTTCTCATGTTTCAATATCATCTCGTATGCATCATGTGATGATTGATATATTGATTGATGCAAAATTATTTGATTGAGATAATATTCATCCCTTCTCTTTGACAAAAACAAAGGGGAGAAGATTTATTGCTTGCTTGTGCTTCAAAAGAAAAATTTTGCTAGCTTGAACATTGAGAAGCAAAGAGTTGCTATCTCAAGAGAGGCAAAAATCTTGCTCAATTTCACTTCTTCAAAATTGCTTACATTTTTGTTACAAATTATTGTTGAATCTTATGCAAGATTATTTGAAGTATTTTATCCTCCCTTTCTTTTGATGCTAACAAAGGGGAGAAAGTTTTTAGCTGAACATTGCAAAAATTTGCCATCTTGATTCCTACTTTGCAACTTCATGAGAAGCTAAGAATTGTTATATCAAATGATGCAAATATTGCTATCGTGAGAAACAAGGTGCAAACTTGCACATCTCAAGAAGCAAGTGAAAATTACCATCATTGCCCATCTTTGAAACTTGCTATGATTGAATGGTATAACTTAATGTTGTATTGCAAAATGTTGTATGATATTGTAAAAATCTGCATATCTTACAAAGTGCAAGCTAGTTTGTTGTAAAATCTGCATATCTTTTAAACTAGTTATAATAATACTTCTCCTTTTTGTTGATGACATAGGGGGAGAAGTAGATTGATGACTTCATGCATTGATTGAATATTTTATATTTGCATGATGGTTTGTTCTTATTTCACTACATGAATGATACATGTTACTTGGATTTGGGATAATCCAAGGGTTCTATCAATTGCATATTGATAGGGGGAGTTTGTGTTAAACTCCGGGGAGTTATGGTTAACTCAGTCAGTCATCAATTAGTTGTCATCATCAAAAAGGGGAGATTGTTGAATCTCGGATTTTGATGATGAAACTAATTGAGTGTGATTTGTGGTCTAACTGCGTTTTGAGTTATGCGGAGTCTACTATCGAAGCAGGATTGACTACGATAGGGATGAAGACGTAAAGCGAAACAAAGGGCCGAAGACAAGTGTGATGAATCGTTGGGAGTTCGAGTGTTCAAAGGAAGTCCGAAGATTCGTTGGGAGCATTGCCGGAACTGGCCGAGAACGAGTAGGAAGCTTGCCGAAGGGTTTTGGAAGTTCACGAGGTTCGTCGGAAGTTCGCTGAGCTTGCCAAAAAGATCGGAGCTTGCCAAAGAAGCTCTGGGAACTCGCCAAGATCATCGTGAAGTCCGAGAGCTTGCCGTGAGTCCGCGGAATGGTTTCCAGAAGGTTCGTCGGAAGATCGCTTCGGAAGTTGACCGGAAGCTCGCCGGAAGAAGTTGTCATGTGGACTTTGTAATAGCTTAGGAAACGTCTTTAAAATTCGTAGTTAGCACGTATTTTGGGTTAGGATTAGATAATCAAAGTGGGGGCCCATTGGGCCTTGATTAGGATGAGTTTGGGCCAAAATTTTGGCCCAAACTGAATCAACTACGCATGCATGCATGCTACGTGCATGCTGTAGCCTCGTAGCCTCTATCAGAAGCGAGCCCGGATATGTGAGGCTCTCACCGTAGCGAGCCCGACGGATCTTGTATCACGCGCCATCGTAGCGCGCCTATCGTAGCGAGCAAGGTAGCATCACCGCTGCTGCTGTGAGCTTAGTTATCTAGCCAGCGTAGTAGCACCGCTGGTCGGGCGGTAGCACCGCCAGTGCGTGGAAAGCCAGCGTAGAGCACCGCTTAGCCGGGCGGTAGAACCGCTGGGTGTGTCATCTGCCAAGACTTGATCAAGACGAAAAACTCAAAGGATTCAAATTTTTGGCTCCAAGTTTGGGCTCCAAATTTGAATCACTTTGAGGCTTATAAATACCCTTCCTTCCTTTTCACCTGAAAAACAACCCTTTTTGAGCAAGAAAAAGTTTGAGTCTTGAGCTTTTGAAGAGTTTGAAAAGTGTTATTTTCTTTGCTAAGTGTTCACCTTCTTCTTCTTCTTGAGAGATCTTGTACAAGTGTGAACATCTTGTAAAGGGTTGTAAAAGGGTGTTTGATCCTTCCTTTCAAAGGACTTGCTAGTGGAAGAGCGGAGCCTCATCGCAAAGGCTTCAAGAGTGGATGTAGGTCATTTGACCGAACCACTATACATCATTGTGTCCTTAAATGTGTGAGTGTTTATATTTCTGAATCATTTCATTTCTTGGCTGCAAGTTCATAGTTAGTTCCTTTTCACAAGCAATTACTTTCAAGTTCTCTTTCGTCGAATCGAAATCTTCCTACGAACTTGTGTTTTTTTGTAAATCGGTTTCAAGAATACGAGTTTAATCCGCTGCACTAATTCACCCCTCTTAGTGCCTTTTGATCCTAACAAATGAAAGGTTAAGGTGACCGCTCAAAAGGTTCCATTCATTATTTGAAATCAGAAGATCTACCTTCACATTGGGATGAGATTTACACTTGTAGTTCAATGAAGAAAGGGTGGGCAGTAGACAACAACAAGATATAATGGCAAATAATGAAACAACGAGAAAGAACTCCTCCATAATTAAACTTGGGCTCAAGGAAGCTAGATTGATACACGGATCCAGGCGTACCATGTCGTGCGTGCTCAAGAATTAGACCTCCGATAGCAGCATGATGGCGTTTTACTGAAAGAGTTTGGGTAGGGTATTCTCAAAGAGAAATAGGTAGTCGAGCTGTCTCTCTTTTCCCTCTGGGGTAAGCACGTAAACCTAAGCCAATCTGGCTTTCCTTGTGATAATCAAAGTGATAGAGATAGGGCGTAAATAAAGATAGAGAAAATATTGATAGGGAGAGCTCCCGTAAAGGCATACACACCATAAAAGGCATACACACCGTAAAGGCTTACGAGCATACGAGATTAATAAAATCAAGAAGAAAAGAGCCATTGAAACCTTAATCCATCCCAGGGAACATTTGATCTATCCAGCCAGAGATAGGTACATATCAAAATAAGGATAGCATCCACATTCACCACATTCCTGTTTGTTCGACATACCAATTGAACCTCGATCCAATCACCCCTTCTCTTTCGTTAGGGGCAGCATACCCTACTTTCTTTAGCCCACTATTTAACCTCTGAATCTTTTTGTTTGAGGGGAAGGCACCAAAGGTGAATTAGAGATCGGAGAGAATGAAAAGAAAAGTCGATGGGCAGGCTCGTATAAGTGCTCCAACTTTTGAAGTGTACTATTTCTATCTCTGATGTATGTTGATCTATCATCTTTATTGACTGTCGATCTATCATCTTTATTGACATATATATGACCCGAAGCACCTTCTAAGCTGACTGAGACAAGGCGTAAACCTCGCGATCGATCAAGGCGAGTCTGACTGATAAAGCTGGGGCGAAAGGGCCTAATCTCGCATCCTGGTCAAAAGCTCTGGCGTTAATACATAGCATAGCCTACCTTAGTGAGACAATAAGCGAACGACTGCTCAATAGCCGAAGACTGCGAGATAGCACACAAGCTGCCATAGACAGCCCAAAGAGAACTACGCATGTATAATCAGAAATAAGAGTATTGTGAGCTAGCACAATCAAGAGTTAGGAGCGAGACAGCAAGCAAGAGATTGAAAGAGAGTCCCAGCAAGCTACAATGGTCATAGCCAGATCCCCTTTTACCTAATTCAAGACAACCGGAGTTAGAGAGCCCAACCGAGCCGAGATCCACTTTAGATCAACACCGGATTTCTCGTCGACTTGACTGGCACTGAGGCAAGTTACTACTGAAGTTATTACAAGATATTCTGCTACTGTTCCTTGAGCTTTAAACTGAACCGCTTTTCTTTTATGCTTGGATTGGATGGACCACTTTGCGCTTAAGAATACTTCTTTCTTGCTAGTTGTCAGATTTACTTCTCTTATATTGGATTGTTATCGTCTTGTCTTGTCCGAATCGAATCTATGCCATCTAAGACGATTAACTGTCAATCTTCATAGTAAATTGAGCCGCTCGAACAAGAAAACCTTTCGAAAAATGACTTAAAGCCTCCCCCTTAAGTATTATATTCCCCCAGGCCAGCTCTTTTCCGCTTTCACTTGTATTGGTGATTGGTCTTTACTGGGTTTTTTAGTGTTAATCTAATTAGCTAAAGAATCATTTGCTATGCAGCTTTCTTTCATAATATATAATAGAGTTTCTACAAATTTATTCCATTAGCCAATAGTTGTTTCCTAGTCTCAACACCCCCAAAATAAAGCGCATCTTTCTTTCTTCTGGTAATGGCAAATAGAAATTCTCGTTCTGATGGATCATCTCGCTTTCTCTTTGCAGTTACTGGTTTGTGGATAGGGCGCTTATCCCCGTCTTCTTTCCTATAAAGAAGCATCCTTCCCTTGAGCAAAACTGTCCTACCGTCCTACTTCCCTTCCAGCTCCTCTCTTCTTGTTCGATATCGCTTCCCCCCCCCTTGTCAATCTCCTCTCTTAGCGTTCTAATGTATCAATCGGTCGAGCTGTATCGGTCAACGGTCCTGTTCCAGCATTGGCGCATAACGGGAGGCTAGCTCAGTGGATTACCATTCCTTTAGTTCTTTAGTTTAGGAGTGAATGATTTCTCACTTTCCATTCGTATTAAAGAGAAGGCCATTTGGATTATTTCGTGTAATAAATGATGAGGTTTTGACCCGATGTTACTAATAGCAAGTAGGGACCCAAGTAATCAGATCGGGTATCGCCAAGTAGGAATCCCCATTCTCTGGTCATTTTCTCTTTCTTCAGCCGAGGTATGTGCTTTTCCTTTTCGTTTTAGGTTATACCATTTTGAGTTTCAACATTCTAGAGTCCCATCCTTGTCGCTAGGTTAGTTAAGAAAATACCTTTTGATCTAATACAGCAATGCTTGCATCACGAATATGGATTGTTCCCATTATTATTGGATTGTTTGTTCTCTTTCTTTCAAAGAAGACTCTCCACTATAATACGAGTTATTGTACGACCAACCAAGCGCTTCAAATAAAGGATTCGAACGAATATTCTCCCCAACCGAGGTGAGGTGATGGACCACGTTATGGCCGATGTGATTACCAGCCAAAGGGATAAAGGTGCTGAAAGCCTCCTTCGTGGCGTGGCTTGCGGACTCGATAAAGTGTTAATTCAAAACCAATATGCAAGCGTAGGAAAGGGCTTGATCCACTAATCCGATAGATGGATTCATCAATGAATTGCACCGCGGGAAATGATTCTTCTTCTTGTGAGCGAGCCTTCTTTCTTGATCTATGCCATGCCTACCTGAAACCATCCATCTACTCTAGGGGGTGTACACAGACCCGCCGGATGGTCATTATGACACCGCTCCCGACGCTACACATGGTGTGTCATGCAATAAGTAATTTCTAAATGGAGTGTTACAAGGCTAATAGAATAGCTGGACAAAGAGCCTCTGATTCTTCACTTAAACAACCTATCTGCTCTTCGACTGGTGTTCTCACTTCCTTTTTCTTCTCGCAGAATGCTCCTTCTAGCAAAGAGGAGCAAGGGCCGACACTCCTTACTTTCCGCTAATCCTTTGCTTCAGAAGAGACACGAGCGCAGGTAAAGGGCATAAGTCTGTCTTAACTTTTCCTGTAAACGACTCATCGCTTTGAAAGCTTTCACGTGGGTAGCATTGGATTAGTGAGCGGTGTGACTTTCCGCCATGCCCGGGATGGAGCTCTTTACTTGAAATCCTTATTAAGTTCAGAATCGCAAAAGGTATGGTCTAACAAATGGGAGGAATAAGCGCAATAGCCATTTAGTCCCCGACCCAACTCTTTAAATCAAAAGAAGAAAGACGGGGAGCGAACGGGAAATTTGATAAAAGCTATTCCATTTCAGCTGCTCTTGTTCACGAATCCTTTTCTAGTGGACTTGGCTAGAAAGCCTCAAAAAGAAAGCCAGAAGTATACGCTGGGAATAAAGCTCTTTTCGCGACTCCGTAGCTGGTGGACCGCTTTTCAAGGGCTAGAATAGTAAGAGGGAAGGAATCCAATCTTGGAAGGCTTTTAAGGGAAGCCATTGAATCAGGTGTCGTAAGTAATAAAAGACACCTTATACCGATATGTTAGATCGAACCTATACACAAATGAGGATGGGCGTGGTACATTCTGCGGCAGTTGACTCTTCTCCCCTTTTGAGGACTCGTGGAAGATCAAGAAGTTGCCGTGATGCCCGCTCTATTGAGCAAGTACATGATATAAGGCTACATCCGGTCCTCTGCCCCAATAGCCAAATCCAATCTTATCATAGTGATCGCCCCGAAATGGGAACTCCTGAATCTTTGTTTTTTACTTTCATAATCCAACTGGTGTAATTAGAACACTTTACTTCACTTCGAGTTGCTCTGTCCCGCTGTAGCAAATAGGAATTCAATCAGTGTCGAGTGTAGGTTCAGTCAAGGAGAGGTCCGGGTTCCCATCTTCTTTTACTTTCCGGGCGAGAAGGAGTAATAATGAATAGAATAAGAATAGAGATATAAGAATTTCACAAGTAAGTAGTTTAGTATTGCCAAGTCAAGGTCAAGTGCCCGTCCTCTTTTGCACTCAATGTATAGAGAGGTAGGTTTACTAATGACATGGAATCTAAAGCATAAGCATCAGATGCAGGAATGGATCTTTAGTTGAAAGAGAAGATATATGCCGAAGCTGGAGTAGTAGTGGCTCCTTAGTTGCTTGGCTTACTCGGTAACACCGGAACCTGTATCCTTACTTCATCTATACCATGGGCTCAATAATCAAGTAATTATCAATAAGAGTCGTTTCTTTCCCAGGTGGGTCAGCAACAAGTCTTGTTCTGTTGCGGCAAGCGGGTGTGGAGCTGGACTTGAAACCTTTGCTTTGCTTTTAGTTGTCGAGTTCTACTTTCAACAAGTAAGATTATAGACGTAAATGCATTATAAGGCGAGTTTCAATTAGTAATTTCCCATTAGCAGAGTAACACGAAGGAATCAAAAGAGGGTTTACAGCTCTTCTTCATTGAGTTGGAACAGACAAACAATAAAACAAGGCTTACTTTATGTTAAGGGTCTTGTAGTTGGGGTCGATAACACCTCGAAGCAGGACTCGAAATGGAACTTCCCGCTTCTAAGCTAACACCTTTCTACTTTACTTCAGCAGTTGAGCTACGTTAATATAAGGCTGATGTATATATAGTTGAAAGAATGGAATTGCAGCTTCCTTACCTGATCCAACAAGTCACTTTCTCTTTCTAGCGTGAGATGTGCTTATGAATCAATTCCTTCGTAGTTGCTTGTCGGCTTTTGTAGCACCGCTTCTGGCTTAGGTTGGGTTGGCTCTGTTACTACTGACTCACAAATACGGATTTGATTCTTTCGAGCTTGTTTCTATAAGTGAGTAATATGACCAAGATGTACACCCGACAAACACCCAACTCGTTTGCTAATTAGAAAGAGGGTTGGGTTGGTGGGGCCCCTGCTACCTTTTACTGGAAGGGCTGGAGCACCAGCAATGTCCCTTAATGCCCCGCGCCCGGCTTTACCTCTTATCTCCTACTCCTTGGTTACCTACTTCCTTATAAGATGAAACAGGAACTGCTTTCTATACTTAAGTGCACCTTGCTTCAGAAGCACAAAGATACTCCCCTCCAGAGCCCTGCCCTAATCTAATGCGATGTGTTACTTCTCTTAATTCTCTATATCAACACCTTAGCGCTTCATAAGTTCTCTACTCATATTCAGGCAGTACAGATGCGCTTTCGCCAACACCTTTACTTCCCGCTTCATTGCCGAAGATTCCTACTTATTAGATAGATATGCACAAGATAGAGATTATTAAATAAATTATTTGTTTTACTTCTCAGATCAACTGTCTTGACTGCGCTGTTAAGGGTAATGTATAAACAAGAGGTAAAGTCGTAAACTACAACTGATTGTTCTGCTCTCGCTCCTTGCCTTGCTCGGGTACGATTAAAGTCTCCTATAGTGCATTAAGTATGAAGTAATCGAATTTGTAACTACAGCGCCTAGCCCTTTCACCTGACATCCGGCTGCTGATCTCGTAGACAAGAATGTAGACTTTGACATTGCCTTCTTCTACTGATTCATATGAGGATTTAGCTCCTGCGCTGATGCTTTAATATAAAATATATGACGATACAAGCGCCTTAGCGATAACACCTCTTGTCCCGCATCAGGTCAATCTGGTGTAAAAGCCCTCTTCCTCTTTATCTAAGTGTAACCCATCCCCTGTTTAACAGAGCTAATGAAAAATCCATCATGAAAATACTCTATCGGCTGTTGAAATGCTTTGTAGCCCTGTCATCTTTACCCCTCTTGACTGTACCGTAGGGAAGCTGTGTATTTACAAGCTATTATACCACGTGTTCGATACGAAAGATTCCATTCAGTATTAGAGAAGCCTACTGTAGATTCCAAGTAATAAGCTATAAGTTAAGTTTAGTTGCTAAGGGTAGCTTGGCTGTTGCAAGTATAGTTCCATAGGCAGGATCAGTAGAATGCAATGCAGCAGGATCAATCAGGTCCAGACTCAGTTTCAAGAGAAGGGTAAACATATAGCGCATTAAACTCCAAAGTCATAATATAGTATCTAATTTCGGGTTATTACAAAATTCCTGTCTCCTTCTCAGCGTTCCGGAAGTTTCGGTTCCAGTTCCATTCCCTGTTTTCTTCCTCTGCGCAACAAGACTCAGTGCGTTAGTTAGCCTTATGCGCAAAGTTCCAGTCTTGTCCTGTTTGACTCTTTGCACTATAATCAATGGCCAGTGAATGATTTGTTTTCCTCGGTCCCGTCCTCGGCGCTATAAGACTCCGTTTTCAGCGTTTGTTAGTGAGGTTGGTTAGGGAAGGAAAGGAAAGGTTCTATTCGCCCTGCCCTGTTCGACTCAGAAGAATCCGCGTATCAAGGTTAAGTTCCAGGAAAGTCGATGAGAGAGAGAGAGAGAGAGAGAGAGAGAGAGAGAGAGAGAGAGAGAGAGAGAGAGAATCAGCTGTTTCAGTTGAAAGAGAAGCTGTGTATTTACAAGGATCAATGCCAGGAAAAGAGGCTGTGCCGAGTTATTAAGCGGAAAGTGTAATTCTGGTTTTGTCATATGGCAAGCCCTCTTCAGCAGGAGATCTGGTTGCAACACTCGCCAACACCTAAGGAGACGACACTTCAGTACCACCGCGCTTCAATAGCCAATAGTCCACCCTGAACCCGGATATAGCACCAATAACTGATCTCACAGCTAATGATCCAGATCCTATTTAAAAGATCTTGAAACGGAGTCTGATCTGGTAGACTCGACTTTCCCTGCTTCTGATCAATAGGAATCCCAATATGCTTCTAAACAAATAGTTGATACAGCGCTCTTACTTCCGAACTAGGCGAACAGAAAGAGCTGATCCTAACGATGAAATTGGATACTTTGACTGATAGCTGTAGAAGATCATCTTGCAGCCAAATCTTTGACTTGAGTATATAGAGCATGTGGTATATAAGTGAGTCGATACCCCCCACCAAAACTGGACTTGCGCTCGCTGACTCCTCAGACTTTACCTTAGGAGAGCTTATTTCTATTGAAGATTGCACTCTAACCTTTCTCTCCACTAAGTCTTGCCCTCTCTCGACAAGCAAGGAAAAGCACCAACACTCGAACCGATTGCAACTGACTTTGAATCATCTACTACTGCAAGATGTGGCTCTGCTCTAACTGCTTTACTTTGAATCATCTACGACTACAGGAACTAAAGGATATGCCAGCTGGCTCCAGAAAATTACCACAGGTTAATTTGACAACCCAATAAAGATAATAAACAGAAAAGAATAAAAGAAACAGGAAAACCGAATTTACGTGATTCGATCAATTGACCTACGTCCACGGACAAAAGGAGGAGTAAATCTTTACTAAAAATGGGACAATTACAAATGCCTTAGGAAATTATTCCTAAGCGATAAAGCACCTGAAACTACTAAACAAGAAAAGTCCAAAAGTTTAATATGGACTTAATGAAATTAAATCCAAAACGGCTTTTCTTGTGATGCCTGTGATGCATCTAGCTAGAAAGCTTAGACCCATTTTTATAGCATCAATAGGGGATAGGAAATATGGTTTTCCAGATGTGGGACTAAAGGACTTGCCAAACTAACAAATCTCCACCTTGGCATGCCTTAACAAAACTTGCTCCACCTTCTTCACAAAAGCCCCAACGGGCAATCATCAACAATGAATACCAACCAAGTCCAAGCACTGCTTGAACTTGTAAACCGGAAGAGGCTTCATAAGCATATCAGCTGGATTGTCCTTCGTATGAATTTTCTGAACAAGGACCTTTCCCTCGGCAATGGTATCTCGAATAAAATGAAACTTCACATCGATGTGTTTCGTCCTCTCATGATACATCTGGTCTTTAGTCAAATGAATAACACTTTGACTATCACAGTAAATTGTAGTAATACCTTGATGCTGACATAATTCGCTAAACAAACCTCTTAACCATAAAACTTCTTTGATCGCCTCTGTCACTGCCATATATTCTGCCTCTGTAGTAGATAAAGCCACGACAGGTTGTAAAGAAGCTTTCCAACTAACTGCACAACCGCCAACGCAAAATACATAGCCTGTCAGAGATCTTCGTTTATCAAGATCCGCAACATAATCAGAGTCGACGAAACCAATCATAGTGTTATGATTTTTTCCAAACTCCAAACAAGCATCTGAAGTCCCTTTTAAGTATCTGAGAATCCACTTCACAGCCTGCCAATGTGTTTTACCTGGACAAGACATATATCTACTAACCACACTAACTGCTTGTGAAATATCTGGACGAGTACAGACCATTGCATATATAATACTGCCGATAGCACTGGAATATGAAACTTTCACCATATATTCTTCCTCTTCAACTGATTGTGGTGACTGAGTAGCAGATAGCCGAAAATGGCTAGCAAGAGGAGTACTCACTAGCTTAGCATTTTTCATGCCAAACCTCTCCAAGACTTTCTTGAGGTAATTTTTCTGGGTCAGAAATAATTTTCTAACTCCTCGATCTCTTTTGATCTCCATGCCAAGAATCTTCTTAGCTGCTCCCAAATCTTTCATTTCAAATTCACTATTCAGTTGCATTTTCAAAGTGTGAATTTCTGACAAATTCTTAGCTGCAATAAGCATGTCATCAACATAAAGTAACAAATACACAAAAGAGCCATCATTTAACTTTTGGAAGTAGACACAACTATCATACATGCTCCTTGTGTAATCATGACCCAACATAAATGAATCAAACCTCTTATACCACTGTCTTGGAGACTACTTCAATCCATACAAGGATTTCTTTAATAAGCAAACATGGTCTTCCTTACCGTCAACTTCAAATCCATGAGGTTGCTCCATGTAAATTTGCTCTTCAAGTTCACCATATAAGAAAGCTGTCTTGACATCAAGTTGCTCTAATTCCAAATTATATATAGCAACTAAAGCAAGCAAAACACGAATAGAGCTATGTTTAACAACAAGTGAAAATACATCATTAAAATCAATACCATGTACCTGACTATAGCCCTTTGCAACCAATCGTGCTTTGTACCTTGCATCTTCAACCCCTGGAATACCTTCCTTCCTTTTGAAGACCCATTTGCATCCAACAATTTTTTTACCCGAAGGCGGCTTCACAAGATCCCAAGTTTTATTATGATGGAGAGATTCAATTTCTTCATTCATCGCAATCAACCACTTAGCGGAATCATCACAAGAAATCGTGATCTCGAGTAGGTAGAAGGCTCACCAACTCCACCTATTTCTTCTGCAACAGACAAAGCATATGCAACCAAATTTGCATATCTTTGTGGTGGTCGAATATCTCTCCGTGGTCTATCTTTTGCTATGGAATATTGCTCTTCCTCTGGATCATCTTCGTCAGTAGACTGGGGACCATCTACTAGCATTCTTTGAGTAGAAGAGTTCAACTGAAGAGAATCAGAACTACCAATCTCAAGCTCCACCTGCTTCTGTACACTATCATTTGTACAACTAATAAATTCCTCTTTGGAAGATAACATAGATAATTCATCAAAAGTAACATCTCTACTTATTATAAATTTTGGGGATTTGGGATCAGGGCACCATAATCTGTATCCTTTTACCCCATAAGCATACCCAAGGAAAATGTACTTTTTAGCTCGAGGTTCTAATTTTCCTTCATTTACATGCATGTATGCTGGACACCTAAAAATTTTAAAATCAGAATAATCAGCAGGAGTACCTGACCAAACTTCCTCTGGAGTTTTAAAATTAAGTGCCGCAGAAGGAGCGCGGTTAACAACGTAACATTCAGTATTAATCGCCTCTGCCCAAAAGTCCTTTGTCAACCCTGCATCCTTTGTCAACCCTGCATTTGAGATCATACATCTTGCTCTTTCTAAGAGTGTTCTGTTCATGCGTTCGGCCACACCATTTTGTTGAGGCGTCATCCTAACAGTGCGATGCCGAATAATTCCTTCATTTTTGTAGAATTCATCAAAGTCACCTTCACAAAATTCCATACCATTATCTGTTCGAAGCCGCTTAATCTGTTTACCTGTTTGCTTCTCAATCAAAGCCTTCCATTGTTTAAAGGTTAGAAAAACATCATTTTTATGCTTCAGAAAATAAACCCAAACTTTCCTGGAATAATCATCAATGAAAGTCAATATATACCAGCACCACCCTTAGATGAACACAATTTGGACCCCAAAGGTCCGAATGAATATAGTCAAGAGTACCTTTTGTTTTATGAATCGCTTCGAGAATTGAAGCTAACTCTTTTCTGCTTTCCAAAAATGCAATGTTCACAAAAATCTAGTGGCCCAATACTCTGTCCACAAAGAAGACCTCTTTTGCTCAATATACTCAAACCTTTTTTGCTTATATGACCCAAACGCATATGCTATAATTTGGTGATGTCAGAATCAGACAATGATGATGACGAGACTGCAACTAAGCCTGTGACAGTAGTTCCCTGCAAAATATACAAGCTACCAGACCTACAAGCTTTCATAACAATAAGGGAATTTCTAGAAACTTTCATAACTCCACCTTCAGCTGTGTATTTGCACCCAAGAGCCTCTAGGGTGCCTAAAGAGATGAGATTCTTTTTCAAATCAGGAACATGTCTAACATTAGTGAGCGTCCTCACAATACCATCATGCATTTTAATTCGGATTGTGCCTTTACCAATAACATCACACGCAGCATTATTGCCCATCAAAATAATTCCACCATTACAAGATTCATATGTGGAAAACAAATCCCTACTGAGACACATGTGATAAGAACAACCCGAATCTAAAATCCATTCATTTTTAGACCTTGTCCTGTCATCAGTAGCAAAGAAAATATTTCCAAAATTCTCATCAGCTGCAACACTAGCTTCAGCGGACTCAGTAGTTTTCTCAACAATTTTTTCCTTTTGCTTTAATTTATTTTTCAATTTAAAGCAATCAGCCTTAATGTGCCCTATTTTATGACAATATCTGCACTCCAAATTTCTATATCTGGATTTAGATCTAGATTTAGATCTACTACTGTCAAATTCTCTTTTATCAGTTCTACCCCTGACAACCAGACCCTCGGCCTGATTTTCTCTATTCTCCCCAGTGATATCCCTATCAATCTGCTCCTTAGATTTTAATGCAGATTTAATTTCCTGATACGAAATTATTTCTTTTCCATAAATCATTGTATCATGGAAATACTTAAAAGATTGGGGGAGAGAACACAAAAGTACTAGGGCCTTATCCTCATCATCAATCTTTGCATCTATATTCTCCAAATCCATAACTAAAAAATCAAATTTATCAAGATATGAGATTATAGATGTACCTTCACTCATTCGAAGCATATACAAACTCTGCTTCAAGTAGAGACGGTTCTCCACTGTCCTCTTCATATACAAGGCTTTAAGCGTATCCCACATGCTCTTAGCCGTAGTCTCCGTAGCTACCTCTCGTAAAACCTCGTCAGAGAGATTTAGAATAATGATAGATCGAGCCTTCTTATCCATACCTGTAAAATCTTCCTCTGACATGCCATATGGAATTTTCTCAGCTCCCTGTAGTGCCAAATCAACTCTGTCTTGAACCAGAATAGCCTCCATCTTAAGCTGCCACATGCCGAAGTTGACATTTCTGTCGAATTTCTCGACAACAATCTTTGTTATTGTCATTATTGCCAAAAGATCCCAAAACCAAGCTCTGATACCAGTTTGTTAGAGCTGGCCCCAGGAAATTACCATAGGGTAATTTGGCAACTCAATAAAGACAATAAACAGAAAAGAATAAAAGAAACAGGAAAACCGAATTTACGTGGTTCGGTCAATTGACCTATGTCCACGGATGAAAGAAGGAGCAAATCTTTACTAAAAATGGGACAATTAAAAATACCTTAGGAAATTATTCCTAGGCCATAAAGCACCTGAAATTACTAAACAAGAAAAACCCAAAAATTTAATATGAACTTAATGAAATTAAATCCAAAGCGGCTTTTCTTGTGGTGCTTGTAGTGTATCTAGCTAGAAAGTTTAGACCCCTTTTTATAGCATCAATAGAAGATAGAAAATCTAGTTTTCCAGACGTGGGACTAAAGGACTTGCCAAACTAACACTCAGCTCTAGTATTTGCTTGTTTACTTTGCGGTTTTGTTACCTTAAGGGAAATAAGGCAAGGCAATTCGAGTCACCAACACGGATAAAAGTAGCCAAGGCTTCGGCAGTTTATCGTTTCGTTCTAAAATTCCACTATTCATTTGCTTGTCGAGTAGATTCTAGCTTCCTTGAGACTATTCCTTGGAAACAGCTTATCAGCTTACTTTTGCCAACACTGCTTTACTTTATCGACACAGTAGAAATCCAATCTTGATATTTATACGATTAAACTCGAACTATACTTGTTGAACCATTTACTGCTGCCGACTTAATCACAACATCTAGACTTCGCCCCCAAAGATATGAGTATGCACGGCGCTTCAATCGACGACTCACTACTCGGTAACTGAAGTACCATATTCTAAGTTGGGCATCTGATTCACTTATTTGTACACCTGACTTATCATCTACTGCTGTATCTGGGTCTGCTCTAACAGATTCCTTTATCGCTGAAGAAGGTAGTTTAGGCCTCTTTCTCGTTGTTTAAGCTCCGGTAAACTCCAATTATAGCTCATCTGCAGAGTGGGCATGATAAAAAGGAGATTATGCCGAACTAGACCAGGACATTCCTCTGTTTCAGATACTTATCCAGCTGATATGGTCGATTCCACTCATTGATTAAAGCAATACACTGTCTTCAAAAGAAGATTGATTGAGAAGCTCTGCATCGCTTAAGTCTCAAGTTGAAAGGGTCTAGTGGATCTCGCCCAAAAGCATCCTTTCCTTTCTTTAAAATACGAGTTCCATTCCAGGTGTAATCCCAGCTCGAGTGTTTTATCTTAAACAGAAGTAGGATCAGAGGATGGATCATCAGTGTAATTCTTTGTTGTTTGATCCACTAGAGGTGGATAATATTACCAACAATATCTATACTATGCTACTTATATGATTTTAAGTTGACTGAAAAGCATTAAGTATTACCAGTCCCAACGTAAGCTCCACAGTGGGAAGGTGCAGTTCCAGGTAAAGTTTCAAGTGTCGTTTCTTTGGGTGTTAAAGTTGTCTACTCGATAGGTGCTTCTTCAGCGGTAAGTGAATTGCCAGTGACAGTTTTTTTCATCAATGAGATCATCTGCAGGTGAGAGTTAGAGTTTAATCTACGAGATCAGTTTCGTCTTCCAAGTATTGTTCCAGTTCGAGAATCCGCAGTGCTAGTTTCTTTGGGAGCTAGTGTTGGCTTAGAGTCTCCTTTTTAATCCTACATAGAATCAGTGGTGAAAAAGCTTTAAGCAGAAGGAAAAGGTGCTTTGAAACTAGAACCCGAGTTAGGTGATGATTGTGCTTGTGTCTAAGGCTTTAGCCCCTTGTACACGAGTGGAGTGAAGAACTTCCTCAGCACCGTGGAAGTGAAGTGGAGAGAGATGAGGTGCTAGTTTGTATTAAGAAGCCGTTCTTGAGTTCTTATCGAGGAGATCATTAGTAGTTATCAAGTAGTCTGCAAGCAATATCTAAAGCTACGGATCTGAGGCAAAAGTTAGATAAGAAGCGAATCCGGATATCATGCAAGCGAAGCGGGTAAGGTAGTTTGGTGTAGATTTTTTGGTAAGAATAAACTGGATCTGTATCTGAAGCCAAAGAAGGAGAATAATTGGAATTTAGACTCAACAACTTTAGCACTAAACTTTACCTCGAACAGCATTAGCTCCAGCAGTTTATAATTATGCCCGAAATTCTGGATACTCTGACTTTGGCACAGCCTCTTATCTGTTGCTGCTTATCCTACTGTTGATCTTGTTCCTACTACTTATCCAGCTTCTGCTGCAGATCTTGCTTTGCTGACTTGATAACTCCACTTGAATACGTAGACACAAACAATAAGTTCACTTTCTTCACCGACTTAACTATCAACCCAACCGTCCAGAGCAAGTCTAGATTTCGTATCGGGCGTTAGGTAGCTTAGCGGAGGAAGCCCATAATCAGTAAAGGCAAGAGGTGAACGTTACCAAATTATATATGTGTGGAAAGCTCTCTATTTATTCATATTCAACAACTCCTGTTAGCGCTGTCAAGACAGTTGAGTCTTCAAGAAAACAGTCATCTTTCGATTCCACGAGTAGTGCCGAGTAAAGTAAACAGCGTAATAAATACGGAATTGACAGTCGATCGAGCGCCAAAGAGAAAGAACTATCCTTCCTTTGAGACGAAAACCATATTTGAAGGGAACTTGCGCCAACAAACACGTATTACTTTCGAGCAGCCTCTGATTCTTAGGAAACTTTGGATTATCTTTCCACTAAAGAAGCTAGATCGTCGGCAGAAGAAGTGAGATCATAATCATAGGAACTAGCCAAAAGGTAGTAGAGTAAGGTTTCCAGTGTTGGCGACGAGAATGGACTATTTGAATGGAAAGTAATCCGTGTTGGCACCGAGCGAAGAAATCGTATCAAGGAGTTGTTAACGAAAGTATTGTTGTCGGTGAAGAATCAGAAAGGCAGGATAGTTTCAGCGAAGTGCGAGTTAAGTCCTCATGCGGTACGTCAACTGCTAAAGTCAAGTTTAAAGAAGCTGTGTGAGTTCCAGAAGACTACGAAGAAAGGATTTGTTCAGTGTCTTTACTTTTTGATCTATACGGCGTTTGACGTCTCCGAGTCCTTTGCTTGAACAACTGTGGTTCTTCCCCCACATAGCGGTAACCAAACAGCTTACTCTATTCAAGAAGCAAAGGAACAAGCCATATATTCATTCGAGTTTAGAGGTGCCTATCTATATTTAGCTTACTTTTGGGGCGCTAACACATGTTGTTGTTGCCTTGTTGGGTTAGGTTCTTCCTTCATTCATATTAGTTGTTGACTCAATTCGTAAGGACAGAAGCCAGGGCGAAAGCAACAGAATTCAGTACGCTCGCAAGAAACAAGTGCCAATGGGAATTGAGAGATATCAGATGCCAGAGTATTATAGTAAAGCAGGTTGGGTTTTTACCTTCTTATAGTTTACCTTATTATATTATATCTTTTAGTTTACCTTATTATATATCTTAGTTAGCGAGTTACTTCATCAGCATTAGCTTACTTTTGTCTTTTGTGGCGCTAGGCAAGCTCCTTCTTTCTGATCTGGACACGAAGGGGCGTAGCGGTAGCATTCGTAAGGCCTAAATCAATTCCTTTCTTTTGCCCGAGTGCGTGAGCTTCGGTGTTTGAACAAGCAACCAGGGAAATATGTGAAGTAGTTAAATGAGGCGGGAGCCTGCCTCAACTCAAGCAAGAGTTCAAACAAATAATGGTGCAGTGCAAGAGCAAGCACAAGGGCGCCTGTAGATGCAACGATAACACGGGGCCCACCTTCGCCTTAGTGCATTAGTTGAGTTTCGGTTCTTTTTAAGAGGGTTGGTTGTTACTAATTATAATATGTCCGGCGCATCTCAAATCTATTCTTTTTGCTTTATAGGAGTAGGTGATAGTAGATAAGATTTCCTCCAACTATATGAGGAAAACTCTCTAGTTGTTGAGGGAAATCCTTCCTAATCTCTCTAGTTGTTGAGGGAAATCCTCCCTCTTAATCTGTATAAATAGACCTCCTATTGTATTGATCAAGATATACTTTTACAATTACTTTTCATCTTATCATGGTATCAGAGCACTTGCATTAAGTAAGAGTTTTTTTCTTTCCGCTGTCCAGCGATAGCGTCGACACTCCTGGCCGCCTCCTCCTCTCGCTGCTGCGGCAGGACATCCTCTCGCTCCTCCGCCTCCTCCTCCGGTGCCTCTTGTCGATCCGGGCCTCCACCAAGTAGAGGAACGCCTTGCCCATCGCAGCGGACACGAAGATCCGCCCGCGTCGTGTTGAACGACCGATCTCCGTATCCAATCGTCGTCACCGACAGGTACACGGCGTTCATCCAGTCGAGATTCTCCAGCAAGCGGAGCACCACCGTCCCCACCCGATAGAGAGCGGGACGACCCGACCGCCACCCTTTCTACTTTGCAGTGCAGATTCGCATCCGCCGCATCGTGAGATCGCCACCCAACGACCATGAGACGCCGTGCGGATCCGCATCCGCCTGATCTGCGAGATCGCCACCCAAGCGATCGCAGCAAGCCTCGGCGGCGTCATCCACTATCGCGCTAGCCCCTTTTCTCGGCGAAGCGAGCACTCTCTCGCCTCGCGACCACCACAGATAGCCTCGCCAACACTACCCAGCAGCTTCCACCGGCAGAGAGAGGCGCCAGAGCGGGCGGCCGCCCAAAGATCCGGAGGATCCGCGGCCTCCTTCCCCCTCTCCACCGCTGCCGCTACTAGTGACCATTGACGCTGTCGCTTCTTCAAACCACCGCAGAGAGCGTGCGGTGTGATGCAAACAGGACAGCGCCACTGATCTCCGCCTCGGCGCTCTCTTCTGACGAGAACGCTCTCTCCCGCCGAACTCCACCAAATGGTGCGATCTGCACCGGTTGAGTCTTCGACGCATCGTATCATCAAATGGCTTCATCATCTACTTCCAATACTCCAGTCATTGTCCCTGCAGGGAACAATAGCAGTTCTCAACCTCCAAGCCTCATCACTATCAATGCTGCGGCACTCATTCCTTTCAAGTTATCCAAAAGCGGAAATTATGCATCTTGGCGTGCCCAATTTTCTAATCTTCTATTTGGATATGACCTTATAGGTTACATCGACGGCTCTCTCCATTGTCCGCCTACAGTGCTCAACAGCCCAGGAGGATCTAGTCCAATACCAAATCCAGCTCACAAACTGTGGTTACGTTAAGACCGTCTCATCCTCCAAGCCATTCAAGCCTCCGTCACTGGGTCCGTCGCCCCACTAATATCTTCATGTATGACTGCTGCAGAAGCATGGTCCAAGTTGCAAACGACATTGGCAAATCGCTCTCGCGACTCGCATGCTCGGACTCTTATCCAATCTGATGAAAGTGAACCAAGAGGGAAGTACTATTGCTGATTACTTACAAAATATCAAAGTGATCATCGATGACTTAACTTTGATAGGTCATTCCCTCAGTGAAGAAGAAGTCCTCGTTCATACACTTAATGGCCTAGGGGATGAATACAAAGAATTGGCAGCCGCAATTCGAGCACGTGACTCTCCAATATCATTTGAAGAACTTTATGACAAGTTGACCAACTACGAGACATATTTGAAACGCGACGATAGGCTGCCCGGACCAACTATCACAGCTCAAGTCAGTCATAAATCCAAGAGGAAGAGCAACCAATACAATAAGCACGTCAATCACGATCCGACAAAGCTGCCTCCTGACCCTATAGGTTCCACACCAAACCCCTCTCATCCACATTATTAACACTTTCATCCTCATCGTCAAGGTGATATCCCCTATAATCATCAGCACTTGCGTCCTAACCTCAGCGGCCATCGCCGAATCATCTATCAGTTGTGTGATAAGATCGGACACTCCGCGAAAGTCTGTCGCTCTCGACCTCAACTTCCTGCTCCAACACAGTGGCCTCAAGCCAATCTCACAACTCCTCCGACGACTAGTCAACCCAATTGGATTGTGGACTCTGGTGCATCACATCACATCACCTTCGATCTTCAGAACTTGTCTGTCCACAACAACTATGGCGGCGATGAGGATGTCATCATCGGTGATGGTAAAGGACTTCCTATCACTCATACTAGTTCCACAATGCTTAATTCACTCACCACAACATTCACACTTGATGATGTTTTGTGTGCACCCCACATCAAAAGAAACCTTATTTCTGTCTCTTAATTCTGCAAGTAAAATAATACCTCCATTGAATTTTTTCCTGACTCCTTTCTTGTCAAGGATTTGAGCACGGGGGCATCCTTAGTCCAAGGCCAGAACAAAGATAACATTTATAAGTGGCCATCCGCTTCGCAAACAACCCACCCCACTGTTCACTCCTCAGTTGCTGCTCCAGTTGATGTGTGACATCGACGTCTTGGTCATCCCTTGTTTCTTATTTAGCAAAAGTTACTTTCTCATTATTCACTTTCTACCTCTACTAGCAACATTTTAACTTATTGTGATGCTTGTCGTAGCAATAAAAGTCATAGACTACCTTTTGGCACATCTTCTATATCTTGTTCTAAACCTTTTGAAATTATTTATATTGATGTTTGGGGTCCTACCCCAACTCTTTCTTTTGACAAGTTTCGTTTTTATGTTATTTTTGTTGACTATTTCACTAAGTACACATGGTTATATCCCCTCCATCATAAATCTGAAGTTTCAACTGTCTTTACCAACTTTAGAAAGTTGGTCGAGAATTTCTTTCAGTCTTCCATTAAAATAGTTTACTCGGATGGCGGAGGTGAATATCAAGCCCTCGCATCTTGTCTTGCAGCTTGTGGTATACAACACCTCAAGTCACCTCCTCATACTCCCCAATTAGTTGGTTCTGCTGAGCGCAAACATCAACATATAGTTGAAACTGGGCTCACACTTCTACATCAGGCCTCGTTGCCATCACCTTTTTGGATAGCAGCCTTTCAAACCACTGTCTATCTCATTAATCGTATGCTCACTCCAGTCTTATAATACAAGTCACCATTTGAGAAACTATTCCACAAGCCTCCAAACTTTCACAAACTCAAAGTCTTTGGTTGTCTATGTTATCCGTGGCTACGTCCTTATGCCTCTCATAAACTTACACCACGATCTAAGCCCTGCATTTTTATTGGATACTCTCTTGAATATAATGCTTTTCGATGCTACGAGTCACAAACCCAAAAAGTCTTTCTGTCACGTCACGTTATTTTTGTGGAGTCTTCTTTTCCTTTTCAAAATCATGAGTACTCTACCATGCAAGCTACTCCGACAAACACACATCACTGGAGCATCTCCTCAACCCCGTCACATGAACCTCCCACAACACCATCCAATCCTAACCCTCCTGCTCAGTACACTCCTCCTGTTCAACACCTCCTCCATACCCCTCCAATCTCTTCTTCACAAGTTTCTCCTATTAATGAAACAATACCCTCAGCTACATCATCAGGTGCTATTGAAGTCCAGCAGACTAGTCCACTTGATCTCGCTAACTCACCACCGACTATGCCAACAACCCAACCTACCACTTCCGTAGCTCCTAGCCATCATATGATAACACGCTCCAAAAGTGGTATTGTTAAACCACGTCAAGTTCTTGATCTATATGCCATCACAAACTCTTCCCTTGAAGCTAGTGAACCCATCACAATTACTCAGCGCAAAAATCCCACATTTGGCGTAAAGCCATGTGTGAAGAATATGATGCTCTTCTTCATAACTCTACATGGACCCTAGTTCCCTCTTCTCACACACAAAACATCATCGGGTGTAAATGGGTCTTTCGAATTAAGCGAAACCCAGATGGATCTATTGCTCGATATAAAGCACGTCTAGTTGCCAAAGGGTTTCATCAACGACCTGGTTTTGACTTCACAGAGACATTCAGCCCAGTTGTTAAACCAACAACAATACGGCTTATCTTGAGCTTGGCTATCTCAAAAGGCTGGCATATACGACAATTGGATGTTAACAATGTCTTTTTATAGGGGACTCTAACTGAAGATGTCTTTATACAACAACCCCCTGGCTTTGTGCATCCACAATATCCAAGGCATGTCTGCAAGCTACAAAAGGCTATTTATGGACTTCGTCAAGCTCCAAGAGCCTGGAATAATGAACTTGACACATTTTTAACATCCATGGGTTTTATCAACTCCAAGTCTGATACCTCGTTATTCTTACGACAACAAAATAGAACCACAATATATCTTCTCGTATACGTGGACGATATTATTGTTACAGGCAATGATCCCTTTAAGATTCAGATATTCCTAAAGCAATTGGTTGATCGATTCTCCCTCAAAGATCTTGGCACCTTAAGTTACTTTCTGGGAGTTGAAGCAACATTTACATCTTCAGGTCTTCTCCTATCACAAAGAAAGTATATTCAAGATCTATTATCTAAAACAAACATGCAGGATGCAAAGGAGGTTACAACTCCCCTCTCTACGAATGAATCACTCAAATTATGTGATGGAAGCCCTACTTCGGACGCTACTCAATACCGACAAGTACTTGGCTCCTTAAGATTTAGCTCTCACTCATCCAGATATCTCATTTGCAAATCAATAAATTGTCCCTAGTTCATGCACCACCATCTACTATGCATTGTCTCGATCAAATAAACGAATTTTACGGTATCTTAAAGGGACCCTTCATCATGGCCTCTTTCTCCGTAAACATGCCTCACTTAATCTCCATGCCTTTGCTGATGTTGATTGGGCGAGAAATTTTGATGATAGAACTTCTACGTCAGGGTATATTATCTTCCTTGGAGCTAATCATATCAGTTGGAGTTCTAAGAAGCAAAAGACAATGCATGACGGTCTATAATGAAAAGTGAGTACCGTGCCATCGCTACTGCTACTACTGAAATCAATTGGGTCACAAATCTCCTTAAGGAACTCAACGTCAACTCTACCCTTCCTCCTATAATATATTGTGATAATATTGGAGCTACCTACTTATGTACCAATCCAGTGTTCCACTCACGCATGAAACACATCGCCATTGACTTCCACTTCGTGCGAGATCAAGTTGTCAGAAATCAACTACGTGTCTCTCATGTACATACGACTGATCAACTAGCAGATCCACTCATGAAGCCTCTTGTCCGTAAATTATTTTCATTACATCGATCCAAGATTGGCATCCTTGACAGGAATACCATCTTGCGGGGGCATGATAGTAGATAAGATTTCCTCCAACTATATGAGGAAATCTCTCTAGTTGTTGAGGGAAATCCTCCCTAATCTCTCTAGTTGTTGAGAGAAATCCTTCATCTTAATCTGTATAAATAGACCTCCTATTGTATTGATCAAGATATATTTTTATAATTACTTTTCATCTTATCAGTAGGTGCCCTTTCACTTTCCAGGGGTAGGTGCCAGGCTGATAGATTAAAAGTTTAGAGTCCGGAGTCAGTCTATGAAAGGGTAATTCCGGGGGTTAGTATCAAGCGCATAAAAAGATATAGGTAAGCGAGTGGAAGGCCCAACAGAATCAACAGTGAAAGCCGACTCTGCGGCTAAGTATAAAGTGTCCGCAGCAAGGGCGCAAGAAGGAAAGTTACGTTCCAGCAAAGGGCTCTGTTGAGAGGGTTATCATGTTGAAGTAGAGTAATAGAGGGAAGAATACGTTTGAAGATCCTATGTAGGATCAGAATAAAGAGAATTCCCTCCCTGTTTGAGTTAAGTCTCCGAGAGAAGAAGCTTTGCATGCCTTTGATGGAGATACTAAGCCATCTTCATGACTAATAATAAATTCAGTATTGACTGCACGGTTAATGCGATGCTCTTGTTATCGTTATCAGAGAAAAGATCTTATATGTGATGTGCGACGTCATATTGAAATGAAGCCGTTGCGCTATCGCTTATTGACCCACGTAGCGAGTATAGTTTACCGGAGAATGAATCATTTAGTAGAATAAAAGATGGATTAGAATCCAACGGAATAAGCTGGTGAGGAAGAAATAAAAGATAGGGGTGCTGTTCCTGTGTTTGTTGTCGACGGGACGAGATCAGTTCTTGGCTTTACGTCTAGGTCTGGGTTCGGTACTTGGCTCAAGTAAGGAAACATTGTTTCTGTACTTTATAGCTGCTTCATCTGATGTTGTTGGTGTAACAAATCAATAAATTTCTGTATCTCGCGAACTGGCAATTCTCCAGCTAATGGATCTTTATTCTTATCCTTACTATGTGTTTGAGCCTTTTCCGATCTTGCTTCAGATCTTTTTTCTGCAACAGATCTTTGAACTACTACTTAACCTGCATCTTTCTTCGATCGTTGACTTAACTCGAGCTACACGGGAACTATCAAACTCAAGCGGGTCTGTTGTAGATTGTTGAAGAATCTTGAGTCTATCTTCAGGTGTTGAGCACAGAAAAGTAATCCTTGAATTATAGTATCAAGCAGAAGCCGCAGCCGGAGCTGGACTCTCATCTGCCTCTTGAAACTGGCTACTCTTCTGCTGCTTTACCCGCCCGGAACCCTTAAGTAAACTCTCTTCTCTACCCTCTCTGGCAACTACGCTAAGGTTTGAAGATAGCTCTGTCTTTGTTTAGAGTTATAGGCTCTCCTCGCCCCCCGAGAGACTCTTGTAGACTTAACTCGCACCGTTTGTTTCCTGTTTTTGTCACCTAATTAATAGCGGCAGAGGAGTCAACGGGGTATCCGCAGAAACCCTTCTTTTGAGTCCTGTGTTCGGCAGACAAGCCGCTACTACTAGTTTTCCAGCACTAGAACTTAACTTGTACCGTCGTACCTTACCGCCCATTACGTTTTGGGGGGCTTACTTACCATGAAATCCATGAATAAAACCATCCATCCGCTGGAAGCAAATAGAATAGTTCCTTCTTAGTTTGGATAGTAGTGGCCCGTATAAGGGCCGGTAAAGCAGCTTGAAGGGAAGGGAATCGAATTGGTCTTTCTTTGGAGACAGTAGTGGACCAGGACCATAGTATTCAAGAAAGCAAAGGCACCACACAAAATAGGAAAGCTTTGGACCGTGGATCATGGACAGCTTGGGACAGTTTGAGACCGTTCCCATTCAATCAAGCCAACACAACACAACATAGGAGAGGAAAGCTGCATGAAGGGAAAGAAATAGCCTCATAACTAATGCATATAATGAAACAGTCAATTTAGAGTGTCAAAGAAACAGTCAATTTACAGTGTCAAAGAAAAAGGTCAATTTCAAGTAGCTTCATCCAACAAACTAAATAAAGGTAGCTTCTTCGCCCAGCTCCCTACAGTTAGCTTTTTACAACAATAATGTGCTAACCCGCCAACAATACAGGACTTTAACTTGCGCCAACACTCGAAACTTAAATCTTTCTCAACTTTTTGTGAGGAACTAGACTTTAGATTAGCACATTGCTTGTTGAACTCCAAAGGCACAAGTAAAAGAATACTTAATTGAACTTCCAAAAGGTGATTAGACACAAGCCGCCTGGAGTGCTGCCTGCCTGCGGAAGAACGTAACGGAAGTGGAAATGAAAGCATAATTGGTGCTTGCTTCATAAACCTCAGGTGGAATAGTTGGCCTTTCGACAGCTACGTATGCGGCGGGCTTCTTTCCCTTATCCTTTCCATGGACGTCGGGAAGATCAGATGGTTTGCCGTTGAGTTCCCAACATCGATCCACGGTATGATTTGGCTTCCCACAACGGGAGGGTTTCCCCCTCTTCCACTCTGAGTTGTATGATTGGTAAAGGATCAATGGCCTCTAGCCAAAATCAAGTGCTCCGGCTTCAATGTTTTGATCATGGGGTTATTCATCGTACTTCCTCATTGAGTGGAACTGGAAGGGTGCTTTTCGTTTTTAGCAAGGATCTGGACGTTGATCAGCTCGTATTCCGGCTTCGGTCCAGCCAAAACAAAAGATGCCAGCACTCATCTTTCATCCATCAGAGCCATTACACCTGACAGCAGCCTTCCAAGCCCTACCACTGTGATGTTATAATTTCCATTCAATTCTTATGGCTGGTGCGGTCGTTGATCCATCCTCAAATTGGGGAGCCACGTAGAGTATTCAGGGGATGTATGCTAATCGATGATCTACTGATGTTGCTAGTGATACTTGAGCTGCTGCTGGATATGCGCTCAACTGGATCTAAACCCTCCCACCCGATAAAGGATGGAATTGAAAGTAGTCTTTTCACCGATCAGCATTTATAATGACCGGGACACCTATGTATTCCGAGGCATCAACCTATGTTATCATTCTTTGGTAGTCACCGATTTGTCTTCCTCTCCTGACTACATGTCGTTTCCTTGATCAACGTATACGAAAGCATCTGACCTAAGTTCATCATCAGGCATGGGTTCTCCACGAGCTGTTGATGTTTGGTAATTCCAAATGTCGACAACAAAGGGGTCCTATGTCTGTGTCTACGACTTCTGATGAACAGATGCTATCTTTCTTTAAGGGAGGTTGGCTTTTCAGATTCCGGGGAAAGTGATCCATTCCTTCAGCTGGCTTTGTTGCGGCCGGCTCATGACTGGTGTATGTCTATCCTTAGTATGATTCCTATGGACGGTACATATGATCATAAGATGGAGTTTGGACTCCGGAGTGAAAATACAGGTTTCTCTCAGGGGAACAAGGAGAGTGTGCTTTTGCGCCAGCTCGGCATGCTGGCTTTAGGAAGAAAGACCACACCGTAAAACCCTTCAATCAAGTTAATTCCTCTGGAGGTCAGTTAAAACTTACTTGTCAAAAGTTCCTGAAGCAAGTTCACTGCCGCATCGCTATGAGTACTTTTCACTGAGAAAACTGAGCGGTAACTCACTTCTGTTAGAAAGGGGAATAGTGTTACACTAGTCCTATCGATCTGACAAGAAGAAGGAAGGGGGGAAGAGTCGCTCGTCGTATAAACTACCTTAGATCTGCAATTGGAAGATCTTTATGTTCCGGCCGATTTCATTTCAGGAGAAGGAAGGGCCTACGCGTCCCAAACAGATTCATTAGGTTAAGAGATGCCACACCTGGGTAAACCACATTAGCAGTTTCCGGGGAAGAAGCTTAGACGTTGCTCAAGAGAAGAGGCTAAAAGGCTAAACCGAGGAAGAATGTGCTCAGGGCTCGAAGCCACTTATTCATCGACTGGTTTAGGCGCGAAGTGAACCAGCAGTAGGTTCTGCAAGTGTCGTTTAGGTCGAGTTTAATCTTTAGTGGAATCTTTCGCATGCAAGTTTAATTCTTTCTTTTGAGCCACCCACCTAGTAGATATAGAATTTGGTAAGAACTACTACTCACTCAGTTTTCATTTAAGAATGGGGTTTTCTACTTGAATTAAAGAATGTAGTTTCAGGGTTTCTGCTTTCATTTCATAATGGAGTTTCCTCTGCGAAGTTGTCTTCTTTATTTGGTATTTGGAGCACAGTGGTTAGAGCCGGGGGGTAAAGGTGAGTTCGAGACAGGGAATCAGGGTAAATACTAAGTTCTTTGCTGGGGCGCGTTCAGAGGATTGTGTTGTCGGTTCAGAATCCACAAGTCGAGTTTATTTAGTCGGCCTTTAGAGCGAGTTTATAGGCCACTTTCCACATCCGATACATCGATTTTGAATCTGGGATTTATAACCTGGACGCCCTATCAAGCAAGGGATTGCCCACCTCACCGTCCCGAAGAGCAGTGGCTTTGTTGTTTTGCACGCCTACTGATCTTTATCCCAAAAAGTACCGTACCGACACTCAATCGAAAGAAAGAGCAAGAAACTATATGCTTAACTCGTGTCCCGGAGGTAACCAAAGTATTATATTGCGTTCGAGGGAGGGAAAATCGTCGAGCGTGCGGGCTCACCACACCGCCGATCGCTATCGTTTTGTTGTCTTGAATTGTTATAGAACGGCTTGAGATCAGGTATAGTTGGGTTGGTAGGATGAAGCGTTAGTGGACATAGCAAGTGTGCCGGGGATGCCACTCGGGCGTAGTAGGTCTGGCCGCCTAGCATGAAACAGCCTTTTCTGGTAGCGGCACGATACCTCAGTATAGTTTCTCTCTAGCTTCCAGTCCTTCTCTTCTGGGACGTCGAAGCCTTAGTGAAGTTTTCTCTTACCTTCAGACAGCGGCGGGGAACCTCAGTGAAACAAACCAGTAATAGAATCTTTCATCCAATCTTAGGCTTCGTGGCCTAAAAACCCGCAAGTAAAACCCCACGGAAGGAGTTGGCAGCAGGAGCCAAGGCCGGTATTCCAGACTTCGAGATAGTCGTTCCCGAGTCTTCGGCCTGGGTCTTGCTTGTAGCCAACGCCCCCTGAAGCAAGGATGTCGGAAGCTAAGGAGCCAGAGTTACTGTGGTTGCTACGGCCAGGGGAGCGAGTCTCCTAACAGGGAGTTCCTGACAAGACAGATGGGAACTGTAGCTAACAAGTGTGCCCCGAGTTGAATCCTACGTACTACTCTGAATCTAGTTGTCCTGCTCCTCCGCCTTAATCTTCTCTTTTATGCCTCGCTTCTATTCTTTAGGTACATCATTTACTTGTATCATCGGCTTCCGATAGAGCCTTTAAACTCTATATATGCTGCCTGCCTTCCAATCATCTTCCTTATAGAATGGGCTCGCCGTGCACTTGTATGGTCTGCATAGGCTTACTTGTTTTATGGTTTAGGTGCTTTATCCGTTTTTGGTTTTATTGCTGGTTCAATAATACTGCTTATCCGAGTTAGTTTGACGGGCCCAGAAGCTTATCAAGTCAAAAAACGAACACGAGTTAGAGAAAAAATGGAGCAAGCGTGGGATCCGCTCAAGGACCTACCGGTTTAGGTCAACATCTAAGACTGGGGAAGTGCTTTTTGGAGGGGAAACTATGCGCTGGTCGGAAGAACGGGTAAAGAGATAGATCCCCTTTCTTATTGATCTTCCTCTTTCTTGCTTGGCTTTCCTGTTCGATCGGATACAGACATTGCAATCTAACGTATTTGAAGTCTCGATTAAGCTGCCCAAGCATAGATCCACTAAAAAATACGGCTTGAACACAGCGCCATTGGGAAAGAAATGCCCCTTCTAGCATTGATGGCCACTTGCTTCAAGCTGCTCTTTAGAAAAGCTAGATTCCTTTAGTGCTTCGAGAAGGAATTCATGAGTTACTGACCATACCATGGAGCTAGTCTACTCAGTCAGCCTCTTTCTTCCTCATGGATAGATCACCAACCACGCAAAGATCCTCTGTTTACGATTTGATCAACATGGTAGCGAGAGGGAGACAGCAGATGGAATTGGACTCCCAATGTGGATAGCGTAAAACTTATAATTGATAGATTCGAGGTTGTGGTCAAAGCAATGCACAATCTTTCCTTTTCGAATGCACTTCTCTAATGGCACAAAGAGGAATCAACCTTGACTGCGGTAGACAACTGGTTCCTTTACATTCCACATTGAAGTAGTGCCACCGACTTTCTCTGATCTCATTGTAAACTCGAAGTTGATCCGGCATGAAGAATTCTTCTCACGATGTGCACAACATATGCATGACACTTTTTCGACAATTTATAACATTGAGCATATCTTTCGGCCGTCCCATAAAAGCTTTAAGGCACCCTAATAGGAATAGGAATAGGAATAGGAATAGGATAGGGCCTCCGAGAGGCTTCAATCGTGTTTTCTTGGCTAGTAGACAGAGGACTTATAAAAAGCATATTCGAATTGTTGAACCCGGCGCGAACTGATAAATTCTTTGATTCGTTCGAGCTACGGGCGAATCGGCAAACCCGAGATGCAGGAAAGGCTCTCTCTCTCTCTCTCTTTGCTGCCGGAGGGACGAGATAAATTGAATAGTTGATCCGGAGATCGAAAGGCAACGGAATAAAAATATAATACTGATAGAATAAAAATATAATTGTAAAAACTTATTTTGATTAGTACAATATGAGTTATATTTATACAGAATAGGTGGGGGGATTTTTCTCAACAAACCAATGAATAGGAGGGAGGATTTTTCTCAACAAACCAGTGAGATTTCCTCATACAGTTTGAGAAAATCTTATCCACTATCATGCCACCGCAAGATGGAGCTTCTATCAAGGATATCAATCTTGGATCGATGTAATGAAAATAGTTTAGGGC
Source organism: Musa beccarii (assembly GCA_024322285.1). Lineage (NCBI taxonomy): Eukaryota > Viridiplantae > Streptophyta > Magnoliopsida > Zingiberales > Musaceae > Musa > Musa beccarii. The sequence continues at coordinate 11,320,019 of CM044400.1, forward strand.
AAGAGGCTTCGTGAGTGAGTCTGCTAATTGATCAACCGTATGTACGTGAGAGACACGTAGTTTATGTCTAAACTCGCACGAAGTGGAAGTCGATGGCAATGTGCTTCATGCGTGAGTGGAATACTGGATTGACACATAAGTAGGTAGCTCCAATATTATCACAATATATTGTAGGAGGAAAGGTAGAGTTGACGTTGAGTTCCTTAAGGAGATTTATGACCCAATTGAGTTCAGTAGTAGCTGTAGCGATGACACGATATTCAGCTTCAATCCTAGACCATGTGACTATCTTTTGCTTCTTAAAACTCTAACTGATAGGATTAGCTCTAAGGAAAATAATATACCATGACGTAGAAGTTCTATCATCAAAATTTCTCGCCCAATCAACATCAACAAAGGCATGGAGATTAAGTAGGATGTGTTTGCGGAGAAAGAGGCCATGATGAAGGGTTCCTTTAAGATACCGCAAAATTCATTTGATGGTAGACCAATGCGTAGAAGATGGTTAGTGCATGAAATGAGATAGTTTATTAACGACAAATGAGATATCTGGACGGGTGAGAGCCAAGTACTGTAAGGAGCTAAGTACTTGTCGATATTGAGTAGCGTCCGAAGTAGGGCTTCCATCACATAATTTGAGTGATTCACTAGTAGAGAAAGGAGTTGTAATTTCCTTTGTATCCTGCATGTTTGTTTTGGATAATAGGTCTTGAATATACTTTCTTTGTGATAGGTGAAGACTTGAAGATGTAAATGTTGCTTCAACTCCCAAAAAGTAACTTAAGGGTCTAAGATCTTTGAGGGAGAATCAATCAGCTAATTATTTTAGAAATGTCTGAATCTTCAAGGGATCATTGCCTGTAACAATAATATCATCCACATATATGAGAAGATATATTATGTATCTATTTTATTGTCATAAGAATAACGAGGTATCAGACTTGGAGTTGACGAAACCAGTTGATGCTAGAAATAAGCCAAGTTTAGTATACTAGGCTCTTGGAGCTTGACGAAGTCCATAAATAGCTTTTTGTAGTTTGCAAACATGTCTCGGATACTGATGATGAATGAAGCCAGGGGGTTGTTGCATATAGACATCTTCAATTAGAGTCTCTTGTAAAAAGGCATTGTTAACATCTAGTTGTCATAGCTGCCAGCCTTTTAAGACGGCCAAACTTCGAATAAGTCGAATTATTATGGGTTTAATAACAAGACTAAAAGTCTCTGTGAAGTCAGCTCTAGGTCATTGATGGAACCCTTTGGCTACTAGACGTGCTTTATATCTAGCAACGGATCCGTCTGGGTTCCGCTTAATTCGAAAGACCCATTTACACTCGATGATGTTTTGTGTAAGATGAGAGGGTACAAGGGTCCATGTGGAGTTATGGAGGAGGGCATCACATTCTTCACACATGACTTTATGCCAGTGTAGAGATTTTTGGGCTTAAGTAATTGTAGTAGGTTCATTGATCTCAGAAGAGGATTTTGTGGTAGTATGTAGGTTGAGGACTTGACGTGATTTGAATATACCACTCTTGGAGCGTATTGTCATTGGATGTTTAGGAGCTGTAGCTTGTGTTATTGGTATAGGTAGTGGAGAGGCATTGACATGGGTTGGAGTAGGCTAAGGTACTTTAGTGTCATTGTATTCAGAAGAGGGTAAAGAATGTTGTTGTGTTTCCGAGGGCATTACATCAATAGTAGGGGAAGTTTGTGAAGAAGGGAGAGGAGAAGCAAAAGAGGGAGTGAGGAGCTGTTGAACCGGGAGAACAAGAGAGTGCGGATCCTGAGGAATGGGATTGGATGGTGTCATAAGAGGTTCATGTGATGGGATAAGAGGGATACTCCAGTGATGTATATTTGTCAGAATAGCTTGCACAGTAGGATATTTGTGAAAAAGAAAAGTAGACTCCACAAAAGTAACGTGACGTGATATAAAGACTCTTTGAGTTTAGGGTTCGTAACATTAGAAAGCATTATGTTCCAGAGAATATCCTATAAAGGTGCAAGGCTTGGACCGGGGTGTCAGTTTGTGTGAGATATAAGGTCGTAGTCATGGATAGCATAAACAACCAAAGACTTTGAGTTTCTGAAGATTTGGAGGCTTATGAAAAAGTTTTTCAAATGGTGACTGATATTGTAGGACTGGAGTGAGCATATGATTAATTAGATAGACTGTAGTTTGAAAAGCTGCTGACCAAAAAGTTGGGGGCATGGATGCTTGATGTAGAAGTGAGAGACCAGTTTCAACTATATGTCGATGTTTGCATTCAGCAGAACCAACTAATTATGGAGTATGTGGGGGTGACTTGAGGTGTTGTATACCACAAGCTGAGAGTCAAGATGTGAGAGCTTGAAATTCACCTCCGCCATCAGAGTAAACTGTTTTGATTGAAGACTGAAAGAAATTCTCCACTAACTTTCGAAAGTTAGTAAAGATTGTTGAAATGTCAAATTTATAGTGGAGAGGATATAGCCTTGTGTACTTGGTGAAATAGTCAACAAAAATGATATAACATCTAAACTTATCAAAAGAAGAGGTTGGGGCAGGGCCCCTAATATCAGTATAAATAATTTCAAATGGTTTAGAGTAGGATATAGAAGCCCCAAACATCAGTATAAATAATTTCAAATGGTTTAGAGTAGGATATAGAAGATATTCTAAAGGGGAGTCTATGACTTTTATTATTGAGACAAGCATCACAATGAGTTATAATGCTACTATTTTTAAGAGTAGGAAGAGAATAACGAGAAAGTAATTTTTGCTGAATAGAGGATGAGGGATGACCAAGACGACGATGCCACACATCAATTGGAGCTATAACTGAGGAATAAACAATAGGCTGGGTTATTTGTGGAGTTGACGGCCATTAATAGATGTTGTTCTTACTCTGGCCTCGGACTAAGGATGCCCCTGTGCTCAAATCCTTGACAAGAAAAGAGTTAGGAAAGAATTCAATTAAGGTATTATTTTGTTTACAGAATTAAGAAACAGAAATGAGATTTCGTTTAATGTGGGGTGCGCACAGAACATCATCAAGTGTAAAATTTACGGTATGTGAATTAAGCATTGTGGAACCAGTATGAGTAATAGGAATTGCGTTACCGTCACCGATGATGACATCTTCATTGCCGCTATAGTTGTTATGGATAGACTAGTTCTGAAGATCAGAAGTGATGTGATGAGAGGCGCTAGAATCCACAATCCGATTAGATTGATTTATAGTCGATATAGTCATGAGATTCACTTGAGGCCACCATGATGAAGTTGAGAGTTTGGGTCGAGACTGACAAACTTTTGCGGAGTGTCCGACTTTATCACATAGTTGGCAGAGAACTCTTTGTTGGATTATGCAGTTAGGACGCCAAGGCTGATGGTTAGTGGAGTTGCCACCTTGATAGAGATATTGATGAGGTGGAGGAAAGGGGGTTTGTTGGGGACCCATAGGGTCAAGAGTCATCTTGGCCAAACCTTTGTTGATATTCTTCTTATACTGATTGCTTTGCCTCTTGGACTTTTGACTAACCTGAGCTGTGATGGTTGGTCCGGCCAACTTGTCCTCGTACTTCAAGTACGTCTCGTAGTTAGTCAACTTGTCATAAAGTTCTTCAAATAAAATTGGTGAGTCACGTGCTCGAATTATGGCTGCCAATTCCTTGTACTTATCTTCTAGGCTATTGAGGGTATGGATTATCACTTCTTCATCACAGAGGGAATGACCTATCAAAGCTAAGTCATCGATGATAACTTTGATATTTTATAGATGGAATGGTACTTCCCTCTTGTTTTGTTTTCATTAGACTGGAGAGAAAGCTGAGCTTGCAAGTACGCGAATGATTTGCCAAGGTTGTTTGCAACTTGCATCATGCTTCTGCAGTAATTGCACACGAAGATATTAATGACGCAACGGATCTAGCAACGAATGCTTGAATAGCTTGGAGAATGAGACGGTCTTGACGTAACCATAGTTTATGAGCTGGATTTGGTACTAGATTGGGTTCGCCGGGGATGTTCATCATTGCTGGTGGACAACTGAGAGAGCCATTGACATAGCCTAGTAAGTCATATCCAAATAAGAGGTTAGAAAACTGAGCTCGCCAAGATGCATAGTTGCCGCCTTTTGATAACTTAAAAGGGATTAGTGTGGCAGCGTTAATGGAGATAAGTCTTGTATGTGGAGAAGCACTATGAGTTCCTGTAAGAACAGTAACTGGAATATCAGAAGAAGATGATGAAGACATTCTGAGGTTATTGATAGGCCTCTTGACTCGTTCACATGGTAATGGTGACGATGTAGTCCACGCAGAACAGTCGATCGAAAGAGACCTCCTAGGACACCGGGTAGCAAGTGTTGAACTAGACGAGGGCCTCTTCGAGTTCTAGGTGCATACGACATTGATCTGCACCGGAAGGAGAGATGCAGCACCTCCGGAAAAGGAGAAGGGGTGCTGTTGTAATCGCCAATGATTTCTCTCTTAACATAAATTAATTACTATAAATAATGTATTGCTTTATTATTAACTTCTATGTTTATGTATTATAGTTAAGGAAATAATTAAATTTGATTTCCTTAATCACGTGGAATCTTACTAATCAATTAGATTATTGATTGATTGATTTCCTAACAAGTGATATGATTTTTAGGAAGTAAATAGTATACATTCCATTTTTAAGTGTGAACCATTATAAATGAATATTATGTTTCTATCTTTGTATGTGAAAGTAAAATAAAAATAAATTTAATATAAAATTAAATATTTACTTATCTTTTGGGGAGATCTCATCTTCTCCTATATAAGAGGGCTCCTCTTTCCTCGTTCCTCACCAAGCCTGATAATGGGAGGATCGAAGAGAGGACTTCTCGGGGAGATGATTTCGAGGAAAGGATAACCGAGGAGAGGTAGGATCCTTTCTCTCTTTTTTTATTTGGTTTGATTTATGTTTTGAAATATTGATATTGGAATTGTTATAAATTTTATGATGCATAACAATATTTGAATTTTCAAAATTTTATGATTAATAAATAATGATAATTGATTCATGATATTAAAATAATTATTTGATTTATATTAATCTCTTAAGCTTAAGTGAGTTTTAATATTAATTTAACTATTAAAATTCTTATTTTTAGATTAATGGATCTAATTTATTTAATTAGATATTTTTATATTTTAAGAATTATGCGTGAATTCTTATGATTTAATTAGTTTTAAATTTAAGATTATGGATTTAAATTCTTTAATTCATGGATTTGAGTTATTCTTGATAATTTATATTTTTAAAATATAATTTAATAAGATGATTCTAATTGGGGTCTGACTTGAGTTAAGTTGATCTGCTAGACTAGATCGACTCAGCATATATGGTTATGTACGACATAACCCAAGTGGTTATGTACAATTAACCCATATGACTAGGCATGACCCAGCCCATGTGGTTAGGTAAGACCCAGCCCATGTGGTAAGATATGATCTAACCTATGTGGCCAAGCATGATTTAGTCATGTGGCTAGGTATGATCCAGTCAATGTGGCTTTGTACGTCCCAGCCCGTGTAGTAAGGTACGACCTAATCATATGGCTAGGCATAGGCCAACTCATGCGGCTAGGAATAACATATCCCATATTGTCACGGACTTAGCTGGTTTTGCCTAAGCCGTGCGGCACCAATGCATATCATCGTTAAAGGTCCTCTCCCGAAATCTCCTACAATCCCTTAGGACTGCGCGAAACGAAGACGGGAGAAAGCGCTTCACACGGATCCACAAGCCACTCTTTTAGTAAACACTTTATAGCCAATGCACATTCCAACAATGGATATCACAAGCTCGAAACGATTTTGACAACAAAGGTATAGATTTGGTCCACTTTGAATTTAGTACAAGTGTCCACATGACACAAATGCCGACAATGGCCGCGAAACTCACTCAAATGGGGCATTTAGCCTTTGGCAAGCCCTTTACAAGTAATAACAAACCAAAAGGGACACGGACAAGCAAGCATTACACCGAACAAGCCATTTACAATTTTGTCCGTGACAATATGGTCAGATACAACCCCAAATCATGTGTCTAAGCATGACCCAACTTGCAAGCCAAGCATGGCCCAGTTCAGTAGTAAGGCTTAGCCCAACTTATGAGTAAAGCTTAGCCTAGTCCATGAAGTTAACCTTGCCCAGTGATGCGATTGGCGTTAGATACATCATCGCTCCTCTATCTAGCCCGTTATACCTCAACTTAACATATTACTTAGGACAGGGATGTATAGCACATATGACCCGTCCAAGATTCAGGTGGGTTGGTTTAGTTTTAGGCTAGCACTATATGATATAGTCTGATTTCCTCTTCCTTTATTGGTTTAAGCTCTTTTGACTAAATCAGACATGTTTGATCAGTTAAGATCAGTTTATGGTGATTCCAGACTAACTTGACTAGTTCAAATCTACTTGATCTAATCGAGATCAATCAAATCTAAATTAGACCAGTCTAGGGTGATTCCAAACTGGTTCAATAAGGATTTGAGGTTGATTCTATTAGGCCATAATTAGATTTAAGCCAATTGAGCTATTCCAATTAGGGTTTTAGTTGATTGAAGACAATTGAGAGATTGCTATTTTTAGTTTTTATGATTTGATGAATTTAAAGGTTTATTTGAAGATGTCATTGAAAATGATTGTTGATTTTCTACTTTTCTTAAGATTATGAAATTGATATGATTGTACCATGTAGTAAATGTAACTAGACTAATGGTCTATATTGGAAGTACAACTTGTGAAAGGAGCTACGGGCCCATCACAGTGTAGAGACATCAATGGACATAGTCTAGTAGATCATATATAAAGCATGGTCTCTTGTAAATATTTGATCATACTATTTCTTTGATGCATGTGTGAATGAATGAGTGACTGTAAATGAATGATCATGGATGTTTATGTATCTCTTCGGGGATTAGCGGACCATCAGACGTGATGGTTAAATGGTTCCTCCATCCGCTGTTGGGAGGAACGTGTCTTCACTTAGGCGGGTGAGGGATACCACTCCATCCGCTGTTGGGAGGAATCCATCCCGTGGAGTATGTCCCTCCATCCGTTGTTGGAAAAGTGCACTATCGAGTGTGATGTACGTCTTTGTTATTCAGTTATCTCGTATGTGTTGTATGTGACTGATGCATGATTTTGCTTAAGAAATTATCATTGTTTTTCAGATGTTTAAGTTTTATAATGAATTGATATATTATTATTTCTTATTAAATTATTGACATTTGTTTCATAAATGTTAGATTATTTTTATGATTTTTCTGAGATTCCTATCAGCATGTGTGGTTGCTAATATATTTTTATCTTATATTTATTTTAAACATAATCTATAATTTTATAATAGATACGAAGCTTAGGTGGAAGAGACTTGTGACCCTATCAAGAAGATGTGATCTTTTCTTGTTAATACAAATATTTACTATTGTAAAGACAAAGATTTGAATTCAAGAAAGGAGTGTATTTTATGAATTACAAATAATAAAATAATGATTTATTATATTTTATAAATTCTAGGATGTGACAATTGTACCGAAGCAAGATGCTCTACCTTCGCAGGAAGAAGGTGGGGGCGCTTGCGTCCTGTTGTCCGCTGGTTAGCGCAGTATTAGATAGCGAGAGAAGGAGGAGACGATTGGACGATAGAGGCGAGCAGCAGGGGTCGTTGTCATTGGAGGGAGTGCCAGTGAGCTGTTGTGATTAAAAGGGTGATGCAGCACTTGTGCCTCCTTTGGGAGCGTCGTCCATAGGAGAGTGAAGAGAATCTGGAGAAGACATTGGCAGCGCGACTTAGACAGCAACGACTTAGAAGGAAAGAGCAACGGTAGCGGTGAATGCCGAGGTCGACGGCTACGTTCTTTTGCCCTTTGTTTCACCGCAGAACAGAGGTGACTACGGCTGTAGATCGTTGCGGCTGAGGTAGCAAGGAGGAAGAGATCGCTGGCCGAGAGGGACAGTGACGGTGATGGTTTGTGTGGCCACCGATTGAAGCAGTGGTAGGGGAGGTGCGTGGGCCAAGAAGCAACAGTAGTTGCTGTCGAGATCGGTGGCTGCAACAACGATGGTCGCAGGGGGAAAGAGCAGGGGAGGGGATGGTCATTGGCAGCGATGCCGGTGGAGAGGTCACGGCCAAGAGGCAACAGTAGAGGGGGTGGTCCGTTGGCCAAAACAACGGAGAGAAAGCTTCCGCCCGTGGAAGCAAAGGAAGCAGGGGGTGGAGGGGAAGAGTTGGTGAGGAGCGAGCTTGCTCTATGCAAGATGCTCTGATACCATAAAAGAATAAAAATATAATCGTGAAAGCTTATTTTGATTAGTACAATATGAGTTGTGTTTATACAGGATAGGAGGGAGGATTTTCCTCAACAAACCAACGGATAAGAGGGAGGATTTCTCTCAACAAACCAGTGGAATTTCCTCATACAGTTTGAGGAAATCTTATCCGCTATCAGTAGGCTCTTCGACGGTAATCGATGCATAGCTGCCTTCATGCCATGTGGAAAAGATCATTCAAAAATATTATTTCACGTCCCCGCCAACAAGTTATTTGTTCTCTACGTGTATAGTTAGCAGGATGTATGTTAGTGTGGATTTGTGTATTTGTTACGAAGCCTGCATAGGAAAAAAAGCCGTATGTATCGTCTCGATCTCTATCAATAAGCAGGGGGCTAGGAACCATAGGCACCACGCAACCTTTCCAATAGCACTAAAGAGGCGAGGCGATAGCGCGAGAAGCAGAGCAAGAAAGAGCTCCCCACAAACTAGCTAGCCGTAGGAGACCTTTGAGTTTAGGCACCGATAATAAGAATCGCCATATAATTGTCAGCAATAGAAGCAATCAGTAGAAAAGGAATCGGCAAACACTGGAAATTGATCCTATCTATGGGTTCAAACTTGATCATTCGAAAGGGGTGGAGAATTTAATGATTATTCGATTCCGTACCGGGATAAACAGGTGCAATTGGTGATTCGAGAGAAAAATTAGATCTGTTGGCTCCGGATAAACAGAGTTGGCTAGGAGGGAAAAACCAGAGCCTCGCCGGATGCTGCGGAGCTTTACTCTTTGAGTCAAACCACTTCTTTGGCTGAAATAAATAATGTTTCACAGAAAGAGCTATTCGACTTCATTGGTTGATACTTATGAGATGGAGGCTCCTGGCGCAAACTGAGGGGGAAGGATGTGATTCTCTTAGATCAATGAAAGAGCTAACAGCAGCAGATGACATAACAATAGCAGCTAAAATATAAATTCTAATAATGATATATAAGCAAATAAATCGACTCTCACTTCTAACCCGCCAGACTGTTTATTCATAGCATTCTTCCTTCACGCCCGGTATAAAGCGACTTGGACCCTATTTCTATCCCACCGAAAACATGGTAAACCAATATAAAGCGAACCCTCGACTTTCCCCCTCTCCCATCCGTAGCCTATTCGACCAGCCTTTATTCTTCAAGGAGAATGTCGGCAAATGCCCTGCAAACAACCCTTATCCCACAAGCACTGATGTAGCATCAATCTGGAAAGACAGTAAGAAGCGAGAAGGATATTTCTGATCCCGGTAAAGCGAAAGCCAGGAAGACCATCTCTGCCTGATTAACTTCTTCACAGAGCACAGAGGAGGAGATGGCATCCAATGGGACAAGGAAGTGCACAGCAGACATAGTCAAAGAATGGGCCCTCACAGCATTTACTCCTCTGTCGGCGTTGCCCCATTATGCGATGCTAGAGAATAGGATCTTGTGCTTATGCCTTATGTTTCGTTCAGTTTCTTTAACCTTTCCGTTACCCCGAATTTATGAACTCGATACCAAATTGACTTCAATAACTCCTTGCTCTTGAAGTAAGATAAGTTCCCTCCTCCTATACAAAACCGAGGTTTTCACTCCAGTTCCAATATGACGTCGTAATGTCCCTATGGTTAATCCTTTACTTGGGTAGAATTAAGGCCTTGAACATAAATAGGAACCACGACAGCAGCAGCGGGCGCAACTTCCGCAGACGATAAGCACCACACGGAACAAGGCCGCTCAAATCTCACTTTGCTAATAGAGGGAATCCATTCGTTTTGTTCGTGGATAGCGCACACCTCCTTTCAAGATAGCCGAAGATCGGTTCCCTTCTTACTTGATCTCTTCGACTCTGAGGAAGAATAAATGCGTTCAATATCGTCTCTTTGGCCTTCCCTAGGCCAACAAGAGGCTGCTTACTTTACTCGCTCTGCGCAAGGGTCCGGGCGCGAGGATAACTCAAGAGATTGAGAAAGACCCATAATGAAACAAAGCCTACGGTATAGCCCTATATGATGGATGGACTAGAAGAACAGTTCTGAAAGGAATTGACCAGTAGCATATGTGGAAGGCTCACACTCCTACTTCACCCCCTACAAAATCATCTTTCAAAACGGACATGCGGCCTTGGTCTAAGTGCCGAATCAAAGGAATAATCCTCCACCGAAGCTAAATTCATAAGTCAAGGAATTGAGTGTCCATCCACTGCGTGCCTTTGATTGCCTGCTTTGTCCACAATACTTGAACGTAAGAAGGAGGCGGGCGCTGGTAGTTCGAGAGCTCAACGGAAGGTATGATCTAAATGGAATTTCATGAGGGTTCAAGCTCAAGGGCAACATCTCTGAAGAGTTCGTTAACCTCTTAAACCTTTCCCTCTGCTCCAAGATTGAAGGGACAAACACATGTGCTACAAGTAATAAAAATGAATAGAGGCCACAAAGAATGGGGTAATCCTGAGGGCGATGTTTCGAATGGACGAGCTCAAGGGGGTTGAATCTGACAGGCTGTCCTGTCCTTACTGGTTTTGGAGCTTTCTTGCTGCTGAGCTAGTGCAGGGAAAAAAGGCTGGCTGCTCGCCTCACCCTTTCTCGGTGGGATCACTGACTGGCTGTAACGGCTCAAGATTATTACAAGCTCCTTAGGTAGGATAGGGGTCAAATTCTAATATCGATCGAAACACCGGCCAGCGGGGTCCCTTTCAAGTGAACGGCGCCGGAAAGGATGCTTCGCGGATGTCTTTTAGTCAGTCAACTCTACTTCTCCCATTAATACTTTTCAATCCTTTGCTCTTTTTCCTTCTCTCTTCCAGTTGTCTCCGTCTACTTTATTTGACAGGGGCGGACCATTTTATCAATAACAAGAATCAAGTTGCAATTCAGTTTCAAATGGTTTGAGCTTGGAAGCAACCTATTCTATCGAGAACTGCTATTGGCTGCTTCGCCTATCTATTCGATTATGGCCGGCTTGGAGACATCAGAGTAAGACCCTCATTCATCTCTATCCGGACCATAGCTTCATTCATTCGTTGAACCTTTTTGGATAACCATTAGCATTGAGGTAAATCACCACACCACCTCTATCATACATACCACATTACATGACGCGAGAGTGCATGGTCAACACAAACCTAAAGAAAGCGCCTACGTTCTGCTTGCAGCCAATACAACCACAACCAAACTTGCAGGAAATTATGAAACCGAAACGACTGGTAGTCTCGAGGGGACGGCATCCTCCTATAAGACGAGTAAGCTATCAGACGAGTAATAATAAAAAGTGCTACAGTCTAGTGGTTAAGTCCTACCGCCTAGGAGAGTGAAGCAACGAAGGCAGCGTTCTAATGAATAAGTTGGTAGAGGGAAGTTTTATGAACTACAGGCAAGGTCTCATTTGTCGGTCTTTAGAGGAAGTCGAAGGTTACCAATCTTAAGTAAGCTAATGATTCCGTTTCTTTGGTTCAACTTACTAAGGGAAAGAAAGGGAATGGAAGACCTGAGATCACGCGTAGGTGGTAATCATCGTTGTCATTGGATTGAGAAAGCAACGTGTTTCAATGCCTTGACAAACCAACCCTAGATGAGATAAAGATTACGTCCCAAATCAGGAACTTCCATTGGGGAAATCAGATTACGAAGTAACCGGTCCAACCATTTATTATGGTGAACTTGTAAAGATGATCGGGTGGACGGACAGTTTAGCCATACTTTATAGTAGAACTTCGCTGCTAAAGTATAAGACAAAAGGAAGTGACGATAGATTCTTCATTCGAAAAGGAGGAAGGTTATGAACTGGTAATGCTAGATCTTGATTCATGTCGTACAATGGACGAGTCAATATTTGTCACTGTGGCCAGCCCGCCCTTAGACATTGATTTTGGTGGTGGGGACCTGTATTGGAGAAATCAAATAGCAACGGAGCTTGATCTTGGGAGAGAAGGCTTAAAGAAAGCTAAGTAGTTGAGGGGGACAAGACCACAGTGGTTCAGAGGGGAGCGGACACCTCTAAGAATAGTAAGCCCCCCGAGTTGTATACATAAACAACCACTTGTCTTTGCTTTTCTCCCTTGCTTTACCCGCTTATTCAGCTTGTCTATATAGCCAACCCTTTCTTTCTTAGGCTTTTCCAAAATAAGGTTCCAATTCATTCGAAGAAAAGAACACAAACGACAAGCAAATTACATATATAAGGAAGGAAGTGCCAATTACCAGACAGATATCTAAGGAAAGAAGTGCCAATTTACCAGACTGTTGTGGCGAAAAAGAGGCAATTTATTAGGCCGAAGAAGTAGGGCGTAAAACCAGACTTAAGGTTCCGCATTATATTAACCATAAAAAGTGAGAGCGGGCAGAGCGAATGAAGAAACCCCAATCTCATGAATCTCCTTCGAACCCTATCTCCTAATCTTCCTATTTAGAAGCCACAGCTCACTTCGACGTTTCCTATTTCCCATAGAATCTCCGGCGCTTGCTTTCATAGCCACTATCGTTTCTTTGATCTTCTTTGTCTCCAAATCGGTTTGATTTGCTTCACCTATGATAAGATCCACCTATTCCTTCTTTTATTCATCAAAGCTCATCCTAATCTCCGTCCAGATTACTGCCGACGCCCTTTACTTGAATCTTTATAATGGAGTTCGTCATTTATTGACGGGATATTTCTCTTTATTCGAATTGGAAATGGCTGTGCAAAATGGCATCAATACCTTTCCTTTGAGATTCAAAACATTTGGATTGGATTATGAAACTCTAGTACGATGATTTAATTATTACCCTAGTGGCTGCTTGTTCACTCCATTGCTTCTTATTGTTGAATTATGACTTTCACGCCCTAAAAGGTAGTGGTCCAGACTTATATACGCGGTGTTTGTTCTAAGCTAGACACCAAAGCCAGTGATTCACAACTTTTCCAGCTCCATCTGCTGTTGCTTCATAACGGACTCTTAAGGAAGTAACGTCACCCCGCCTTGCTCACGTTAGCCCTTGCCTTTCTCTTTTAGAGAAGAAGATAAGTGTAATATAATAAAGTGACTTAACTGCTTGTTTGCTTTAAGAACGGAACTAGGCACTCCGAAGCTCACTTATGCAATTCAAGATAGCGCTATCATAATAAAGAATTGATTAAACAACTATCATTGCTGACTCACTTAAGCTAATGCTTAAGGGCTTGCAAAAGGGCAAACTCACTAACTTATTCCATTATTTACTGTAATATAGTAACCTAACTGCTTAAGGCGCATATATATTGGTTTTGGAACCTAAGACTGCTGACTGTCCCCCACTTGTTTCTTCCGTTGCTTCCTCACAGTTGGCTCAACTAATACTTAATTTGTTTCTTGTGGAGACATGGTATACAAAAAAGTAATATTACCATTATCATTTTCGACCTACACTTTCCTTCCTGCTTTTATTCAAGTAAGGCACAACTGCTTCCCTTTGAAACTAGATGCTTGTTCCGTTGCGCTAACACTTTTATCTGTTTCGGGGTATGTTAGGAGTTAGCTTACTTTCGCTAACGCGAATTACGCGAAAGGGCTTAAAAGCGAAGGAAGCACGAAAGCTTAAGTTAACCCTTGATAGTAGGACTAGAGGATGCCGGTCAATAATCTCCTCTATAACCTATGTGCGCCGATATTCTTTTGCACCATCTTATAGCTCTAAGACGCGTAGAGTCACATAAGTCGTTTACCTAATGATATATAATTATAGCTGCTAAATTCCATTCAAACAAGCTAGTTTCGGAGTTGTGTTATGCACTCATATTAGTTGTTAGCTGGATTCTTTTTCATTCAGTATTGGCAAGTCGTTTATAGCTATATTAGATTCTTTTCAGTATTGGCAAGGGCGCAAGTAAGCTTATTGAGTTAACCGGGGTGCTAACAGTGAGTTTGTTAAGGGAGTAAGTAATTGCAGGTGAGCTTAGGCATTTCATTTAAGCAGTGAGGTTAAGAGCTAATGACTTAAATAACTAAACTAAGAAAAAGCGGAGGAACAAGAAGCAACGACCCTAACGCTATTTCTGGTTTTGCGAGGTACGAAAGGAAAGGTGCTGAAAGCGCCAGTGTTGGATGTTTGAGAGATAGAAAGTGGATAGAGTAAGGAGTATGATAGAAAGTGGATAGAGCCAGGAGTATGATAGAAAGGGGATAGAGCCAGGAGCGTGATAGAAAGGATAGAGTTTTTAGTGTGAAGCAGTGTTTTCTTACTAGTTTCTTGTTGCAGTGTGTTTTGGTACTTTCATTTAGTAGTTGAGTTAAAGCGCTTTAGCTAGAATCTAATTAAGCCCGTTAGGCAGCTCGTTTCATCAGGACGTAGTTGCGGCGTTGCTTGGCTGTCCTCTTCCGCCCTTAATCCGTTACGTGGGCATTCTTTCTTCTTTATACGATTACACTCATTCACTTTGCGTTGCGCTTGCAGCTTACTTGTTACTCTGCTCTTCCTTGAAACCTCACAGCTTAGCTTACTCCTGACTCAACTAGCAAGGAAGCACTCAAACCCGCTAGCAAACAGGTGAAGAAAGACAGCGCCTCTATTCATACTTCAAGTATGACCCTCTTCAATATGTGATGTGTCGTGCTACATTCTTTCTTGAGTGAGTGCTTTATATAGTGCTTGAGTCAGCTGAGCTTTGTTTGACTTTCTTCTATTCTTGTGCACCATCCTCTCTAGCTTTTCACTTTTGTTAACTCTCTTTTTCTTGATTTCCCGCTTCCTTTATACACCTAAGCTTTTAGATACGTTGAACTAAAGACACAGCCTACTGGGATGAATGAACCGATCTTCTTTACTCTCCTTTAGACTCGAAAGAAGTATGGGTTATGGGTTTAGCTACAGAACAAGCAAAGCAAAAGGGTAAGCGAAAGCCTTTGTGTGTTAGTAAGCGGGTGCTAACTGTTAGCTTATTGTGCTTGGGTGTGGTAGGGAGTTCCGAAAGCCAAAGTCATTGTTAGAGTTATTCGGTGAAAATCACTTTTGTCTATCCCCTTAGACCATAGTCTAACATCCTGTTATGGACTTAGCTAGTTTTGCTTAAGTCGTGCGGTACCATTACGTGTCAGTTCGCAAAGGTCAGTCTCCCCGAAGCCTCCTACGATCCCTTAGGATTTGTAAAAGAGAAGACGAGACAGAGAAAGCGCTTCACACGGGATCCACAAGCCACCCTTTCAGTAAACACTTTAGAGCCAATGCAAATTTTAACCATATACATCATAAGCTCAGAACAGTTGCACAACAAAGGTATAAAATTGGTCTACTACAAACCGAAATCTAGTACAAGTATCCACATGACACCATCATTATGTACAAGCCTGAAACGACCACCAAACTCATTCAAATGGGGCTGTTTAGCCTTTGGCCAGCCCTTTACATTCTTTGCAAAATTAGAACAAACCGAAAAGACACGGACATGCATAAGCATCACACCGAACAAGCCATTTACAATTTGTTTGTGACATTCTCCCCCACTTATTCCTTCGACGTCCGCGTCGAAGCCTTCGTTGACGCTGCAACTTCTTGTCTTTGCTGGATCTTTAATCTTTTGCTCCTACTGTGATGCGCTCCTTGGCTCCTAGTTGTTCTCTGCTTGTTGTTGTTGAGTCGTCGAACTTTAATCCACCATGCTGCTTCAACTCGCCAATGACTCTGACTCTAGTTTGGGGTTGGCAGAGTTGTGCTGATCCTTGTTGATTCTTGCGAATTTATTTGATGAAGGAAAAGACAATCTTTGATATGCGTTAGTCTTCAAATTCTTCTTATCTCTTGAACTGGATAGATGCTTATTGGAGCTTTAACGAGCATCGTCTCGCAACCTTTGAAGTTTTCAAGTCCTTCCTCTACAAAATTTTTTCATCAAATCTTCTTCCACCTAGTTGTCTCGTCCAAGT
Organism: Musa beccarii; assembly: GCA_024322285.1. NCBI lineage: Eukaryota > Viridiplantae > Streptophyta > Magnoliopsida > Zingiberales > Musaceae > Musa > Musa beccarii. Next base: position 11,336,214 of record CM044400.1, read on the forward strand.
AGGTTCGCATCACTTCCGCTTTCGATTGGTATTCAATTGGGAAATGAAGCGGATAATCTACTCTCAGTAGTACTGATCACCATTGGTGAGGACTTGACAACTGTTATCTTCCATTAGTCTCTTCGAAGGGTCTTCAAATCTGTGTAGAGCTCTTCTGCTGGATAACTAAGAGAGCTGGGGTACTCGGTTTCACCGATTCTCTTGAGAGTTGAGAAGGCAAAGATTACGTGACTTCGCTTGCCTCCTCGAGGTTGTACTTCATGCGTCAAGCTGGTTACTAGATTTCGCCTGCTCTTAACTCACACTTCCGAAGCACTTGAAGTGTTTGCAATCCTTGCACTAAGTCAACTACTGTGATTCACCTTCTCAATGCCATTGAACTTCTGGAATACAAGAAGTTATCACTCCAACTTAGAGCAAGTCTCTGATAGATTTGGTCGCATCTAGGGTTGTATCGCCTTCTCCATCATTCCTGTCGCCTACTCCTCTAAGTAGCAAAGGTATAGCACCGTGTACTGTCTGCTTCATTCCTTGGTTCTGCACTCTTGCATCAACCTAAAGTCCTTCACTTACGGCAATCTCGATGAGAAGTCCATTGACATCAGTCTTATGAAGTTCTATGGTCTCTGCCCTTCAGCCTTGTCATGGTACATGGAGTTTGTCAATGCATTCTCCTCCTCCACGGCCCATATCACGATCAAGTGCTCTCCCTCTATGAGAGCAAGAGATCGATGACTACTTGGAAGTCCTGTCTCTGTAGTACCATGGCACTACAATGCCCATGGAACTACTATCCATTGTCTTGTATCTACGTCCCTTCTTCATAATCGGTAGATCTGCCTCTGCGGCACTACGACACTCCTCTGAGTCCACCTTCATTCTAATCAATGTTTGATTTTGGGTAGCTAAGTCTCTCTGGACTCATCATTGCTTCCTCGCCCTTTTTCGACCACTTGCTTCAATACCTCTGTGTTCTTTGAGCAGTTCCTCTTGGTCAATGGAAAGACAGACTGTAACTCCTATATATGGCCTCCGTCATCATGTTGCATGGCTTGCATCGCTTTTGTTCTCCTTAGCTTCATTGGTCGCAACGTTCGCTTACTCGGCCTTGTCCTTTGACTTACCGGGCTCCCTTAAGCGAATGTGAGCTCTGAAGTAGTCCAACTCTTTAGCTACTCCGATCATACCTTTGTATGATCTAGTCCCCCCATGGGACTCACTAGTACCTGCATCTGAACTTCTTCCTCGATAGTGCACAACCCCCATAAGCTGATACCCAAGGCTTCCATTCAATGCAGCATTCGATGCACGTACGGAAGACCCGCCTCTACGGTACCATGGCATTCACTACTTGAATCCATAGCTCTTCTTGCCGTTATGTTGTTCATCGAAGTGGAGCTCCCAGTCGCGCTCCCGATCATACCTCTGCATGATCCAGTACCCCCATAGGACTCACTGTGTGTGTCACATTACCACGAACCATTCCACCACGATCTGCTACATTATGTCACCTCCTGGTGACATCTCCTTGTATTCTGATCCTTGTGGTATGAACTCGAACTGTGATCTCTCCATGTGTGGACTCCGCTAACACATCGCAGAGTCTCTGCCACCTTCGATTCTGTTCGCTCCTTTGGTAATCGGCCTTCGTCCACCCGCCCTTGGGTCACACTCGGACGAAGCCTAGCTCTAGGACAGTCCATCGCCTAGCAGCTCCTCTGAAGTCCCCTGACTTTGCTGAAATTGGTGCACCATTGTCTGGATCCTGGGACTCTGCCCCTACCAGCATAATCTCTATTGGGCACCGCTTTCCTCATGGCAACTTGAATAGCAACACTATGGCATATTCTTCAAGAGTACCTACCTCTGCATCCTCTTGCCCCGTGCCAAGGCCTTCTAATAGCATCTTTGCCTCTACAAGCTGTGTCGCCTTAGTTCTTCCGTCAAATACTTCACCGAGATCAAGTGTATGTGCCTCGAAGCTCCCTTCATCTTTGGCACCATGCAAGATGGGTCTGCTCTATCAGAATAAAGAACCCATGGAATGATATGATCCTACTCTTGTCTTTGCAAGAGTCCATGCCCTTGACCTCTGTCTAAGGAAAGCTCAAAGCCTCCTCTCCATATTATATCTTCTATGCCAACTCTCTTCATGCGGCTTGGGTACACCACCAAGTTACCCCCAAGTTGCACCGCTTCTCGATTTGCATTGCGTTAATGGTGGCTCTCGCGCCCACCATTCCACGGGTTAGCCCTCTGTTGAGTCCGATCTCCCTATCGACTCCAAGTGTGTCTTCACTTTGTGTTGCCTTGGGTTGCTCCCCCACTTGATCTCGCTATGCGTTCACCAACACATTGCCACTTGCGAGATCATGTAATGACTTCTCATTGCTCGCTCGATTCATCGAGCTTTGTCTTGAGGTACTCCTCAATCGGTGTAGTTCATTGCATATGATTCTCCCTTCGGAGAACCGAGACTTATCCTTTCTAGATATCTACCCCGTTGGAGCAACTTCTCTCTTTGCCTCCTTCCCTCTGGAAGGTTTGGAGACCACCATCCCCTTGGACCACTCCATCTTTGCACTATTCTGCCTCTGCAAATGCACTTACTAGATTACGACTCTTCGCCAATACAGCTCCCACTGCACCCCTCTAGTTCTAGCAACATGCTGAACCTACTGCACACTTCAGCCTCTTACGAAAGTATCCTGCACATGCCGAAGAGAAAGTTTCAATGCTCCATGGCGTTGACCTTCGGCTGCCTTGGGATGACCATGGATAGTCCATCGTCTGCATGCAAGCCCTTGCATGAGTATCGAATTCCTTAAGTTTGTAACTCCCCTTACCTTTGTGAGCTTTACATAACTTTTTCGATTGTTGAACAACCCCCTCCATCTTGCACGGTCTCGTTCTTTGCCAAGCACCTCGCTTGCCTCGAGCACCGTCAAGTTTCGGTGCTAGTGTCGAGCCACAACTCAAACTCAGCCATCCCAACCTTTGTGCACTACGTAATTCTTCTCAGCTTGTTTGTCCTCGTAGTGCCTCTTTGCTCAAAGGGTTAGTCATTCTTCTGAATGTCATTCTCGGATACCCGCTCCTCTGAGTGACTCCTTCCCCTATAACTCCATGTCCGTTTCCCAAACGGTTGCGCATGTTGGCTGCCCTCAACAAAGCCCCGCTAGGTCCCCCACATTTGCATGCTAAGTGTTTCTAAGTGGGCTTGTCCCACTCTGATACCATCTGTCACGGACTTAGTTAGTTTTGCCTAAGCCGTGCGGCACCATTGCGTGTCAGTCTGCAAAGGTCAGCCTACTCAAAGCCTCCTACGATCCCTTAGGACTTGCAAAAGAGAAGATGGGACAGAGAAAGCGTTTCACACGGGATCCACAAGTCGCCCTTTCGGCAAACACTTTAGAGCCAATGCAAATTCCAACTATATACATCATAAACTCAGAAAGGTTGCACAATAAAGGTATAAAATTGATCCACTGTAGACCGAAATCTAGTACAAGTGTCCACATGATACCATCATTATGTACAAGCCTGAAACGACCACTAAACTCAATCAAATGGGGCTGTTTAGCCTTTGGCCAGCCCTTTACATTATTTACAAAGTTAGAACAAACCGAAAAGACACGGACATGCATAAACATTACACCGAACAAGCCATTTACAATTTGTCCGTGACAATCCGATTATTTTTTCTGTTATTTTTTTGCTTACAATCCTAGTGTGTCCTCATTTTCTGTGATCCGAATCGGTAATCTGATACACGTGGACATGCCAACTTGCATAGGGCATATTCTAGCACCACTCCTAAGGCAATAGTTAGCAGCCACGTCAACACCTACGCAGAGCCTTAGGATTGATATGGTGCATCACCTTGACATGACACTTCGGGTTCGGAGGGGACAACCAACTATCCCCACCTTGCCCAAGGTCGTACCAAACGTGCCACATTATACGACGTTGCTCTGGAAAGTTCGGGACGGCGTTGTATGGCACCGATCCGTATAGGTCAGTCGGCGCTCACACGGAAAGGTATGAGCTAGTGGATCGAGGAACTGATGGTAATTAACGGACCATGTATGACCGACCTTCATTTGTAGGTATAAAAGCCAACCCCCTGACCGATATCGAGGGAGGCATTTCGAACATCCAACTCTCACACACACTGCACTGATTTAAACTTCGGAGGGGTTGAGTCAAAAAAATTTCCTTCCAACTCTAACCTATGTGTAGGAATTCGAGGAGCGCATGACAAACCAACAGCCAAGAGACGAAGATGCTTTTAGAAGGTGAGTCTTTAGCTCAACCAGAACCGTCACTCGTTTCCACCACCCGAGCATCTGTCAGAGAATACTTGCACATCCAGAGCCAGACCAAGCCGTGCCGACTCCACGATCATGGCATAAAGGTTCACTAACATTTTGGCGCTAGAAGGAGGGTCTGATGTCACAAGAACACCTGACGACGATTAACCTAGGAGTTCGCCAGGGCGAAGAACTATCGACAGCCTAACAACCTTTGGGCTGGGAGGACGATCACTCGCTTCCCACAGGGATGGAAGCTTGGCGATTCAGACGTCGGATCGCTATTGGCGCTTGTTCAATGATCTCGAGTTCCTCCTCCCAGAAAATGCCTCAGGACCATCAGTCATCTCACCCGAGGTGTTCCTCAGCCTCACCAAATAGGTGCAAGCCTTAATGGGAATGATGCAAACAGTCGTCCCACAGCTCGTGTAACAAGCGACTCCCTCGTCGCCTGCCATGTGGACCTTCCCTTTGGGGTCACCCAAAGTGCCCCCGATCGATCCACCACGGCAAGCCCTGACCCACAATGAGGTTGATGATTGGGCTAAAGATCTGAGGATGGTCCTCGAGCAAAGCGTCCTTATGTCTTGCCTGGTTGCATTGCCATTACTCGAGCCTGACACCCTGTCGTCAAATTCGGTCGGTGATTCCTTTAGTGCCCAGTTGTCTCTCATGAATTGGAGCTTGGATGAATTCCAGCGTGAGTTACATAAATCGCGGGGTGAGACCAAGGAGAGCTCGGGAGGATCCCCCTTCGTTTAAAAAATCCAAGACAAGCCTGTACCTCTCAACTTCCGATTTCCAACACTAGAGACATACGATAGTGGTTCCGACCCAACGGAGCATGTCATCGCCTTTCAAGCCCAAATGGCCCTCTACGGTACTTTTGATGCCATGATATGTCAAGCATTCCTAACCACCCTCAGGGGACTAGCACAATCGTGGTTCAACCAGTTGCAACTAGCCTCGGTCTCATCCTTCAACCAACTTGCAAAGGAGTTTGAACAAAACTTTGTGACCAGCATGCAACCCAAGCCTTCCATGGCCATGCTCCTCGCATTGTCCCAGGGCGATGACAAATCACTTTCTCAGTTCATCGTCTGCTTCACCTTTGAAATCCGAGGAGTCTCGGATGCTCACCCCTCCCTAATCATGCAAGCATTTCTGATGGGCCTACGACCCTCAAGATTTTTCTGGTCATTGGTCGAAAGGTCACCCGCAACGATCCCGGAAATGCTCCAGCGGACAACCAGTACATAGTCGCTGAGACACTAATGGAAGGAAAGCGGGTGGACCACAAGAGGCCTCGAGTGGAGCCAACCCGGGGAACGTCCTCGAGGTAGTTTGCAACGTAACCCCGAAGAAGGCCCGACCGGCCCGAGCCATCACTCCCGAGGCCCCCACCTCTACCTTTGAACACTTCTCGCATTGAAATCTTTCTCCATATCAGGGAGAAGGGACTATTGCGAGAACCAAACCTGTTGAAAACCACTCACAAGGATCGATCTAAATATTGTAGTTTTTATTGTGACTACGGTCACGATACTAAGGAATGCCAAGACCTCCAGAACCAAATCGAGGAGCTGATCTGAAGGGGCCATCTCGGTCGCTACTTGAAAAAAGCCAAGAGAGGTGTCTCTGTGTCCTAATGGCCCAATCGAGAAGCAGATCGATGTCATCATCGGTGGACTGACCTCAGGAGGCAACAGCGCATCAGGACGAAAGGCCTATGCCTGCAACATGGTCGAAAAGTTCCCGAGGTCAGAACCAGGGTCCGAGATCCCTTCGGGGCAAGCAAAGCTGAGTTCCTAGATCATGATGACGCTAGTCGAGAAGCAGATCGATGTCATCATCGATGGGCTGACCTCAGGAGGCAACAACGCATTAGGATGAAAGGCCTACACCCGCAACATGGTCGAAAAGTGCTCGAGGTCAGAACCAGGGTTCGAGATTCGTTCGGGGCAAGCAAAGCTGAGTTCCTAGATCATGAGGATGCCTTGGTCGTCTTGATTCACATCGCCAATGCCTACATGAAAAGGGTGATGGTCGACACTCGAAGTTTGGCCGATGTGCTATACTTTGACGTTTTCAAGAAGCTCGGCCTGGAGGAAGAAGATCTCTCCCCCATGGCCTCGATGCTCATAGGCTTTATGGGAAACTCCATCTCTCCACTAGGAACGACTTCCCTCCCTGCTACCTTCGGGGAACAACCAAGGACCAAGACAGTGATCGCCACCTTCATGGTGGTTGACCTACCATCCGCGTACAACATCATCCTCGGTCGATCGATCCTTAACAAATTGAAAGTGGTTGTCTCCACCTACCATCAGAAAATGAAGTTCCCGACTTCGGTGGGGGTCGGGGTGGTAAGAAGTGATCCCGAAGAATCCCGACGATGCTACTTGACAGTAGTTACCCTGTCGAGGAGGCCGAGACCAGACCAACCTCCTCCAGACCCTTGGCTTATCACCAAGGCACCACCTTGCCTAGAGCCAATAGAGCAGTTGACCGAGGTTCCCCTGGAAAAAAGTCGCCCTTACAAGGTCGTCAGAGTTGGGACGATGCTCCTCGAAGTGGATCAGGTTCAACTCATTGACTTTCTGATAAAAAACACTGATGTATTTGCATGGTTCCCAAAAGACATGCCCGGGGTCAACCCCGAAGTTGCGCAGCACCACCTCAACATCCATCCCGGAGGGCACCTTATGAAGCAAAAGCCGAGGAAGTTTACCCTAGAGTGACAAAAGGCAATCAGTGAAGAGGTAGACAGCTTGATCGATGCCAGATTTGTAACCGAGGTTAAGTATTCTCAGTGGCTATCAAATGTAGTCCTCGTCAATAAACTTAATGAAAACTGGAGGATGTGTGTCGACTACACTGATCTCAATCGAGCATGCCCCAAAGACTGTTACCCACTCCCAAGAATAGACCAGCTGGTGGATGCCACTGTAGGACATGAACTTCTCACTTTTATGGATGCATTTTCATGTTACAACCAAATCTGAATAGCGCCCCGAGATCGAGACAACACCGCTTTTGTCATTGACGGAGGAGTCTTCTGCTATAAAGTAATGTCTTTCGGCCTAAAGAATGCTAATATGACCTACCAAAGAATGGTTAATAAAATATTCAAGCAACAGCTCGGGAGAAATATAAAAGTTTATGTTGATGACATGATCATCAAAAGCAGGATAGTGAACACCCATCTAACCGACCTGGCGAGACCTTTCGAAATCTCAGGAGATATAACATATGCTTGAACCTAGCGAAGTGCACCTTCGAGGTTCACTCAGGTAGATTCCTTGGGTACATCATCCATCAGAGAGGGATAGATGCCAACCCGTGCAGAAAGTTGGAGCAATAATAGAAATGCAGCCCCCACACTCGATAAAAGAAGTATAGCACCTCACCGGGAAATTGGCGATGCTCAGCAGATTCCAATCACGCTTGGGAGACAAATGCCTCCCTTTATTCCATGCTTTGTGACATACCAATAACTTCACGTGGACCCTCGAATGCGAAGAAACCTTTAGAAGACTGAAGATGCACCTTGCCCAACTACCCAGACTCACCTCGCCCAACCTAGGAGAAACCCTCGGCCTTTACCTGGTAGCTTCCGGGCAAGCGGTCAGCTCGGTGCTAGTTCGGGAGGACTCGATGTCACAACAAGTTATCTACTACACCAGCCACGTCCTCGTTGGATCCGAAGAGCGATACCCTCCAATCAAGAAGTTGGCGCTAACACTAATAAAAATAGCCAAAAAGTTACGACCATACTTCTAAGCCCACACAATAAAAGTGATCTCTGACTAGCCCCTGTGATAGGTTCTCTCCAAGTTCGATGTGTTAGGTCGGATGCTCAAGTGATTGGTCAAGCTAGGAGAGTTTGACATCCAATACTCCCCTAGAATAGCTATAAAAGCTCAGGAATTAGCTGACTTCATCTCCGAGCTAACCTCCGACGAACAGTCTGCTTAGCAGGCACTCACCAGGCAACCTTGGTCCTTGTACGTGGACGGGTCTGCGACCTCGGAGGGAGCCGGAGCAGGGCTCATCCTTCGAAGCCCAGACAGAGAAGCACGTGAGCACGCATTCTGACTCAAGTTCAAGCCCACAAACAACGAAGCCGAGTACGAAGCATTATTGTCCGGGCTATGTCTCGCCTTAGAGATGCATGTGTAGGACTTGGAAGCCTTCAGGGATTCACAACTGGTAGTAGGCCACATCAACGGGGACTATGAGGCTCGAGACCCAACCATGGCACGATACTTGACCAAAATGAGACCTTGGCCCTTGTACGTGGATGGGTCTGCGACCTCGGAGGGAGCTGGAGTAGGGTTCATCCTCCGAAGCCCAAACGGAGAAGTACGTGAGTATGTGCTCCGACTCAAGTTCAAGGCCACCAATAACGAAGCCAAGTATGAAGCGTTATTGTCTGAGCTGCGCCTCACCTTAGAGATGCATGTGTAGGACTTGAAAGCCTTCAGCAATTCGCAACCCATAGTAGGCCACATCAACAAGGACTACGAGGCCCAAGACCCAACCATGGCACGATACTTGATCGAAATGAGATGATTTGCTGGCTGTTTTAATTGCCTTTTGGTTATGAGGATACCTCGCACCAAGAATACCCAAGCTGATGCCCTGGCCAAGCTGGCACCCGCCTGTAACTCGAAAGAACTCTCCTCGAAGACCGAGGTCCTTTTGGCCCCGATAGTGTCAATCGTAGACTTCGCCACAGTCGAGGCCACACCAAATTGGATGGAGGAGATTCTTCGTTAGAAGAAAGAGGGGATGCTACCCGACGATCCAGCCATAGCTCGTCAACTCATATGAACTCAAGCGTGGTATAGCGAAATCAATGGCAAGCTATACCGAAGAGCCTTCTCTCAACCTCTCCTCCGGTGCCTAGCGTCGCCCGAAGTTGAGATGGTCCTCACCGAAGTCCATGAGGGCATTTGTGGGAAGCACATCGGAGGCCGAACCCTAGCCTTCAAGATCCTTAGGTAGGGATACTACTGAACGACGATGCATCGAGATGCTTTGTCCTATGTGCAACGATGCCAATAGTGCCAGAAGCACGCCTGGATATAGAACCAACCTGTGGTCCACCTCACCATGATGGATGTGGCCTAACCTTTCACCCAATGGGGGATGGACCTCCTCGGACCTTTTCCTCCTACTTCGGGATAATGCAGGTTTCTCATAGTCTATGTCGACTACTTCGCCAAATAGGTCGAGGTTGAACCGTTGGCTTCCATCACAGAGAAGCAGGTCGAGGGGTTCATTTGGAAAACCATCATCACCCATTTTAGGATCCCGAAGGCCATCGTCACCGACAATGGGACCCGGTTCAACAACATGAAGTTTAAAGCATACTGTCAATCTTACTGGATACAACTAAAGTTCAGCTTGGTTGCACATCCCTAGACCAACGGCTTGGTCGACGAGCTCCCGAGCGTCTTGTGGGCATCCCAAACCACACACAAGAAGGCTTCAGGAGAGTCATCGTTCAGCCTAGCATATGGAACCGAAGCAGTGCTCCTGCCCGAGATGGTGTTCCTAATGCTATGAGTTGAAAACTTCGAAGAAGACACTTCGGAACAAGGACTCAACGCCAGCCTCGACTTCCCTGACGAACGAAGGGCCAAAGCACACCTCTACACCTTGGCATATAAGAAAGCCATGGTCCGACTCGACAACCGCAAGGTCCGCCCATGCCAAATCAAGGTCGGGGACCTCGTCCTATGTATGGTCGAAATAAGTGACTCGACCCGAGCCAGGGGAAAACTTGCCCCGAGCTAGGAGGGACCTTATCGGGTCAACGACGTGGTCTGAGATGACACTTATTGCCTTGAGACCATGAAGGAAACCCCATTGCTAAGGATATGGAATGTTTCAAACCTAAAAAAGTTTTACTCTTAGGTACTATAAGAGCGTTAGAGTCAAAAATATACTTCGTATTAGGAAAGGAAAAGCATTTACATTATGGTCGGTCTAGGCCTTACAATCTAAAATTTAACCTGATCGAAGCAAAAACAAAAAAGAAAAACTCCCCCTTTAACTCAGAGGAGTTAGAGGATTGTTATAAAAAAGAACGTCCTCGGGCATCTCCATGTTCTAGTCTTCGAGAAGGTTAACAAATGGATCAATCTCTACCTCGAGGTCTGGGTACTTTGCGTGGAAGCGAGCAAGTGCCACACGATACTTGAACTCGTATGTCACTTGACTCAACCCCAGTAGACCGAGCTCAAACCTCGAGGATTTCTTGTAAGCAGCGACAACCTCTATCGCCCATTCCTCAGCCCCTCGGCGCTCTTCGTTTAGTGCCTCCTCCATAGCTCAGGTGGCCGACCAAGTAGCTTCAACATTTCATGAGAGGGTCAGTAGCTCGTCGTCCAGACCTCGAATTCATCCTCGACTTTCCTTCAGCTAGCGTTGTGAATCTCCTAGCTCTACTTTAAGTTGTTGGACCTTAGCCTCCAGATCTGCCACCCGTTGCTCGGTCGCCGCAATGGCCTGCAGGCTAGGCCCGCCCCTTGACTCCTCGACCTCCCAACACAGGTCGGAGTTCATCTCACCGAGGCACTCGATTACCAAGCCTACGTCATACATGCGGTCGATTAATACCATCATGTAATGGTGGTTTTGCATAAATGTAAATGTTAGAATCGAGTGTAGATTGGTGATTCCGAGTCAGCAACAAAAACGTGGTACTCACCTAGATGAGAGACTTTGCTGCTCAGTCCATCGACACCACGGACGGCGAGCAATACAACTGCTTCACCATAACTGGGTGAAGCACACCCTGGGAGAACTCTTGGGCCGTTGAGTCATCTGCCCAAATTTGACTGTCGGCTTTGAGAGTCGGCCAACGCAAGCCGTAGGGTGCCCTCAACTCCTCATCCGGCAGGTCCACCATGCTGAGGGCTCGGAAGGGCTCGCCCTTGGAGCAGGCACGAATGTGGCACTAGTCCCCTCATCAACTTTAGCCACACTGACTGCTTGGTTGAGGGGTCATCCTTGAACAATCCAGCGTGACCTTTCCCCCTTGCGTTTGCCAAGCCCTCCCCATGTGAGGTGCCGCTCGACTCACGCATTCCTCGTGCCACCGCCTCTCGATTCGTTGCACCCTTGGATGCCTTCTGAGTCCCCACTTTAGCCCTTTTCTTTGGTCGACTTATCTCGGCTCCCTACGGGGACCCCCTTGGGTGTACCAGCATGCTCGTCCTCATGGGAGCTTCGGACCCCAACCTCTCACACTCCCGGGATGGCTACGTCATGGCTGGAGGGTGAGGCGTCCCTTCATCGACTACAAGTTCACCATTTCTGCCAATGATGAGTTGATTAGCAATGCATACAAAAAATGAAACACCCAAGAAGGCATAGGTCTGACCATACCCCTAGGGGTCGGGTTGAGTCCCGCGTTGACCAGCCACTCCTCGGTCATGCCCCTAATTGCGTGAGAGGAAGATAGGATCTCCCTCGTATGCTCCACATGCTAGACCTCGTCATGGGGGGACATTGTTGATGGCCCTGGAGTTCCACCCAATGCAAAACCATCATCCCTTGCTGCAACTCATGAAGAAGTGGTATGTTTTCTACCTCTTATTGTTGGAAGGAGTGCCACTAATCTTGAAGCCACCTCGGGCAGTCAAGTAATATCCGCCCTGCCCTTTGTGTTGGTTGTAAGTGCCCTACAAGCCAATCACGTGAGTGATGGCACCTGTGATATGTTACATCGATCTCTTCGCATATTATTATTGGCATTTTCTCATATTATCTGGATGAATATTGTGATGTCCATGGATCTGTGCAATGAGAATCGGATCGTGATGAGATCACGATAATGAGACCGATATACCTTTAAACACATCCTAAATCATCCTGATCATAGGTTACTCGATGAGGATATCGAGATCATTGGATAGACTGGTGCGTTGTATACTCGTCTATATGATGAAGACGATTGATCTCATAGTCGCTTGTGTGGGGACACTAGAGGTACAGTACAGGTGCTCATTGGAGAATGAGTTCACCGATTGATCCACTTACAGAATGCTGTATGGTTAATGATACCTAATGTCAGATAATGATTTCGTAGTCCTAGTAGTGTGTTTGGTCTTTAGACTTGAGGCACCAAAGATGCTTTGTTTGAGTACTCCATTCTTTGACACCGGACTTACAGGTTTGGAGTTCTTCAGATCTGATATAGCTGGTTCTCGGGAATGGTAGCCAACCTTACAAAGGCAATTGCGTGTCAATAGAGGATCATCCACTCTCGGTATTATGAGAGATATATCTCGTGTGTGCTCGCTCAAGCAAAATCCCTGGCCAGGGTCATTCGGATTGAGAGAGGAGTTCTCCGGGAGAATCCGATTAGAGCAAGACTCGAACAAGATTCCATATGGGCTTGACTTTACTATGCCTAATATACGGTCTCTGAGATATTAGATGGATAAAAAACTATTGGTAACTAAGAACAGATAGGTCCGATAGATTAGATCCCCTTGTACCGTTTGGGGACTATGGCATAGTGGCCTAGTACGTCCATAGTCGATGAGTCAAGTAAATTATTATAGAGATAATAATTCACTACATTAGAAGGTGTTCTGAGTCAAAAGGAGTTTTGACGGGAGCGACTATGAGATATCTGCGAAGCCCCTAGTTTGGATCTTGCGGATGAGATCTAATTGGGTAATTGGATGAGATCCAATTAAATAATTGGATAAGAATCCAAATGGATGAGATCAAATTGGATCTTATGGATAAGATCAAATTGGATAAAGATCTAACTGGATAGATATCTAGTGTGAACAGGATCTGCTAAGGATAAGCTTCCTCCACCTCTATAAATAGGAGGAACCTCTTGGTTCATAGGCTGAGAGCTCTTGGTAGTCATCCTCTTATTCTCCTCAGTCTCCTTTCCTCCTCCTTAAATCCGGCAGCCTTGTGGTGTACGTGGAGAGAGATCCAACGGTGATCTGAGGAGCGTTGTTGTTGCGTTCGCTGTGTGGATTACCACTAGAAAGGAGTACGCTAGTGCTACTTCATCATCTTCATTGGATCTGAAATTTTTGGGGATATACGATCTCCCCAGGTAACGCTTCTGACATGATACATGAGGATTTTTTGGATTTACGATTTTTGCGCACCAATCGTCGGACGATGGCCAAGTACGTAACTATGGGAAATCCGGTCTTGTTTTTATTTTTCACTACGCATGAGATGTCGAATCTCTCGATTTTCCAATAGTGGTATCAAAGCTAGGTTTGTCGTGCAATGATTGGCTTATAAACTGCATGTGTTATGTTTTGGATGTGCTTTTGACACCAAAATCATTGATGCAAAAGATGAGAGAGGGTAGTAATAGTTTGGCTAAGGTTGCTTGCAGCCATGGCCGTGCGTGTCGGGTCGCCGATGGCCATCTGCCCGTAATGGTAGCACTGGCCGCATGCGTGCAAGGAGCCCGCAAAAGGGGGCAGTGTCGCCTGTAGTCTCTGCCCCGCAAGGGCAGCGCCGCAAGGGCATCCGTGGGGAGGCTTGCGGGGCAGCACCGCAGAGCCACCTACAGGCACGGGCGATGCCCCCCTGCGGCGCCCCGCACGCATGGCTATCGCCGATAGGGTGGTGGCGGGCGCAGCCACAGCACTGCAGAAAGCAGAGGGAATAAGAATTAGGGTTTTTCGATCAAAAGATAGTTTTGCCCTTCAAAATTTTAGAAATTCTAATTTTGTCCCTTATGACATAATGACCAAAATACCCTTCAAAATTTCTGAAAAATTTCTTGCTTGTCCCTGATTTTATAATTTTAGTTATTTAAAAAGTTTAAGTAACTATTATTATTTATCTAGTAATCCTACATGATGTATACATGTGATGTGATGTGATATGATGTGGGAAGATGATCATGGACTTTGTGATGTGTATGTGATTATTGGGGCCTACGAGCCTTCATTTTTTATTGATTATTGGGCTTGCATGCCTGTAATTATGTTCTAATTATCTTAGAGGCACGACGGAAGCCTGGAGGTGGTAGTGGGACCCCTAAGGCCGATTCAAACGATTGCGATGCATGGAGATGCGTCGAGGTATCGGTAGATCCGACGATGACGAGATGGATGATCACCGTGCATAGAGATGCATTGATATGCACATAGATCATGATATAAGTGATCAGGTCTACTGGCTCTGGCCTAATCATATTAGGTTGAAGTCCATGATCATCTGGTATGCTTGTGCATGTGAATACTATACACCTACTAGATAAGTATATATATATATTTGCATGCGATGTAAATATATTAAATATGTATGTGTGTGACATGTCATATCATAAGATCACACCTAAAATCCCTCCTATGATAATATTAAGTCAGTAAGCGTGAGGCAATAAGATTGACCCACGTGGCCTTCCATCGTTAGGGGCAGGAACCAATTCCTGATGTAGGCTGAGTTGGTTGAGTCCCTCGAGGCTCACCTATTTCGCATCTCGCTATCTTGTCTTCGACATAGAGATGTCACCGGTGACCTAAGGACATCGTATGCTTGGTCGAGTCCCTCAAGGGTATATCATCAAATCAAACTCATCTTGTAACGATGGTGATGACTTAACTAGATATCATGGTTGGTCGAGTCCCTCGAGGCCATGGTGGTTCGGAGGTCAAATATGATAGGAATCATAAAAAGTTATGATTGGTAAGAGTTGTCTACCTTTTGGGCTTAGTGTGATTGGTCGAGTCCCTCGAGGTTGCACTAAGATGCCGATTGGATCCCGATCCCCACTAGAAGTCTGCTGGAGACTTCCGTTCTATGTGCATGAGGGTATCACGTGACTCGCTAGAAAAATTAGTGGGAGGATGTCAAGATAGATATCTTGATTATTTATTTTTGTAAAATCTGCATGTTATTCACTTATGCTATATCTCTTGTTTATCAAAAATATGTCGTCATTAAACCCTCTACGTGGCATACTTGATGCCAATCGCCTCACTGGTCCAAATTATATGGATTGGCTCCATAACCTAAGAATAGTTCTTATAGTGAAGAAAATCGCATATATCCTAGACACGGTCATACCCCAACCTAAGGTAGAAGCTTCTCAAGAAGAGTTTGCCCAATATGCGAAGTATATAAATGATTCCACTCTCGCTCAGTATTACATGTTAGCCTCTATGACTCTTGAGTTACAGAGATAATATAAAAACATGGATGCTCATTCCATACTCTTGCACCTCCGTAAATTGTTTGAGGAACAGGGAAGAATTCAACGATATGAGATATCAAAGAGTCTCTTCTATGCTAGGATGACTGAGTGGACACCGGTTCAGAACCATGTCCTGAAGATGATAGAGTAGATTAAAAAAAACTCACAGGTCTAGGAATAGTCTTAGATGATAACCTGTGTGTTGATCTTATACTTTAGTCCTTACCAGATTCATTTTCTCAGTTCATTATGAATTTCAATATGAATAAACTTGAGGTATCTCTCCCTAAGCTCCTCAATATATTGATGGAGGCAGAGAGCACAATCAAGAAAGAGAAATTAGTTCTCTATGTTAGTGAGATCAAAAGGAAAAGAAAGGCTGGGAAGACCCTTGAGATGGGTAAGGGCAAGGGCAAACGGGGTAATGCAAAGATTGCTAAAATTGACCCAGCAAAGGACAAAGGCCAATGCTTCCACTACGATCAAGATGGGCATTGGAAGAGGAACTGCAAGGCATATCTTGCAGAAAAAGCAAAATTGAAGCTTGGAAAAGCTTTAGGTATTTTCATGATCAATCTTCATATGTCAGATTCTTGTGAAACTGAAGCTTGGAAAAGCTTCAGGTACTTTCATGATCAATCTCCATATGTTAGATTCTTATGATAATGCATGGGTATTGGATACCAGTAGTGCTTATCATATCTGTAATTCGTTGCGAGTTCTGATAAGGCATAGAAGATTGGCAAAAGGCGAGATGAACCTCAAGATGGGCAATGGAGCAATAGTTGCTATCTTTATTCTTTTCGTGCGAAGGTCACTTTACATCTGCCTAATGGAGCTATTATTGCATTAGATGCATGTTATTTTATTTCCTCTATTATCAAAAATATTATTTCTATTTCATGTTTGACATTAAATAGTTATAAAGTATTTTTTGAGAATAATTATTGTTCAATTAGTGAGAATGATAAGATCATCACTAGAGGGACATTGTATAATAATTTGTTTATGCTAAATATTGCTTCACACATCATAAATGTAAGTATGGCCAAGAGAAAACGAGAAGAGGTGAACAATGCATATTTGTGGCATTGTAGGCTAGGTCATATCCATGAGAGAAGAATTCAAAAGTTGTTGAAAAATAGATACTTAGATCCATTTGACTACGAGTCATATACAACTTGTGAGCCTTGCCTTCATGGAAAAATGACCAACTCTCTATTTAGTAGAACTGGAGAGAGAGCCATTGAGTTACTAGAACTCATACATAGTGATGTATGTGGTTCTATGTCAACTCATGCCATAGGTGGTTATTCCTACTTCATTACTTTTACTGATAATTTCTCTAAGTATGGACATGTGTACTTGATGAAGTATAAGTATGAAGCCTTCGAGAAATTCAGGGAGTATAAGAATGAAGTAGAGAACCAGACTGGAAAGAGTATTAAAACTTTTCAATCAAATCGAGGAGGAGAATACTTGAGTACAGAATTCACCCAATTCCTCAAGGATCATGGGATTTTGTTCCAATGGACACCTCATTATACACAACAGCTCAATGGTGTATCAGAAAGGAGGAATCGCATGCTATTAAATATGGTGCGGTCTATGATGAGTTTTGTTGACCTACACATCTTATTTTGGAGATATGCCCTACAGATCGTAATTTACCTTCTGAACAGAGTTCCATCTAGATCAGTAGTATCTACACCATATAAGATATGGAGAGGGAAGAAGTCGATCTTAAGGTTGTTAAGATTTAGGGCTACCTTGCTATTAGGAATCTAGCTAGGAGAGTCCTAATCTGTTGAGACTCTAGCCAGGAGAGTCCTAATCTATTGGGACTCTAGTTAGGAGAGCCCTAATCCGTTGGAACTCTAGCTAGGAGAGTCTTAATTTAGTTTCATTGATAAGGGCATTCATGTAAATTCTATCTAGCCAAACCCTATTAAAGAGGTGAAGAGGCCGGCTAGGTTAGGATTAGGTTGCTTCTTAGAGGAGTCATATTAGAAGTGAGAGTCCTATTAGAGAAAGAGTCCTATTAGAATTAAGAGTCATACTAGAGAAGGAGTCCTAATTAGAAGTAGGAGTTGGTTAGAAGTAGGAGTCTTGAGTAGGAGTCCTATTAGGAGTTGAGGTTTAGAAGCTCTATAAATAGTCATGTATTCACCATCTTTTCATCATGAATAGATCATCTTTTTAGTAGCCTTTGAGTAGCAACTTGGAGGAAGGAACCCCTATAGAGTTCCAAGGTGGCCGATACCCTAAAGAGATCAACCCCAAGCTTAGAATCTATAAGGGTTCTAACACTTAGTATTAGAGCAGCATTCTTGGCATCTTGCTGCCCTTCCACAGCCATCCACCAACCCTCCACAACCACCCAAAGCAATTCCCACAATTGCTTAGAAGATCATCGCCGAATTCCGCCGTCATCTCCACCACCGCAGATCATCCTTTGATCTCCCCATGAATTGCAACAGGTTCTGGTTTTCTGCTTTACTGCTACTATAATTCAGTTATCATTATTTAAAAAATCCAAAAAAATTCGTTCCTATATTGCTGCATAAACTTTTCGTCGTAAAGTTTTCATCTCTACAACGAAAGATGCACTACATAATTCCAACCGCATAGCACTGTCTATTTGATCTTGCTATTGTATTTTTTCTATCTGAATCTTCATGAAATTTTTACGACAACTTTGACACTTCCCAATAGTGGTTTTTCCTTTGGTTTTGTTGAAAAATTCTCAATATAAACTACTTATCCTTTACGTCTAAACTGCTGCACTTTAGATGTAAAAATCTGCTACAGTACCTCTCCGTGATCCTTAATTTTACCAAACCTCTTGCTATCATTTCTTTCTATGAAATTTTTAATAGCATTATCTATTCTTACCAGTAGATTCCCTTTAAGCTTTATTTGAATCTCTATTGAAAATTTTTGGAAAAAATTACATCTTTACTATTGGAATTTTTTCGATGAAAAATCTGGTGCTGCACCTTTGTCCTTTTTTGTTCTCCATAACCTACCAAACCCTAGCCACCTTGCTACCACCATCTAAGACATCTTTAGGGCATCTCTCTAGCCTTAAGACGCAGCCATCATGACTTATTTTCATAATCCTAATAGCATCAAAAATCATAGCCCAAAACAGTAAACCATTACAGCCGAACCATTTTATCACCAATCTATTGTCCGAACCTTCCACCACCCCATGCCATTAACCCATCAACAAAAAAAAGACAAGGATATCTTTGATCTCCAGGTATATTCTATGGCTTCTCAAGATCCAATTGATGCCAAATTTGAAGCATGGGAGTCTTAAATTGAATCGTGGCTTGAATCGCGCTTGGAGGACAAATTATGCGCTTTGTTTACAGAATTCAAAATTGGACAACCACCGAGTCCAACCAAATCTCAATGAGGAGAGAGTTCAGAGAGGCCTCTAGAGAAGGAGGGACAACTCTCAGACATGCTTCAATCACGCATAAGGGTAGACTTCCCGCGATGGGAAGAAGGAGACCCGGCGGGGTGGATTTCGTGCATCGAATGTCACTTTCAGTACTACTGAATGTCGGATGATGCTATGGTAAAAATTGCTGTCATCCACCTTAAAAGAGTTGCTATTCAATGGTATAATTGGCTGGTATATAATCATGGGGATCTGACGTGGAATTAATTTAAGAACACACTACTGAACCGTTTCGGACCTACGGAGTATGAAAATATCGATGGCCAACTCACAAAGATTCGACAAACCTCTACGATTCAAGAGTACCAAACTAGGTTTGAGAAGCTATCCTACCTTGCTCATGATTAGATGGATCGTCAACTGTTAGGAACATTCATCGAAGGACTCAAGCCAAAGATAAAAGGGGAGGTTAAGGTGTGGCAGCCCCGTACCGTGACGATTGTAATTTCTTTCGCCCGAATACAAGAAGAACAGTTTAACCAAGATGCTCGGAGGATGAGAACCTCTCCTAGGCCTGTGGCATATAAACCTCCTTCTACTCCTAGCCATCATTCGCTGTCAAAAAAATTGACAAGAGAAGAACTATGTGACCGATCAGCAAAGGGTCTTTGTTGGCATTACGACAAGCCGTGGAACCGCGATCATCACTGCAAAAGGGGCTGCCTCCTACTGATTAAATCTCTTGAAGACATGGATAAGAAGGAGGTCTAGGAACATGAGGAAGAGGTCACAGATAAAGAACAGCAGCTGGTTGATATTACGATGCATGCTCTTGCCGGTTATGCGAACCCACAAACAATGAAAGTGGGAGGACTTCTAAAGCAACAACCGATTACCGTTCTTATTGACACCGGGAGCACTAATAATTTTATGAATAGCAAGGTTGTTATTCGGATGGCCTTACCTATCGAGAATTGTAGCAGGTTTGATGTTAAGGTCACCGACGGATGAATTTTGAAGTGTGATTATAGGTGTCCGTGAGTGAAACTATCACTACAGGACCAAGAGATAATTACAGATTTCTTCCTCCTCCCTCTTGATGATTATGAGGCCATGCTCAGCATCAAATGGCTGATGACATTAGGTGATTTTTTTTGAAATTTTTTGAAATTAATTATGAAGTTTTACAGTAAGGGGAAACAGGTGATACTACATGGGAAACGTGGGGGCGACGTAACAATAATTTGCATACAATGAATGGAGAAAATTTTGCACAAAGCATGCAGCAGCTTTTTGGTATAACTTGAGTAGTAATCTAAGGGAGAGCTAACCGAATTTAAAGTTTCAAACGTACTTCCCTTACTTGTTGAATTTTTAGATATATTTGATGAGCCGCGCAGCCTACCTCCTACCCGCTGGCATGATTATCGTATATTGATTCTTCCGGGCAAACCTCCAGTAAATACTCAGTCATATCGATATCCACATCTCTAGAAGAATGAAATTGAAAGGATTATAAAAGAGATGCTCAAAATAGGAGTTATTTGGCCAAGTTGCAGCCCCTACTTTTCACCAGTACTCCTCGTATGAAAGAAGGATGAAACATGGTGAATGTGCGTTGATTACCGAGCTCTCAACGACATGACCGTCAAGGACAAGTACCCTATTCTAGTAGTAGATAAATTTCTTGATGAATTAAAGGGAGCACAAGTTTTTACAAAGCTGGACCTTCGATCCGAGTATCATCAAATACGAGTGTGCGAGGAAGATACACCGAAAATCACCTTTCAAACACCCAACGGTCACTACAAATTTCTAGTAATACCCTTTGGTCTCACCAATACTCCCTCTACCTTCTAGAGCCTTATGAATGATATTTTTCAGAGTTATCTTCATAAGTATGTGCTAGTTTTCTTCGACGACATCCTTATTTATAGTCTTTCTCTGGAAAGTCATTTTTAGCACTTACGACTTGTTTCGATTTTATGAGAACATATATTTTTGTCAAAAATTGAGTGCAGCTTTCTTCAACAAAGGTGGAATATCTTAGGTATATCATATCAAAGGAAGGTGTGGTAGTGGACTCCTCCAAAATTGAAGCAATACAGAATGGCCTCTAAGGAACATAAAATCATCATGGCTCGATTTAACAGGCTATTATCGCAAGTTCATAAAAACTATGGAAAGATCAATACACCCCTTACTTCCTTGCTAAAAAAAAATGCTTTCTAGTGGTCGGACAAAGCCACCATTGCCTTCGACGAACTTAAAGCGACAATAACGACAATGCTCATACTAGCGTTATCCGACTTCGATAAGACTTTTATTATTGAAGTCGATGCCTCCGGAGTTGGAATTGGTGCTATACTAATGCAAGATGGCTGCTCCCTCGCTTATACTAGTAAGGTGTTATCTCCTTCCCATCTCAAGATAACTATTTACGACAAGGAGATTCTTGTGATTGTGCATGCGATGGCCAAATGGAGATCGTACTTGATTGGACGATGCTTTCATATCAAGATTGACCATAAAAACTTAAAATATTTTTTGGAGATATCTTCCCCCGAGCAGCAAATATGGGTAACAAAGCTTCTTGGATATGATTATAAAAAGGGGAAAAAGAATATTGTTGCAGATGCGCTTTCGTGGCTACCTAAGCAAGCTGAATTTTTGGTCATTTCACTTCCGACCAATTACTTCCTTGAGGATAATAGGGGGAAATGGAAAGATGATCCGGAGACCAGAGCATCTATGAACCTTTCACCTCGGTTCTATGGATCCTACCAGATTTTGGAGTACATCGGAGCAGTAGCATATAGATTGGACTTACTTGCCAGCTCCCGAATCCATTCAGTCTTCCGTGTCATGTTTGAAGCCCAAGTTGAGACAAAACGAGATAGCCCAAAGCCATCTACAAAATATGACTATCCAAGAAGAGCTCCAGGCCCAACTGAGTGTCATTATTAATCAACGGATCGTAGTCGACGACGACCCCTTTGTTGAAGTGCCCGATGGGCGGACCTACAATGAAGATGCCACTTGGGAGAACTTTGATGACTTAAAACTCAAATTCTTAAAATTATGGACTCAACCTCGAGGACAAGGTGATTTGAAGAGGATGGTCTATTAGGACTCAGATCGAGACCTAATCATAGGTATCCACCAGAGAGTCTTAATCTATGAGACTCTAGTTGAGAGTCCTAATCCATTAGGACTTTAGCTAGGAGAGTCCTAATTTAGTTTTATTGATAAGGGCATTCATGTAAATCCTGTCTAGCCAACCCCTATTAAAGAGGTGAAGAGGCCAACTCGAAGGCGATATCTCCATGTGTGGACTCCGCCAACACATCGTAGGGCCTTCGCCAGCCTTCGATTCTGTTCGCTACTTTGGCAATCAACCTTCGCCCACCCACTCTGGTCACACTCTGACGTAAGCCTAGCTCTAGGACACCCATCGCCTAGTAGCTCCTCCAAGTCCCCTCGACTTCGCTGAAATAGGTGCACATTAGTTCGATCTCCGACTCGCCTACCAAAGACAATCTCCGCGCACCGCTTTCTCATGGCAACTCGAATAGCAACACTGTGGGCATATTCTTCAAGAGCATCCGCTTTAGCATCCTCTTGCCCGCTGCCAAGGCCTTCTAACACCAACTTCGCCACTACAAGTTGTATCGCCTTAGTTACTGGCCAAATGCTTCACCGAGACGAGGTGCATATGCCTCAAGTTCCTTCGTCTTTGGCACCATACAAGATGAGTCTCGCTTCATTAGAATAGAGAACTCATGGAACGACATGATCCTACTCTTGTCTCTCGCAAGAGTCCATGTCCTTGACTTCTGCCTAAGGAAAGCTCCACGCCCCGCTCCACGTTCTATCTTCTTTGCCAACTCCCTTTATGCGGTTTGGGTACATCAACAAGTTACCCCCAAGTTGTTCTGCTTCTCGATTTGCATTGCGTTAATAGTGGCCCTCACGCCAACCATTCCACGGGTTAGCCCTCTGTTGAGTCCGATCTCGCTTATCGGCTCCAAGTGTGCCTTCACTTTGTGTTGCCTGGTTGCTCCCCCACTTGATCTCGCTATGCGCCCACCAACGCATCACCACTTGCGTAGATCATGCAATGACTCTCACCGCTCACTCGATCCATCGAGCTTCGCCTTGAGGTACTCAACTAATGCAGTTCATTGCACATGATTCTATCAGAGAACCGAGACTTATCCCTCCTGGTATCTCGTCCCGCTGGAGCAATCTCGCTCTTTGCATCCTTCCTTTGGAAGTTTTGGAGACCACCATCCTCTTGGACTACTTCGCCTCGCTGAACAAATCGTGCCCATTCTCGCCTTTGCAAATGCACTTGCTAGATTGTGACACTTCACCAATACAGCCTTGCACCGCACTCTCCGGGTCTAGCAACATGCTGAACCTGCTGCACACTTTAGCCTCTTATGAAAGTATCCTGCACATGCCGAAGAGAAAGTTTTAATGCTCCATGGCACCGACCTTCGGTCGCCTTGGGATGGCCGCGAACAATCCATCGTCCGCATGCAAGGCCATGCATGAGTATCGAATTCCTTGAGTTTACAACTCTTTCGATCGTTGAACAACCCACTCCACCTTGCATGGTCTCATCCTTTGCCAAGCACTCCGCTTGCCTCAAGCACCATCAAGGTTGGGTGCTAACGTCGAGCCACTGCTCGAACTCGGCCATCCCGACCTTTATGCGCTCCGCAATTCCTCTTAGCTTGTTGTACTCGTGGTGCCTCGCTAGGTCCCCCACGTTTGCATGCTAAGTGTTTGTAAGTGGGCTTATCCCACTTTGATACCATCTGTCACGGACTTAGCTGGTTTTGCCTAAGCCGTGCGGCACCAATGCGTATCACCGCAAAGGTCAGCCTCCCAAATCTTCTACAATCCCTTAGGACCTACTTAAAGAGAAGACGGATGTAGAAAGCGCTTCACACGGGATCCGCAAGCCACTCTTTTAGCA
The DNA here is from genome assembly GCA_024322285.1 of Musa beccarii. Classification (NCBI taxonomy): domain Eukaryota; kingdom Viridiplantae; phylum Streptophyta; class Magnoliopsida; order Zingiberales; family Musaceae; genus Musa; species Musa beccarii. Next base: position 11,360,132 of record CM044400.1, read on the forward strand.
AACACTTTATAGTCAATGCAAATTCCAACCATGGATATTACAAGCTCAGAACGGTTGCATAACAAAGGTATAAAATTGGTCCACTATAGACCGAATTCTAGTACAAGTATGCACTCGACGCAAGCTTTATGTACAAGTCTACAATGGCTTACAAACTCGCTCAAATGGGGCATTTTGCCTTTGGCAAGCCCTTTACAAGCTTTACAAGTGACAACCAACCAAAAGGGACACGGACATGCATAAGCATTACACCGAACAAACCGTTTACAATTTTGTCCGTGACATAGCGTCTCCTGAAGTTGAGATGGTCCTCACTGAAGTCCATGAGGGCATTTGTGGGAAGCACATCGGAGGCCGAACCCTAGCCTTCAAGATCCTTAGGCAGGGATACTACTGAACGACGATGCATCGAGATGCTTTGTCCTATGTGCAACGATGTCAACAGTGCCAGAAGCACGCCCGGATATAGAACCAACCTGCGGTCCACCTCACCATGATGGATGTGGCCTAACCTTTCACCCAATGGGGGATGGACCTCCTCGGACCTTTTCCTCCTACTTCGGGATAGTGCAGGTTTCTTATAGTCGATGTCGACTACTTCGCAAAATGGGTCAAGGTTGAACCGTTGGCTTCCATCACAGAGAAGCAGGTCGAGGGGTTCATTTGGAAAAACATCATCACCCGTTTCAGGATCCCGAAGGCCATCATCACCGATAATGGGACCCGGTTCAACAACATGAAGTTTAAAGCATACTATCAATCTTATGGGATACAACTAAAGTTCAGCTTGGTTGCACATCCCTAGACCAACGGCTTGGCCAAAGTCACCAATCAGGTGATCTTTGAAGATTTAAAGAGAAGAGTGGCCGAGGCTAGTGGTGCATGGGTCGACGAGCTCCCGAGCGTCTTGTGGACATCCCAAACCACACACAAGAAGGCTTCAGGAGAGTCGTTGTTCAGCCTAGCATATGGAACCGAAGCAGTGCTCCTGCCCAAGATGGTGTTCCTGATGCTGTGAGTTGAAAACTTCGAAGAAGACACTTCGGAACAAGGACTCAACGCCAGCCTCGACTTCCCTGACGAACGAAGGGCCGAAGCACACCTCTACACCTTGGCATATAAGAAAGCCATGGCCCGACTCGACAACCGCAAGGTTCGCCCATGCCAAATCAAGGTCGGGGACCTCGTCCTATGCATGGCCGAAATAAGTGACTCGACCCGAGCCAGGGGAAAACTAGCCCCGAGCTAGGAGGGACCTTATCGGGTCAACGACGTTGTCTGAGATGACACTTACTGCCTTGAGACCATGAAGGAAACCCCATTGCCAAGGATATGAAATGTTTCAAACCTAAAAAAGTTTTACCCTTAGGTACTATAAGAGCGTTAGAGTCAAAAATATGCTTCGTATTAGGAAAGGAAAAGCATTTACATTATGGTCGATCTAGGCCTTACAATCTAAAATTTGACCTGATCGAAGCAAAAACAAAAAAGAAAAACTCCCCCTTTAACTCGGAGGAGTTAGAGGATTGTCATCAAAAGGAACATCCTCGGGCATCTCCACGTTCTGGTCTTCGGGAAGGTCAACAAATGGATCAGTCTCCACCTCGAGGTCTGGGTACTTTGCGTGGAAGCGAGCAAGTGCCACACAATACTTGAACTCGTATGTCACTTGACTCAACCCCAGTAGATCGAGCTCAAACCTCGAGGATTTCTTGTAAGCAGCGACAACCTCTATCACCCATTCCTCAGCCCCTCGGTGCTCTTCGTTCAGTGCCTCCTCCATAGCTCAGGTGGCCGACCAAGTAGCTTCGACATTTCATGAGAGGGTCAGTAGCTCATCGTCCAGACCTCGAATTCATCCTCGACTTTCCTTAAGCTAGCATTGTGAATCTCCTAGCTCTACTTTAAGTTGTTGGACCTTAGCCTCCAGATCTGCCACCCGTTGCTCGGTCGCTGCAATGGCCTCTGGGCTAGGCCCGCCCTTCAGCTCCTCGACCTCCCAACACAGGTCGGAGTTCATCTCACCGAGGCACTCGATTACCAAGCCTGCGTCATACATGCGGTCGATTAATACCATCGTGTAATGGTGGTTTTGCATAAATGTAAATGTTAGAATCGAGTATAGATTGGTGATTCCGAGTCAGCAATAAAAACGTGGTACTCACCTAGATGAGAGACTTTGCTGCTCAGTCCATCGACACCACGGACGACGAGCAATACAACTGCTTCACCATAACTGGGTGAAGCACACCCTGGGAGAACTCTTGGGCCGTTGAGTCGTCCGCCCAAATTCGACTGTCGGCTTTGAGAGTCGGCCAACGCAAGCCGTAGGGTGCCCCCAACTCCTCATCCGGCAGGTCCACCATGCTGAGGGCTCGGAAGGGCTCGCCCTTGGAGCAGGTACGAATGCGGCACTAGTCCCCTCATCAACTTTAGCCACACTGACTGCTTGGTTGAGGGGTCATCCTCGAACAATCCAGCGCGACCTTTCCCCCTTGCGTTTGCCAAGCCCTCCCCATGTGAGGCGCCACTCGACTCACACATTCCTCGTGCCACCACCTCTCGATTCATCGCACCCTTGGACGCCTTCTGAGTCCCCACTTTAGCCCTTTTCTTTGGTCGACTTATCTCGGCTCCCTACGGGGACCCCCTTGGGTGGACCGGCATGCTCGTCCTCATGGGAGCTTCGGACCCCAACCTCTCACACTCCCGGGATGGATACGTCATGGCTGAAGGGTGAGGCGTCCCTTCATCGACTACAAGTTCAACATTTCTGCCAATGATGAGTTGATTAGCAATGCATACAAAAAATGAAACACCCAAGAAGGCATAGGTCCGACCATACCCCTAGGGGTCGGGTTGAGTCCCGCGTTGACTAGCCACTCCTCGGTCATGCCCCTAATTGCGTGAGAGGAAGATAGGATCTCCCTCATATGCTCCACATGCTAGACCTCGACATGGGAGAGGAATGGGGGGACATTGTTGATGGCCCTGGAGTTCCACCCAATGCAAAACCATCATCCCTTGCTGCAACTCATGAAGAAGTGGTATGTTTTCTACCTCTTGTTGTTGGAAGGAGTGCCACTAATCTTGAAGCCACCTCGGGCAGTCAAGTAATATCCGCCCTGCCCTTTGTGTTGGTTGTAAGTGCCCTACAAGCCAATCAAGTGAGTGATGGCACCTGTGATATGTTACGTCGATCTCTTCGCATATTATTATTGACATTTTCTCATATTATCTGGATGAATATTGTGATGTCCATGGATCTGTTCAATGAGAATCGGATCGTGATGAAATCACGATAATGAGATCGATATACCTTTAAACACATCCTAAATCATCTTGATCATAGGTTACTCGATGAGGATATCGAGATCATTGGATAGACTGGCGCATTGTATACTCGTCTATATGATGAAGGCGACTGGTCTCATAGTCGCTTGTGTGGGGACACTAGAGGTACAGTGCAGGTGCTCATTGGAGAATGAGTTCACCAATTGATCCACTTACAGAATGCTGTATGGTTAATGATACCTAATGTCGACAATGATTTCGTAGTCCTAGTAGTGTGTTTGGTCCTTAGACTTGAGGCACCAAAGATGCCTTATTTGAGTACTCCATTCTTTGATACCGGACTTACAGGTTTGGAGATCTCCAGATCTGATATAGTTGGTTCTCGGGAATGATAGCCAACCTTACGAAGGCAATTGCGTGTCAATAGAGGATCATCCACTCTCGGTATTATGAGAGATATATCTCGCGTGTGCTCGCTCAAGCAAAATCCCTGGCCAAGGTCATTCGGATTGAGAGAGGAGTTCTCCGGGAGAATCCGATTAGAGCGAGACTTGAACAAGATTCCATATGGGCTTGACTTTACCATGCCTAATATACGGTCTCTGAGATATTAGATGGATAAAAAACTATTGGTAACTAAGAACAGATAGGTCCGATGGATTAGATCCCCTTGTACTATTTGGGGACTATGACATAGTGGCCTAGTACGTCCATAGTCGATGAGTCGAGCAAATTATTATAGAGATAATAATTCACTATATCAAAAGGTATTCTGAGTCAAAAGGAGTTTTGACGGGAGCGACTATGAGATATCTGCGAAGCCCCTAGTTTGGATCTTGCGGATGAGATCCAATTGGGTAATTGGATGAGATCCAATTAAATGATTGGATAAGAATCCAAATGGATGAGATCAAATTGGATCTTATGGATAAGATCCAATTGGATAAAGATCTAACTGGATAGAGATCTAGTGTGAACAGGATCTGCTAAGGATAAGCTTCCTCCACCTCTATAAATAGGATGAACCTCTTGGTTCATAGGCTGAGAGCTCTTGGTAGTCATCCTCTTATTCTCCTTAGTCTCCTCTCCTCCTCCATAACTCCGGCAGCCTTGTGGTGTACGTGGAGAGAGATCCAACGGTGATCTGAGGAGCGTTGTTGTTGCGTTCGCTGTGTGGATTACTACTAGAAAGGAGTACGCTAGTGCTACTTCATCCTCTTCATCGGATCTGAAATTTTCAGGGATATACGATCTCCCCAGGTAACGCTTCTGACATGATACATGAGGATTTTTTGGATTTACGACTTTTGCGCACCAATCGTCGGACGATGGCTAAGTACGTAACTATGGAAAATCCGGTCTTGTTTTTGTTTTTCGCTACGCATGAGATGTCGAATCTCCCGATTTTGCAATAGTGGTATCAGAGATAGGTTTGTCATGCGATGATTGGCTTATAAACTACATGTGTTATGTTTTGGATGTGCTTTTGATACCAAAATCATTGATGCAAAAGATGAGAGAGGACAGCAATAGTTTGGCTAAGGTTGCTTGCAGCCATAGCCGTGCGTGTCGGGCCGCCGATGGCCATCTGCCCGTAATGGTAGCACTGGTCACATGCATGCAAGGAGCCCGCAAAAGGGGGCAGTGTCGCCTATAGTCTCTGCCCCGCAAGGGCAGTGCCGTAAGGGGATCCGTGGGGAGGCTTGCGGGGCAGCATCGTAGAGCCATCTGTAGGCACGGGCGGTGCCCCCTTGCGGCGCCCCGCACGCATGGCTATCGCCGATAGGGTGGTGTATGGGCGAGCCACAAAGATCGCAGTAAAGCGAGAGGGAATGAGAATTAGGGTTTTTCGATCAAAAGATAGTTTTGCCCTTCAAAATTTTAGAAATTCTAATTTTGTCCCTTATGACAAAATGACCAAAATACCCTTCAAAATTTCTGAAAAATTTCTTGCTTGTCCCTGATTTCATAATTTTAGTTATTTAAAAAGTTTAAGTAACTATTATTATTTATCTAGTAATCCTACATGATGTATACATGTGATGTGATGTGATGTGATGTGGAAAAATGATCATGGACTTTGTGATGTGTATGTGATTATTGGGGCCTACGAGCCTTCATTTTTTGTTGATTATTGGGCTTGCATGCCTGTAATTATGTTCTAATTATCTTAGAGGCACGACGGAAGCCTGGAGGTGGTAGTGGGACCCCTAAGGCCGATTCAGACAATTACGATGCATGGAGATGCGTCGAGGTGCCGGTAGATCCGACGATGACGAGATGGATGATCACCGTGCATAGAGATGCATTGATATGCACATAGATCATGATATAAGTGATCAGGTCTACTGGCTCAGGCCTAATTATATTAGGTTGAAGTCCATGATCATCTGGTATGCTTGTGCATGCGAATACTATACACCTACTAGATAAGTATATATATATATATTTGCATGTGATATAAATATATTAAATATGTATGTGTGTAACATGTCATATCATAAGATCGAACCTAAAATCCCTCCTATAATAATATTAAGTCAGTAAGCGTGAGGCAATAAGATTGACCCACATGGCCTTCCATCGTTAGGGGCAGGAACCAATTCCCGACGTAGGCTGAGTTGGTCGAGTCCCTCGAGGCTCACCTATTTCGCATCTCGCTATCTTGTCTTCGACATAGAGATGTCACTGGTGACCTAAGGACATCGTATGCTTGGTCGAGTCCCTCAAGGGTATATCATCGAATCAAACTCATCTTATAACGATGGTGATGACTTAACTGGATATCATGGTTGGTCGAGTCCCTCGAGGCCATGGTGGTTCGGAGGTCAAATATGACGGGAATCATAAAAAGTTATGATTGGCAAGAGTTGTCTACCTTTTGGGCTTAGTGTGATTGGTCGAGTCCCTCGAGGTTGCACTAAGATGCCGATTGGATCTCGATCCCCACTAGAAGTCTGCCGGAGACTTTCGTTCTATGTGCATGAGGGTATCACGTGACTCGCTAGAAAAATTAGTGGGAGCATGTTAAGATAGAAGTCCATATCTTGATAATTTATTTCTGTAAAATCTGCATGTTATTCACTTATGTTATATCTCTTGTTTATCAAAAACATGTCATCATTAAACCCTCTACGTGGCATACTTGATGCCAATCGTCTCACTGGTCCAAATTATATGGATTGGCTCCACAACCTAAGAATAATTCTTACAATGAAGAAAATCGCATATATCCTAGACACGGTGATACCCCAACCTAAGGTAGAAGCTCCACAAGAAGAGTTTGCCCAATATGCAAAGTATATAAATGATTCCACTCTCGCTCAGTATTACATGTTAGCCTCTATGACTCTTGAGTTATAGAGATAATATGAATTCATGGATGCTCATTCTATACTCTTGCACCTCCGTAAACTGTTTGAGGAACAGGGAAGAATTCAACGATATGAGATATCAAAAAGTCTCTTCCGTGCTAGGATGACTGAGTGGACACCGGTTCAGAACCATGTCCTGAAGATGATAGAGTAGATTGAAAAAAACTCACAGGTCTAAGAATAGTCTTAGATGATAACCTGTGTGTTGATCTTATACTTTAGTCCTTACCAGATTCATTTTCTCAGTTCATTATGAATTTCAATATGAATAAACTTGAGGTATCTCTCCCTGAGCTCCTCAATATATTAAGGGAGGCAGAGAGCACAATCAAGAAAGAAAAATTAGTTCTCTATGTTAGTGAGATCAAAAGGAAAAGAAAGGCTGGGAAGACCCTTGAGAAGGGTAAGGGCAAAGGCAAACGGGGTAATGCAAAGATTGCTAAAATTGACCCAGCAAAGGACAAAGGTCAATGCTTCCACTACGGTCAAGATGGGCATTGGAAAAGGAACTGCAAGGCATATCTTGCAGAAAAAGCGAAACTAAAGCTTGAAAAAGCTTCAGGTATTTTCATGATCAATCTCCATATGTCAGATTCTTGTGAAACTAAAGCTTGGAAAAGCTTCAGGTACTTTCATGATCAATCTCCATATGTCAGATTCTTGTGATAATGCATGGGTATTGGATACCGGTAGTGCTTATCATATCTGTAATTCGTTGCGAGTTCTGATAAGGCATAGGAGATTGGCAAAAGGCGAGATGAACCTCAAGATGGGCAATGGAGCAATAATTGCTACTGTTGCTGTCGGCGAGGTCACTTTACATCTGCCTAATGGAGCTATTATTGCATTAGATGCATGTTATTTTGTTTCCTCTATTATCAAAAACGTTATTTCTATTTCATGTTTGACGTTAAATAGTTATAAAGTATTTTTTGAGAATAATTATTGTTCAATTAGTGAGAATGATATGATCATCACTAGAGGGACATTGTATAATAATTTGTTTATGCTAAATACTGCTTCACACATCATAAATGTAAGTATGGCTAAGAGAAAACGAGAAGAGGTGAACAATGCATATTTGTGGTATTGTAGGCTATGTCATATCCATGAGAGAAGAATTCAAAAGTTGTTGAAAAATGGAAACTTAGATCCATTTGACTACGAGTCATATACAACTTATGAGCCTTGCTTTCGTGGAAAAATGACCAACTCTCTATTTAGTAGAATTGGAGAGAGAGCCATTGAGTTACTAGAACTCATACATAGTGATGTATGTGGTCCTATGTCAACTCATGCCATAGGTGGTTATTCCTACTTCATTACTTTTACTGATAATTTCTCTAGGTATGGACATGTGTACTTGATGAAGTATAAGTATGAAGCCTTCGAGAAATTTAGGGAGTATAAGAATGAAGTAGAGAATCAGACTGGAAAGAGTATTAAAACTTTTCAATCAAATCGAGGAGGAGAATACTTGAGTACAGAATTCACCCAGTTCCTCAAGGATCATGGGATTTTGTTCCAATGGACACCTCCTTATACACAATAGCTCAATGGTGTATCAGAAAGGAGGAATCGCATGCTATTAAATATGGTGCGGTCTATGATGAGTTTTGTTGACCTACACATCTCATTTTGCAGATATGCCCTACAGACCGTAATTTACCTTCTGGACAAAGTTCCATCTAGATCAGTAGTGTCTACACCATATGAGATATGGAGAGGGAAGAAGTCCGATCTTAAGGTTGTTAAGATTTAGGGCTGCTTTGCTATTAGGAATCTAGCTAGGAGAGTCCTAATCTGTTGAGACTCTAGCCAGGAGAGTCCTAATCTATTGGGACTCTAGTTAGGAGAGCCCTAGTCCATTGGAACTCTAGCTAGGAGAGTCCTAATTTAGTTTCATTGATAAGGGCATTCATGTAAATTCTATCTAGCCGAACCCTATTAAAGAGGTGAAGAGGCCGGCTAGGTTAGGATTAGGTTGCTTCTTAGAGAAGGAGTCATATTAGAAGTGAGAGTCCTATTAGAGAAAGAGTCCTATTAGAATTAAGAGTCATACTAGAGAAGGAGTCCTAATTAGAAGTAGGAGTTGGTTAGAAGTAGGAGTCTTGAGTAAGAGTCCTATTAGGAGTTGAGATTTAGAAGCTCTATAAATAGTCATGTATTCACCATCTTTTCATCATGAATAGATCATCTTTTTAGTAGCCTTTGAGTAGTAACTTGGAGGAAGGAACCCCTATAGAGTTCCAAGGAGGCCGATCCCCTAAAGAGATCAACCCCAAGCTTAGAATCTATAAGGGTTCTAACACTTAGTATCAGAGCAGCATTCTTGGCATCTCGCTGCCCTTCCACAGCCATCCACCAACCCTCTACAACCACCCAAAGCAATTCCCACAATTGCTTAGAAGATCATCGCCGAATTTCGCTGTCATCTCCACCACCGCAGATCATCCTTTGATCTCCCCATGAATTGCAACAGGTTCTGGTTTTCTACTTTACTGCTACTACAATTCAGTTATCCTTATTCAAAAAATCCAAAAAAATTCGTTCCTATATTGCTGCATAAACTTTTCATCGTAAAGATTTCATCTCTACAACGAAAGATGCACTACATAATTCCAACCGCATAGCACTGTCTATTTGATCTTGCTATTGTTTTTTTTCTATCTGAATCTTCATGAAATTTTTACGACAACTTTGACACTTCCCAATAGTGGTTTTCCTTTGGTTTTGTTGAAAAATTCTCAATATAAACTACTTATCTTTTACGTCTAAGCTGCTGTACTTTAGATGTAAAAATCTGCTACAGTACCTCTCCGTGATCCTAAATTTTGCCAAACCTTTTGCTATCATTTCTTTCTATGAAATTTTTAATAGCATTATCTATTCTTACTAGTAGATTCTCTTTAAGCTTTATTTGAATCTCTATTGAAAATTTTTGGAAAAAATTACATCTTTACTATTGGAATTTTTTCGATGAAAAATCTAGTGCTGCACCTTTGTTCTTTTTGTTCTCCATAACCTACCAAACCCTAGCCACTTGCTACCACCATCCAAGACATCTTTAGGGCATCTCTCTAGCCTTAAGACGCAGCCATCATAACCTATTTTCATAATCCTAATAGCATCAAAAATCATAGCCCAAAACAGTAAACCATTACAGCCAAACCATTTTATCACCAATCTATTGTCCGAATCTTCCACCACCCCATGCCATTAACCCATCAACAGAAAAAAGACAAGGATATCTTTGATCTCTAGGTATATTCTATGGCTTCTCAAGATCCAATTGATGCCAAATTTGAAGCATGAAAGTCTTAAATTGAATCGCAGCTTGAATCGCGCTTGGAGGACAAATTATGCGCTTTGTTTACAGAATTCAAAATTAGACAACCACCGAGTCCAACCAAATCTCAATGAGGAGAGAGTTCAGAGAGGCCTCTAGAGAAGGAGGGACAACTCTCAGACATGCTTCAATCACGCATGAGGGTGGACTTCCTGCGATGGGAAGAAGGAGACCCGGCGGGGTGGCTTTCGCGCGTCGAATGTTACTTTCAGTACTACTGAACGTCGGATGATGCTATGGTAGAAATTGCTGTCATCCACCTTAAAAGAGTTACTATTCAATGGTATAATTGGTTGGTATATAATCATGGGGCTCTGATGTGGAATTAATTTAAGAACACACTGCTGAACCATTTCGGACCTACGGAGTATGAAAATATCGATGGCCAACTCGCAAAGATTCGACAAACCTCTACGATTCAAGAGTACCAAACTAGGTTTGAGAAGCTATCCTACCTTGCTCATGATTAGATGGATCATCAACTATTAGGAACATTCATCGAAGGACTCAAGCCAGAGATAAAAGGGGAGGTTAAGGCGTGGTAGCCCCGTACCGTGACGATTATAATTTCTTTCGCCCGAATACAAGAAGAACGGCTTAACCAAGATGCTCGGAGGATAAGAACCTCTCCTAGGCCTACGACATATAAACCTCCTTCTACTCCCAGCCATCATTCACTGTCAAAAAAATTGACAAGAGAAGAACTATGTGACCGATCAGCAAAGGGTCTTTGTTGGCATTGCGACAAGCCGTGGAACCACGATCATCACTGCAAAAGGGGCTGCCTCCTACTGATTGAACCTCTTGAAGACATGGATGAGAAGGAGGTCCAGGAACATGAGGAAGAGGTCACAGATAAAGAACAGCAGCTGGTTGATATTACGATGCATGCTCTTGCCGGTTACGTGAACCCGCAAATAATGAAAGTGGGAGGACTTCTAAAGCAACAACCGATCACCGTTCTTATTGACACCGGGAGCACTAATAATTTTATGAATAGCAAGGTTGCTGTTCGGATGGCCTTACCTATCGAGAATTGCAGCAGGTTTGATGTTAAGGTCACCGACGGATGAATTTTGAAGTGTGATTATAGGTGTCCGCGAGTGAAACTATCACTACAGGACCAAGAGATAATTACAGATTTCTTCCTCCTCCCTCTTGATGATTATGAGGCCATGCTCAGCATCGAATGGCTGATGACATTAGGTGATTTTTTCTGAAATTTTTTGAAATTAATTATGAAATTTTACAGTAAGAGGAAATAGGTGATACTGCATGGGAAACATGGGGGTGACGTAACGATAATTTGCACATAGCATGCAGCAGCTTTTTGGTATAACTTGAGCAGTAATCTAAGGGAGAGCTAACCGAATTTAAAGTTCCAAACGTACTTCCCTTGTTGAATTTTTAGATATATTTGATGAGCCGCACAGCCTACCTCCTACCCGCTGGCATGATTATCGTATATTGATTCTTCCGGACAAACCTCCAGCAAATACTCAGTCATATCGATATCCACATCTCCAGAAGAATAAATAGAAAAGATTATAAAAGAGATGCTCAAAACAGGAGTTATTTGGCCAAGTTGCAGCCCCTACTTTTCACCAGCGCTCCTCGTATGAAAGAAGGACGAAACATGGTGAATGTGCGTTGATTACCGAGCTCTCAACGACATGACCGTCAAGGACAAGTACCCTATTCTAGTAGTAGATGAATTTCTTGATGAATTAAAGGGAGCACGAGTCTTTACAAAGCTGGACCTTCGATCCGAGTATCATCAAATACGAGTGTGCGAGGAAGACACACCGAAAATCACCTTTCAAACACACAACGGTCACTACGAATTTCTAGTAATGCCCTTTGGTCTCACCAATACTCCCTCTACCTTCTAGAGCCTTATGAATGATATTTTTCAAAGTTATCTTAGTAAGTTTGTGCTAGTTTTCTTCGATGACATCCTTATTTACAGTCTTTCTCTGGAAAGTCATTTTCAGCACTTACGACTTGTTTTGACGATTTTGCGAGAACATATATTTTTTTGTCAAAAAATTGAAGTGCAGCTTTCTTCAACAAAAGGTGGAATATCTTAGGTATATCATATCAAAGGAAGGTGTGGCAGTGGACTCCTCCAAAATTGAAGCAATACAGAACTGACCGACCCCAAGGAACATAAAATCACTGCGCGGCTTTCTCGGTTTAACAGGCTATTACCGTAAGTTCATAAAAACTATGAAAAGATCAGTGCACCCCTTACTTCCTTGCTGAAAAAAGATGCTTTCTAGTGGTCGGACAAAGCCACCACTGCCTTCGACGAACTTAAAGCGACAATGATGATAATGCCCATGCTAGCGTTATCCGACTTCGATAAGACTTTTATTATTGAAGTCGATGCCTCCGGAGTTGGAATTGGTGCTGTACTAATGCAAGATGGCTGCTCCCTCACTTATACTAGTAAGGTATTATCTCCTTCCCATCTCAAGATAACTATTTACGACAAGGAGATTCTCGTGATTATGCATGCGGTGGCCAAATGGAGATCGTACTTGATTGGACGATGCTTTCAAATCAAGATTGACCATAAAAGCTTAAAATATTTTTTGGAGATATCTTCCCCCGAGCAGCAAATATGGGTAACAAAGCTTCTTGGATATGATTATGAAAAGGGGGAAAAGAATGTTGTTACAGATGCGCTTTCGTGGCTACCTAAGCAAGCTAAATTTTGGTCATTTCACTTCCGACCAATGACTTCCTTGAGGATAATAGGGGGAAATGGCAAGATGATCCAGAGACCAGAGCATCTATGAACCTTTCACCTCGGTTCTATGGACCCTACCAGATTTTGGAGTACATCGAAGCAGTAGCATATAGATTGGACTTACTTGCCAGCTTCCGAATCCATTCAGTCTTCCATGTGTCGTGTTTGAAGCCCAAGTTGAGACAAAACGAGATAGCCCAAAGCCATCTACCAAATATGACTACCCAAGAAGAGCTCCAGGCCCAACTGAGTATCATTATTAACCGACGGATCGTAACTCGACGACGACGACCCACTGTTGAAGTGCTAATACAGTGGGTAGACCTACCAGCAAAAGATGCCACTTGGGAGAACTTTGATGACTTGAAGATCAAATTCTTAAAATTCATGGAACGTCAACCTCGAGGACAAGGCTGATTTGAAGAGGATGGGTCTATTAGGACTCTAGCTATGAGAGTCCTAATCTGTTAGGACTCCAGCCAGGAGAGTCTTAATCTATTGAGACTCTAGTTAGGAGAGTCCTAATCCATTGGGACTTTAGCTAGGAGAGTCCTAATTTAGTTTCATTGATAAGGGCATTCATGTAAATCCTATCTAGCCAACCCCTATTAAAGAGGTGAAGAGGCCAACTAGGTTAGGATTAGGTTGCTTCTTAAAGAAGGAGTCCTATTAGAAGTGAGAGTCCTATTAAAGAAAGAGTCCTATTAGAATTAATAGTTCTACTAGAGAATGAGTCCTAATTAGAAGTAGGAGTTGGTTAGAAGTAGGAGTCCTATTAGGAGTTGGGATTTAGAAGCCCTATAAATAGCCATGTATTCACCCTCTTTTCATCATGAATAGATCATCTTTTTAGTAGCCTTTGAGCAGCAACCTGGAAGAAGGAACCCCTATAGAGTTCCAAGGAGGCCGATCCCCTAAAGAGATCAACCCCAAGCTTAGAATCCGTAAGGGTTCTAACACCTGCCCACGTTAAAAGACATAATCCCGATAAGTTGAAATCTAGGACGGAATGGTGCAAGTTCGTGGGATATCCCAAGGAAACTTATGGTTATTATTTCTATCACACTAAGGACCAAAAGGTCTTTGTTGCCAAGAGAGTAGTGTTTCTTGAGAAGAAACACATTCTTGGCGGAGACAGTGGGAGCATGATAGAATTGAGCGAGGTTGGAGAACTTAGCTCAGGCACCATTCCAGAGATCGAGTTTATTCAAGTACCTAACACACAAGTTCTAATTTTGCATAGGACTGGTAGAGTGTCACACACTCCTAAAAGATATGTGGGACATATTAGTGGAGAGGACATTCAAGACATTAATCCTTAGACCTATGAAGAGACTATTATGAGCATAGACTCTGGGAAGTGGTAAGAAGCCATGAATTTTGAGATGGAATCCATGTACTCCAACAAGGTTTGGAACCTTATTGATGCACCTGAGGGTATCATATCCATTGGCTACAAATGGATCTTCAAGAAGAAGATCAGGTACATGGAAAGGTGTAGACCTATAAGGCAAGGCTAGTGGCTAAGGGGTATCGTCAGAGGCAAGGTGTTGACTATGACGAAACCTTTGCACCTGTAGCTATGTTGAAATCCATTCGAATTCTATTGGCTGTTGCAGCATATTATGACTATGAGATCTAGTAGATGGATGTGAAAACTGCATTCCTCAATAGCAACCTCAAAGAGGAAGTGTATATGATACAGCCTAAGGGGTTCATGTCCAATAAGAATCCAGATATGGTGTGCAGATTGCTTAAGTCCATTTATGGACTAAAGCAAACTTCTCGAAGTTAGAACATAAGATTTGATGAGGCAATCAGATCTTATGACTTCATTAAGAACGAAGATGAGCCTTGTGTGTATAGGAAGGTAAGTGGGAGTGCTATCACCTTCTTGGTGTTATATGTGGATGACATCTTAATCATTAGGAATGATATAGGAATGCTGTAAAAGCTTGGCTATTTAGACACTTCTCTATGAAGAACTTAGGGGAAGCATCCTATATTATAGGGATTCAGATCTATAGAGATAGATCCAAGAGAATACTTGGCTTGTCCCAGTCCAGATACATAGACTCCATTGTCAAAAGATTTGATATGAAAAATTCCAAGAGATGTCTCATAACTATGAGACATGAAATATCACTTTCTAAGAGTATGTCCTTAAGGACTCCTGAAGAAAAAGCACACAAGGATAGAATACCATATGTCTCAGCGATAGGGTCTATCATGTATGCTATGCTATGTACCAGGCCTGACGTAGCGCATGCTCTAAGTGTTACGAGTAGGTATCAGATAGATCCAAGCTTGGAGCACTAAAAAACAGTAAAGTGTATCCTTAAGTACTTGAGAAGGACTAATGATCTTTTATTGGTATATGGAGGTAGTAGCCTCAAAGTTGAGGGCTACACCGACTCGAGCTTCCAATCCGATATCGATGATAGCAAGTCAAATTCAGGGTATGTCTTCATCCTGAATGTTGGAGTAGTATACTGGAAAAGTTCCAAGCAATATACTATTGCTGACTCGACCATAAAGGCAGAATACATTGCTGTGACAAAGGCAACAAAGGAGAGAGTCTGAATGAAGAAGTTCATCGTAGATCTAGGAGTCGTGCCGAGCAACGTGAAACTAATTCTCATATAGGACGACAATAACAGGGCGATCGATTAAGCAGGAGAACCCGAGTCTCATCAGAAGTCTTCTGAGGAGGTTCCACTTGATCAGAGAGATCATGGCCCGAGGAGATGTAGCAGTGGAAAGAGTTTCATCCGAAGATAACATTGCAGATCCACTGACAAAGCCGTTGACTTAGATTATATTTCAGCGTCACAGGAGTCTGATGGGGATCAGACATGTAGGTGATTGGCTTTATGTCAAGTGGGAGATCATTGGTTGTAGGTGCCCTACAAGCCAATCACGTGAGTGATGGCACCTATGACATGTTGCATCGATCTCTTCGCATATTATTATTGGTATTTTCTCACATTATCTGGATGAGTATTATGATATCTATGGATCTATGCAATGAGAATCGGATCATGATGAGATCACGATAATGAGACTGATATACCTTTAAACACAGATCCTAAATCATCCTAGTCATAGGTTACTTGATGAGGATATCGAGATAACCAGATAGACTAGTGCGTTGTATACTCATCTATATGATGGAGGTGACTGGTCTCATAGTCGCTTATATGGGAACACTAGAGGTATAGTGCAAGTGCTCATTGGAGAATGAGTTCACCGATTGATCCGCTTAAAGAATGCTGTATGGCTAATAATACCTAATGTTAGACAGTGATTCTGTAGTCCTAGTAGTGTGTTTGGTCCTTAGACTTGAGGCACCAAAGATGCCTTGTTTGAGTACTCCATTCTTTGATACCAGACTTACAGGTTTAGAGAGCTCCAGATTTGATATAGCCGGTTCTCAAAAATTGTAGCCAACCTTATGAAGGCAATTATGTGTCAATAGAGGATCATTGATAGGACCCTAGCAGGGTTAGGTCCTATTCAACCATGTAGCAGCTAATAAAAATCCTGTGAGAATGTAATAAACCCCACCTAGCCGCCTCTATCCTATAAAGAAGAGAGGCTAGGGTTTATATTTGGGTCTTTGGGCTTCTTAGCCACCGCCCCCCTTATTACTGGGCCGGCCCACTAAAGTTGAGGGCAAATTGGGTAGTTCACTTAGGAGGCAGCCCCTAAGACTAGGGTTTGGAGCTCAATATAAGCTTGTAGCCTCCACCTCTTTGGAATAAGAAAGATCAATCTACAATTACAGCCACCAGGCTACTTGGAGGGTGGAACCCCTATAGCGTTCCAAGGGTTGATCCCCCTCAAAAATCAATCTCTATAGAATTCCTCTGGGGTTCTATCATCTAGTATCAGAGCAGCGATCTTGCTGCTTTTGCGGCCATCCCTGCCACCCGCCATTAGCCAAGCAATTCCCACAATTGCTCTTGACGTCGTCGTCTCCACCGTCATCTCTTGACGTAGATCAAATCAATCTACAGTCGCCACCTCTAATTGCATCAGAGATCTGGTATTTTTCTACCACCAATACCTTTTGCTGCTGCAATTTTTCATCTAAAATATCAAAAAGATGTTTTTCTATCGATCCCTTGCGGCGAATTCCTTGCGTCGCAAAAGTTACCATCTTTGCGAACGAAGGATTACTGCAGAAAATTTCAGCCGTGTGTTGCCGCCTTTAACCGATCTAATCGTTATCCTTTTTGAACAAAATTTTTTGTGCACCTCATAGATCATCTTGGCTCCCATCCATGATTGATCTATTGTGAAATTCATCACAAAAACAAATTTGTGTGTTGCTGCAATCTCTCGTCACAAACTGTTGAAATTTTTTGACGAGAATTCTACTATCACAACTTGCACCGATTTCTTTACTGCTTTGCTGTCGAAATTTCTTGATCCAATTTGTTATCCTCATTGCTATCTAAACTAAGATTCTACCATCAAACCCCCTCCTCAAACCCCTAAGTTTTCGCTGGAAATTTCGTCGAGAAACCACTATTTCTTCGATGACAATTCTGCTCTTACGAGACAGCGCATATAGGCAGCAATTTCTACTGATTTTTGTCAAATCTTTGCTGCGAGCTACCACAGATCTAAAACCCTCTTCCCTAACCTTCATCCACTATCATCTCAGCCCAAAACTCCATCAAATCGTAGCCCCAAATAGCACCCAAAACAGCCACAAAACAAGCCTAAACCGTAGCCTATATCCACTGATCCACAAACCCTTTCGGCCACCACTTCCCTTAAACAATTCATGCCTTTAACCTGGCAACAAAAGAGAGATCTTAATATTACAGATCTAGAGGCATATGCTATGACATCCGAGGAGGCGATAAATGCTAAATTCGAAGCCTTCGAGATACGAATGGAGGATAAGATTCGGGCTCTCTTTGCCGAACTCAATTTGGGTCGAACACCGAGCCCAAAGAAATCTTATCAAGGAGAGAGCTCTGACCAAAGAGATGACTCCCAAGAGAAGGGAGGCTCTATGACCGATCCCCACTATCCACGCATGAGGGTGGACTTCCCTAGATGGGAAGAAGGAGACCCGATTGGTTGGATCTCATGAGCGATATTTTGGTACCACAAAACCGCAGATGCATCTATGGTAGAAATTGCAGCTATACATCTTGAAGGGGATGCCATACAATGGTTTGATTGGTTTAAACACACTCATGGAGTCCTCTCATGGCGACAATTCAAAGAAGGACAGCTGATCCGCTTCGGACCAATCGATTACGAGAACATCGATGGACAACTAGTAAAGATCCGACAAACCTCCACCATCTAGGAGTATCAAACCAGGTTTGAAAGGTTATCTAATCAAACTCATGATTGGTCTGAAAAACAGTTATTGAGGACATTTATTGAGGGCTTAAAGCCAGAGATCCGGGGAGAAGTTAAAGCACGACAACCGTACACGCTTATGGTAGCCATCTCTTTTGCACGACTTCAGGAGGAGTGATTGAACCACGAAGCCCGGAGGACTAGGGTCATTCCCCAACTAGCAATATCGAATCCTCAGCCCCCTACTATCGAGCTCCTGCACCAAAAGGTTGACAAGAGAAAAGCTTGAGACCAATCTCGCCAAGGGGTTATGTTGGCATTGTAACGAGCCGTGGAGCCGCGAGCATCGCTGAAAAAGGGAGACTTCTTGTGATTGAACCAAAGTGGAAGAAGAGATCAGTGAACAGCTAGAAGAGAGTCTTGAACATGAGGATGAAGATGTGGAAGAAGAGCCACAATCAACCGACTTTATGGTATATGCGCTAGCCGGCTACTCAAATCCGCAAACGATGAAAGTTGGAGGCCTGCTCAAACAACAACTAATCACTGTTCTCATCGATACAGGCAGTACTAATAATTTTCTAAATAGTAAGGTTGCTGCTCGGATGGCGCTCTATATTGAAGGTTGCAGCAAGTTCGACGTAAAGGTTGCCGACGACCGAATCCTAAAATGCGACCAAAGATGCCCACAGGTGAAACTATTACTGCAGGGACAAGAAATTGTTGCCGACTTCTTCCTCCTACCAATTGATGATTATGAGGCTGTGCTGGGCATAGAATGGCTGACGACACTAGGTGATGTCTCTTGGAACTTTTCCAAATTGATTATGAAATTCTATTGCAAAGGTAAACATGTCACCCTACACAGGAAGCGCGGAAGCAACGTAACCGCTATTTCAACCCAACGAATGGAGAAAGTTTTACACAAGATAAATGGTGGCTTTCTTATACATCTCCAGCAGCAACCAGAGGGGGAGGAATGGAAGAAGGATCCAGAAACCAGCAACATCATCAAAACATTGGAGGAGGATCCAAGCTCAATAGCTCACTATACTTGGGATTCGAGGGATCTACGCTATAAAGGTCGTATTGTGCTTATACCAAACTCCTCTTGCATCAAAGTCATTCTGCACGAAATGCACTCCACACCTTTAGCAGGGCACTCCGGATTTCTAAGAACCTACAAAAGAGTGAAGCAAAACTTTTATTGGAAAGGGATGAAAAAAATTATTTCTGAATACGTAGCACAATGTGATGTATGTCAACAAAGAAAAAGGTGAAACAAGAGCGAGTCCAGGAAACTACAACCACTACCCATACCGGCACTCGGTGTGGGTCGACATCTTCATGGACTTCATCGAAGGGCTGCCACCTTCCAAAGGTAAAAGCACAATCCTTGTGGCGGTTGATCGACTTACGAAATATGCTCATTTTTGTGTTGTGCGAAATCCCTATACTGCTATTAGTATTGCTCTGATTTTTATAGAAAATATTGTTAAACTACATGGGATGCCAAGGTCCATCGTAAGTGATCATGACAGGGTCTTCACTAGTAAATTTTGCACTGAGTTATTTCAGTTACAAGGCATCAAACTTAAGATGAGCACTGCATATCATTCATAAACTGACGGCCAAACAGAAGTGGTGAACATATGTTTAGAGACATACCTTCGATGTTTCACTAGTGATCGACCAAAGGAGTGGACGAAATGGCTCCCCTGGGCCGAATGGTGGTACAATACTACATATCATTCATCTACAAAATGTACCCCATATGAAGCATTATATGGTCGACCGCCCTGTGATTCCAAAGTATGTAATTGGCTCGGCTAAGGTAGATCAGTCGACCAAGATTTAATTGACAGGACAAACTCCTACAAATTTGCTAAAGGATAATCTCTCTACTACTCAAGCTAGAATGAAGCGACAAGTGACACACGAAGAAGTGAAAGAGAATTTTTAATAGGAGACTGGGCTTATCTTCGCCTACAACCATACAAGCAACTATCCATCAACACACGAGCCTCCATGAAGCTATCTCCATGTTTTTATGGGCCCTATCAGATTATAGAGCGTATTGGAGCTGTGGCGCATGAGACTTAAATTACGAAGATGCCAAAATTCACTCTGCCTTCCAAGTGTCATGCTTGAAGCCCAAGTTGGGAGAACACGAGACACCCTGATCCAACCGCCCAACACCACTGATGATGGAAATATTCAAGCCCAACCACAAGCCATCCTCGATCGCAGAGTCGTGATGCGTCGTCGACGTCCCTCTCATCAAGTACTAGTACATTGGACTAATTTACCACTCGAAGATGCCACATGGGAATCATATGAGGAGTGAAGTCCCGGCTCCTCGAGTTCATGGAACCCTGACCATGAGGACAAGGCCGATTTGAAGAGGGCGGGCTTGATAGGACCCTAGCAGGTTAGGTCCTATTCAACCATGTAGCACTAATAAAAACTCTATGAGAATGTAATAAACCCCACCTAGCCGCCTCTATCCTATAAAGAAGAGAGGCTAGGATTTATATTTGGGTCTTTAGGCTTCTTAGTCGCCGCCCCCCTTATTACTGGGCCGGCCCACTAAAGTTGAGGGCAAATTGGGTAGTTCACTTAGGAAGCAGCCCCTAGGACTAGGGTTTGGAGCTCTATATAAGCTTATAGCCTCCACCTCTTTGGAATAAGAAAGATCAATCTACAATTGCAGCCACCGGGCTACTTAGAGGGTGGAACCCCTATAGCGTTCCAAGGGTTGATCCCCCTCAAAGATCAATCTCTATAGAATTCCTCTGGGGTTCTATCAATCATCCACTCTCGGTATCGTGAGAGATATATCCCATGTGTACTCGCTTAGGTAAAATTCTTGGCCAGGGTTGTTCGGATTAAGAGAGGAGTTCTCCGGGAGAATCCGATTAGAGTGAGACTCGAACAGGATTTCGTATGGGCCTGACTTTACCATATCCAATATATAGTCTCCGGGATATTAAATGGATGAGGGACTATAGATACATAGTAATTGAGGACAAATAGGTCCGATGGATTAGATCCCCCTGTACCGTCTAGGGACTATGGCGTAGTGGCCTAATACGTCCATAGTCGATGAGTCGAGTGAATTATTAAAGAGATAATAATTCACTATATCAGAAGGTGTTCTGAGTCAGAAGGAGTTTTGATGGAAGCGACTCACGGCCAGTTCGGTATCGGGCCTAGAGGGTCACACACATAAGGTGGATGTTGCGACGAGTAGAGATGCAGATATGAGATATCTACGAAGCCCCTGTTTGGATCTTATGGATGAGATCCAATTGGGTAATTGGATGAGATCTAATTAAATAATTGGATAAGAATCTAATTGGATGAGATCAAATTGGATCCTATGGATAAGATCCAATGAGATCTAATTGGATAGAGATTCAGTGTGAACATGATCTATTAAGGATAAGCTTTCTCTATCTCTATAAATAGGAGGAACCTCTTGGTTCATAGGCTGAGAGTTCTTGGTAGTCATCCTCCTATTTTCCTCAGTCTCATCTCCTCCTCCTTGGCTCTGGCAGCCTTGTGGTGTACGTGGAGAGAGATCCCATGGTGATCTGAGGAACGTCATTGCTGCATCCGCTGTGTAGATTACCGCTAGAGAGGAGTACACTAGTGCTCCTTCATCCTCTTCATCGGATCTAGAATTTTGAGGATATACAATCTCTCCAGGTAACGCTTCTGACATGATACATGTGGACTTTTCGGATTTGTGATTTTTGCGCACCAATCGTCGCACGACGGCCAAGTACGTAACTATGGGAAATCCGATCTTATTTTTGTTTTCCGTTGTGCATGAGATGCCAAATCTCCTAATTTCCCAACACTTTGCATAGGCGAAAACATGCTAAGAAGAGTGTCCGGGTGGGCTCGATCCTCACACCTCGACACTCCCCCAGAAAGGCCACCAGGTAACGCTACAAGTTTGGTGCTATCTGGGATGGTGAGATCCCCTATAACCAAAGGCACTCCATAATGACTAGGTGTAAGGGGTGTTGGGAAATTAGAGAATCGACATCTCATGCACAACAAAAAATAAAACAAGACCAGATTTCCCATAGTTACGTACTTGGTCGTTGTACGACGATTGGTGCGTGACAAAATCATAAATCCGAAAAATCGTATGTATCATGTTAGAATCATTACCTAGGGAGATCGTATATTCCTAAAAATTCTAAATCTGATGAAGAGGATAAAGGAGCACTAGCGTACTCTTCTCTAGCGGTAATCCACATAGCGGACGCAGCGACGACGCTCCTCAGATCATCGTGGTATCTCCCTCTCCACGTGCACCACAAGGCTGCTAGAGCCAAGGAGGAGGAGAGGAGGCTGAAGAGAATAGGAGGGGTGACTTCTAAGAGCTCTAGCCTATGAACCAGATAGTTCCTCTTATTTATAGAGGTGTAGGAAACTTATCCTTAATGAATCCTATTCACACTAGATCTCTATCCTATTCATATTGGATCTTATCCAAGGATTCAAACTAGGGGCTATACAGATATCTTATATCCGCACCTCTACTCATCGCAATATCCACCTAATGTGTGTGATCCTCTAGGTCCGATATCGAGCTGGCCGTGAGTCGCTCTCGCCAGAACTCCTTCTGACTTAGAACTCCTAATATAGTGAATTATTATCTCTATAATAATTCACTCGACTTATCGACTATGGACGTACTAGGCCACTATGCCATAATCCTCAAACAGTATAGAGGGATCTAATCCATTGGACCTGTGTGTCCTCAGTTACCATGTATTTATAGTCCCTCATCCATCTAATATCCCAGAGATCGTATATTGGGCATGGTAAAGTCAGGCCCATACGGAATCCTGTTCGAGTCTCGCTCTAATCGGATTCTCCCGAAGAACTCCTGCTCTTTCAATCCGAATGACCCTGGCTAGGGATTTTGCTTAAGCGAGCACACGTAGGATATATCTCTCACGATACTAAAAGTGGATGATCCTCTATTGTCACTCAATTGTCTTTGTAAGGTTGGCTACCATTCTTGAGAATTGATTGTATCGGATCTGGAGCTTTCTAAACTTATAAGTCTAGCATCCAAAAATGGAGTACTCATACAAGTCATCTTTGGTATCTCAAGTATAAGGACCAGACACACTACTAGGACTATGAAATCACTGTCTGACGTTAGGTATCATTAACCATCCAGCATTCCATAAGCGGATCAATCAGTGAACTTATTCTCCAATGAGCACTTGCACTGTACCTCTAGTGTCTCCACTCAAGTGATTATGAGACCAGTCGCCTTCATCATATAGACGAGTATACAACGCACCAGTCTATTCAGTTATCTCGATATCCTATTCGAGTAACCTATGATCAGGATGATTTAGGATATATGTTTAAAGGTGAATTAGTCTCATTATCATGATCTCATTATGATCCAATTTTCATTGCACAGAACCAAGGATATCACAATATTCATCTAGATAATGTGAGAAAATGCCAGTAATAATATGCAAAGAGATCAATGTAGCGTGTCACAAGTGTCATCACTCACATGATTGGTTTGCAAGGCACATATAACTAATAATCTCCCACTTCACTTAAAGCCAATCATCTATGTGTCTGATCCCTATTAGACCTTTATGATGCTTAAATACAATTTGAGTCAACGGCTTTGTAAGTGGATCTACAATGTTATCTTCAAATAGAACTTTTTCTACTACTACATCTCCATGGGCCACGATCTCTTTGATCAGGTGGAACCCCCTCAGAACACTTCTAATGAGACCCAGGTTCCCTAGCTTGATCGATCGCCCTGTTATGTCGTAATATATGGGAATCAGTTACATGTTGTTCGATATAATTCCTAAATTTATGATGAACTTCTTTATCCATATACCCTCTTTTGCTACTTCTACCACAGCAATGTATTCCGTCTCTGTGGTTAAGTTAGCAGTAGTATCTTACTTGGAACTCTTCCAACTTACTACTGCTTAATTTTGGGTAAACACATACCCTAAATTTGACTTGCTATCGTCGACATCGGACTGAAAACTCGAGTCTGTGTAGTCCTCAATCTGGAGAGCACCTCCTCCATATACCAATAAAGATCCTCAATCCTTCTCAAGTACTTAAGGATACACTTTACTGCTTTACAGTGCTCCAAGCTTAAATCTATCTGATACATGCTCCTGACACTCATAGCATGCGCTATAACAGGCTTGGTACATAATATAACATATATGATAGATCTATTGAATCTTGGATTTTAATGATAAAATCAATTGATAAGTTTGTTATCTAATTTATGCTTTGAGATAAGTGATGCAGGACCAACCTTGATCAAAAAAGGTAAAATAATTAAAGCAAGAAGAATCAAGTGTTGGGCCGGAGTTAAAGTTCGGACATCGGGTCGGAAGAATCGGACAATGCGCCGAGAACGGATGTTACAGGAGTCAATATGCCGGTGGATCGGGCACTACATCGAAGGTTCAGACGATGCACTTGGAAGTTCACCGGAAGATCACTGGAAGGTCGTCGAAAGTTCACCGGGAGAACCAATGACATACCTGATAAATTAGATTCGTAGCTTGTAATTGTTTATGTCTTAGTGGTCGAAGGTTAGGTCAAAATTAAGTTGGTTTTGGGTGAAATTATACCAACTCAATTAGGGACCAATTGGGCCTAAATTGAGACTGATTTGGGCTCATTGAGAGGCCCATTCAGTGACCCAAACATTGCTGCAGGCGGTGGCACCGCCAAATTAGCGGTAGAACCACCTATGAGCTAGAAAAGTAAAAAATCATACTTTTCCAAGCTGCAGGTGGTGGTACTGCCCAGCAGTAAAGCTGCAGCGGTGGTACCACTCCAGGCTAGTGGTAGCATCACTAGAACCTCTGGTTTCAAGGTTCTGCGAGCGGTCGCACCGCTCAATGCAGGTGGTAGTATCGCCTATACCTGGAAGACCCAAAAATTTAAGTTTTGGCTTCGTTTTTTGAGCCATTTGGGGCCTATAAATACCCACTCATCCCTGCAAGGATTACACAAGAAAAAGTTAGCTAAAACTTTGGTGAATCAAGTTATAATCTTGAAAAATCTTGAGTGTTCTCTCCCTCTTCTTGGAAAGTTTAGAAGTTTGTCTGAGGGAGGTGTAAGACTAGTAGAGATTATCTCCTAAACCTTTGAAAAGGAGAAAGAATTGTAAAAGGGTGGTTGATCTTCACCCATTGAAAGAAGATCATTAGTGAAAGTCGGTGACCTCAACGAAGGAGCAATCGTGAGTGGACGTAGGTTGGAGGACCGAACCACTATAAAATCGGTTTGCGTTTCTTTTCTTACAATTTACATTTATGCAAATCCTTTACCTTATTGCAATCACTCGAATCCTTCTCTTTCACTTATGAATCTCTTTAAGTTAAAACATAATCGAAGTTGGTTTTCATCGAAATGTGATTCTTCTCGAACAAAGTATTTCAAAATTACACAAATCAACGTTTTTAACCGCTGCATTAATTCACTCCCCCCCCTCTTAGTGCCATTCTAGATCCTAACAATTGGTTTCAGAGCTTGGTCACTCTCAATAGGTTTAAAACCAAAGAGAGATGACTTATTCAGGCATGCAAGAGGGTCATTCTATTACATGTCCGCCTATGTTTAATGGGTCGGATTACACTTATTGGAAGACTCATATGAAGATTTTTTTTTATCTCCATGGATTTTAAACTTTGGAATATCGTTAAAAATGAATTTCAAAAATCTTCTCTTCCGATGAATGAATGGAATGAATTGAAGAAGGTTTTTGCACTTAATGCAAAAGCTATGAATGTCTTATTTTACGCACTTGATAAAAATAAGTTTAATCATATTTCGATTTGTGAATTGGCTTTTGATATTTGGTATATTCTTGAAATCACTCATGAAGGCACTAGCCGAGTGAAAGAGTCCAAAATCAATCTCTTGGTGTATTCTTACGAATTGTTTTGGATGAAACCAAATAAGTCCATCGGAGACATGTACACCCATTTCACGGATATTGTTAATGGACTCAAAGCACTTGGTAAAGGTTTTTCTAATTTTGAACTTGTAACTAAAATTTTAAGATCCCTTACAAAGAGTTGGGATCCAAAAGTTACGACCATTCAAGAGGCCAAGGACCTTAAAAACTTTTCCTCTCGAAGAATTCATTGGGTCTTTAATGACCTACAAAATGGCATCTCATATTCATGATGAGCTAGAGAACCTCCTTCCAAAGAACAGGAAGGATATGGCATTGAGAGTACAAGAAGACCACTTGAAGGAATCTTCAAGTGATGAGAACCTTGGTGATGAACTTGCATTCTTAATTTGAAAATTCAAAAAATTTATAAGAAAGAATAAATTTAAAAATGACACTAAAAACAAAACCCAAAAAGGACCAAGTTATATATTACAAATGCAAGAAGTCGAGGCACTTCAAAAGTGAATGCCCCCAAACCAAGAAGAAGCAACCAAAGAGGAAGAAAACTCTAAAAGTGACATGGGACGATTCAAGTGATTCTGAAATTGAAGATGCAAGCAACAAAGAGGAGGCCAACTTTACATTGATGGCTTTTGGAGAAGAGGTATATGAGTTAATTATTGAAGATTTATCTTTCGGCAAACTTTTAATTGCTTTCCATGAATTATTTAATGAATGTAGAGCTATTAGTAAAAAGTTCAATTTATTAAAAAAGGAGCATGCTTTATTACTAGATAAGCTTGATAGTCTTAAACTCAATACTTTCTCTTTACCCCCATGCTCTAAGTGTGAACACTTAGAGGCAATAAAAAAATAAGAACTTGTTACTTAAAGAGACCCTAAACAAGTTTAAGATCGGTATCAAGGGCTTGGACATGATCCTTGCAAACAAGGGTCACATTGGATAAAAGAGTGGTATTGGATTCGTAAGTGAATCTCACCGAACTCCAATCACTTTCGTTAAAGGACTCACACTACATGTTGTTGAATCTCGGATTTTGATGATGAAACTAATTGATTGTGGTTTATTGTTTAACTACGTTTTTGAGTTACACAGTTCTACTATAAATCAGGATTAGACAGTTAACACTAGAGGAATTGACATTGCGCCACACGTCTGGATATTGGATGTCGAGCCGGAGGTTCGGTCGACAATCAACGGAAGGCTTCGTATGTCAGGCATCGGGCCAAGAAGAGCGTGTTGCGCTAAGGATATCGGGGTTGCGGAGGTCAACTACTGAGTGGGCAACGGATCGCTAGAGAGGACGATGTGCCGAAGAATTAGATGAAGCACCGATAAGCCAATGACATGCCGGGCAACTGAATGTCAATTCGTGTTGTAATAATTGTCTAGATCGAAGTAGAGTTTTGGTTTATGTGTGCAGGTTTAACTATGATGACGATGAAGATGTAAAGCAAAACAAAGTACCGAAAGACAAGTGGGATGGATCATTGGGAGTTCAAGAGTTCGATGGAAGTCTGAAGATTTGTTGGGAGTGTTGCCGGAACCGGCCGAGAACGAGTAGGGAGCTTGTAGAAGGGTTTTCGGAAGTTCACCGGAAGGTTTGTCGGAAGTTCGCGGAGATTGCCAAGAAAGATCAGAGCTTGCCAATGAAGCTCGTTGGAACTTGCCAAGATCATCATGTAGTTCGGGAGCTTGTCGGGAGTCCGTAGAATGGTTTCCGAGGGTTCGTCGGAAGATCGCTGGAAGTTCACCGAAAGCTCGTCGAAAGAAGTCTTGTCTTATGGACTTTGTAATAGCTTAGAAAATGTCTTTAAAATTCATAGTTAGCATATAATTTGGTTTAGGATTAGGTGTTAATTCTATAAATCAAATTTGGGCCAATTCGGACTTCATTTGGACCGGTTTCGATCGAGCCGGCCCAAACCATCATGTCTTGAAATGACTGAAAGCGGTGGCACCACCCAGTGGCCGAACCTTGGGCGGTGGAACCATCCCAGGCTGGCAGTGGCACCGCCCAGCACTCGAGGGTACCAGCGGTGGCACCGCTGGATGGGCGGTGGCACCGCCCAATACCGCTAGAATGCGAAAACCAATGTGATTCAAATTTTGTGGTTCAAATTTGGGCTCCAAATTTGAATCCTCTTGAGGCCTATAAATCTTATCTCATTCATGGATGAAAAGGGGTCTAGAACTGAAAAAAAGAAGGGGAAAACTCTCTTGAAAGTGTGTCAAAATCTTCCCTCATAGTTTGAAGTGTGTTCTAGTCCAAGAGAGGGTGAAAGGTCTTGTAAGGGTTATCTCCTAAGCCCATCAAAAGGAGATGTGCTGTAAGGGAGTTCATCCTCGCCCGTTGGAAGGAGGATAGCTAGTGGAGAAGCCGATGGCCTCAAGTGAAGAGGAATCGGGAGTGGATGTAGGTTGGATGACCGAACCACTATAAATCAATTTACATTTACTTTCTCGTAACTTACTTTGCTGCAAACCATCTTCATTTGCTGCCTTACTCAACTTCCTCTTCATCTTCTTACGTATGCTTTAAAGTTAAAATGCAATCGAAACGGTTTCAAATGAAACATTGTATTTATTCATACGAAGTTTCTAAACTTATTTTAATTATCAAAATCTATCATTTTATACCGCTGCACTAATTCACCCCCCTCTTAGTGCCACTCGATCCCTAACACATGTATCATCTCATTTGAAATGTAATTTTTGTTGCAAATTCGAACATGTTACCTACAAATGTCCGTATAAGAAACTTAGCCCACAAAGGTTAATATGGGTTCCTAAAGGAATAATAAGGAACTCAATGAACAATGACACGTTTAGTAGATCAATTTTTTAGGCACCCAAGTTCAAATGGATACCTAAAAACCATCCTCTTTTATAGACACATTCATCCACATAAGCTAGGAGCATAAGATGATACCTTGATAGTGAATGCTCAAGGCACATGACCGGAGATCCATCTCAATTCTCGAAGCTCACTGGCCAAGACGAAGGATATGTCACCTTCGAAGACAACAACAAGGGTAAAATCATTGGCAAGGGAACTATAAGTAACAAATCAAGTTTTTCAATTGATAATGTGTTATTGGTAGATGGTTTAAAGCACAATCTTTTGAGCATTAGTCAATTACTTGATAAGGAATATATTGTGAAATTTGAATCTAATGCTTGTATCATTGAAAAACCACACAACAACACATCTATGATTGCACTAAAACAAAATAATGTCTACACCATAAATATTGATGTTCTTAGTAATAAAATGTATTTTTTGGTTTTGAATGATAATACTTGGCTTTGGCATAGGAGATTAGGTTATGCTAGCATGAAACTAATCTCTCAAATCACATCTAAAGGACTTATAAGAGGCATTCCTAATGTTAAGTTCATTAAAGACAAAGTATGTGATGCTTGTCAACTAGGAAAATAAATAAAAATTAGCTTTAAACCAAAGAATCAAATAAGCACCTCTAGACCGTTATAATTGATCCAAATGGATTTATTTGGACCAATCGACACAACGAGTTTATGAGGTAGCAAATATGCATTTGTCATTGTAGATGACTATAGTAGAAACACTTTGGCCTATTTCTTAGCTCACAGAAGTGATTATTTTAATTATTTTTCTAAATTTTGTAAACTTGTTCAAAACAAAAAGGGTTTCATAATTTCGTCGATTCGGAGTGATCATGGTGGTGAATTCCAAAATCATGACTTCCAAAATTTTTGTGAATCTAATGGATATAACCATAACTTCTCTACATCGAGGAATCCTCAACAAAATGGAGTAGTAGAAAGGAAGAATAGAAATTTACAAGAAATGATAAGAACTATATTAAATGAACATAGCTTACCTAAGTACTTTTGGGCCGAAGTTGTTAATATGGCTTGCTATGTCATGAATAGGGTTCTAATAAAACCATCTCTATCCAAAACCCCTTATGAATTGTGGAATAATAAAAAACCAAATGTTTTTTATTTTAAAGTTTTCGGTTGCAAATGCTTTATCTTGAATGAAAATGATGCATTAGGAAAATTCGATGCTAAATTCGATGAAGGCATCTTTCTTGGTTACTCTTCCATTTTTAAAGCCTTTCATGTTTTTAACAAAAGAACCTTGGTTATAAAAGAGCCTATTTATGTAGTTTTTAATTAAGTTTTTGAATTAAAAAAAATGATTTTGATGATGATCTTGGTTTTGATGGTTTGAATTTGAATGAACCCTCTCCTCAAAATAGCAACTTAAATGCATCTTCTTTCCAAATTTCCTTACCTAAGGAATGAAAGTATATAGATACCCATCCAAAGAAGTTAATTATAGGAGACACATCAAAAGGGGTTCAAATTTATTCCTCTTTTAAGAGAATTTGTGCCAACGCCGCTTTCCTTTCTCAAATTGAACCTAAGTGCATTGACGAAACCTTGAAAAATGATTCTTGGGTTATTGCAATGCAAGAGGAATTGAACCAATTTAAGAGGAATAAGGTGTGGAAGCTTGTTCCTAGACCAAGTGACCATTTAGTTATAGGTACTAAATGGATATTTAGAAACAAGCAAGATGAATTTGGTATCGTGGTTAGAAACAAGGCTAGATTAGTGGCCAAAGATTTCAACCAAGAAGAAGGTATCGATTACGAAGAGACCTTCACTCCTATGGCAAGATTAGAAGCCATTAGGATGCTCCTTACCTATGCTAGTAGTAATAATTTTAAATTATTTCAAATGGATGTCAAAAGTACTTTCTTAAATGGTTTTATTTCCGAAGAAGGGTTTGTTGAACAACCACCCAGTTTGAAAACTCTCTTTTTCATAATCATGTGTTTAAATTGACTAAGGCTCTCTTTAGGTTAAAACAAGCCCCAACTACTTGGTATGAGAGGTTTAGTTCTTTTCTTATTTCAAATAATTTCACTAAAGGCAAGGTCGATACTACATTGTTTATTAAATATTTTAAATATAATTTTTTTATTATTTAAATTTATGTTGATGATATTATCTTTGGTTCTACAAATGAATCGTTTTGTGAATCATTTGCTAAGTGTATGCCAAGAGTTTGAAATGAGTCTAATAGGTGAACTAACCTTCTTTTTAGGATTACAAATTAAACAATTTAGTGATGATATATTTCTTAATTAAACCAAATATACTTTAGAATTATTAAAACGGTTTAATATGGATGGTTCAAAGCCATCAACACTCCTATGAGTACCTCCACTAAGTTAGACATAGACGAAAGTGGAGAAAGTTTTGATCAAAAAACATATAGGGGAATGATAGGTAGTTTACTTTACCTCACCACAACTAGACTGGATATCATTTTTAGTATAGGACTTTGTGCTAGATTTCAAGCTAATCCTAAATTATCTCATCTTAAAGCTATTAAAAGAATCTTTAGATATCTTAAAGGAACTCCTAATCTAGGATTATGTATTCAAAATCTAATAACTTTGATTTAATAGCTTATGCGAATGTCGATTTTGGCAGATATAGAATAGAAAGAATAAGCACATTCGGAACATGTCAATTTTTAGGATATACACTTGTTTCTTAGACTTCCAAGAAATAAAATTCGATTGCACTATATATGGCAAAAGTCGAATACATAACTACAAGTGCATGTTGTGCACAAGTTGTGTGGATGAAAAATACTTTAGAAGACTACGAAATTTATTTAAAGAACATTCTCATAAAATGTGATAACACAAGTGTTATTTGTCTAACCAAAAATTCTATTCAACACTCTAGAACTAAGTATATTGACATTAGACATCACTTTATATGAGATCATGTCAATAATAATGATGTCATTCTAAAATTTATTGATACAAAACACCAATTAGCAGACATCTTCACAAAACTCCTAAATGAAGAATAATTTGACTTCATTAGAAGAGAATTAGGCATGCTAAATTTTCCTAATACATGAAGATGTTGTATGTTCCTTTTCCAAAAATTTTCAATCTCAATTTACATAATCTCAACTTGATATTATTTTCGGATTTTGGATGACAAGCTCTCATTTTTATCCTTCGATCGTAACATTTTGATTCTCCTCTTTCTTCGATTAACGAAGATCATACCTTTTGATGAAGTATTAAAATTGGTTTTATACTCCTTCTACCTTTATTGGAATGATTTAATGAATTTCGTGATTTTCATATCATTTGAAGCTTAATATCATAAAATTGTTACATAATGATTAAGCTCTCAAGTGTTTATTATACTCTCTTCGGACTT
The DNA here is from genome assembly GCA_024322285.1 of Musa beccarii. Lineage (NCBI taxonomy): Eukaryota > Viridiplantae > Streptophyta > Magnoliopsida > Zingiberales > Musaceae > Musa > Musa beccarii. The sequence continues at coordinate 11,392,445 of CM044400.1, forward strand.
TATTCTTAACTTTTGATCTTTTATTACTTGATTGTTTTTTCTTTTCCTCCACCTCATGAGAATGCCAAGTTGAATCTCTCTCTATGAAACTTTTGATGTTGATGCGCTGCACTTCATAAATGCCAAGTTGAACTTTTTCATGAACTTTATCATGATCTTTCTCTCATGAATTTTTTTTTACATGAGCTCTTATTAGTATATTTAACGAATGACTAAATGTTTGATGAATGGCTTCAATGATCTATATTTTTAATTTATAATTTTATGTTTGAATTTTCAAAATTGTAACTTGAACCTCTTTCATGTATGAATCCTTCATAACTTGATCATTTTCCGGATTTCATAGACATGAATAAAAATGATCAAATCATTTTTTGGATTTATCCATCTCGGATGACATATTTTGCATTATATTCAACTCAATTTCTAAGCAAATATTAGCCTCATGTATTATATGTTTTTGATATGTTTGATAAATGATATGCATCATGATACCTTATGATAACTATTTTTTTTAATTCACCTCCTTTTTGTTGATGACAAAGGGGAAGAAGTAAATAATGATGAATGATTGAAAATCTTAATGTTTTGATATCATGTATGTTATACCTAAAGTGATGTTGATTTGTTGTGATTGTGCATATTGTGCTTCGATGATTTAAAATTATGATGCATAATGTATGAAATCTTGATATACTATGTTATATATGATCAAAATTGTTTCACTTGAATTCAAATGTTATTATTTCTTTTAAATTCAAGTTTATCTTATTTCGATATAGTATATAGATAGGGGGAGTTGAGTTTAACTCCATCAATTGGTTGTCATCATCAAAAAGGGGGAGATTATTGAATCTCGGATTTTGATGATGAAATCAATTGATAAGTTTGTTATCAAATCTATGCTTTGAGATAAGTGATGCAGGACTAACATTGATAAAAAATGTTGGGCCGGAGATATTGTGCTTCGATGATTTGAGATATTGTGATGCAACATTTTGATATATTGTGCTTCGATGCAACATTTAAAATTATGATGCAACATTTTGATAACATTGGATCAACATTGATAACATTGGATGCAACATTCTTCTTACATGCATAAAGTAAGAAGAATCAAGTGTTAGGCCGGAGTCAAAGTTCGGGCATCGGATCGGAAGGATTGGATAATGCGCCGAGAACGGATGTTGAAGGAGTCAACATGCTGGTGGATCGGGCACTACACCGAAGGTTCGGACGATGCGTCGGAAGTTCACTGGAAGATCACCGGAAGGTCACCGGAGGTTCACCGGAAAAACCAATGACATACCAGATAACTTAGATTCATAGCTTGTAATTGTTTGTCTTAATGGTCGAATGTTAGGTCAAAATTAAGTTGATTTTAGATGAAATCATACCAACTCAATTAGAGACCAATTGGGCCTAAATTAAGATTGATTTGGGCTCATTGAGAGGCCTATTCAGTGGCCCAAATATTACTATAGGCGGTGGCATCGCCAAACTTGCGGTAGAACTGCCTATGAGCTAGAAAAGTGAAAAACATATTTTTTTAGGTTGCAAGCAATGATACCACCTAGTCTGGGTGGTGGTACCGCCCAGTAGTAAAGCTGTAGCGGTGGTACTACTCCAGGCTGGAGGTAGCACCGCAAGAAGCTCTGTTTTCGAGGTTCTGCAGGTGGTGGCACTGCCTAATGCAAGCGGTAGAACTGCCCATACCCGAAAGACCCAGAAATTTAAATTTTGGCTTTATTTTTGGAGTCATTTGGGACCTATAAATACCCACTCATCCCTACAAGGATTCCATAAGAAAAAGTAAGCTAAAACTCTAGTAAATCAAGTTGCAATCTTAAAAAAGTCTTGAGTGTTCTCTCCCTCCTCTTGAAAAGTTTAGAAGTTTATCTAAGGCAGGTGTGAGACTTGTAGACGTTATCTCCTAAACCTTTGAAAAGGTGAAAGAGTTGTAAAAGGGTGGTTAATCTTCACATATTAAAAGAATATCATTAGTGAAAGTCGATGACCTCAACGAAGGAGGAATCTGGAGTGGACGTAGGTCGGAGGATCGAACTACTATAAAATCGGTTTGCATTTCTTTTCTTATAATTTATATTTCTGCAAATCGTTTACCTTATTGCAATCACTCGAATCCTTCTCTTTCATTTACGAATCTCTTTAAGTTGAAACACAATCGAAGTTGGTTTTTATCGAAACGTGATTCTTCTCGAACGAAGTTTTCTGAAATCGCACAAATCAATATTTTTAACCACTGCACTAATTCACCCCCTCCCCCCTCTTAGTGCCGCTCTAGATCCTAACAAGATTCTATCGTATAGGGTATCGTATCCATGTTTGTCATTTCTCTAGGAGTTTTTGGGGACATACTCCGAGAAATTCTATGTACCTAGACTGGAACAAGCTAAGCATCCTCTTGAATCTATCTCTATAGATCTGAATCCCCAAAATGTAGGATGCTTCCCCTAAGTCCTTTCATAAAAAAGTGTCTAGATAGCTAAGCCTTTATTGTGGAGATTATTCCTACATCATTCCCAATGATTAGGATATCATCCACATATAACACAAAGAAGCTGATAGCACTCCCACTTACCTTTCTGTACATACAAGGCTCATCTTCGTTATTAACGAAGTCATAAGATATGATCGCCTCATCAAACCTTATGTTTCAACTTCGGAAAACTTACTTTAGTCCATAAATAGACTTAAACAATCTGCATACCTTATCTGGACTTTGCTTAGATATGAACCCCTCAAGTTGTATCATATATACTTCCTCTTCAAAGTTATCATTGAGGAATGCAGTTTTCACGTCCATCTGCTAGATCTCAAAGTCATAATGTGTTGTAAAAGCTAATAGAATTTGGATAGATTTCAGCATAGCTACGGGTGCAAAGGTTTCGTCATAGTCAACACCTTGCCTTTAACGATACCCCTCAGCTACTAGCCTTGCCTTATAGGTCTTCACCTTTCCATCTACCCTGATCTTCTTCTTGAAGATCCATTTGCAACCAATGGGTACAATACTGATGGAAATCATCAATTTAGCAACCATACACCCCGATAGCTAAAGAGCTATGATACATATGGAATGCAAATTGACACCTCCTAATTGAAACAAGGCGGATCGTTCAAGAATGAAGTAAGGGAAACTATTCTAATTACCTATCAATAGAAAATTGATAAAATAACTAGAATAGCACTTTGAATTCCCTTAAGACGCCACAAACTAATAAGTCTGATAAGTCAAAGGAAAAGCAAAGATTTGGTTTGAACGCCACAAGCAGAAAAGCCTGATAAGTTCTAAAGTTCATGCAAGAACTTAAAAACAAAACACTCACCGGTGTTGAAGAATTGTTATACTTCCCAATTGTCTTACACTGAGAGTCAACCTCATTTATATAGTATGAGGAATGTACAAAGAGAATGAATGCATTAAATAACATCTTCAAATTTGTCCTTCTCTCTTTATGATCACGTTGGCCATTTTAGAATCTTCTTGCAATCATAGAATGTTGATTGAGTCTTGACTAGCTTGATCTGGTTCATATCATTCCCCCTTTCCTGAAAAGGATTCGTCCTCGAATCATAGCCTCCATCACCTTCTAGAGAGAGCATTAGCGATCACATTTTCCTTACCTTTTTTTTTTCTTTGATCTTTGATTTCCTCTCTTTTGTTTTTACTTTTGATTTTCTCTCTCTCTTTTTTTTTTAAAAGATCTCTTTCTTTTTTTTTTTTTTTACCTTTGATCTTCTCCTCTCTCTTTTTTTTTCTTTGATCTTTGATTTCTCTTTTTTTTACTTTTGATTTTCTCTCGCTTTTTTAACTTTGCTTTTCTCTTTTTTTTGACGATAAAGTGAGGGGAAAAATGAAAAACAAACATGATAGCACAAGAAACACAATAATAAGAAGAAAGGAAGAATAGTAATTATGGATATCGTGATAAGAGAACAGGAAAAGTTAAAAGATAACAAATAAATGGATAAGCAAACCTCAAACTTGAGCCGTGCTCTGATACCAAATGATGGAAATCATCAATTTAGCAACCATACACCCCGATAGCTAAAGAGCTATGATACATATGGAATGCAAATTGACACCCTCCAACGAATTGAAACAAGGCGGATCGTTCAAGAATGAAGTAAGGGAAACTATTCTAATTACCTATCAATAGAAAATTGATAAAATAACTAGAATAGCACTTTGAATTCCCTTAAGACGCCACAAACTAATAAGTCTGATAAGTCAAAGGAAAAGCAAAGATTTGGTTTGAACGCCACAAGCGTAAAAGCCTCGATAAGTTCTAAAGTTCATGCAAGAACTTAAAAACAAAACACTCACCGGTGTTGAAGAATTGTTATACTTCCCAATTGTCTTACACTGAGAGTCAACCTCATTTATATAGTATGAGGAATGTACAAAGAGAATGAATGCATTAAATAACATCTTCAAATTTGTCCTTCTCTCTTTATGATCACGTTGGCCATTTTAGAATCTTCTTGCAATCATAGAATGTTGATTAAGTCTTGACTAGCTTGATCTGGTTCATATCAAATACCCTCAGGTGCATCAACAAGGTTCCAAACCTTGTTGGAGAACATGGATTCCATATCAGAATTCATGGCTTCTTGCCATTTCCTGGAGTCTATGCTCATAATAGCCTCCTCGTAGGTCTGAGGATCAATATCCTGAGTGTCCTCTCTACTGATATGTCCCACATATCTCTTAGAAGGATATAACACTCTACTAGTCCTACGCAAAGTTAAAATTTGTGTGTCAGGTATTTGAGCAGACTCAGTCTCCGGAATGGTGCCTGAGCTAGGTTCTCCAACCTCACTCAACTCTATCATACTCTCACTGTCTCTGCCAAGAATGTGTTCCTTCTCAAGAAACACCGCTCTCTTAGCAGCAAAGACCTTTTGGTCCTCGAGGTGACAGAAATGATAACCATAAGTTTCCTTGGGATATCCCACGAACTTGCACTGTTCCGTCTTGGATTTCAACTGATCGGGGTCATATCTTTTAACGTAGGCAGGGCAACCCCAAATTTTAACAACCTTAAGATCGGGCTCCTTCTCTCACCATATCTCATATGGAGTAGACACTACTAATCTAGATGGAATTCTATTCAGAAGGTAAGCTACGGTCTCCAAGGCATATCCCCAAAATGAGATTGGTAGGTCAGCGAAACTCATCATGGACCGCACCATATCTAACAATGTGCGATTCCTCCTTTCTGATACATCATTGAGCTGTGATGTATAAGGAGGTGTCCATTGGGATAGATTCCTATGGTTCTTAAGGAACTAAGTGAATTCCGTACTCAAGTATTCACCTCCTTGATCCGATCGAAGAGTTTTAATACTCTTTCCAGTTTGGTTCTCTACTTCATTCTTATACTCCCTGAATTTCTCAAAGGATTCGGACTTATACTTCATCAAGTACACATGTCTATACCTAGAGAAATCATCAGTGAAAGTAGCAAAGTAAAAGTAACCACTTATGGCTTAAGTTGATATAGGACCACATACATCACTTGTATGAGTTCTAGTAACTTAATAGCTCTCTCTCCAATTCCACTAAATGGAGAGTTGGTCATTTTTCCACGAAGGCAAGGCTCCCAAGTTATATATGACTCATAGTTAAATGGATCTAAGTATTCATTTTTTAACAGCCTTCGAATCCTTCCCTCATGGATATGACCTAGCCTATAATGCCACAGATATGCATCGTTCACCTCATCTTGCTTCCTCTTGGACATATTTACATTCATGATATGTGGAGTAGTATTTAGCATAAACAAACAATTATGTAATGTCCCTCTAGTGATGATCTTATCATCCTTACTGATTAAACAATAATTATTCTCAAAAAATGCTTTATAACTATTTAATTTCAAACATGAAATAAAAATAACGTTTTTGATAATAGAGGAAACAAAATAACATGCATCTAATGCAATAATAGCTCCATCAGGCAGATATAGAGTGATCTCTCTGATAGCAACAATAGCAACTCTTGCTCCATTACCTATCTTGAGGTCTATCTCGCCTTTTGCCAATCTCCCAAGCTTTACTAGAACGAATTGCAGATGTGATAAGCACTACTAGTATCCAATACCCATGCATTATTATAAGTATCTAACATATGGAGACTGATCATGAATGTACCTAAAGCTTATCTAAGCTTCTGTTTCGCCTTTTCTACAAGATACATCTTGTAGTTCCTTTTCCAATGCTCATCTTGATCGTAGTGGAAGCACTAGCCTTTGCCCTTTACCGGGTTAATTTTGGCAACCTTTACCTTACCTCATTTGCCCTTGCCCTTGCCCTTCTTAAGGGTCTTCCTAGCTTTCCTTTTTCTTTCAGTCTCACCACATAGAGAACTAGTTTCTCTTTTTTGATTGTGCTCTCTGTCTCCTTCAACATATTGAGGAGCTCATGGAGAGTCACCTCAAGTTTGTTCATATTAAAATTCATGATGAACTGAGAAAAAAAATCTAGTAGGGACTGAAGTATAAGATCAACACACAGGTTATCATCTAGAACCATTCCTAGACCTATGAGTTTCTCAATCCACTCTATCATCTTCAAGACATGGTTCTAAACTATTGTCCCCTCAGTCATCCTAATACGAAAGAGACTCTTGGATATCTCATATCGTTGAGTTCTTCCTTGCTCCTCAAACAGTTTATGGATATGTAGGAGAATGGATCGAGCATCCATGTTTTCATATTGTCTCTATAACTTAGGAGCCATAGAGGCTAACATGTAACACTAAGTGAGAGTGGAATCATCTATATACTCCGCATATTAAGCAAACTCTTCCTGAGGAGTTTTTGCCTCAGGTTGAGGTATAACCGTATCCAGGACATATATGATTTTCTCTACCATGAGAACTATTCTCATATTACGAAGCCAATCTATATAGTTTAGACCAGTGAGGTGGTTGGCATCAAGTATGCAACGTAGAGGGTTTGATGGCGACATGTTTTTGATAAACAGGAGATATAGCATAAGTAAATAACACGCAGATTTTACAGAAAAATAAACAATCAAGATATGGACTTCTATCTTGACGTGCTCCCACTAATTTTTCTAGTGAATCACGCGACACCCTCAACACGTGAAACGAAAATCTCCAGCAGGCTTCTAGTGGGGATTGGGATCCAATCGACGTCTTAATGTAACCTCGAGGGGCTCGACCAACCATGATGTCTAGTTAAGTCATCACCATCGTTACAAGATGAGTCTGATTCGATGATATGCTCTTGAGGGACTCGACCAAGCATGTCATATCCTCAAGTCACCGGTGATATCTCATGAAGTAGATAAGATAACGAGACGTGAAATAGGTGAGCCTCGAGGGACTCGGCCAACTCAGCCTATATTGGGAATCAGTTCTTGGCTATAATGATGGAAGGCCACGTGGGTCAATCTTATTACCTCACACTTACCGATTAATATTATCATAGGAGGAGTTTTAGGTTCAGTCTCATGATATGACGTATCACACATATACATATTTAATATATATTTACATCGCATGTAAATATATATATATATATATCTAAATAGGTTATCTAGTAGGTGTATAGCAATCACATGCACAAGCATACTAGATGATCATGGACCTCAACCTAATATGATCAGGCCCGAGCCAGTAGACCTAATCACTTACATCAGGATCTATGTGCATATCGGTGCATCTCTATGCCTGGTGATCATCTATCTCGTCATCATCGGATCTGTCGGCACCTCGACACATCTCCATGCGCCACGATAGTCTAAATCAGCCTCGAGGGTCCCGTTGCCACCACCAAACTTCCGTTGTGCCTCTTCGTGTAATTATAACATAATTACAAGCATGCAGGCCCAACAATTAATGAAAATTAAAGGCTCGCAGGCCCCAATAATAATCACATACACAGCACATAGTCTATGATCATCTTCCCACATCACACATCATATGTATACATCATATAGGATTACTAGATAAATTATAATAGTTAATTAAACCTTTTAAATAACTAAACATTTGAAATCAAGAACATGCAGGGAATTTTTAAAAATATCAGAGGTATTTTCATAATTTTTGTAGGACATGCCCTGGAATTTCTAAAATTCACAAGGTCAAAATTATCCTTTTGCCCCAAATCACCCCCAAACAGAGTCGGTGACCGCAACTTGTGACCACCGCCTCCCTGCTGTGGCCACCGCCTAGCAGGCGTGCAGCATGCTCTTGGCATTCGTGCAGCACCAGTGCGACGACCGTAAGGGCGGTGACCACCCCGCGCCGCCTCACGTGGGCGGTGGGCAATCACCTCGCAGAGGTGGTTACCGCAGGATGGTGGCCGTTGCTTGTGCCCCCCACGCAATAGCATGCGCAGGGGCGGTGGCCGCCCCGTGCCACCTCGCCCAAGCGGTGGGCAACCGCCTCGCGTAGGCGGTGCGGCTATCGCCTTGTGGCGCACGCAGCAGTGCAGACCCGCCGCCGGCAGAGGTCACCATGCATGCGCGTCTTGTGCAGGTGCCTGCTCACACAGCAATGCGCCACTGTCAGCCGCCTGCACAAGCAGCGGGCAGCCGCCTTACTTACGCACAACGACCGCAGCCTACTGCGCACTAGCAACCATAGCCTACTGCGCATCGGTAGCCGCAACCATTGTGACCATCGCCTCGCATGCACAGGGGCTGCTGCCATGTGCACCGACGACTGCCGTGCGTAAAGCAGCCACCGCTAGCGCCTTTCCCGTTGACGTTGCCTCGACGAACAATCGGCTCGTTCGTAACTTTTGCGCACGCATTGACTTCAGTCGATCCATCGGGCAGCAATAGTTGTTGCCTCTACCTCTATTTGCATTAACAAATTTAACACAGAATGATCACTCTAAAGCATATTTCATCAATAAGATAAAATACTTTTCGGATCTGAGAACCACATCAAACACAGCAAGAACGCATAAAATAATTCTACATGATTAAATACAACACATACAATTTATAAGCCAATCATTGCACGACGAACCTGCCTTTGTTACCACTGTTGGGAAATCAAAGAATCGACATCTCATGCATAGTGAAAAATAAAACAAGACCAGATTTCCCATAGTTATGTACTTGACCGTTGTGTGACGATTAGTGCACAAAAAAATCACATGTATCATGTTAGAAGCGTTATTGGGAGAACGTATATCCTCAAAAATTTCAAATCCAATGAAGAGGATGAAGGAGTACTAGTGTACTCCTCTCCATGCACACCATAAGGCTGTCGGAGCTAAGGAGGAGGAGAGGAGGCTGAGGAGAATAGGAGAGGTGACTTTTAAGAGCTCTAGCCTATGAACCAGGTAGTTCCTCCTATTTACAAAGGTATAGGAAGTTTATCCTTAACAGATCCTGTTCACACTAGATCTCTATTATATTCACATTGGATCTTATCCAATTATCCAATTAGATCTCTATCCAATTAGATATTATCCAATTATCTAATTGGATCTTATCTACAGGATCTAAACTAGGAGCTTCGTAGATATCTTATATCTGCACCTCTACTTGTTGCAACATCCACTTAATGTGTGTGACCTTCCAGGCCCAATACCGAGCTGGCCGTAAGTCGCTCCCATCAGAACTCCTTCTGATATAGTGAATTATTATCTCTATAATAATTCACTCGACTCATCGACTATGGACGTACTAGGCCACTACACCATAATCCCCAAATAGTACAGGGGGATCTAATCCATCGTACTTGTGTGACCTCAGCTACCATGTATCTATAGTCCCTCATCCATCTAATATTCCAAAGATCGTATATTGGGCATGGTAAAGTCAGGCCCATATGAAATCCTGTCCGAGTCTCGCTCTAATCGGATTCTCTCGGAGAACTCCTCTCTCAATCCGAATAACCCTAGCTAGGGATTTTGCCTGAGGGAGCATATGCGGGATATATCTCTCACAATACCGAGAGCGGATGATCCTCTATTGACACTTAAATTGCCTTTATAAGGTTAGCTACCATTCTCGAGCACCGGTTTACCAGATCTTGAGCTTTCCAAACCTGTAAGTTCGACGTCAAAGGATGAAGTACTCATACAGGATATCTTTGGTGTCTCAAGTCTAAGGACCAGACACTACTGAGACTACGGAATCACTGTCTGATGTTAGGTATCATTAACCATCCAATATTTCATAAGCAGATCAATTAGTAAACTCATTCTCCAATGAACTCCTACATTGTACCTTTAGTGTCTCCACACAAGTGATTATGAGACCAGTCACCTCCATTATATAGATGAGTATACAACGCACTAGTCTATTCGATTATCTCGATGTTCTATTTGAGTAACCTATGACCAAGATAATTTAGGATCTATGTTTAAAGGTGAATCAATCTCATTATCGTGATCTCATCATGATCTGATTCCCATTGCACAGATCCAAGGACATCACAATATTCATCCAGATAATGTAAGAAAATGTCAGTAATAATATGCAAAGAGATCAATGTCACGTGTCACTAGTGCCATCACTCACGTGATTGGCTTGCAGGGTACCTATAACTAATAAGGGGAACCTCAATCCCATCTCGAGAGCGTCCGTGGTCAGCCCAAACCCATAAGGGAACAAATCCTACGAGCGCTAGCCAGGACGAGGGGTGTGAAGTCCATAGTCTCTCGGGATGCTATACCGATCCTGAATCGAACCTAGGAGTTCCTCGATCACCATCGAGTCAACATCATGCCATGACCTCATTACTTGAAGAGCCGCGAAGGCCTTCGAATCCATCGATGGCACGTCACCCGAGGATGAACTAACGACTTCTACCTTGGAATTCCCCGAGGTCGACTCATTGACCTTGGGAAGAGATCGACTCGTAGAAGATGAGGAAGATGAAGACATCTGAACCTCAAGGCTAAGGGCTGGAAACGGATGGTCCGAGATGTGAAACAAGGACGTAGAGGCTAGATGATACCTTGCCCATGCACAGGAAGGTGTTTATAAGGAGAAAGCCCATCACCATAAGGTGACGTTTGGGCTACCCGAGGTGGAAATAATGGCAACATTAATTATGGCATGCCTCGCTAGGCCCGCCGACCCCTAGTTCCCGCCAAAACACACATACCAATAGAAATCTCTCGCAAAAATGCACATGGTATCCAAAGTTTCTAGTCAAAGTTCATGGGACGTCAACAATCTTCCACCAAAAATAATAGCGCGCCGCACAAATGGCATCTCGACCGAGTCAAGCACCTCAGGCAACAGCTCCAATCTTTGCCCAAGTCGTGCACCTCGACCAATCATCGCTCGAGCAATGCCTCGACGAATCAGTCAAGCCTGTGCCCGAGTTGACTATCTTGGGTGACAACTCCAGTCTTTGCCCGAGTTGACTACCTCGAGCAATAGGCCCAATCTTTGCCCGAGTCATGCACCTCGACTAGTCACCGCTCGAGCAACGCCTCAATGAATTAGTCAAGCCTGTGCCCAAGTTGACTACCTCAAGCGACAAGTCCAGTCTTTGCCCGAGTTGACTATCTCAGGCAATAGCTCTAGCCTTTGTCCGAGTTGTATACCTCGGCCAGTCACCGCTCGAGCAATGCCTCGACGAATCAGTCAAGCCTACGCCCGAGTTGACTACCTCGGGCAATAGCTCCAGCCTTTGCCTGAGTCGTACACCTCGGCCAGTCACCGCTCAAGCAATGCCTCGACGGATCAGTCAAGCCTACACTCGAGTTGACTACCTCGGCCAACAGCTCCAGCCTTTGCCCGAGTCGTACACCTTAACCAGTCACCGCTCAAGCAATGCCTCGATGAATCAGTCAAGTCTATGCCTGAGTTGACTACCTCAGGCAATAGCTCTAGCCTTTGCTTGAGTTGTACATCTCGGCTAGTCACCGCTTGAGCAATGCCTCGACGGATCAGTCAAGCCTGTGCCTGAGTTAATTAACTCGGGCGACAGCTCCACTCTTTTGCTCGAGTTGACTACCTCGGGCAACAGCTCCAGTCTTTGCTCGAGTTGACTACCTCGGGCAACAGCTTCAATTTTTGCTCGAGTCGTATACCTCGGCCAGTCATTGCTTGAGCAACGCCTCGATGGATTAGTCAATCTTGCACCCGAGTTTGTAGGTATAAAAGTCAACCCGCGACCAATACCGGGGGAGACACTTCGAATATTCAACTCTCTCACATACTACTCTGATTTAAACTTTGGAAGGGTCGAGTCGGAAAATCCCCCTCGTAACCCTAACTTGTGTATAGGAATCCGAGGAGCGAGTAACAAACCGACAGCCAAAGGAGGAAGCTACTTTCTGGAGGTGAGTCTCTAGCTCAACCCGTCCCAACAATTATTTCCATCACCCGAGCATTTGCCAGGGCATACTTGCACATTTGGAGCCAGACCAAACTGTGAAGGTTGACTAACAAGTACCAACTTGATTACACGTTCATAAACCTGGACCAGTGGATAAGATTTCTCAGATTTTGTAAGGAGGTACATTTTGATCCACGTGTTGAGATTTTCATTATCCTACATACAGGGATTAGGGATGCAACAGGTCGATTAAATGCAGGTTCACCTGAACCTGAACCCAAAACCTGGTTTTACATTGTTTGACTGGTGTTCTTAGAATGCCAACCCACTTAAATCTGCGGTCATCTCTAGCTCGCATTATGAATGACAATGAGTAGGACAGTTGCTGCTCAAAGCTACCTATTCAATCCACCCCAAACTCAAAAAGTCTTTTGAGCCCAGTTTAGGTGGATTGCCTGCCATCCGAAAGAGTCCCACGCTGCTGTCATTTCTACCCATGTACAGATTCCCGCTAGAAGGTGGTGTTTTTATGTTTTCTTGAATGATGAAATGCTTACATCTAACCTTCCTTTGTTCTAGATAAACTTGCATGACATGTTACCATCATCTGTTCTAGATGAACTTCCCATATCTTAACAATGCCGAACTTGCTTGGCCCTTAATTTTGTACAATTTCGTTGAGTGGATCCGAGAAAAGCAATGTTAATTTTTTTAAGATGGTGTGAATGGTGCTGCCTTGGTTTTGATTCGCTAAGGTGACTAAATCATCATTTCATTTATTTTCTTGGTGTTCATAACGTGATTATGGTTCTCATTCATAGAACGCAATCCAAGTTTTCCATATGTAATGTTGTAGATCCCTAAATAACATAAATTGTTTAAGAATAGCATCTTCCCTGCCGTGCTCGAGTCGGAAACATCAGCAACATAATTCCATAATTTGTCCTATCTACGCTTGGCCGCCCATCAAATGTGAGTTGTCGTCTCTTGCTTGTCTCCTTATTGATTTGCAAGAATGCCCAAACTTACCGGCTAACTCTTATTGTGCCAATGTTCTCCATGTTCATATCTAAAATGATTGTTCTTATTCCCAATTGTAGTGGATATTTCATTCGTACTGAATCATGTCAACTATACCTATTACAAAGTCTGGTTAATCTTGTTCTTAAAACTTGTATATGACCATTTCTTTCTCTAGGAGCCCCAACGTAACAGATTGAACTGAATTCTACTCTTTAGCTCATCTGTGGTTCGTGAAACTCTATGGCCTTTGGCAAACAATTTTTTGGTTCCTGTTCAGTCTTGACATGGATTCCAACGTTGAAAGAGGCTTGCGTTTTCCCATATGACAACAAAAAGATACATGTTGTTATGGAATGGATGCGGCTACCGAGTGATGTGTCGGGCTGGTCTTGTTCAGTCTTCGATGTCTAGGGGTGTCCGGTTTGTCACGGACTTAGCTGGTTTTGCCTAAGCCGTGCGGCACCAATGCGTATCACCGCAAAGGTCAGCCTACCCGAAATCTCCTATAGTCCCTTTGGACCTGCAAAAGAGAAGACGGGACAGAGAAAGCGCTTCACACGGATCCCAAGCCACTCTTTTAGCAAACACTATATAGCCAATGCACATTCCAACCATGGATATTACAAGCTCTCGTAAGCAGTTGCACAACAAAGGTATAGATTTGGTCCACTACGATCGAATTCTATTACAAGTATTCCTCGACGCTGCACTTTATGGTACAAGCCTACAATGGTGTCAAACTCACTCAAATAGGGCATTTTGCCTTTGACAAGCCCTTTACAAGCTTTACAAGAGACAACCAACCAAAAGGGACACGGACAATCACAAGCATTACACCGAACAAGCCGTTTACAATTTTGTCCGTGACATTCTCCCCACTTAATCCTTCGACGCCCTCGTCGAAGCCTTTTGCCGACGCGCAACTTCTTTTCTTTGTTGGATCTTCGATCCCGCCGCGATGCGCCTTGGCTCCCATTTGTTCTCCGCTTGTGTTGAGTCGTCGAACTTTAATCGCCGGCGCTTCAACTCGCCAATGACTCGACTTTGGTGTGGGGTTGGCAAAGTTGTGCCGATCCTCTGGTTCTTGCAGATTCATCGATGAAGGGAAAAGGCGATCTTCAAATTCTTCTTGTCTCTTGAATCTGGATAGATGCTTTGTTGGAGCTTTAACGAGCATCACCTCGCAACCTTTGAAGTTTTCAAGTCCTTCCTCGCAAAATTTGCCCATCGAATCTTCTTCCACTTAGTTGTCTTGAAGGGTCTTCACATCTGCGCTGAGCTCCTCTATTTGGATAACTAAGAGAGCTGGGCAGTCTTGGAGTTCCACCCATTCTCTTGGGAGTTGAGAAGGCAAAGGTTACTTGTCTTCGCCCGCCTCCTCGAGTTCAGACTTCGTGCATCAAGTGATTCTTGGAATTCGCTTTGCTCTTAGCTCACACTTCAAGCACTTGAAGTGTTTGCAATCCTTCGCTACGAGTCGCCTCTTTGGGATTCACCTTCTCATTGCCATTGAACTTCGGAATGCAAGAAGTTATCACCCAACTTGGAGTAAGTCTCCGATAGGTTTGGTCGCCTTTGGGATTGTACCGCGTCGCCGACTCCTCCGAGTAGTAAAGGTACACGCTTTCTGCTCCGATCCTTGGTCATGCACTCTTGCATCGACCCGATCCTTCACTCACGGCTATCTTGATGGAAAATCATGACACCGGTCTTACGGTTCTCAGCCGCCCTTCCTTGTCTTGGTACATGGAGTTTGCCAAAGCATTCTCCTCCTCCACGGCCCATATCACGACCAAGTGCTCTCCTCATGAGAGCAAGGGATTGATGACTCCGGAAGTCCCGCCTCGTGGCGGTATTCATGGCACCGCGACGCCTAATGGCACTACTATCCGCTGTCTCGCATCTGCATCCCTTCTTCGTGATCGGTAGATCTGCCTCTGTGCATTGTGACACTCCTCGAGTTCACCTTCAATCTACTCGATGGATCGATATTGGGTAGTCGAGTCCCTCTTGGACTCGTCATTGCTTCCTCGCCTTTTCCGACCCCCGCTTCAACACCTCTGTGTTCTCGAGCGATTCCGCTTGGTCGATGGAAATATGACGCAACTCCCATGTATGGCCACCGCCACACATGTTGAAGGACTTGCACCATTTCTGTTCTCCTTAGCCGTTGGCTGCAATGTTCGCACTCGGCCTTGTCCTCGACTCTGCCAGGGCTCCTTTGCGAAAGTGAGCTCAAGTAGTTCCACTCTTCAGCAGCTCGATCATACCTCTCAGATGATCCAGTTCCCAAATGGGACTCCCGGTACTTGCATCGAACTTCTTCCTCGCAGGCACACGGCCCCATAAGCCGATGTCCAAGGCTTCCATTCAATGCAACATTCGGTGCACGCACTAAGACCCGCCTCTGCGGTACCATGGCATTCACTGCTTGAATCCATAGCTCTTCTTACCGCGTGTTGTTCACCAACTTGGAGCTCCTTTCGTCGCGCTCCGGCCATATCTCCAGATGACCATGTCCTCACGGGAATGCTGTGTGTGTCGTCTTGCCAGAACCATTCACCAACTCTGCATCATGTCGCCCCGATGACTTGCATTCGATCCCTGTGGTATGAACTCGAATCTGCGATATCTCCATGTGTGGACTCGCCAACACATCGTAGGGCCTCGCCGGCCTTCGATTCTGTTCGCTTCTTTGGCAATCGACCTTCGCCCACCCACTCTCGTCGCACTGACGAAGCCTAGCTCTAGGACATCCATCGCCTAGCAGCTCCTCCGAAGTCCTCGACTTCACTCGAAATTGGTGCACCATTTGTCTCGGATCCGACTCCTCTACCAAAGACAATCTGCGCGACCGCTTTCATCATGGCAACTTGAATAGCAACACTGGCATATTCTTCAAGAGTAGCTGTCTGCATCCTCTTGCCCGTGTCAAGGCCTTTTGACACCAACTTTGCTCTCAAAGAAATCTGCGTTGCCTTAGAATCTCCACCAAATGCATCATCGAGATAAGGTGCATGTGCCTCAAAGCTCTCTTTGTCTTTGGCACCATGCAAGATGAGTCGGCTCCATCTCGAATATGAAACCCATGGAACGACATGATCCGATTCTCTTGCCTCGGCAAGAGTCCATGTCCTGACCTCGTGTAAGGAAAGCACCAAGCCTCCGCTCCATGTTCCGTCTTCAAAGCCAACTCCTTCACGCGATTTGGGTACTTCACCAAGTTTTCCCAAGTTGCTCGCTTCTCGATTAGCATTGGATTAATGGTGGCCCTCGCGTCCACCATTCCACGGGTCGCCCTCTGTTGAGTCCGATCTTACTATCGGCTCCAAGTGTGCCTTCACTTTGTGTTGCCTGGGTTGCTCCCCCACTTGATCTCACTATGCGTCCACCAACGCATTGCCACTTGCGAGATCATGCGATGACTCCTTACCGCTCACTCGATCCATCGAGCTCTATCTTGAGTACTCCTCAGTAGTTCATTGCACCGATTCACATTCGGAGAGCGGGACTTATCCCTCCTGGATATCAACATCTCTCTTGCATCCTTCCCCGAAGTTTTGGAGACCACCGTCCCCTTGGACTACTCCGCCTTTTGAACAAAGGGCCTAATTCGCCTTGCAAATGCACTTGCTAGATTGTGACACCTCACCAATACACAGACTTTTGCACCCCTCAGGTCTAGCAACATGCTGCACCTGTTGCACATTTCAGCTTCATACGAAAGTATCCTGCACATGCCGAAGAGAAAGTTTCAATGCTCCAATGCACGGACCTTCAGCCGCCTTGGGATGGCCACGGACAGTCCATCGTCCGCATGCAAGACCTTGCATGAGTATCGAATTCCTTGAGTTTGCAACTTTCCTCACCTCTGTGAGCTTTGCACAACTCTTTCGATCATTGAGCAACCCACTGCAACTTGCACGGTCTCATCCTTGGCCAAGCACCCCGCTTGCCTCGAGCACCGTCAAGTTTGGGTGTCAATGTCGAGCCACCGTCGAACTCACCATCCCCACCTTTGTGCGCTCCGCAATTCTTCTTAGCTTGTCCTCGTGGTGCCTGACAAGGTCCCCCACGTTTGCATGCTAAGTGTTTCTAAGTGAGCTTGTCCCGCTCTGATACCAACTGTCACGGACTTAGCTGGTTTTGCCTAAGCCATGCGGCACCAATGCGTATCACCGCAAAGGTCAGCCTACCCGAAATCTCCTATAGTCCCTTAGGACTCTGCTCGGGACATGAGAAAGCGCTTCACACGGATCCGCAAGCCACTCTTTTAGCAAACACTATATAGCCAATGCACATTCCAACCATGGATATTACAAGCTCAGAACAGTTGCACAACAAAGGTATAGATTTGGTCCACTACAGATCGAATTCTATTACAAGTATTCCCTCGACGCGTACTTTATGTACAAGCCTACAAATCAAACTCACTCAAATAGGGCATTTTGCCTTTGGCAAGCCCTTTACAAGCTTTACAAGAGACAACCAACCAAAAGGGACACGGACAAGCACAAGCATTACACCGAACAAGCCGTTTACAATTTTGTCCGTGACAGGTTGTCGCTTTCTACTGGGGCAGTCCTCGGCGCGTCACGGGCTTAGCTCCTGAAAACATGCCTGGGTCGGGATTCTCCCGACGTGGCTCTTCCGACGCTCAAGTCAATGGAAAGTCCTCCCTCCTTGTCCTGAAGCTAAGCGGGGGTTATATAGGTGCGTCTCAAGGCGTACCTTAGCTTGGATGCCGACGAGGTCGTACGGGGCGGCACTGAGTAGATCGGCGCTGTACGTTGTCGCTCAGGGATCTTGAGGGCTGAGCGGTGCCGCCCCGGGATCTCGGGGGTGGCCTGCTCCATGCGCCGCCATTCCGGTGTTCCGAGAATGGTTGTCCTACGGGTGCCATCTCATCCGACCCAAGACGGAGGGTATGACGTGGCAGTACATGTGGGACGCCTTTATGTTGACATGTCTACTGTCGTAAGTGATCCCGGGATTTCCCCTATCACTCCCCCCCCCCCCAAACAAGGCCGAGTTCACCCGGCTCGGGCTCGTCCCTTTGTGCCGAAGCTCATCGGCTCTGCACCACCATCTCGTGCCGAGTTGCTCATGCACCAGTCTAATTGTGCCCGAGTTCACCAACTCGGGCACCAGTCCATCTGTGCCCGAGTTCAACAGCTCGGGCACCAGTCCCTTTGTGCCCGAGTTCACCAGCTCGGGCACCAGTCCGTCTGTGCCCGAGTTCACCAACTCTGGCACCAGTCCCTTTGTGCCCAAGCTCACCAACTCGGGCACCAATCCATCTATGCTCGAGTTCACCAACTCGGGCACCAGTCCATCTATGCCCGAGTTCATCAGCTCGGGCACCAGTCCCTTTGTGCCCGAGTTCACCAGCTCGAGCACCAGTCCATCTGTGCCCGAGTTCACTAGCTCGGGCACCGATCCCTTTGTGCCCGAGCTCACCAACTCGGGCACTAGTCCATCTGTGCCCGAGTTCACTAGCTCGAGTGCTAGTCCAATTGTGCCCGAGTTCACCAGCTCGGGCACCAGTCCATCTGTGCCTGAGTTCACCAGCTTGGGCACAAGTCCCTTTGTGCCCGAGTTCACCAGCTTGGGGACCGGTCCATCTGTGCTCAAGTTCACCAGCTCGGGGATCGGTCCCTTTGTGCCCGAGCTCACCAGCTCGGGCACCAATCCATCTGTGCCCGAGTTCACTAGCTTGGGTACCAGTCCAATTGTGCCCGAGTTCATCAGCTCGGGCACCAGTCCCTTTGAGCCCGAGTCCACCAACTCGGGCACCAATCCATCTGTGCCTGAGTTCACCAACTCGGGCACCAATCCATTTGTGCCCGAGTTTACCAACTCGGGCACTAATCCATCTGTTCCCGAGTTCGCCGTCTCGAGCACTAGTCCATCTGCACTCAAGCTTGCTAGCTCGGACATCAAGTCACTCAAATTCACCACCTCAAACGCTCCGGCCCAATCATCCAAGCAGCCCCCCGACACATCATTCCATCCTGTCACCACCGACACAAGGGCAACAACGCAACATGACCCCTCAGCCCCAGCAGGGCAAGTGACACGGGCGGAGGAACAAGTCAGACATGCCCTGAGCCCCTCCTCGAGGACCTCGGGACACGCCTTGTTTGGGGGGGGGTGATAGGGGAAATCCCGGGATCACCTACGACAACAGACACGGCAGCATAAAGGCATCCCACATGGACCGCCACGTCATACCCTCCGTCTCGAGTCGGATAAGATGGCACCCATAAGACAACCATTCCCGAAACACCGGAATGGCAGCGCATGGAGCAAGCCACCCCTGAGATCCCGGAGTGGCGCCGCTCAACCCCTGAGATTCCAGAACGGCAACGTACAGCGCCGATCTACTCAGTGCTGCCCCGTATGACCTCACAGGCATCCGAGCCAAGGTATGCCTCGAGACATGCCTATATAACCCCCGCCCGGCTTCAAGGCAAGGAGGGACGACTTTCCACTGACTTGAGCGTCAGAGGGGCCACATCGGGAGAATCCCGACCCAGGCCTATTTTTAGGAGATGAGCCCGTGGCGCGTCGAGGATCGCCCCAGCGAAAAGCGACAACCGGACACCCCTAAACATCGAAGACTGAACAAGGCCAACCCGACACATCACTCGGTGGCCGCATCCGTTTTATAACACATGTAATAACTAATGCGCGGAGGGAACGAGTTGTCAGTAACGTGTGGAGCTCAAACTTAAGGTTGAATAGTGATCTTTTGTTTGCAGAGCAGTTGCATGGGTTAATTAAGTTCTTATATTCTTATGTTTTGACCTTATTAGTATAACAATTTTTATATTTAAAAATTTATATTAGAATTCTTATAATTTTGAAAGTGAAACACATAATAATTTCGTTTGTCCTAACATCGTCAATTGTATTGATGAACATACGACATCACGTCTTAGATTCATATAAAAATAATGAAAAAAAATAATTTTAATATATTTTTATTTTCAATATGCGAGATGTTGAAATTTTTTTTAAAAAAAATTATAGGAATCATAATATAAATTTTTAAACATAAAAAAAAACTGTGATACTAGTACGGTCCAAGTACAAGAGGTATAATTATCCCTGCACACAACACAATAGCACACTGATTTCCTGTGGGGCTTTCACTATGCGATTGGTTCTATCTAATGAAACCAGAAGACTGCATCAGTATCCTTTGCCATGCAGAAGATGCTTCTCAAAGTAGCTTTTGCATGCCAACTTGAAGTTGCAGGTATTGATAGTTCGCCTTATTAGACATCCCCCTATTTTGATACCCAAAAATCGAAAAAAAGGGCTCAAGGAGCTCCGCACGAAGAGGCCATATACGGCCTATTAAGGACCATACAACTTACGCATTCAACGTTCGAGTTTATCACACGTCCCAGAAGGTCGAGACCCTTGGGCAAAACTCGATGCATATGCTATTTTTCTAGAAAGGCGGCATGATGATTAAGACGCTGTGTGCGTCATACGTAGGTCATGACTTCGAGTCATGTTTTCAGACGCCCCAACAACCATCAGATGTATTAATAATAAAACAAAAAACTTTAAATCACGCAAACAGTAATTACATTTTAATTTTTCGATCACCAAATTTTTAGGCATGGACTTAAATGCCTTTCATACTTATTTTGCTAGTTTGATCAAAATAAAAATATATATATAAACTCAACCACATAACTTTGTTTCCAAACAAATATTGAGGATGCCCTGTTGTCACGTTCAACAGGAATAATCTTGGATCTGAAGCCTACACTGTTGACTTTGAGGTGATCGGAATGAGGCTTCAATGCTTCCCATACAACCCTCTCTACATTTATCATCTAATGAGTCATCGAACAAAAAAGGATGAGACTTAGAAGTTCCATAACACACTCTGGTCTTCTGCAGGACAATTAACAGTAGAAATGAACAGGGTGAAGTATACCACAAAGTTACAAAAGGGTGCATGTTCTCTGCGACATGAGTATGTACTTATATATAGGCAGATCTTTCATAGGCATCAGTTTTAAGATGCAAGTCACTTTGACAACCAGTAAATCAAGATCAGAAATGTACAAACAGAAGCAACAAGGGTGAGGATGATGGTGTCCATCGACTTTTTCCTTTTGATTGCTGATAGGATATGATTTACCTGCAGGGAGTGCACAGTAGGTATATGCGTTAAACCATTTGCTCTCAATCAACAACCTAACTCTGCATCAAACCAAACTTATCGTGCACATACCGTAGGAAGTCTGCTGCTAACATTGCTTATCTTGGTGTTGATCCCACCAAATGTGGAGCGCTGAAAAATAAGTGATCCTAGAGTAGCTTGTGCTTGAGATATTACATTATCCATCTGAAATACCATGAACATGGTCGAATAATAATAATATTAGAAGGAAAAATTTGTGAAAGGATTGTGTCACAAGCGCCAACTGCTTGTGATGCAATGAAATTGCAGTAAGTTTGATTCTTTTTTCTTGCCCATGATATGGAATTGCATGATCAAAGAAGAAACATCTGATAGAAAAATAACATGACAAACAAATAAGAAACATCACAAGTGGCAAGACGACAAAATACTGGGTGATGTGTGTCCATACAAGAAACAATCAAATAGCATTTCCATGTACTTAGTTTCATAAATTGCAAATGGTCAATGTGTATTTTGGAATGCAATGTCATGAACTTTACAATATATTGAGGATAACATCATGGTGTCTTTTGGCCAAATCATTCATAAGGTTCACCCCGTGCAAAGAGAGGGAAAAAGAGCAAACATGTTAGAGTTAAACACTATCTTATTGCTTAGACTAGATATATGCCAATTGTCAGCCCATAACCTATGAGCTTCAGTTTTTGTTAAATTGATATCCAATTACCATGTTGATGCTCCTGCTTGTAAGACATTTGCACTGCCGCTAAGAAAGTTCCCCCGACAAATTAGCAGCTCTAATATATCTGCTGTATGATTTGGGTGAGGCCTGTCTTGGTCGAAACAGGGTCCAACCACAAACAAAGAGTGCAAAACAAACTCCAACTGTGATCTGCAGCTGCAATGGACCATGCCATGATCTTGTGAAGGAAAGGCTAGTCCCTGCCTTGACTGAGACAGTAGAGCATCACATGTAAATTATACTCACGACTGATGTCAATATTGATTACCATCTAAGATCCACTGTTCTTTACTGTCTCTCGCCTTATGCAGTTTACTCTTTCAATTTTCTCATGTAATAGAGAACTCAAAAAGTTCTCATTATATTTTACCATAGCAAAATAATTTGTTAAGCTATTTAGGCTACTTGAAGCAAATACCACTATTTCAGTAACATACAAATAAACCAGGCTAATAAAGGAACTGCCAATAATATAACGTGCCACCATGCTGAAGAACTTTGTAGATGAAAATTACACTGGAAAGCAACAAATACTGCCAAAGATTATAACAGAATGTATTATGAAGAAAGAGGTGGAATACACAAACAAAAGTACATGCACATGATGTGTGGTCATGTATGTATGTTGGGAGATTATATATATATGTATATATACATGTATATATATATATGAATATATATATATGTATCTATACATATATATGTATATATACATGTATATATAAGAGAGAGAGAGAGAGAGAGGGAGAGGGGACAGAGATCAGGCACCTGTCCTGAACTTCTACTTATGTTATGTATATATATAAGAGAGAGAGAGAGAGAGAGAGAGAGAGAGAAAGAGAGAGAGAGAGAGAGAGAGAGAGAGAGAGAGAGAGAGAGAGAGAGAGAGGGAGAGGGGACAGAGATCAGGCACCTGCCCTGAACTTCTACTTATAGCAGCTTGTTCTTTAAGCAAAGCATGCTCAACAGAATCAGCACCCTCTTCCATGTCTACTTTTGCCTTGTCAAAATCCCTAAAGTCGAGAAGAAGTGAAGCACGTTGTTGCTTTGCTCTAAGACTCGAGCGAAGACGAAAAAACTCCTAGAAAACATATGAACAAAGGCAAGATTAATTTTCTTGAATCCTATGCACCAAATTCTTAACTTGCTCTAAGCCCCTAAACTGGTTCGAGGACAGATTTCCAGAAGTGAATGCACCTTTAGCAGCACTTTGTACCTGAGTAAGATCTTGCAGAATTTCTTTATGTCGTGTCAATGTATGAGAAATAATCTGTGAGCCCCCAGAAGAAACCCAAGTTTGCATCTGCAAATTGACATGCTGGAGTTGCTTCAGTAAATGTTCAATTCCAGATTCTAGTTCATTTTCTGAGCCATCAGGTTTTGCAGAAACCAGTCTACGATATGAAGTCATCTGCTCATCCAACTGAGCTTCAAGCTTCCTTGCCTATCAACAAGAAAAATATCCTTATCAACAGAGTTCAATGTCTTAACATGGTATGTCACATGTATAATATGCCTTCTATGCCTATCATTAAAAAAATGACCTCAACACTATAAAGAACCGTAACAGTAAACCATAGAGTGCCGGGAAGCGATATGGTAACTTGTAATAACCAACAAAAATAGGTTGAATGTTTGAAAAAAAAGTTATATTTCATAGCTTTATCATAACTGAGGTATAAAATTACCATGCTCAACAATATTAGTCAGTGTGCCATGAAAGTAATAGCACACTGTGCTGAGTCGTACTAGCATTGGGCAATTCTTTCCTATGCTGATTGAGTGATTTTCAATGTTTCACAATCATTCAAGATGAAGGAAGATCTCTTAATTTGTCTAATCGGAAAACCTCAAAGATTAGATCATCTGGCACACAATATCTCTGTAAAGGCTTTATTGAGATTGTTTGGGTCAGAAATTTGCCAACCTCTCAAGGCATGCAAAATCACTGAAAATAATGGCACCTTCATCATCATGCTGTGTGAATCATCAAAACTATTGCAACTGCAAGCACCTTTTCCAGCCAGCAACATTCCAAGCATGTGCCACCTCATCCCTATTTACCAGGTATCCACAAGTTTCCTCCATACTAGTACTAGACCAACTTTCAAGAAATGCCATATTCCATAACTGTCATACTCGTAGTGTTTATTTCACCAGAATGATGTGATGCTGTGATGGTTAACCGATCTAAATATAGATGGTGTTTCTTACAACTGTTCATGGCTTGGAGTGGCTACGAAGCCTACTCTTTTATAAACATACTAAGATAATCAACAATTTTAAGATTTCGGTCTCAAAGAGAATATAACTTTGCCAATAAATAGCTGTCATCTTGGATAATCAAATCATTGCATCAAAATTCACCACCTAACAAGAAATTTTGGTTAATTTATTTTTTACTTAGTTGCACCAAAGATTCAATGTATTTACAACTTAACATTGTCAAAGCCTGAACACGTCATTGGCTGATCCCTAGTGACGGAACATATGCCAGCAACTAATGTTAAAGGAATATAAGAAGTTTTTTCCAAATAGAACAGCTTGCCAATCAATGAGAATTCTAGACAATGGATAACTAATACTAAAGCTTAATGGGAACAACTTCTTGCATTCAAACAAAGCTGCCACTAGGAGGAATGTGGATATGTAAAAAAAGGACTCATGAATAGGGCCAGAACTATGTGGATTAGATGCTTTGGTAACCCTGATTAATTAATGTTTCTACTCATGCTACTATGCACATGTAGCTAATTCAAACTCAAACCCCAGCAAAAGAAAACTTGTATTCTTATTGCATGCTTGTCCTCAACATGCACTTAAGAGGTAATAGATAATATAAGATGTTGCCTACATCTTGAATGCTAGTTGTAGTAATTCTCATAAAAGTGAGGATTCTCAAAATTGCAATAGAACTAGTCTGATAATTGATGAAAATGCACCATTTCAGTAAGATCAGACTGCAAAAGGATAAACAAGGTATTCAAGAAGCTGTTAAAGTGCACCATGGAAAGCTTAAATAAACCAAAGATGTGGTGCCTACTCTTGGGCAAAAGAAGAATTAAGTGACACACAGTCTGCTGCCTTTGGACAACCCATACAAGTTGGTCTTGGATATTCCCTTCTTATGCATCCACACGTCAAACATGAGACAACTCCCCCTTCATTCTCATTTCTAATCTTGCATCCTGTCGGAACTTGTGTATTATTGACTCAGGTGCTTCCAGTCACATGACAAGTTATACATATTAATTACCTTACATTGCCAATAGGTCAGAAAGCATAACCTTGGTAATGGCTTATCTACATGTCAGTGGGCTGGAGCGATCAATATTGCAAAATTCTTCACATTACATTTCATTCTTCATTTTCCTAATCTTCATCGAAACTACCTTTTGCTTGGTTGCTCATGCCCATGCCAATATTGATGGAAATAAAACACAATTGTGAGAGCTTGTGTACTCCAAAGGATTTTTCTTGCTAAAGTAAAGATTGCTTTGTCCAAAATAACAATTTATAATGCACTGACACCAATGAGGCAGGCACCTTATGCAAATATGGATGGAGGGCTTTCAGAGAATCCTAATCACAAAAAAGGGAGGACGATATACAAAAACAACTTGATCAAATGTTACAGTAGGAATAACAACGATAGTCATTTTTTCATGGGATGTTATATTTTAATTAGAAATACCAAAACAACTTGGTAATAATATATATTTCTTCAAATTCCTAACGTGCAGCTGTTTAGTGAACAATCTGATTCTGCTGCTTGTTCTCATAAAAATACTTGTTTAAATAGGTTACGTTTCAAGGACGCCAATGTATTCCTTCCGTGATCTCCAGAGACGGCGTCCAAGATCTACCTTTATAATTCAGAAATTAGAAGAAAGATCCCTTCCTACTTAATTTTTAGGCATCTTGCACAAAGAACGCATTCAATATATTGACAAAAATCTCTTACCAAAGAATCGGTGAACAAAAGGACTATGATATTAGGGATTAAGAACGCTCAAATCATAATCGAATCAAAACATAAACAGCTCCTACAGGCTCTAAGATCCTTCACCACCACAATCCCATGAGAAATCCAAAATCCCAAGCAATAAAATTTCCGCAGTTCGTGATCGATATCAGATCAATTTGGCACAAAAAAAAGGGAGAAAAAACAAACAATCGGGACATAATCCACAATTCACAAATCAGATCAACGCCAACTCCATGAAAATTTCCACCAGAATCGGATGCTCCACGCGGATCAAGAAAGACGCAAGATTTCCTTAGGGTTAGGGCAAGGGTGAGGCACCTGTTTCCGAAGGGCGTCCCACGAGGACGCCTCCATGTTCGCCCCCTGGAGATCGAACTCGGGATCGATGTGGAGATGGAAGGAGGTGAGGGCTGAGAGGGAGGTTGCTTCACGATCCGCAGACGAGCACGTTTATTAGGGAGTTTGACATCGATGGGCGAACGAGTGGAGACGGGTCAACCGACAGCTCTCCCCATCCCACTCTCTCTCGCTCTATTCGATTTGGTTCAGCTTGGTTTAATTAAGAAATAAAGCCGGTTCGATTTGAGTCTTTCTCAAAACGTAACCATATTACTCGAAATCGCAACCGGCAATACATTGGAGAGAACAATTGGGACCCATAGAGACGCATTATTTTTGCAGGTACGTACATGGGGACAGAATAATTGATAACGTCGGTCAAATCGATCCCCGGTTTCCATTCCCCTTCCGTTCAGTTCCCAAACCCCTTTCCTTGGCACCCATGGAGTGTGGCGCGCGACGATTCCTCCTCTTCTAACGGCGGCCGGCGGCCGCGGCAGACGGTGGAAGCGGGCGGAGCCGGGTTTGCTTCGCCGCATCTTGCCTGCTCTCTTCTCCTCCTCGTCCTTCGTCTCCCAGCCTTTTTATCCCTGTCCATCGCCTCCTCTCGTCCGTACAAATCGACGGCGCCTTCTCTCCTCCTCTTTCTGCCCGTGCCATCAAACTTCTGAAACCCGAAGAAAGTTCAAAGCGCTCACTTTTGTCGTCGCAATCAAGATGAAGATCGCCCAGAGACCACCGTCTTTGAATAATCTGAAACCAAATATTTGAATTGCAGATTCTTTGGTAAATTATCTGCTCCTCCATCCTACAAATTAGCTTCTCCGGATCTCTAACCTAAGATCAGTTACTCTTGATGCTAGATCTTTGTAATCCCGTAAAAGCTCAGCAAGAAGTCGACGAGACAAACCCTAACACCTCGAACACCAAGATCGACCCGATTGGTGTTCCGGGAGGAAATGGCACTCTCAAGTTGAAGAAGCAACAAGAAGTTGCAAAGGTACGGTTCCACTTCTCCGGCTTGTCCAACTGCATGCGTGTGTAAACATGGCAACATTCAAAGAGAATTTGCTCGGTAACCCAGTCTGCAATGACTTGCGATTTGCATTTTGTTTTGATAGAATAAAGTATAAAGAAGAGATCCGTATTGATAAGTTGGTGCTCCATATTTATACATGTTAGGATAGAATATTTTTCTCGATAAAGTTACGATATTTTCTCATGTAGTTGAGGAAATCTTAACTGTTTATCAAGAGAAATCTTAACTGCTAACATGCCCCCGTAAGACGGTGCTCCTGTCAAGGATGTCGATCTTGGATCGATATGATGAATATGGTTTGCTGGCGAGAGGCTTCATGGAGGAGGTCAACAGTATGACATTTGATGGCTATCTCTGGAGGGCAACAAAGTAATGAGAATGAGCAGAGAGTAGCCTGTGACCTAAGGAGAGCAAATGCTGGAGTAAGGGAAGTTGCAAAGGATCACAGTTGAGAATGATCTGTGGCTTACAACTTTAGGATAGCAGTCGCTGGAGGAAGGGGGAGCGGTGCTTCCTTTGGGAGCGCCATCCATAGGGAAGAGACGAAGAAGGAGAGATGCAGCACCACCAAGAAAGAAGAAGGGGTTCTGCACTTAAGGAAAGGGGCTATCTTTGGAGCAGCAGAGATAGCGCAAGTTTTCTAGTTAACGATCCAAGCTTCCACAATCTTGACGTCGATACAGCAAGTGGAGGCGCCACCTAGGAAGAGGCCCATCAGGGAGAGCTTTGTAGACGCGACTGTTGCACGTAAATCCCTCGAGGTAGGTGTAAGGGGCAGCAAAGAAGGCAACCATCCAGTTCCGGAGACTATTATTCTGGTTCGTCATGGAGCTACGTAAGTTGGAGAGGCAGGCCTCGTCATTTGGGATCAAAGAGACGTTGCCCAACCGATGAAGATGTTCCTCTTGATGAACGGATTGCGACAACGGAAGATGGATGTTGAGGATCTCGTCAGTCCACTACTTGACGTCAGTCTTGGAAGTGCAACGTTGTGCTGTTTGACGCTGTCGCTGGACAGCAAGGAAAAAAAAAGGAAACAAAAAAGAACTCTTGCTTAATGCAAGGGCTCTAATACCATGTTAAAGATTGAGTTGTAACAATAAGAGATACTTTGATGATACTGAATACAGAGTTATTTATATACATAGGAGGAGAGGATTTCCCTCAACTGTCCACCGAGATTTCCTTGTGCAGTTGAGGAAATCCTATCTGTTATCATACCTCCGCAAGATCGTGCTCCTGTCAAGGACATCGATCTTGGACCGATGCAATACAAATAATTTACAGGCGAGAGGTTTCGTGAGTGAATATGCTAGTTGATCAACTGTATGTACGTGAGAAACACGTAGTTGGTGTCTGACAACTTGGTCGCAGACGAAGTGGAAGTCAATGGCAATGTGTTTCATGCGCGAGTGAAAGACCGGATTGACATATAGATAGGTAGCGCCAACATTATCACAGTATATTGTAGGAGAAAAAGTAGCATTGATGTTGAGTTCCTTGAGCAGATTTATGATCCAATTTAGTTTAGCAGTAGTTGTGGCGATGACACAATATTCAGCTTCAGTTGTAGATCGTGCAACTGTCTAATATTTCTTAGAACTCCAACTGATTGGATTAACCCCAAGGAAGATAATATGTCCAAACGTGGACGTTCTATCATCGAAGTTTCCTGCCCAATCGGTATTAGCAAAGGCATGAAGATGAAGCGGGGCATGTTTATCGAGAAAAATACCATGATTCAAAGTCCCTTTAAGATATTGCAAAATTCGTTTGACCGCAAACTAATGTATATTAGACAGTCGATATATGAATTGTGATAATTTATTGACTACAAAAGAGATATCTGGACGAGTGAGAGCCAAGTACTATAAGGAGTTAATTACTTGTCGATATTGAGTAGAGTCAGTAGCAGAGCTTTCATCACATAATCTAAGTCATTCACTAGTGGAGAGAGGAGTTGTAACCTCTTTTGCATCCTGCATATTTGTTTTTGATAATAAGTATTGAATATACTTTCTTTGGGATATGAGGAGACCTGAAGATGTGAATGTTGCTTTCACTCCTAGAAAGTAGCTCAAGGTGCCTAGATCTTTGAGAGAGAATCGAACGGTCAGTTGCTTTAAGAATGTCTGGATCGCCAAAGGATCATTGCCTGTGACAATAGTATCATCGACATATACTAGAAGATATATTGTGTTTTCATTTTGCTGTCGTAGGAATAACGAAGTATCAGACTTAGAGTTAATGAAACCTATTAATGTTAAAAATGCGCCAAGTTCATTATACCAAGCTCTTGGAGCCTAACGAAGTCCATAAATAGCTTTTTGTAATTTTCAGACATGCTTGGATATTGTGGATGAATGAAGCCAGGAGATTGCTGCATGAAGACATCTTCAGTAAGAGTCCCCTGTAAAAAGACATTGTTAATATCCAGTTGTCGTATGTGCCAACCTTTTGAGATGACTAAGCTTAAGTTAAGTCAGATTGTTGTGGGTTTGACAACTGGACTAAATGTCTTTGTGAAGTCAACACCAGGTTGTTGATGAAACCCTTTGACAACTAGACGTGCTTTATATCTAGCAATAGATCCATTCGGGTTTCGCTTAATTCGAAAGACTCATTTACACTCGATGATGTTTTATGTATTATGAAAGGGCACCAGGGTCCATGTAGAGTTATGGAGAAGAGCATCATATTCTTCACACATAGCTTTATGTCAGTAAGGAGATTTTTGAGCTTGAGTGATTATGGTGAGTTCACTGGCCTCAAAGGAAGAGTTTGTTATAGCATGTAGATC
The DNA here is from genome assembly GCA_024322285.1 of Musa beccarii. Taxonomy (NCBI): domain Eukaryota; kingdom Viridiplantae; phylum Streptophyta; class Magnoliopsida; order Zingiberales; family Musaceae; genus Musa; species Musa beccarii. The sequence goes on from CM044400.1 coordinate 11,422,865, forward strand.
AAGAACTTGACGGGGTTTAAAAATACCACTTTTGGAGCGTGTTGTCATTGGATGGCTAGGGCTACAGAAGTGGGAGGTTGAGTTGTTGGTATAGGCGGTGATGAGTCACCGAAATCAATCAGACCAGTCTGCGGCACTTTAATATCACATGGCGAGATAGCTGAGGGCATTGCTTCATTAATAGGGGAAACTGGTGAAGGAGGAATTGAAGAAATAACGAGGAGAGTGAGGAGCTGTTGAATAGGAGTGTCCTGACCATGAGAGTAAAAATTGGATGGTGTGGTGGGAGATTCGTGTGATAGAATCAAGGAGATACTCCAGTGATGTATATTTGTTGGAGTAGCTTGCACGATAGGGGACGCATGATTTTGAGAAGGAAAAGAAGACTCCACAAAAGTAATATGGTGCAATATAAATATTTTTTGAGTTTGTGGATCATAGCATCGAAAAGTATTATATTCAAGAGAATATCTTATAAAAATGTAAGGCTTAGGTCGTTGTGTTAGTTTATGTGAGGCATAAGGACGAAGCCATGGATAACATAGACAACCAAAGACTCTGAGTTTATGAATGTTAGGAAGCTTGCGGAATAGTTTCTCAAATGGTGACTTATAATGTAGGACTGGAGTGAGCATGCAATTAATGAGATAGATAACAATTTGAAAGGCTGCTGACCAAAAAGTTGGTGGCATGAATGCCTGATACAGAAGTGTGAGACCAATTTCAACTATATGTCGATGCTTACGTTCAGTAAAACCAACTAATTGGGGAGTTTGAGAGGGTGACTTGAGGTGTTGTATACCACAAGCTGTGAGACAGGATGTGAGGACTTGATATTTGCCTCCGCCATCAAAATAAACTATTTTAATGGAAGACTGAAAGAAATTCTCGACCAACTTTATAAAGTTGGTAAAAATTGTGAGAACTTTAGATTTATGGCGGAGAGGATAGAACCATGTGTACTTACTGAAATAGTCAACAAAAATGACAAAATCGAAATTTGTCAAAAGAAAGAGTCGGGGTAGGACTCCAAACGTCAGTATAAATTATTTCAAATAGTTGAGAACAAGATATAGAGGATGTTCCAAAAGGTAGTCTATGACTTTTGTTACTACGACAAGCATCATAATAAGGTAAAATGCTGTTTGTAGTAGAGGTAGGAAGTGAATAACGAGAAAATAATTTTTGCTGGATAGAGGACAAGGGATGACCAAGACGTCGATGCCATACATCAACTAGAGCTGCAACTAAAGAGTGAACGTTGGGCTGGGTTGCATGCGAAGCTAATGGCCACTCATAAATGTTGTCTTTGTTCTGGCCTTGGACTAAGAATGCCCCCGTGCTTAAATCCTTGACAAAAAAGGAGTCAGGAAAAAATCAATCTTTAACAGGATGTACTTGCACGTTGTCCAGCAAAAGATATAAATCGAATCCATGGAAGATGGATGTGTGGATAGCGACAAATCGAGCAATAAGATACGCACTCGCCATTGAAGAAAAAGACATGGAAGAGAGTGGCGGTCAATGTCGCAAAGTCGAGCTCGTAGGAGATGGCGAACATGATGCTGAGACGGATATCGCTGTAACTATCGTACTCCTAGACGTTCAAGGAGAAGGTCTTCGGATAAAAATTTAAAAAAAAAGAACTCTTGCTTAATGTAAGGTCTCTGATACCAAGATAGAATAAAGTATGAAGAAGAGATTCATTGTATTGTATTGATAAGGTGGTACTCCCTATTTATACATGTTATGATAGAATATTTTCCTCAATAGAGTTACAATATTTTCTCATGTAGTTGAAGAAATTTTAATTATTTATTAAGAGAAATCTTAACTACTAACAGGTTTATCTATTCATTTTTGCATCGAACTTTTGAAATCGTCAGCACAATCATATGGATAATTATGTTCGTCGATGAACACTCAACACAAGCATAAATGTAGCATAAAGAGCTCCACACATTGTCGTTAAATTTTATCTTCGAAGCTACCTTCTTCTTCCCGACTTTTAAATGCCCAAGGTGGAATAAGTGAGCAGAAAATGGTGCAATTAATGAAAAGCTATAATCGGGAATGTAGCTGGCGATAGTTTCATGCACTGAACACTTGGTGTTTTCCCTCTATTTGTAAGATTCATATGCAGTGAGATAAATGCTTAACGGGTAATTCTGTGTGTATCATACATACAACTAGTCTCCCCTATATGACCAGGAAAGATGTGTACAAAACCATGTCTGGTTCCCTCAGGGTAGGATTAGACCGGGAGTAACATATGATTTGTCTGGGATTGGCTATTTTGCTGAGTTAGAAAAGGGATGAATCTAAAGATAGTTAAAGTAGGATAAAAAGAATAATAGTAATTTTCTTTTCATTAGTTAAACAGAGCAGTCACCAAATCCCAACAATGAAGGGTGCTCTTGCTGTGTTGTGAGGATGGCTGGTGGACGACACGTAGCGTTTCTCCTTTTGATCACCCTCTTCTTGCCCACCATCTTCTCTGATACGGGATGGCTGCTTCTCGTCCCTCAGCAATCAAAGCAGGTTATTGGCCAACGTGGACCTTCTCCTACTCTCCGCCCTCCTCTATCGACCTCTCCTACTTCACCCACGTCTTCTACGCCTTCGTCCAAGTCGATCCCACCACCTCCGAGCTCGTCATCACCCCCGACGGCGACCGCATGCTGAGAAACTTCGCCGCCGCCATCCACGCCCACGACCCGCCCGTCAAGGCCTTGATCTCCATCGGCGGCGGCGGTAGCCACTCCGCCTTCGCTCCGCTTGCCGCCGACCCCGCCGCCCGCTCCGCCTTCATCCACTCCACCGTCGCCTTCGCCCGCGAGTACGGCCTCGACGGCTTCGACCTCGACTGGGAGTTCCCCAAGGACGACAAGGAGATGGCCGACCTCGGGGAGCTGCTGCTCGAGTGGCGCGCTGCAGTGGAGAGCGAGGCCGCGGCCACCGGCCGGCCGCGCCTCCTCCTGACGTCGGCCGTGTACTTCGCTCCGCGCTTCTTTCTCAGCAGCGGCCGGCGGTCGTACCCGATCGACCGGATGGCCGCGGGGCTCGACTGGATCAACGCGATGTGCTACGACTTACACGGCTCCTGGGACACGTCGGCCACCGGCGAGCACGTGGCGCTGTACGACCCCAGCAGCAACGTGAGCACGAGCTACGGGCTGGAGTCGTGGGTGGCCGCCGGGATGCCGCGGGAGAAGGTGGCAATGGGCATGCCGCTATACGGCAAGACGTGGCTTCTGAAGGACCCGGAGCAGCACGGCGTGGGCGCGCCGACGGTCGGCGTCGGCCCGGGGAAGGACGGGGTGCTCGTGTACGCCAAGGTGGAGGAGTTCAACAGGGAGAAGGGGGCGACGGTGGTGCACGACGAGGCGATGGTGGCGGCGTACTCCTACGCTGGGAGGACGTGGATCGGCTACGACGACCCGTGGTCGGTGACGAGGAAGGTGGAGTACGCGCGGCGGCTGGGCCTCGGCGGGTACTTCTTTTGGGCGATCGGGTACGACGACGAGTGGCGCGTCTCGAGAGCAGGTAATGGATCGATCATAATGCATAGAAATGGCAAAGGACGACGCAAGCTGACGGAGTTGACTTTGTTTGACTTGGCAGCCTGGAGTGCGTGGGGACGTTGAGGGATCCACGGAAGACTAGATCACGGTGGGAGCAGTAGAATCTTATGTTGCAGATGTTGGCTTGCGGTATGATTAGTAGGCTGGTATAACGTGTATGTCTTTTCTTCGGTGGTTGTGTATGTCCAAGTTGGTACGCTCAAATGGATGTTTCGTTTGCATTGGTATGTTATAATTTAGAGTTTAGGTGTTGGTAAAAGTAAAACACTAACGTATTTATGAATATGGATGGTGAATCTGATCACTTGAACTTCGGTTCGTATTAATATCACCTTGTAGAAAGATTGAAAAATGAGTGATGAAAATAATAAAGTATATTCCAAGTATTTAAGATTTTGATATTGTTAGTGTAAACAACTTTATACCGTGGCCTTGGGGCCGTCGCGGTTGGGTTCGGGTCCGAATGCGGTAGAGATCTCCGGGTTGCGTTCTTGGGGTCTGCGGCGACAGCGAGGGCTCCTCTGGCGATCACGTCTCTCTTTTGTTCCTGCACAAAGATCGAGTCGGGAAGAATTCCGCCCGACCCCTCCGACGATCAAGTCAGTCAAGATTGTCTTTAGAGGATGTTTATTGGTTGAGAAAAAGAGAAGACCTCCCTTTTACGCTCATCTGCCTGAGTTTATATGGACCAGGTTACTGCTCTTTAACGTGGTTGTGGCGTCACGCCTTTGATTGCGTCTGATAGTGCACCGAGGACCTGGCCCCTGCAGGATGGTGATGTGTCTCAATGGCCGTGGGGCTTGCGAGGGACAGGTGGTGTCATATCTGTCGGTCAACCCTAGCTACAGTCAACTGCGGGCGGGACAAGAGACGTCATCCGGGTGCAAGCGGTATGGGCTTACGTCACGTCCCATTTATTACCCACATCATTCTCCCCCCCCCAAGGAAGCCCTGCCTTGGTGCTCGTTCAGGGGTCCGAGGCTGGCTTCAGGCCGTGAGGATTGCCAGGTGGGCTTCTGATCTGTGGGGAATGCTTTTCAGGGGCTCGCAGCGGACGTCGGTCGGCTCGCCATCCAGGAGGAGGCGAGACTGGAGCGTTCAGCTCTAGGGGTCAGGTCAAGAAGCGGTCGCTGTGAGGCTGCGGCCGAGGTATAGGCTCAGGCGGGTGTACTGCGCAGAGGTGTACGTAGCGGGCAGGCTACGGCCGAGGTACTTATAGGACCCTAGCAGGGTTAGGTCCTACTCAACCATGTAACAGCTAATAAAAACCCTGTGAGAATGTAATAAACCCCACCTAGCCGCCTCTATCTTATAAAGAAGAGAGGCTAGGGTTTATATTTGGGTCTTTGGGCTTCTTAGCCGCCGCCCCCCTTGTTACTGGGCCGGCCCGCTAAGGTTGAGGGCAAATTGGGTAGTTCACTTAGGAAGCAACACCTAGGGTTAGGGTTTGGAGCTCTATATAAGCTTGTAGCCTCCACCTCTTTGGAATAAGAAAGATCAATCTACAATTGCAGCCACCAGGCTACTTGGAGGGTAGAACCCCTATAGCGTTCCAAGGGTTGATCCCCCTCAAAGATCAATCTCGATAGAATTCCTCTGGGGTTCTATCATCTGGTATCAGAGCAGCGATCTTGCTGCTTTTGTTGCCATCCCTGCCGCCCACCATTAGCCAAGCAATTCCCACAATTGCTCTTGACGTCGTCGTCTCCACCGTCATCTCTTGACGTAGATCAAATCAATCTCTGACGCCACCTCCAATGCATCGAGATCTGATATTTTTCTACCACCAATACCTTTTGCTGCTGCAATTTTTCATCTAAAATATAAAAGAAGTTTTTCTATCGATCCCTTGCTGCGAATTCCTTGCGTCGCAAAAGTTACCATCTTTGCGAACGAAGGATTCTTTGCAGAAAATTTCAGCCGCATGTTGCTGCCTTTAACCGATCTAATTGTTATCCTTTTTGAACGAAATTTTTTGTGCACCTCATAGATCATCTTGGCTCCCATCCGTGATTGATCTATTGTGGAATTCTCACAAAAACAAATTCGTGTGTTGCTGCAATCTCTCGTCACAAATCGCTGAAATTTTTGACGAGAATTTCGCTATCGCAACTTGCACCGATTTCTTTATTGCTTTGCTGCCGAAATTTCTTGATCCAATTTGTTATCCTTGTTGCTATCTAAACTAAGATTCTACAATCAAAACCCCTCCTCAAATCCCTGAGTTTTCGTTGGAAATTTCATCGAGAAATCGTTATTTCTTCGACGACAATTCTGCTCTTACGAGGCAGCGCACATAAGCAGCAATTGCTACTGATTTTTGTCAAATCTTTACTGCGATCTACCACAGATCTAAAACCCTCTTCCCTAACCTTTATCCACTACCATCTCAGCCCAAAACTCCATCAAATCGCAGCCCCAAACAGCACCCAAAACAGCCACAAAACAAGCCTAAACCGCAGCCTACATCCACCGATCCACAAACCCTTTCGGCCACCACTTCCCTCAAACAATTCATGCCTTTAACCCGGCAACAAAAGAGAGATCTTAATATTACAGATCTGGAGGCATATACTATGGCATCCGAGGAGGCGATAAATGCTAAATTCGAAGCCTTCGAGACGCGAATGGAGGATAAGATTCGGGCTCTCTTTGCCGAACTCAGTTTCGGTAGAACACCGAGCCCAAAGAAATCTCATCAAGGAGAGAGCTCTGACCGAAGAGATGACTCCCAAGAGAAGGGAGGCTCTATGACCGATCCCTACTATCCACGCATGAGGGTGGACTTCCCTAGATGGGAAGGAGACTTGATTGGTTGGATCTCGCGCGCGGAGTGATATTTTCGGTACCACAAAACCGTAGATGCATCTATGGTAGAAATTACAGCTATACATCTTGAAGAAGATGCCATACAATGGTTTGATTGGTTTGAACATACTTATGGAGTCCTCTCATGGCGACAATTCAAAGAAGGACTACTGATCCGTTTCGGACCAACCGATTACGAGAACATCGACGGACAACTAGCAAAGATCCGACAAACCTCCACCATCCAGGAGTATCAAACCAGGTTTGAAAGGTTATCTAATCAAACTCGTGATTGGTCCGAAAAATAGCTATTGGGGACATTTATTGAGGGCTTGAAGCCGGAGATCCGGGAGAAGTTAAAGCGCGACAACCGTACACGCTTATGGCAGCCATCTCTTTCGCACGACTTCGGGAGGAGCGATTGAACCATGAAGCCCGGAGGACTAGGGTCGCTCCCGACTAGAAATATTGAAGCCCTCAACATCGCCATCGGCCACCGAGCTCCTGCACCAAAAAAGGTTGACAAGAGAAGAGCCGAGACCAATCTGCTAAGGGGTTATGTTGGCATTGGCATTGTAGCCGTGGAGCCGCGAGCATCGCTGTAAAAAGGGGAGACTTCTTGTGATTGAACCAGTGGAAGAAAAGATCGGTGAACAGCGAAGAGAGTCTTGAACATGAGGATGAAGATGTGGAAGAAGAGCCACAATCAACCAACTTTATGGTACATGCGCTAGCCGGCTACTCAACCGCAAGCGATGAAAGTTGGAGGCCCGCTCAAACAACAACCAATCATGTTCTCATCGATACATGCAAGTACTAATAATTTTCTAAATAGTAAGGTTGCTGCTCGGATGGTGCTCTATATCGAAGGTTGCAGCAAGTTCGACGTAAAGGTTGCCGACGGTTGAATCCTAAAATGCGACCAAAGATGCCCACAGTGAAACTATTATCTGCAGGCCAAGGAATTGTTGCCGACTTCTTCCTCCTACCAATTAATGATTATGAGGTGTCTTTGGGCATAGAATGGTGACGACACTAGGTGATGTCTCTTGGAACTTTTCCAAATTGATTATGAAATTCTATTGCAAAGGTAAAGCAGTCACCCTACGCGGGAAGCGTGGAAGCAACGTAACCACCGTTTCAACCCGACGAATGGAGAAAGTTTTACACAAGATAAATGGTGGCTTTCTTATGCATCTCCAAAGCACCAACCGAGGGGAGGAATGGAAGAAGGATCCGAAACCAGCAACATTATCAAAAAAATTAGAGGAGGATCCAAGCGCAATAGCTCACTATACTTGGGATTCGAGGGATCTATGCTATAAAGGTCGATTGTGCTTATACCAAACTCCCCTTGCATCAAAGTCATTCTGCACAGAAATGCACTCCACACCTTTGTAGGGCACTCCAGATTTCTAAGAACCTACAAAAGAGTGAAGCAAAACTTTTATTGGAAAGGGATGAAAAAAATTATTTCGAATACGTAGCACAATGTGATGTATGTCAACAAAGAAAAAGGTGAAACAATTGGCGAGTCCGAGGAAACTACAACCACTACCTATACCGGACTCGGTGTGGTGACATCTCCATGGACTTCATCGAAGGGTTGCCACCTTCCAAAGGTAAAAGCACAATCCTTGTGGTGGTTGATCGACTTACGAAATATGCTCATTTTTGTCTTTGCATGAAATCCCTACATCGCTTTGTTAGTATTGCTCAGATTTTCATAGAAAATATTGTTAAACTACATGGGGTGCCAAGGTCCATCGTAAGTGATCGTGATGGTGGTCTTCACTAGTAAATTTTGGACCGAGTTATTACGATTCTGAGGCACCAAACTCAAGATGAGCCTGCATATCATCCACAAACTAATGACCAAAAGTAGTGGTGAATAGATGTTTAGAGACATACCTTCGGTGTTTCGCTAGTGATCGACCAAAGGAGTGGATGAAATGGCTCCCCTGGGCCAAATGGTGGTATAATACCACATATCATTCATCTACAAAATGTACCCCATATGAAGCATTATATGGTCGGTAGGCTCTGTGATTCCAAAGTATGTAATTGGCTCACTAAGGTAGATCAGTCGACCAAGATTTAATTAATGAGGACAAACTCCTACTATTTGCTAAAGGATAATCTCTCTCGCTCAAGCTAGAATGCAAAGCGACAAGTGACACACGAAGAAGTGAAAGAGAATTTTTAGTAGGAGACGGGTTTATCTTCACCTACAACCATATAAGCAACTATCCATCAACACACGAGCCTCCATGAAGCTATCTCCACATTTTTATGGGCCCTATCGGATCATAGAGCGTATTGAGCGTGGCGCATAAATTTAAATTACCTAAAGATGCCAAAATTCACCCTGTCTTCCACGTGTCATGCTTGAAGCCCAAGTTGGGAGAACACGAGGCACCCCAGATCCAACTGCCCAACACCACTGATGATGGAAATATTTAAGCCCAACCACAAGCCATCCTCGACCGTAGAGTCGTGATGCGTCGTCGACGTCCCTCTACTGAAGTACTAGTACATTGGACTAATTTACCACTTGAAGATGCCACATGGGAATCATATTAGGAGCTGAAGTCCCGGTTCCCTGAGTTCATGGAACCCCAGCCTTGAGGACAAGGCTGATTTGAAGAGGGCGGGCTTGATAGGACCCTAGTAGGGTTAGGTCCTACTCAACCATGTAACAGCTAATAAAAACCCTGTGAGAATGTAATAAACCCCACCTAGCCACCTCTATCTTATAAAGAAGAGAGGCTAGGGTTTATATTTGGGTCTTTGGGCTTCTTAGCCGCCGCCCCCCTTGTTACTAGGCCGGCCCGCTAAGGTTGAGGGCAAATTGGGTAGTTCACTTAGGAAGCAACACCTAGGGTTAGGGTTTGGAGCTCTATATAAGCTTGTAGCCTCCACCTCTTTGGAATAAGAAAGATCAATCTACAATTGCAGCCACCAGGCTACTTGGAGGGTGGAACCCCTATAGCGTTCCAAGGGTTGATCCCCCTCAAAGATCAATCTCGATAGAATTCCTCTGGGGTTCTATCAGGTACCGGCTCAGGCGAGCGTACCGCACAAGGGCGAGCGTACCACGTAGAGGTGTATGCGTGCAGGCGGTGCGATCGAGGTCTGATTGTGCTCAAAGCGGCATCTGCGTGCATAGGTGGGCGTCTGCGCAGAGAGAGCGCAGCGACGACGCAGTGGTGTACGTAGTGGGCAGGCTGCGGCCGAGGTACAAGCTCAGCGGCATCTGCGCAGAGGGCGCGCATGCCGATGGTGTATGCAGCTGAGCGAGCTATGGCCGAATCTGAGCTCAGCGGGCGTATCGCGAGAGGTGTACGCAGCGGCAGCGTCGCGGCCGAGGTCTGTGCTTAAGCGGCGCATCTGCAGGCAGGGGCGCGCATCTGCTGCAGAGGTGTACGCAGCGGGCAGGCTACGACCGAGGTATAGCTCAGGCGGGCGTGCCGCGCAGAGGCGGGCGTGCCGCGCAGAGGCGGGCATACCGCGCAAAGGTGTACGCATCGGGCTTTGTCTGACCGAGCGGCATGGCTCGGGCTTTCTTTTGGCCAAGCAATTGCTTGGTGCGCAATGAACTAGCAATGAACCATGCAGATGATGCAACAATGAACCAGCAATGAACCATGCAGATGGTGCAGCAATGAACCATGCAGATGGTTGGCTGTGGTGGTACTTGGGTAATCATGATCTCGTATGTCACGCCCGTTGAGGGGTGGGAGATCCCTCAGTCGCTAGCTTGCGTGAGACCTTAAGGGCCGGTTTCTTGCATCATTTGACCCTTCTAGAGACGGTGTCTGTAAAGGATTCTTGGGAGTCAGGATCAAGGCGACTGCACGCTTCTGCCTGCCGCGCCTCCCTACGGGCTGCCACGCTATGCCTCATTTATGGCAGGGTGTCCCCTGGTCTTCCCGAAGCGACGCGCCCTATGGGCTATCATGTCAGTGGGCTGTCGCCCACTCCGCGTAGGCGAAGAGTCGGGGCTTGGCGAGAATCCCCCTATAAATGACGTGCGGTTGCCTTACTGCACGCCCTTATCTCTCGAGCTGATCCTTTCAGATCTTATTGATTTCGTTGCCCAGTCATCTCCTCCGATTTCTCCAACCGTCCTCGTTCGCATCAGCCTCCATTTTCCTTCCAAAGGTCAGTACAAATGGCCTCTTCCTCTTCTCTGCTTGCTTCCACTTCTTCTCCTGCTTCCTCCTCCACCTTTTATGCTGGGCAAAATCCCTCACTGCAGGTCGCGGCTCGCCTTTCGACGAGAAGGCGGCGCGGGCCCTTGAGGCCCTGCGGTCTCCCCATAACCTTGACTCCACCGTGAGCGAATTGTAGCTCTCCAACCTTCAGAGTCGCTTTGGTATCCCGGGGGACTATGTCCTTGTGGCCCCGGAGGTAGGGTAGCGGACGTATGACGCCATTCCCGGGGGCTTCGCGCTATCCGTGGATGCCCTGGAAGTGGGATTGTGTTTTCCCCTGCACCCGATCATCGTTTCCTGTATCTCTAGGTGGCGTATTTCGCCATCGCAAATGGCACCCAACTGCTGGTGGGGTTTGGTGGCGTTCTTGGGGGAATGCCACTACGTTGACATTATCTCGTCCTTGAATCTTTTCCTGTCTTTCTTCCGCCTCTCTAGAGGACCGGAGGGGTATTATCTTTCCGCCCGTCTGGGCTTTAGGGTAGGTGGCGCCCCTTCTAGTAACAAGGGGTGGAAGGGGCGGTTCTTCTTTGTGAGTTGCGTATGGGACTGGGGCTTCGGGCTCCAGTGGTCGGCTCATGCTATTGACAATACTACTCCAGGCCTGAGCGATGATGAGCTCAGGGACCTTCGGCGGCTGAAGGAGATCCTTCCTCCACGGCCAATCAGGATATAATTGAGTCGTGGCTGATCGAGGCGGGCCTTAGCCCGATGCCTCAGGGTACACCTGCAACGTGCAGTCTAGGGTTCCCCGAGTTTTTGCGAGTACTAACCGATGTTCATTTGCAGGGATGGTGAACCTCAGATCAGTCCATGGCGGACGGATTCCGTCAACCCCATCCGCGCGCGCGGCGGTCGAACCAAAGACCGGCACTAGAGAGGCGCCGGTGGAGGTCGAGGCGGACTGGCCGCAGAAGAAGATCAAAGTCCTCGCCTCCAAGCAGCCTGCGGTGGCGGCAAGACAGCCGGAGGAGGCTGGGGCGGAGCCGGCAGAGCGGGCGGAGGCAGACCCCAAGCGAGGCGAGGGTGAGCCCAGTCGGGAGGGTGCAGGAAAGGAGCCTCGGCTCCCCTCAATCCGCAAGTTGTGTTAGCTACCGGCCGGCGCCAAGGATGAGCCTTTTCAGGCTTAGGCGGTGGGAGATCGGCCAGTGGGGGCGGCGAGCGACCCCCTGTTGGCCCGTTGGGAGAACCTATCCGTCGGGGATAGGGTGTGGGCTGACGGTGATGCCGTAGCCATGTTCCTCCAAGGAGGGCTTCACCCCGGAATGGCTGGGGAGCTGTACACCCTGCCCTCCGAGACTCTCCTCAGCAAGTCCGCCAAGTCGCTGGTGTGGGTAAGTATTACACCCTAGGCTTCTCATTGCCACCGGAGTGCACCCATTGTGACACTTTACAGAGCCAGCACTATGTTGCGGCACTGATGGACCGGGTGAGGGATGCCGGTCGGATCATCGGCGGGCTGGGCGACCGCAACGTTGAGCTGCGCCGGCAACTCAAGGAGGCCCGCGCGACGACGAGCCCTGAGGCAACGGCAGCGGCGGAGAAACATGCGTCCGACTTGGACACCGAGGTGACTCACCTCAAGGCTGAGCTTTAAGCGGCCAAGGAGGAGCACGACAACCTCCAAAAACTCTTCCGGGTGGAGCGGACCGAGCTTCGCCTGCTGAAGGCCGAGGTGCTCAAGCTCACCAAGCAATTAGAGGCAGCGGGTGCCGAGGCGAAGTCCACCTCTGAGGCCCTGGCCGAGGAGACCCGCCAGAGGCCGGAGAGGGAGAGGCAGCTGATCGAGGACTACAAGAAGTCCGAGGGCTTCCAACTCGGGCTGACCCGATCAAGGCAGGTCACCTATGAATATGGGTACCGGATCACCCTAGCACGGTTCCGGGCGCCCCATCCTGACCTTGAGGTCACGGAGGACCCCTTTTCCTCTTTCCCTGAGGACTCGGGGGTGGAGATGCCCGAGGAGGTCCCTTTTGATGACAGCCCGGAACCCCCGAAGGGTCAGCTGCCATGAAATTTTTCTAATGGGTCGATCTGTAAGTTGGGGTCGTCTAGTCCTGTAACTTGACTCCCGCTTAATGAAAAATCATTTTGCCAAGAGGTTTCTTGTGTGCTTTCCTTTGGTTTTATAAACGAAAAACTTCTTGAGGTTCTGCATATTCCATGTCCTTGGCAAGGCGCGGCCGTCCATCGTCGCAAGCCGGTAAGTCCCCGCTCGGACGACTCCTATGACCCGATAAGGTCCTTCCCAGTTGGGAGTGATTTTGCCATGCGCTCGGGTCAGGTTGCTTACCTCGGCCCTGCGCAACACCAGGTCGCCGAGCTTGACGGGTCGAGGGCGTACCCTGCGGTTGTAGATCCTGGCAACGGCTCTCTTGTAAGAAAGGGTCTTCAGGTGCGTGTTGGCTCGCCGCTCCTAGAGCAGATCCAGTCCTGCTCGGAGCCCCTCGGCCGAGGTTCCCTCTTCATATCTCTCCGTCCGAGGGGTCGGGATGACCACCTCGGGAGGTAAGACGGCCTCGGTGCCGAACGCAAAGCTGTAGGGGGATTCTCCGGTTGCGGTTTTGGGAGTGGTGCGTAGAGACCATAGGATGCTTGGGAGCTCGTCTACCCAAGCGGAGCGAGCTGCAAGGGTCCTTCTCCTGAGCCCGTCCAAGATGGATCGATTGGTCACCTCTGCAAGGCTGTTTGTCTGAGGGTGGGCCACCGAGCTGAACCTCAGCTGAATCTTGTAGCTTGCACAGAATTCCTTGAATCGGTCTTGTGGCGAATCGAGTCCCATTGTCGGTGGCGATCGCGCTTAAGCAAAGCCGAACCGAGTCACGATATTTCTCCATACGAACTTCTCCATCTGGCATTCCGTGATCGTCGCCAGCGGCTCAACTTTGACCCACTTTGTGAAGTAATCTACACCAACGATGATGTACCTCCGCTGCCTGGAGGCCGAGGGGAATGGTCCAAGAAGTTCCATCCCCCACTGCGCAAAAGGCCACGCGCAGTCCACAGGTGTGAGCGGGACCGTAGGCTGCCGAGGCGTCCGAGCGTGCCTTTGGCATGTGTCGCATCGTTGAACGTAGGCCCGGGCATCTCGACACATAGTGGGCCAGTAGTAGCCCTGGCAGAATATTTTCAATGCCAAGGTGGCGACCGCCTATGTGTTCTCCACAAATCCCCTCGTGGACCTCGGCGAGAATTGACTGCGCCTCGTAGGGGTCCAAGCACCGTAAGAGGGGTCGCGAGAACGACCTCTTATAGAGCCGGCCATTAACTTTGCAGTACCAGGCCTGGGTGCAGCGCAGACGCCGAGCCGCGACTTCATCATCGGGCAGGGTGCCGTGCCGCATGAACTGCAGCATCTCCTGCACCCAAGTCGTCGGTGCATCAATCGTCGTTAGCGTGATGACTGTGATTGTGCGGAAGGGGAATTCCTCAACGTCGGGCTCGTCCTCAGGGCCCAACCTCGAAGCCAGCTTGGCGAGCGCATCTGCCCGCTCATTTTGGCCCCTCGGTATCCTAGATAGTGAGAAACTGGAGAAGTTGGTGATCAGGCTCTTTACCTCTGCCAGGTACTTCGACATGGTGGGATCACGGGCCTCATATCCGCCGTTGAGGTGTTCGGCCATGAGTTGTGAGTCGGTGTGGACGTGTAGGGCGTCCACCTGCATCTCGGCGGCCAATCTGAGTCCAGCCAGGAGAGCCTCATACTCTGCCTCGTTGTTCGTGGCTTTGAAGTCGAAACGGAGGGAACGCTCAAACAGGCGCCCGTCAGGAGCCTACAACACTAGTCCGGCTCCCGCGCCCTTTGAGTCTGATGCCCCGTCTACACGTAGGACCCATCTTGCGTCGGCCGGCTCGAGGTCGTCGCCTTCGGGTCGGACCATCTCCGAGATAAAGTTGGCCACCACTTAGGCTTTGATGGCGGTCCTCGGCACATATCGGATGTCGAACTCGTCGAGCTCCACCGACCATTTGAGGAGGCGACCTGCCTAGTCGAACTTAGCCAAAATCTGTCGAAGTGGTTGGTCGGTGATTACCTTGATTGGGTGAGCCTAGAAGTAAGGGCGTAGCTTCTGAGCCGTCAATACGAGGGCTAGTGCCAACCTCTCGATGGGCGGGTATCGCTCCTCGGGGCCGCTCAAGACGTGGCCGGTGTAGTAGACCGGCATCTGCTCCTTTGGGGTCTCCCTGATTAAAACTGAGCTTACTGCATGGGGGGAGGTGGCCAGGTAAACGCTGAGCTTCTCCCCAGGGAAGACAGAAGCGAGGCGAGGAAGGTCAGATAGGTGCTGCTTCACGCAGCTAACGGCCTCCTGACAGTCCGTAGTCCATTCAAAATTTTTCGAGTTTTTCAGGGCACGGAAGAAGGGGAGGCACCGATCTCCCGACTGAGAGAGAAACCGAGACAAAGCGGCAAGCCTCCCATTCAATCTTTGCAGCTCCTTAACCGTCTGCGGTGCCTGCATGCCGATGATCGCCTGGACCTTCTTCAGATTAGCGTCGATTCCTCTTTCATGTATGATGAACCCAAGGAATTTGCCCGAGCTGACGCCAAATGCGCACTTTGAGGGGTTGAGGCGCAAGCTATATTTTCGAAGTGTGGAGAACGCCTCTGCCAGATCGGCCAAATGGGTTGCGGCTGCACGACTCTTCACGATCATGTCATCAAAGTAAACTTCCATGTTTCGTCCGATCTGCTGGGCGAACATCTTGTTTACGGTCCTCTGGTACGTGGCTCTGGCATTCTTCAGCCCGAAGGGCATGACTCGGTAGAAGTATACTCCCTGATCGGTGAGGAAAGCCGTGTGCTCCTGATCCTCGGGCGCCATCCTGATTTGGTTGTAGCCAGAGAAGGCATCCATGAATGACAGGCGGGCGTGACCCGAGGTGGCGTCAACCAGCTGATCGATCCTCGGGAGGGGGCAGTAATCCTTCGGACATGCACGATTAAGATCGATGTAGTCAATGCACATCCTCCAATTCCCATTGGGTTTCTTCACGAGGACTACATTAGAGAGTCACTGTGGGTACTTGACTTCTTCTACGAAGCCTGCTGCCAAGAGGTGCTCCACCTCCCTTCGAACAGCTCAATGCCGCTCGGGGGCAAGCCGTCGGGGCTTCTGCTTCACTGGGCGTGCCTCGGGCGAGATGTTCAGATGGTGTTGGGCAACCTTGGGGTCGCCTCCTGGCATATCCGTTGGGGACCAGGCGAAGACGTCAGCGTTCTCTTGCAGGAAGTTGACGAGCTGCCTCCGCTCCTGCTCGAGGAGCTCCGACCCGACCCGAACCGTTTGATCCGGGTGACTTTCGCATAAAGGCACGCTAATGGTCGGCTCCGTTGGCTCGGGATGCTAGGTCGGCTTCTTCACGTCCCGAGGGTCCTCCATGGGTGGGTCGGCCCTTGGCCGTTTATGCAGCGAGATTGTCGTCATGTAGCATTGCCTGGACTCAAGGGGACTCGCCATGGCTTCGCCGACCCCGGCACGGGTCGGGAACTTTACCGTCCGATGGTAGGTGGATACAATCGCTCTAAATCTGTTGAGGGTCGGTCGTCTGAGTATCACGTTGTATGCAATGGGCAGGTCGTCGACTAGAAACGCTGTCATCACCGTCTTTGTCCTCGGCAGGTCTCCCAGAGTCAGGGGTAAGGTGACAGACCCCAGCGGCGAAATTGCGTCGCCAGTGAATCCAGTGAGCGCGGAGCGCATCGGCTCCAGGGCATCTCTGGTCAGGCCGAGCTTCTCAAAAGCATCCAAATAGAGTACGTCGGCCGAACTTCCCATGTCGATCATGATTCTTCTAACTTGGGCGTTGGCAATCCTGGCGGTTATTACCAACGCATCGTCGTGCTCGGATTGCCCTGGCTCCTCGGCCGGGAATGTGACCTCAGGGCCGGGCCCATGCTTGGAGCTCCCGTCAGCGGTCGCTCGAGCATATGCCTTCCGCCCGGCCATGCTGTTTCCCCTGACGGTGGGGCCACCGGTTATTACGTCGATCTGTCGCTCGATGGGGCCCTTGGGGCACGGCGACAGATTCTCGGCCTGGTGGAGGTAGCGGCCCAGGTGCCCCCTGCGAATGAGCTCCTCAATTTGCCGGTGCAGGTCATGGCACTCCTTGGTGTCATGCTCGTGCTGCCGGTGGAAACGACAATATCTGGACTGATCCCGCAGTCCGGGGGGACCCCTCATCGAGGTGGGAGATTTGAGCAGCCCCTTCTCCTTTATCTGGAGGAATATCTCTGTTTGGGAAGGACCCAGCGCGGAGCGGGGGGACCTGGAACCTGCGGGTCGGGTCGGCCCATCCTGCCCCTCGGCGTGGGAGCCGATTGCTCCCGTGGGGTTTCGGGCCGAGGTCTTTTGTGCTCTTCGCGCTTCCCGGCCATCCAGGTTTCTGTCGCTATAAACTGGTTAGCTCGCTGGAGCATCTCTGGCATCGTAACCGGGGGACGCTCCACGAGGGACCAGAAGAACCTGGAGGATCGCAACCCGATCATGAATGCCTGCATCAACAAAGAGGGGTGAGTATCCGGTAGCTTCCGAATCTCCGTTGTGAAATGATTCATAAAGTGAGAGAGCAGCTCCTCCTTTTGGTTGAGTCCTAGGAGAAGGGCGACGGATGGCTTCGGCCGTGCATATGCCAAAAAGTTAAGCTCGAAGTCTCTTGCGAGCTGGTCAAAGGATGAGAATGCTTCGGCCTTAAGACCACTATACCACGCTCGGGCTGGCCCCCTCAGCGTTGTGGGGAATGCCCGGCACATCAAGGCATCCGATGTGCCGTAGAGCGCCATTTGGGCGCGGAAGGTGGCCACGTGGTCCACCGGGTCGACAGCGCCGTCATATGCGTCGAGGGAGGGGAGATGGAAGTTCGGGGGAATCGGTTGATCCTGTATCTCAGGGGTGAATGGCGATCCCCCGTACATGCCCTCCCTTGGCTCTTCCTTGGACCTGCGCACTTCCCTCTGTACCTCGTTGAGCCGCTGGCTGACGAGGCGCAGCTGGGCTCGGAGGGAGTCGGCCGAGTCCGAGGATAACACCTCGGGATCGGGATGGTTGCTTGGGTCATCCAGCACCTGTCCCTCGAACGGAACCCGTCGCGTCCGAGGTAGGGTCGGGAGTGCCGAGGAGGTTAAGTGGATCGGCGCAAGCGGATCTGACCGGACTGGCGGGTCCACGGGAGGCGGCAGTGCAGATAAGGACGCAGGCGGGATGAAGGTCTGCACCATCCCGGCTAGAGTCTGAACTTGGCGGGCGAGGTCCTAGAAGGCCTCGGCTGATACGGGCGATGGGTCGGCGGCGGCGGCGCCGGGCGGGAGCAGGCCCAGGTCATTGAACAGCCGCCAATAACGTTCCGTGGTGGCAACGGGGTCCTCCGCTCGGGGCTCGTTACGGGGGGTGCCTCCGCCCGAAGCCCCCGCCAAGTGTGACCCCGCGAACATGGGCTCGCCTGGGCTACCCGGCTGACCTCTCGACATCGGGCCCTCCTTCTAGCACCAATCTGTTAGTGTAAACAACTTTATGTCGTGGCCTTGGGGCCGTCACGGCTGGGTTCGGGTCCGAATGCGGTAGAGATCTCCAGGTTACGTTCCTGGGGTCTGCGGTGATAGCGAGGGCTCCTCTGGCGATCACGTCTCGCTTTTGTTCCTGCACAAAGATTGGGTCGGGAAGAACTCCGCCCGACCCCTCCGACGATCAAGTCAGTCAAGATTGTCTTTAGAGAGTGTTTGTTGGTTGAGAAGAAGAGAAGACCTCCCTTTTACGCTCATCTGCCTGAGTTTATATGGACCAGGTTGCTGCTCTTTGACGTGGTTGTGGCGTCGCGCTTCTGATCGCGTCTGATAGTGCGCCGAGGACCTGGCCCCTGCAGGATGGTGATGTGTCTCGATGGTCGTGCGGCCTACAAGGGACAGGTGGTGTCATATTTGTCGGTCAACCCTGGCTACAGTCGACTGCAAGCGAGACAGGAAAGTCATTCGGGTGCAAGTGGTATGGGCTTACGTCACGTCCCATTTATTACTCACGTCAGATATATTTTCTTCAACATGACCTGGGAGCAGTTAACTTGAATGTATTGGATAAATGCTAACAAAAGTCTCGAAAACGCTCTTCTTTTTAGGGTGCCCCTGCTTGAATAAAAATTTAGACCCGTTGGATAAAATAGCTCATGTTTGAAACGGATTGGATTGAGGCAGCATCAACAGCAACCACAGGAGGCGGAAGAACACAAAAAATTGACTATAACTCGATTGATTTCTATGGTTCTCCAGATGGACGCATAACTTCATTACAAGAACACCACGGCAATGAATCAATCAGTTGTGCTTTTTCCCGCCGGCCAGGATGCGCGATATCTGCAGCCCTCGGCTGAAGGCCTGGTTGAAGAGCAGCCTAGTTTGGAACTCGGACACGAAGGGGAACCAGGCGAGGACGGCCACCGGCGCAAAGATCACCACTCCCATCACGTACTCGTACCCCCGAGCCAAGGCCTTGACGGAGCCCCACAGCCCCAGCCCCTTCATCACCGGCCGCAGCGCCTGCGATATCTGCACCAACCACACCACCGGCGTCGTCAGGTGGAAGGGTGACTCTTTGCAGGGAGAAGAGAAGACCCTATGTTATCGTTACCTGAAGCAGTGCCCATCCGGTGGGCAGGAAGGCGAAGAGGCTGTCGAAGATGTCGCCCACGGTGAGGTTGAGGAGGGTGAAGAGGATGCCCAGGATTCCGATGAAGCCGATGAAGAGGAAAAGCTTGAGAAGACGGAACATGAGCTGGAAGTCGGCGCTGAACTTTTTCCTGCCCATCGACACCACCTGCACGCAGCGGTTCCCCTTCAGCCTCAGCCAAAGCAAACGGAGGGGAAGGGGAGTGAAAGGAGGATTCCTCTAACCTTGAGAATCAGCATCACTGCCACGATCACCAGCCATGACAGCCCGTACACCTGATCGATGCAACAACATTAGCACAGAGGAAAGGCGATGAAGAGTAGGCATGCGGTAAGCGGCTTAAGGCGTTGGGAATGGATGCTCACGATGATGCTGTTGTTGCCATTGGCAACGTTGAGGTGGTACACGATCCCATACTGGAAGAGGAAGAAGCGCAGAGAGAGGACGATCTCCCAGAAGCGGCCGAGGAACCCCGTGGACTGCAAGTGCTCCTGCTCTTCGTCCCACCACGACTCCCAGCTCTTGTTCGCCGGCACTCCGATTCCTCCCCAGCTGTTTATCCACTTGGTCCAGTCGTCCCAGTCGTCCACTATCTTCTGCCACTCGAAGCCGGAGGGGTTGAAGAGGAACGGCGCGAACAGCCAGGTGGACACCAGGAACCACATGGACGAGGTGAGAAGCAGGAAAGCAACCGAGTCGGAGGTGACAGCTCCGTTGATCCGATACACTATGAGCAGCACCATCAGCTCCAACCCCTTAACGAAGTGGCTCCGGGAGTACATCCTGTAGTTCTCGGCGAACTTCACATGGCGCACCACGAAGCCTCTTCCGGTGGCTCTGTACTTTGCGCCGCCGTGCAGGACGGTGCGGCCGAAGTAGTGCGACTTGGTTCCCAGGGAGAACGTGAAGAAGACGGAACAAAGCTGAAGCTGCATGATGATGAAGTCGCCCACGGCGGTTCGGAATCCTCTCTCGAGTCCGATCTCCATGACCATTGGCAAGGCCATCAGTAAACCTAACTGGACCACCGACTGAGATGCCATTGCTGACTCCAGAGCTGTGTTCCCTCTCTTCCTTGCCTGCGTCATGATTGCACTCTCCAGCCCACTCAGTGACAGGTAGAGCCTTCCGTATAAGTAGGCATAGACTATGATTACAACCATCTGCAAATGTTGTCCAAAGCATGATGAGCAACAGATCCTCACAACAACACATGTAGCAAAGAAACAGAGGTTACCATTGAGCTGACGTAAAAGCCAACTGTGGTGAAGTAGCATGATAGCATGCGGAAGAAGTCAAAACGATGACCCAAGCGGTAGATGTCTCTGCTGAGTATTTGCTCGCCGTTGCCACAAGCAACTTTTGCTTCGAAGAGTGAGATTTGGTTGAGTCCAACATCGCGACCTTTTCCAACCTGGATGTACTCGTGATGTGTGATGTTTCCACGTCTCAGTGTCGAGTTGAAGCCTGTGAGAGAGAAAAAAAGGCACCGAGGGTTGGGATGAACAGATACATTTATATTAGTTGGAGCTAAATAGAATCGATTTGAGAGGAAGAATCACCAGCAAATATATCCTCGCTGAGGTTGATCCCACGAGATGCCTTGCTAATGCCACCTCTGGTGATGTGAAAAATTCTATCGAACACATCTGGGTGACCATAATGAAATCGGACTCTGACCAAATAGTTTAGTCAAAGATGAAAATTAGTGTTTGAGATCAAAATCTTTTTTAGTCTAGCCAGAACGGAAATAGATAGGAAACTCACTTTAATGGACTTGCGAGGACTCTTTGTCCAATCGTTACAAAACTGGTTTCTTGATTTGACATAAACCACGCCAAAGAGGACACACTACAAAATAATTTGTATCAATTCATAAGCCAATACATGCAATCGGACAAATAGAGATAATGTTCCTTTATTACTAACAAAGTTGGTTTTACCTTCCAGTGAAAATATGCTCACGTACACCAAGAATGGTAGGTTGACGTAATCCATGGTCTTCATTGAATTCTTCAAGAAGGTTGCGCATTTTAAGTGCCTCTTCCAAATAGTTATCCTATAAAAAGTCATAAATTATAAGAACCTGATAAGCTAAAGCTAGAAGGACCAGTAGTGATTTCAGGACTTGTATTTATTACTTGATTCATATCGATAGTCTGAAGAGCTTCGCCACGGGTGAAGATTATTGCATGATTTTGGTTTTCCGGTTTTCCTTCACCTATTTTTGCTGATCCCGGTAATTTAATACGGTATATTTCCTAAAAGAAGAAAAAGATAAACATTTTAGTATTTCATAATCTTGATCCTCAAGTAGATCAATTCCACCTGAAATCAACAAAAGTTTAGATTTACCTGGTCACGGTTGTCCACAGCTTTTACTAGCACAGAGTAGTAGACCTTCTGAACCTTGTCACCATCTCTCTCTTCCACTTCGTCAATGTATGCAACACGAAGAGAAGGGTAGCTGCAATTTTGAATAGTTAGTGACCCTTAGGGCAACATATACTTTTCATATGGAAGCCGCATCTCTGTTAGAACTACGTCAAGTTTCATACTTCAGGAGGCCATGTTAGGTTTCAACAAAAATAAGTTTGAATGCCCTAACTATGTAAAACCACTATTTATTCTGATTCCATTAAAATTTCAGTTTAGCAGGACCCTTTATTTAACTATGAAGCATGGATTTAGTAGATGTGAAACAGTGAGACATAATGAAACCAAAGAGATTTTATCTCTTAACCTCTGTTCCAGGAGTTATCATATTCGTAGTGCAAATCTAGATGGAGCATCAATAGCTAGTAATAAAGTTTTGGGTAAGGTATCAGCTTCCTGAATTAAATTCCATTGAGATCATTCATGTAAATTATGCATTTCCAATCATTTAGGAATTCTTTGCTTATTTGAATTATATTTAAAATAACTTTATGTACATTTCTTTGAGTTGCTTCAGGATAAAGCAGAATCATGACCAGGGAAATTAAAAACTTGAACAGGACTGCATAAATTGGATACCAGAATATTGCTGGAAATAAAATCACATAAGATGCATTTATGTTGCAGTTCTTAATGGGGAAATTAAATCTTCTACTTTCAGAATCATAGTAACGATGAAAATTTAAATGACACAGATCATGTCATTCCTTTGCTATCAAAGTAATTACCTTCATATTGGATTCTCCGGGCACATACTAATTGAATATTTGAAATTGATGAACTTTGTTGATAGAGTATGTTGATCTTGTTAACGAAAGTATGGCTTTCAAGTAGAGAAAGAAATTTCAATGACAATATCATATCAACTCTAACAGGAGAGACAA
The DNA here is from genome assembly GCA_024322285.1 of Musa beccarii. NCBI lineage: Eukaryota > Viridiplantae > Streptophyta > Magnoliopsida > Zingiberales > Musaceae > Musa > Musa beccarii. The sequence continues at coordinate 11,445,451 of CM044400.1, forward strand.
AGAAACAAAAACAGAAGGGACATACTTAACCATCAAGTTCAAAATGTCTGTTGCACGTCGATCTCCAGACAGTTTCTGATTTCCATAGATTTGGCAAGTAGCAACATATGTGAATTTCATGTCTGCTATAGCCTCCAGCTGAGCAGATAATGATCTTTGGCTTTTCTTTTCTTCCTCTGCTGAATCAGTAACTATTTTATATCCTTCTAATATCTCTGCAGGTACATATGATGATGATAATTTTGAGAAAAATTTAAGAATATATAGTACACCAAGGACCAATGTTCATCAGTTATGAGTGGGAAAATGAAATTTACTCACCACTCTCCTGAGCCATATCAAGAAAAGCTTGAAGCTTCAAGGCTCTCCGATAGTACATCATACCCCTAACTGCATCACATGTGTCATACCAACAGCTGAAGAAAGTGCTACTTAATAATTAAAACTTGAAATATAATAAAAATAGTTACCAGTTCTACAAAGTGTTTGTCCCCTTAGAGAGGCCCAATGACGAAGTTGTAGAACATTCTCCTCATTGGACCAAACTTCACTTTCTCTTTTGCAATTGATTCGCTCCATAAAGTTGTTCCATTCATCTATTAAAAATCATCAATTGCATTGATCCAATGAGGATGAGGAATCATTCACCAGCAATAGAACTAAACATGTTACACTGCATTATATTCTGAAAAGTAGCAAAGATTATAACCTGGGTAGATCTTTTGCAGGTAAAATATGATAGAGACACCATCTTCATTCTCCAAATCAAGATCATTTTTGGAAAAAACTGTCTCTTCACTGTAGTAAGGGGTCATTACACTGCCAACCAATATATATATTGCATGAATGTGGTCCAATATTTTGGAGAATTCACAAATTTGCACACAAAAGTATGATGATTTCAACATGGGGAAATTATCATTACTGCATAACATTACTGTTAAAAGAACTGAAAATACTTCAATTATATACTTCAGACTAGTTGGTTGTTCACCACTTGAGCGAAAACTACTGCAACTAGCTGAGGTCATTATAAAATTTCCACCAATCGGTTACAATTTGCATGTTTGCTAAATTATTTTTATCAGTCACTGTTTCACCATCTTTTAAGTTTAGTGTGCCACAAAATAGTAAATATTTTCTTAATTGTTCTTGATTTGGTGTGTATAACAAGCATCACATAGCAGTTCATGTGCATTTACTGAAGTGCACCTGCATCACTTTAAAACATTGTTGAGAATCTGTGAAAATTTAAGTTGAAAGCATGCTCTTTTAGATGGAAAATAGAAAAATCACAAATTTTCAAAAGTAACTTATGAAACTTTAAATACAAAGAGTTAGTTCTGCTATAGATAGTTGATGGTTAAATAAGAGAATGTGCCATGTCTGTTGTTAGATTGGCTTTCATATGGACAATAGATCCACAGATCCTATTTGATGCATTGCCAAGATGCAAGTTTCATGTAACAGTTTACTTTTGCAAATTTTGAATTTCAGTGAACATGAGAATCTTGAATTCCTATGTAGCTGTTAACAAAAGCAAACTAAAATACAAATGACTTTTGATCTACAATCAGTAAATAGTCCGAATGACATTTGATTCCTTGTATTGTTGGAAGGTAGCAGGTAAATTTTCTATTTTCCTCAATTCTTGGAAAAATACAGTAGCCGTTCTTGATATTATTATATCCAGAATATCAAATAAAAAAATGCAAAAATGAAAAGTACAATTGCTAGTTATAGTGGCTGCACCAAACCTGAATGAGAGCATTTTGTGGACTTTAGGTGCTCGTGGCATTTCCATAAATAATGAATTTGTAAAAAAGGCTATCCTTCTACGAGCTTCAAGGTTTGTAGGCACATCTACTGCAGATTCTTTTACCGTCAATAGGAGGTACAGCCGTTTAATCTGCAACATGGTATATTGTGAGTAGCTTGTCTTCAACTAAAATAGTTTCAACTGAAGAAAGGAAAACATTCTCTATATTGATATCCACCTGTTCTTCCCAGTATGCTGTAATTATAGGAGGAAATACTATTGCCGGTTTTGAACCTGTACCAGCAAAAAGTTGTCTTCGAGGTATTGAATCTTTATTACTGTGACCAAGCTCAACCAACTCACTGAAAGCAATATTCAATGTCATAAGTTTGTCAGTAATCTCAGGACTTAATTTCTCCATAACATGTTGACTAAATGATCCATTCAGGAATTTTTCACCAACCGATTCTCATGAACCATCATATCACGGGTGACCACTTCTAGCATGTCTTGCAGCAATAACACGAGTGTGTCACGCTTAGATGCATCACCCTCTTTCTGCAATATGGAAAGGAAAATTTTTAGCAACCTTCTATGAAACTAAGAACAATTTGGAAGCATGCAGAGATTTCAATTTGCATATTTTACTTAATAAAGTAACTTACCAAGATACCTAGAAGCTCCACGAACTTCTTACATAGTGTTGGTAGGGCACTCATTCTGAAGTTGCTGAGAAAAGCATTCTTTCCGATGCTAGCTTCAATTTCTTTAATAATTACACCGATGATCCTGTTACAGAATATGCAAGGTCATTTGATAAGATAATGCACCAAAGGGAGATCATTTTTACAAGAAGACATGTCTAGGCATTAATCGTTGTTTCATCCAAGACAACCTTTCTTCAAACAAGAGTGATGCAGTAGGGAGCCTTTAAATAAAAATTTAGTCAAAATGGACAAGCTCAAGCATATGTTTTGAATTCATCGGTAATTGAATCTCTGCCTCAGAAAATACTCTATGGAATACAATTAGACCAGCCATAAGCTTTCATGTATTTATGGATATCTCCAAGTGTACAGCCTTCAACTCTCCTATAATATTCTGAAATGAAATATTTTAGATTATCTTATCAATCTGATAATGGACCCTTGACAAAAGTTCTGATTTGGAAGTTCTGATTTGATCCTCCTAGCTCAATAAAAAAATTGTCGCACATTAGGTCTACAAAATGCTGAAAAATGCCATTGATCCTGCTGTTGTTGCACTCAACAAGGCATGCTCATGGCTGTAAAGGCTATGTGAATTAACTAATAAACCCAAAAGCTGCAACTTTCTTCGTATAATATACTGACTCTCAGGTATATGGCAGCTATATGCTGATGAACAATAACAAAAAATATGTGACTTCAGTTGTACAATTTCCAATAGCATAAAAAGTAATCTATCCCCTTCTATAAACAACACCTATATTTGATATTTTTCCATCATTCTGAAATATAAAGGAAATATTAGTGAAAGCTAAAGACTCCTACCAAGCAGTGACTATATATAGACTATAATACAAACATGATACATAATTAAATTAAAAAAAATCCAATTTAAGGAAGAAAAAAAGGTTTGCAACAGACCTTTTCTCGTTTTCACCAACTACAAGAAGGTTAAGAACAAGTTTAAAGGACTCGTAGCATTCAATAACGGCACATTTCATATATTCATCCGCACAGATGCGTTTCCACAGATCAGAATCCTTTGATTGAAATTGAGCAGCCATATCCAATGCTACTGGTATCTGTCTCATAAGTTGATGAATTGAAAAATAGGAAACATCAAAGTAACAAGAACTAAAGAAGCATCAAATGAGTGTTTAGTGGAGACCTTGCTTGCAAGCAGGAATGGTGGCCATTGTATTATCTTCAGGCTAGGATCTGATGAGTAAGGAACTAGCAAAAGATCCATCTCTCTGAATCACAGAAAAGAATAAGTCTGAGTATTCCAGGAGACTAATTATCATGTCTTAAGCGAAAGCCAGTCAGTTGAAAGCCTTTCCTGTCACTTATAAGGTCTTCTTCTCGGAAGCTACAAATTACTTCATTCCATAGCTGGGCAAACTTTGCTGCCTCAGTTCTCTTGCTTGGAGAGACCTGAATTCCTCAAGGTGTTAGATACAAGACCAAAACTGTCAATGTTCTTGTGAGATTGTACTTTATAGTTGCAGCGTACCTCTGCGAAGTGCTTTGAGAAAGAGAATCCCCTGTTTCGAGCTTTCTCAGATGGTACAAGGTATGCGTTGAAAGCTCCAGGCAAAGAGTGGAACCTTGATCTCAGCATACCCAGTGTCCGTATCTATAAAAAATCACAGATTCAGAACTTAGATATCAGAAAAGTGTTGACTTCAGATATTAGACAAAGTTAATCATCATAAGATATAAGATCACATCTACATACATAATAAAAGGTCCAGAGCTAGAAAAGACTGCAACTGATTTTATTATTAAGGATCACAATACACAATTAGGATAACATTATGGAAGCCAGATAAGTATTCAGTTTTTTCAACAGAGTATGATGCCCAATTGTTTCTCTAAAACATGAAACATGGTTCTGCCATTATGCGTCCTCAGCCATGGACCCAGCAAATAGAATGTGTGCAGTCCTGGTCAGTAGGTAGAGGGAGGAAAGAAGAAAGAGAGATTATTAATATCAGTTTGTTCAGGAAAGATCCTGCGTAATTTATAAAATGCTTATAGTTCGTGACATTGATAATAACAGAGAAAAAGCAAACTGATGGATAGTGAAACACTGAGTATCCTTTTTTTTCTAGTGATAATTAAATTTCCAGTGAGAATTATGATATCAAAATAAATTCAATCTTTACCTGATATAAATTCCAAGAAATATGCAAGATTTTGCTAGTAATCAGATTGAAACCTTTGGAGAAAAATGTTTGATTATGTAGTGAAAATTTTTATTATTTTTGCTGAACTGTAAATGTTTCACCGATGATGCTGGACCACATGCAAAATATAAAACTTGTATTGTGACAAGATGTTTGGCTGTGGAACCCATGGAACATAAATAGTGTAAATAAGGGAAACTTGCCACAGAAGCTGAGCTGCAGATCATTGTGGAATATAAACAGGAGGTTGTGGTATTGGTGCTAGATCTTGAATTTTTTCTAAATACAAATGATGGAATTTGATATATAAATTGTGGTATATAATTGATTAACTAACTGATTAATGACTGTTCTAAACTTCTAATTAGGAAAGTTGATGCCAACAGTGAAACTCAACTTCCCAATGCCTTAGTCATAGTGGTGAGTTGTTCAGTAACCTAAACTGAATAATCATGTGCTTATAAAGACTTCTGATCTTGTAAATGTCGCATGTCCTATAGGATGGTAAAACACAGAGTTGTGGAATAACATTCTAGTGGAGAATAACCTGCTGGTATACATGGAACAGAAAATTTGGGTGCAGTTATAAAGAAGTTTGATCTCTTCAATATAAAATCTTTAATTGAAGAAAAGGATTAAGTTTATTTCCTTTTTATCAATAAAATTTTTAGCCAAACTACAATGATATCTGAGAAATAAAGAATTTTAAAGGAAAACAAACATGAAACAAACATTTGCGAAGAATAACAAGGACCAAATAATCGTTCTTTGAGGCTTGCCAGTTAGGTAGGTAAGAAAAACGGTGGAAAAATAACATAGACATGAATCAGCTAGGACATACAAACTTGAAATAAAAGAAAATGAAAGTTTTCTGATGACCAAAGAAATCATATACAAATCTAAATGTCAAATTAAAATGGTGAAAAACACGAATAAAACAAGAAGTAGAAGTGCAAACTACCAATTAGAGAGAAAGCCTGGATCTAGCTTGCCAAAAGCCTTTTTTTCTTGCTTACTTAAAAAAAATGAATTTGTAGCATTGGTTGATGAGATTAAAGGACCAAATGCTATTTTAATAAAGTATCTTTAATTAGTTGATTGTTTGATGAACAGAATAAAAAAAGAACCAACAAAAATGTATATACATCGAGGTTCTTACTTCTCCAAGTCGACCGAATGCTCCGGAAACACCTCCATATAAGGTAGAGAAAATTGCATACCATATTTGAGTGTCCATAAAGTATACCTGTGAAATATTTGTACATGTCATATATGATATCATGCTGAGTTTAAGCATAAAGACTTGTGAAATATGAAAATAAGGCACAATGATCACTATGTATCATAGCTCAAAAAAGAGAGAACAATATCTAGACATACCAAAATCACAGGAGCCCATAGTGAGAGAACAGCACCATAATTTCCAGAAGCTGCATGAAGCGGAAACTCAACAGCTTGAACAAATTTAATTGAATGATTCTAAGCAAACTGGAATAGGATGAGCATAATTACCATTAGGGAAAAATTCATGCCAGGCATAATGAATGTTGTGAACATTCATTATATCTTTTGTTGGCTTCACAAGAAGTTTTATCTGCCAGAGAGTAAAACATGTTAGGTGTAAAGAATACCCCAAAAGCATATCTTGCTTTATACAATGATCTGTAAGAAGACGTACACACGGGAGGCACTACCTGCATGTAATAACTAAAGGCAAACTTGGAAGACAACAGCAACAACCAAAACAATGTATACCTTACAAGAAACAATAGATGCAATTAGCAGTTTCATACAAAAAGCAAAGTGTCCATATGTCAATATACAATGATTTTTCCCAACAAACTTACTTGAAAAGCGTAAACTGACTTTCATGCATACCACGTCCAACATATATTCTTGGCTGAGAAATAAAGTGGCAGCTTTAGTTGATGAGCAAGCACAACATAAAAAGAATGGCATAGTCCTTGTACTTAATTTTATTGAAAGTATTCCACATCGGAGGTCACAACAGTAGTACACTACAGCAAGGAGAATTGGCATGACAGGACCTTCACTACTATCATGTATAGAATGATATAAATAGAATCAAAGTACAGCAACAAAAATTCGAATTGTAGGAGACATCCTAGTGGTTACGGTCATGAGGTTAAGAGTTCAATTTTTTTTATAAACATCCAGTATGTAGGTTATGTAATATTTGAACGGAAGGAGTATAATTGAAAAAATAGCAATTCCAATTAAATAAACTTTAATTCTCCAGATCTTGAGGCCTCAAGGACTGTTAACACACCCAACAAATGAATGTGCACATATCATGGCAAGAGGGTATTGCACAGTCTTCCATGTCATTCCACAGGAACTGAAACATTCTATGAGGCATAGGGGTTTGGCAAGAATATTTATTGGAGTCTTGTCCTGAAACTTAGAAGGCTTCTATTGATTGCAGAGAAAGAAATAAAACCATCAGAAGATAGACATAGTATAAACTCTGACAGTAGTTTTTTTTTAACTAAACTTTGACACTAGTCAAGATGCTTTCTGTGCATAGATAAGACTGACTGGAAGGTAGCCATGAATAAGCAGACTAGATAGGTGATATGAAGAATGCAGTTTAACAAAAATAGAATAATAGAATGAGAGCACAAGACTGATGGATCAATGGGTAATACATAATTGTTTTTTTTCATGTTCCTCAAGTGTTGTTTTACACCATACACTAGTTTAGATGAAAATACTTGTAAGGAAGAAATAGCATGACACTTTCTTCAACTAGACATTGTGAATGTCTATGTTATTGCTCATAAAAAGCACCTGCCTACCTATGAATTATATGATGCAGAAACTTCATTTGTGGCAATGATGGCTTCACAAATTGCTTCAGAGAAGTAGAATATCCCAACAATTTGCAACAACTATGTGACACATTTGTTCTTGTTTGTTGAGTAAATTATTAATGAAGATCAAAAAAAGAAAAAGAACAGAATGATAATTGTTATGTCAATAAGTTTGGTGCCAATTTTAAGTAAATCAAGCTCAACTTGTCACTTAAAACAGAGAGGCAAAAAAAAGAAAATGAAACTAGAAGTAAACGATATGCACCTGAGACCACCACAGGAGAAGCCGAACAATATGCCAATCTGAATTCTCTATCCATCTTCGGAGCATAGGAAATAAGAATAGGATGCCTGCTAGTATGTTGGGAAATAGGTACAGTGCCACAACCATGATATATAAAGGCGGTACACCATTTAATTGATGAAGCCACTTGGACAGTTCATTCCAAGGTAAATTTATGTTTGGCGAATCAATATAAACTAGAGGGAGAATTATGGCCCATACAAGACTAACTAATATCTTGAGGAAATTTCTTAAGACATCAATGAATTTCCATCTGTGAAAGCCAGGGAAATTTAGAACAAGATCAAGAACACCTGTAATGTCAAAAAGAACAGTAATGTCAGCCGAATGATTGAAAAGAAACTACCAAGGCTGTCTTTGTGATTGATAAGCATATTAGATAACTGAAAATTTAGCAAAAATTGCAAGTTCAAGAAAGTTTTGTGCCATTTATGTTTCTATTCAGAAACATTTGTCAAAGAATACAGAAAGATCAAGGAGTACAAGAAGATTAAAAAAACAGTTTTAGATAACTTTTCCAACTAAGATGAGATAAAAAAACTTTCATATTATAAGAGACTGTTGTTTAAACTTTAAACCTCACTTCTTTTTGCAGATAATGCACATAATACTTGAGTATTCTCATACAAGTTGATCAGGTTTTCTTCTTTTTTTTGTTGTTTTTGTGCCATTCAATAAAGTATAAAAATCTTGCATCCCCTCTTAGTCTTTAAGTGGGAGGTAAAAATCTAACGGCATCATAATGTTCTCTAGCAATCCTAGTGAATGTAAGACGTTGCTAAGCACCCAGTTTTTATCTTTGGTCTCATTTTGATTAAATGGATATGCTAGACTTATTACATGCATGGATTTGGTAACACACCACTTTTAGGCAATATCCCCATGATGTAAACTGCTCATATTAATTATGAAAAGAAATATAATGACAGCAGAAGCCTCCCCAGCACAACACTATTTCCAAATGATCAGAATCCATAACTGCTGTCTTTCTAATCAATATCTTCTAAAGAAAATTTGAAATTAGAAAGATGCAAAATGTGACTCAAAACTCTGAAACAGTTCTGATCTCCATGGTCAGTCATTTTTTATTAAAGACATCATGGTGCAGATTATGCATTTTTGTCATTTACTATTCCCCAACACTATGACACATTCAGATCTAAAAGTACCATCAGCATGCAAATTGGATTAATTGCAGTACAGAGTTTATAGCTTTTTAAGCACAAGAACAACTATGTAACTACAATATGACAAATTTTCAGCTCATACTTTGGAGGAAGCGTAGTAATGCTGCTGTGATGAAAATGCTAGAAATTGAGTATAATATATCTTTCTGAAATATCTCTGTCAGTGAGTACTCACTCCAGGCCACTATTATCATTGCCTGAAAATAGCAAAAATTATTATTTACCAGAGATGTAAATGACGCACACACACACACACAACCTTAGTAGTACCTGTAGTGCAAGTATATAGAAGGTCCACATGCGATCAAAACTTCGAAAAATGTGCCAAAATGTTCTTGTTTCAACAAAATTTGATTTCCCTATGCTTCTATTAGAAACCTTCAGAGATGAACGCCCTGCCTGTAAATAGATCTTTGCACGATAACATTGTCCTGATAAATTGATTTTATGGCTTTGAACATGAGAAGGTCAGCAACATACCTGAACAATGGGCCTTGATTCCCGTATAGATTTGAAGAAATTCCCATCATCCCTCATAGGCCACCCCAAGGAAAAGCAATCAGCAGACCTAATGGTTATGTAATCAACCTCAGAAACAAAAGCAAATCGAAAATATAAAAAATATTCTGGTGACATATTCATATAATCAATCCCCTCACAAACCAGAAGTATTCATTTAGATCATCATAATTACACCAAGCTGAATGTGGAGCTTTTCCGTTATTGCTCATTTTAGCTTCCTGACAGATAGTATCATCATTTAGTTATGTAACCATGTAAAATTTATTATTTGTTTGAATTTCTCAAAGAAGCATACCTTTTCAATCACACAATAAATTGGACTAATTACTTTCTTCAAGAATGCTTCATCATCTCCACCATATGAAGGCCTGATGTTCTCCCCTGTCACAACACTGACATTCCCAGCCAATAGGCCATGTAGCTCATATGCCATCTGACAATCATCAGGATTTACTAAAGTGAAAAAAGTTCTGAGAAATAACAAGAGAATGCCAATCAAAGGCAAAATTAAAGCATCTTCAGAATGAAGGTCTTACATTATGGAATATATAGGACAAGCACTCTGGCATAAAGCGAATATTAGCAGCTTCACCCCAGATAAGAAGAAATAAGCCCATGTAAAGGATCTTCCTCTGCTGAATTTCGTGTGGTTGTGCACCTTGTGGAAGCCTAAAATTTAAAACATTTACAATATTAAGTGAGCAATCAAAAGCATAGAAAAATTAAACAAATGGAATCCAAAGATTTACATAATAATTACCGTAAGCTATGTTTGTGTCCCAAGAATTTACACCACGTTTTGTAGTTCTTGAAAATTTTACTCATAACTGCATCAACAGCTCGCTCATCCAGCTGTACCAGGGAACTGATTTAGCTAATTCGAGGATATAATCTATTACAAAATAATTGCAAATGAAGTGAAAGAGGATGAGTTTTGTAACCTGTACAAGTTGTGTTGCTTTAATAGATTCTAAAACTAAAGGATGCATGAATAAAAAAGACCATGAAAATATCTAACAGTAGAGTGCTAGGGGGCAACAAAAAATGGAGAATAACTGGCTGGAATCTCAACATAAGAATCTCAGTTCATTTAAGAATGTCTATGTGTCATAACTTTGGTTAAAAAAAATACAATTCGGACTGAATGACAGAATAAACTGTAAGACATTTTAGTTATTAAAACTAACAAAGTTAGCATGTGAGTTTGTTAACCTAGTACTATCAATTAATTATGTATCGACTTTGAAAAAATTATACAATAATCAAGGGTTACGGTCTGGCTATCAATTAGTAATGCCATGGCAGCATAGTACCATAGAACCAGCACAAGTATGTTCTGCATCTCGTATCAGTATCTAAGAATCAGGATTTCCAAATGCCAATACATGGCACTGCATGGCATGTCTAGTATACACCATGCGATGGTCAGATGAAAATGGCACAGGATACAGCAAATTAACACATTGAATAAATCACTATCTTCATGAATGATGTATTCTCAAAACTAAATAGTCAAAACCAATTCTGATGTCAATATTCCCAGGGATGCTACTAACTTTCTAATATGCCAACTATCGTAAAAATGCCAGTAATTTATTAGTACCATGAATCCATTTAACAAGAGATGTCCTTATAGTATAAAATACATGAAGCAGAATCAGAAACCCATGAGAAGTTGAAGAAGCAAAGTCATATACAAATCACCATAACATACTAATTTTGGACCTAAAACAAGGAAGACATTTCCAATCTGTTAAGCTAGACCAAGAAATTATTACGAATGCTCTCGTTTAATCAATCACTTCTAAAGACCATCTCCTCTAAACCTCATTAGAGAAGCTACATGAAGCATGAAAGCTAATGGATTTAATCATGCACATCCTTAGTCTCTGCATTTCCTAGACAAATCAAGTAGATATACTACTAGTAGTAGTACCACTACTGCTACTACTACTATCTCTCTCTCTCTCTCTCTCTCTCTCCCTCTCTCTCTATTTTCCCCTCCTAGGCTTACTTCTAATGCATGAGACATGTAATTCTCACTTAAAAATGCATCTTATTTCTTTCTCCTCTTCTACTACTACAGAGAGAAATTTTTTATCTGCCTATTGATCATGCTCCACCAAGTGCAAGTCACTAGCAAAATCAAGATACCAATATCACTCAAATATTTTTTGTACTGCCCTCCATTGCTATTCGGAATTTTTTAAACATTGTGCTCTGTGATATTTGGTTAGTGCAACTTACCAATTATACTGATGCTTTTTTTGCCCTTGAAGTGCAAGGCTTAAATTTAAATATAAGGATTCCCATGCTTTAAGAACAGGCACTAAGCATCTTCATTTGCTTATAACCTTTTAACCGGTGAATGGCCAATGCTTATGGTGATAAGCATTTAGTTTTGAACTTATTTCTCTTGTATTGACTTTTTTCTGTTATGATCCAGTGGTTAATTGGGCTAGTTTCATGTTGCTCAAGTGTGGTTTCAAAAACTATAGTTGTGTTTAATGGAACTTCAATACCACCACATGTTGGACTGCAAAAGAAGCTGTTCTGTATTAAATAAGATTCAATAGCCTAATTTATAATGCTGAATGCTATCTAGAGAAGCGAACAAAACCAACAGGATATCAAAATACTGTGATCGTCATCCAGATTTTCTCATTCCAAAATCACTGGCGAACATGCCAGACACATCTTTTTTTTTCCAGTCACCATATTCTTTCTCCAAATTGTTAAGAAGATCCAATTTAGTGCAAGTAAGAAGGAAGCATGTACATGCCTTGTGAAGAGGTTCAGGCTTGGGCGACAGCCTTATGTGGACATTGGCAAGGAGCAAGATCAAATGCTCTCTTTGATTCCTCACACTGTCCCTCTGCAAACAAAGAAGCATTATCAAGTGTAAGTAATACTAGTGTCCTCTGAGAAATAAAAACAAAGAATGGTTGCTAATGTTTGATAATGTTGTACCTGAAACCCAAACATGATCCTTAACCAATCTAGTAGATCCCAGTCTCCTGTTTTCTGTCTTTGCTGATCAAAAGAAGAAGGCCAGTTCAAGCCTCGTGTATTCCTCAAGGCCATCACAGCTGCTTTAATCTGTGACAAGTTGAAGATACATTAAAAGTACTAACTTGTTTAAAACTAGCACAACAGATCTCCTTTTGAGCTGATGTAGTTTCCACGAGCACAATACCCAGGAAGAATCATGTCAGCTAGGTAGATACTTACAGGAGGCAAAATGCCTGTAATACCATACCTCCTCAAATTGCATGATACATAGTGAAGCACCAGCGGCGTCCAGGGGAAGGATGTTATATGGGACATAAATTTCCGTCTTTTCTTGGACATCTTTGGCGGAAGCAATAATCTGTTCACGGAGCACCGATAAAGCATACAGCAGAACAGATCATGTGCGTGCACAACATAAGCAAAGCAATCGTCTGGCCGCTATTGCAGAAAATATGTGAACAAATATGTAATGGGCTCCTCAACATATTGAATACGAGACGAACCTCTGGAGCAACTTCTTCAACTTTTTCAGTTTTGTTAACAGCACAGAGGACTTCAAATAAGACACCGGCGGTTTGATAAGCTTTGCCAAGTTGAGCTCTGCCCACAGGAGGAATAGAAATCTAATGATAAAAAATGCAAGGATGCCACAAGAATCGTGAACAAAAAAATCAGCAAAGTCAAGCAAGACTTACCTATCCGCTTGCTCGCCCTGATCCAGAGCACGGACGTAGTTCTCGTAGTATTGCTGATAGAAGCTCTCGATTTCTCGTGCATCACTCTTCTTCACCCTTTTAGCAAGACTCGGCGTATTGTCCTGGAATGTTGCCTCAAATTACAGAGTTCATAATCTTGTCAAAATATCATGACAATTAGTTATATACAAATATCTTCGGAAAGTGAAGTACAAAACCCACAAAAAGAACTACTTTATCCGGGACAAGCTCTCATCGCGAGCTTACCGAGAAATCATTGCATTGAATGCCAAACTTCGCATGCAGAGTTCAATGCCCAATCTGTCATCCAATCTATCAGTATCCCAAGAAGGGCACCTTCCAATATATAGTAAAGGTTGGCCAAGGGATGGATCTCTGAGCAAAGACACTAAATTTGCCAGGTTGAAACAAAAAATTATACCGACTTCTTTCACTAGTTCGAAATATCAACTTTTGAACACAACAGCAAGCCTTTTAACAAGACGCAGAGTCCAACAGCAGCAACCTTTATAAAAAGCCTTATATGGGGAAAAACAATAAATTAAAAGCTAAAACGAGTTGGCATCTGGAAAAGCAACTCCCGTTTTCCTCACAGTAGAGACGTGATCCACATAATTGAAGTCCAATTAAAATTGAAACAAACGGGCCAGAGAGAGTAGTCATGCTAACTATCAAAGAAATTGAGACGGATATGGAGATGGAGACGCAGTTGCTTCAATGTTCGCGAAGGATACCGAATCGAACGGCGATTTCAAGTTCACATCAAATCATTGTCAAAAGACCAAAAACACCCTATGACTAGTGGTGTGATGCTTGAGATCGTACGGTGATCTGACGGCTCTTAAAGCACCAAAGCACAAGGAGAATGAAGAGAAGCGGTAATCATACCCGTTCGAGGCGCTGCAGGAGAGCGGTCTTGAATTGTCGAACTCCGCGTCCACCGGAGCTGGGATCGAGTCTATGCGCCTTCTCGAACGCATAGAAACGGCCTGCACTCCACCGCAAACCAAATAAAAAAAGCGGCGTAACGATAACAGATCCCTTCCAAGAAAGAAAACTTAGGAACCGCCATTTCGAGCTTTGTTTTGGGTTTCTCGTTCGATGGCGGATCAACCGAGAGAGAGAGAGAGAGAGAGAGAGAGAGAGAGAGAGAGAGAGAGAGAGAGAGAGAGAGAGAGAGAACGCACAGAGGTAGGCGACACGAGGGCGTTCGGCCTCGATCTCGGACGCAACGCGGAGGATGGGGGCGATTGTTCCGAGCGACGACGGCACCACCTCATTGTCGAAGACCTCCATGGAGAACGTCGCCATCGCCGCACTTCTCGTCGATGACCGCCGCGTCAGAGCCTGAGGCCCCGACATTGGCCCCGTCACCGGCGCAGCCCCCGTTCCGGGGGTAGACGCCGGTTCCCCGCCCGCCATTTTGCACTCTCCTCTCTCTAAGCGCTCCTCAGTAGTAGCAAAACCATAGACAGATCGGCAGTCCGATCGCTAGGGTTTCAAGGTAACGATGGATGAAGGCCGGGTGACTGGGAGCTCCGCCTCCCGGCCTCCCGGTCGCCTGCAGAAACGCATTCAAGATCATCAACGAAATCGAATTCTACACCTCTATCAATTTAGGGTTAATGAGTAGGAGGAGAGAGTTCACCTTTTGCCGGGGAAGAGCGAGAGGCGGAGGGGCGCTCCGGGAGCGAGGGAGAGCTGAGAAGACGCAGAAAGGAAGTGTGGGGGGGGGGAAAGAAATAGCAGCGGGATGGGAAACGGGAAGCGTCATCGGTCCGAGTTTGTTCCATGGTTTTTGTCTCAACGAGTGGTGAGGCGGGGTCTTCAGGCTCAGGCAGAACTCGTTGGGCGGTTCCATCGGGCTCTACCGCAGTGTCCGCGGAAGGGGCGCGGCAGCTAGCGCGGGAGCGGGTCCGATTGGCCGTTGGAGCGCCTTCGTGCGGTGGGCCTGCGTCGATACACCCGACGTACGAGGAGGGCCGCCAAATGGAGCGCCTGACGCCCCGGCTCTGTTATCCTTTTCTGGTAAACTCGCTTCCGTTCCCCCAACCTGGTCACCCTGAACCATCTCAACCTTCCGGTGCGGTGGGCCCCCGCGTATGCCTCCCGGGGTGTACGTTCTCGGGTCTTTCGCGCGTTGTTTCTCATTTAGGTTGATCTTCTTCATCGTGATGCGAAATAAGGGAATGGACGGTTATGATTAGACTAAGGAGGAAGCTGCTTCCTGAGTTTGTTTTGGTACGGGTAATCTTGAGTTGACGTTGGTGGGTCCATCACCGGGAATGCAAAGTTCTTTGGCAGGGCATTCTACGTGGGAATGTCTTATGTCCATTCATCAAATTAATCTTATGATATATTCTCTCGAAGATTTTGAATTCTTGGGGGTGTCCGGTACCGTAAAGGGTATTTTCTATAAATTTTATAGGATACTTACGTTTAGTACTTCTTGTGATGCTTCTAATTATTAACTTGCATGAACATACAAGGATGGCAGATTATGAACAAACATATTTGATATCAGAATATGAGCACCTAAATGAATAAAGTTTGATTCCAGTTTTTACTCGTACGCATAAATTTATCATCAGCATAATTAAAGAGTAAAAAATAAAATAAATTTTGTAAAATTTTACACCAGGTTTGAAATTACATCCTACAAAATTTTTACAAATATTATTTACAGAAAATAAGATAAACCCAAAAGGGCTACTATGACGATGTCATGCGGTTGTGTCCTGACGTCGACATGAGGCCCATGATGGAGGGAACATGAGTCGCGTTCCCTGGCTTGGCTGAGGCAGGCAGGTGATGTCCATCACGATCCATGAAGGGGCCCTCGGAGGCCCCACGTCCCTGGCCCAGGACGCGTACGAGATGATAGAATCGTGTTCCCTGCGTCGGCCGAGGCAGGCAGGCGATCTCCACCCATCAAACGATCGCCAAAACATCCCCGGAGGGAGCCACGCGGCCAGTGCAAGCATCTCCACGTAAGCCGATATCATACGGGTCCCCACGGACTGATTTGTTCTGGGTGGAGCACGGCGGTTCCGGTCCAATCACCAAGGTAAGGGGGTGGGAGAGGGTTCACGTGGGCCCACCGGACGACGCGGCCACTCGGCTACCTCCCGCTACCCGCCTAGTCAAGTGAGCCCCACCATGGCCCCGTGGATTGGGGCCAATCACGAGCTGGTTGATCGTTTCGTAAGTCAGAATTACGCAACAAAGAGTTTCAAGTTGCTTGGAAGAAAATTGCGTCATAAAATTTAAAGGAATCAATTTTTTCAAATATATTATAGATAATATTTTGCAAATAAGTCTCTTTGAGATACTAGTTATTGATGAAGTTTCATATGGCTCTATTGTCTTCTCAAGTCTTTTTGTATTAAGTAATTTACTCACCACAATGTGCACATGAAACTAATTTACTGCAAACTGCAAGTAAAATTATGATATGAGATATCATATGTTGGACTTACAAATCAAGCTACAAGTTATTGAATTTGGATATCTCTTCCCACTCTCAAGGATGACTACTTGTCGTGCTCTGCTCCACTACCTGAGTGCTCTTTTCTTTGGCTCTCACTTCCTGTAGCTAGCTGTAATTGCAAGTATTAATGATATATGCAAGTATTTAAGTATTTGTATTCTTGTTTCTATTTCTTAGTTGTAGGCATAGATCAAAATGTAGATCAAACTAATATGTATCCATCGATATTTACAATAAAAACTCAACAAAAAAATTAAATCGAATTTAATTAATAAAATATAAAAATAAAGATTAGAATTTATTGTGAATCATATTTGAGCTATCCTAAGGAATGATTCCAGTTCTTCGTGCAGGGTTTATTATTGAATTTATTTTCCAAAGATAATATTGAGATTCCTTCTTTGCAGACACAATTGTGAGGAATTTGATACAGTATCATAAACATAAAGATAAACAATAAAATCAAAGAACATAGTCTGAAAAAAAAAAGAATATTATTTTTAATATCAAATCAAGTGACATATATTCTCTTTATATAGAAGAGAAATATATATAATCAGTAGGATAATAATGATCATAACAAACGTATAATGGCTATATATAATCATAGCTAATATTTTAAGATTTTTTATTTAAAAAAATAAAATATCTAATAATCTCTCATAAATTATGTATTTTTTAGTAAATAAAATTATTAAAATATAAATTATTTATTGAAATAAATTACTCGACAATCATACTATTGAATGGGCAAAGTGCATTTAAAGATTTAAACCTCACTTGGTATGACAGTTTTCATATGATATGATAGTTTTCATATGAAGAAAATAAAGTGAATCAAGTCTTAAACTACGTTTCTTTAACACAGATTTTAACTACCACACATATAATATTGATATTACAATGTTACGCATTATTAGCCATACACTATATCTTAATTATTCATAAGAATTTTTAGAGATTGCCCAGGTCTTTAGCCGTAATCATATATAATCATTTTCATATGGAAGAGTCTCTGTGAAAGATATGTGTAGAATCACATCTTATGAAAAATACCATTTCAAATCACATTAAGAGTTATAGTCATCAAAGTAAATAATCACCACAGGGATAGGGGTTGGAGTTAAACTCTATTTATGCACTAATATGCTTTCATTCTTTATTTTTTTAATTTGCTCCTTGGGTAGTCAATTATTTTATTATTACTACATCAAATCTCCTTCACAGAATGTCCAACTGTTGGAATGATCATTATAAGCAACCAATCTTCTTGATGATATTAGGATAATAGTCTTTTCATTTTTATTTTATGCCTTTATAAAGATTATCATGACATTACATAATATGTTATGGCAAAAGTGACGTTGATCCGTTAGCATGCTACATTATCATTGCTAGTCTATGCTTAGCAAGGGTCTCCTCTTCATGTGTCTAAGTTGTTAGTCAACATATGATAAATAGGCATAATAATTTGATCTCATTCAATGATAGTTTTAATTAGTGTAACAAATAGATATAACGACCCAAGATTAACAAGGGCAATTATGTTCGATTTTCATGTCTTTATTACTGAACAAATTGTGTAATGCCCTAAGACATACTAAATAATTTAAGTTTGACCTATTCGATCAGGTTACTAACTTAAGCATCAGAGAGACATTATCAAGAATGCCTCGACTTAGTTTTATAGGCCTCGAATATCCGACTCGATGAGCTCTATCCTAACTTAGACTGGATGAAGGACTAGGTTGGATTTGAGTTAGCTTCTAGCTCAGACAATCAGAATCTACTCTAATAGTTTGGCATTATGAGGCCTAACCATTATGACTCAAGGAAACCTCATGAGTTTATTTTGGATAAGCCTGGAAGATATGAATCTCTTGAATGTCAACGGATAAACTCCGACAACCTCAAATGCTCCTTCTCCAAATTTCTAGATTTTGATGATCGTGAATGAGGGACCATTGGGGATGTCAATCAATCCAAGCCTTTCCCCGGTATCAAATCCCCATATTTTTTTTTTATAGCTCTTTCAAGACTTAACATTTACCTAGTCATCTCCCATGACTATTCCTATTAACACTTTTCATGTTCTAATCCAACAAATATAAGTTTTGACTAAAATAGTCCATTGCTCTCTATCTTCCTCAACTTACTCAACTTGTTCATCAAACTCTACCTACATTTGCTTTACCTACCCGGTCCATCTCCAATTTTTGTTCTTAACCTGATGGTCGATTCTTCCCTCATATTAGGCTCAGTTACTATCTGAAGCACCTCCTTCGTTGTTAGTCTGAAACTCAATCCTTTTGCTAGAACTAAAATTTTTAAACAAATTGATTACTTAATCTATCGACCTCCAGATTGGGATTCGAGACTGCCTTAACAAGATAGATCAATAATTGAAGGATATCTATAAGGAAATAAAGTAATGCAAGTAGTCATAAATGGATTTATACTTATAATTCTCTTTTAAAAAAATATAAGTAAAAAATCAATCCTTAATGATTTTACACTTCCCATATTGAATATCTATAATGGGAAATATGACCTCTCAAATCATATTACTCTCTTTAGTTGAAAGATAACCATCTATAAAGCTACAAACTCCCTCATATATATATTTTTCTTGACTTTTTGGAAGCAAAATGTAAATGATTTGCCAAGCTCCCCTTGGAGTCCATCTCCTACTTCGGACAATTAGTGAAAGAATTTGAACTTAGTTTTATTAATTATAGACCCTCATAAATGCTCACCACTTTTCTCCTATCCATATGTCAAAAGGAAAAAAAAAAATCTTTGTTGAGCTACATAAGAAGATTCAATAACTAAATTTCTCATTTCCGACACTACAGGTGGTGATGGGATTAGTGATCTATCCGAGTCTAAGGATGAAATCGAGAATGATAACATAGACCTTTTACTAGATAAATACTAACTTGATGTCAAAATTAAAATATATACTAAAGAATTCTGATTAGTATAAATTAATACATTGATCCATGTTTTAGGAATGTATCTCATAATATTTAATTTTACATTGAACATTTACTTGCTTGATGCGTATGTTGGATGCAATATTGTTAGTTCATATAAAATTCAAATTGTGGGGGCTAAGAGTTAAATATTTTTTTAAAATTACCTTACGTAGATGCATAAATAAAATAATATTATGCATGTTAGCAAAGTATATATCATGTTATATATTACATCTTTGATATGCTAAATTTTCTTACAAATGTGGGGGCATTTCAATAGTAGTGATAATATCATATTTTTCTTTATGAATTTATATAACATGTGTAACTATTTGCCATCTTTGTCTTGTGATAAATTGTATATATTTTGGCATGCTAATTTATTGACATCGCTAGGTGTGGTAGTTATTTACTTGCGTGATTTATATCATGGAAGAAGGATTTGTATGCAACCTACATCAAACAATGGCTAATCTTGACAAGACACAACATTAATATTTGCAAAAGCACCCCACGTAACTAAGGTAAAATTAACACGTAACATAATGATATGGGAACTAATTGAAGTATGCAACAGTACAAGTGATTTTACATCATATTGCTAACATCATTTATTAGCAAAGAAACTGTATCTGATGAATAATACTAAGAACCATCAAATCATACCTCATCAACTTATAAGGTGCTTCTTAATAGCAAGAAAATACTGCTTAGGGTCTCAAACCCATTGACGAATCATCTCATTGTAACATTGACTTTCTACTTGTCAAGTTTAAACTGGAATGCAATCTTATATATGTACCAATTTCATATGACCGTGGCACTGGGCATATAACCAAGCTGAAAGAATGAGAACTGGTGGAGATAAAATATTCAGCGCACCAACACAGAGTATCATTTCAGAAATCAGATTTCTTGATATGCTTTTAATAATCCATGGATTGTTTAAGATACACAATCTCAAGAGAGGATATAAATAATGGTATAGATTTCAAAATGCACATTGCAAAGGATCTGCAAGTCGATCTAAGACGTTAAGCAGCACAATATGAGCCCATGAGTTCATTAACATCCGAGTTGCTAATGCTTGAAGGAAGCATCGCGTTGACCTCAGAATATTAGGAAGAGAGTAAATTGCTAAATACTGCTGTATGTCCACAAGTAATTCCAGATACACTGTCCACAAGTAAAATGCAGACAATAAAAATGTCCACCTAACTTGTTGAACAGTGAAAGAATGCTCATGTGATCAACATTATCCCATTGGGATGGCTAAATACTTACACTCACTTTATTTGCATAACATTTAACAAAACTATGAACTATCTAACGTCATTACAAGTAATGCAGCAACCACTCACAATATTAATTGTATAACAAAAATAGTAGTAGCTAATGCTTCACAGCTATATCTTGAAGATATTTTTATTTCGAGAATAACATATTACAATATTCTCTTTAATGTTTAAGACCATATTCTGCCGTATATGTCATCACAATTAATGATTTCTTCTCCTCGGACATGGAACACAAAGCAAATTGAGACAACTAATGGATTAAGCAATTGATCACAGTGTCAGGATATAAGATAAGTGTATGTGCGACTTACCATTGTTTTATGTATCTAATGCTTGTTGCATTCTTTTATTGTCTTAAAATTCTACCTGTTTCATGTGGTGATGGTATCTATCAAAGAATATATATATATATAAATATATATATATATATATATATATATATATATATATATATATATATTGCTTTATCCAAGGAAAGCAACTAATCTAAAAAACAATTCGTGACTAAATCGGATAAATCATTCCTCAAATTGTTGGGCGGGTAAAACCTCAATAATAAAATGTTGAATACGTTGTCCTAGGAAATGATTAATAAAATAATTAATGAAATAAAAAAAATTAAAATTAAAATTCACCTGAAATACGTTGTCTTAGGAAATGATTCGACCCTCATATATATTTCTGGTTGAATCCATTCCTCAAGGATAAGATCGTGAGGAGTTTGATGCAGCATCACCAACACAAAGGTAGGTAGCAAAATCAAAGAACATAGTATGAAAAAAAATAAGAAGAAGGTTATTTTTCATATCAAAACCAAAGGACAGATCGTCTCTTTATATGGAAGAAAAATAACTGTTAGGATAACAACGATCATAAAGACTACATAAAATCATAGTCAATAAATATCATTAATATATCAAATAAATAAAGAAAAATAGCGCACACCATTAAATAATTAAAAGAAAATAAATAAAAGATAAAAAAAGTATTTTTTTTATTTTTTAAAAATAAAAAAGAAATAACAATTAAGAACGATCACTTACTTGACGGGGATGACTATCACGTACACCATAGAGAACCTTAGAACATGGATAGGCTTCTCCTTCTGCGGTTGCCACACTGCGCGTGTTGGTGGTAGGTCATGGAGTCCAGCTCGGTGGGTAGGCAGTCCCAGAAATATTGGTTGAATACGGTAGACCACCAGATGAGATTGGTACAGGGAAAAGCTCGAGGCCTTCAGAAGCTCGGGCATGACAAAGTCCCACGGAGAGGAAGAGGACGAAGCAAGCAGGGCGGGGCAAAGGAAACAAAAGTTAGGTGTGACACGAACCTACTCGAATGCATTGGTTGGGGTGGTAGCAAATGGATGGCTTGGAGCTGTTGCACTGGAAAGTGATTGCTACATACGCCCCCCTCCTCCCCCCTTCAAAAGGTTCTATTCATCAAATGGGAACTCGATCGAGCAATCAAATGCTTTCAGTGTTATCAACTAATCATTACGTCAACTATGGTGGGGACATCGACAACTCGATTTGAGATTAATAGTAGTAGATGAGTCTACTATGATTCGAAGTTTGTATTAAGTATGGTGAGAAATTTAAATAGAAAAGAATTATCCAGACGGGAGAAACAATAAGAATAGCTATAAGTGGGAAAAATGATAAATCATTGATGTACTCCCAGAACAAAAATGAGAAAAGAGTTGAGGAGCATATTGATTAATTATATTGTAAATTAATGATTCGAATTTAATAAATTAATTAATGAAATAGTTAAGAAACATAACGCAGAAGCAGAGCAGGAGGCGATGGGGAGAGGAAATGGTGTCACGATGCCCGGCGCCGCTGATTCCGAGCGATTTGCTTGGCCAACAGTTCCGACTTTGGTTTGTGTGGCAAACGTTTCCCTGCCCTTCAATGGGAAACAAAATGCGTATTTGTCCCATGCAAAAGACATACTTATCATTGCATTCTCCCAACCCCACCCACATCATTGGGGGCATCAACAAAGCTGTCAGCCAAACTCTCTCTCTCTCTCTCTCTCTCTCTCTCTCTCTCTCTATATATATATATATATATATATATATATACTGTAATTAATATATATATAAATCCTGTAATTTATATATATATATATATATATATATATATATATATATAGAGAGAGAGAGAGAGAGAGAGAGAGAGAGAGAGGTGCTCGTATGGTGCATTGTGGTCTCAGTTGTGGCTTTCCCCAATTGACCCCTCCCAATTGCCACAAAACATTCCTTTCCATCAACCCTTTCCATCACCGTTCTCTGCCAACCCATCTTTCCTTTGGTTCCTCCTGTCATAGCCCCTTCTGCTTCTCGCTCCGTTGTCTCCTGCCTCATGGAGATGGAGTGAGGAGGGGTCTTGAGCATGTCAGTTTCCCCTCTGCCTTCCTCTTTCTTGTTTGCTGCTTCGAGGAAGGCAGTGCCCAAGGTTGCTGTTCGTGAGGGCTGAGCTCGGTTACTGGGTCGAAGCAATCTTGCAGCATGACAGTTGAGGAGAGGAAGGGGCACTTGATGCGAGAGGAAGGTGGACAGAATGATCAGTTCCCTGTCGGAATGCGTGTCCTCGCCGTGGACGACGATCCCACTTGCCTCCGGGTGTTAGAGGCTCTGCTGCTTCGATGCCGATATCATGGTTTGCATCCCTCGCTCAATTTTCTTCAGCACTGTCTTCTACATCATAAAGTCGTGTCCTTTTCTCCATGGAAAGGAGCTCGATTGATGAGTGATCCATCATTCCCTCGTGTTATGTATCTACTGTTTCTTATTGTAGTCGGTAGGGGCAAAAGCTGAATCCTTTGATTTGCTTAAGGAAGGGTTTAATGTCGACCATTTTGTGCCAGTTACGACGACGAATCAGGCTACTGTGGCTCTGAAGTTGCTGAGGGAGAACAGGGACAAATTTGATCTGGTTATCAGTGATGTCCATATGCCAGACATGGATGGCTTCAAGCTTTTAGAACTGGTGGGCCTTGAGATGGACCTTCCTGTCATAAGTAAGCCTAGGATGCTAATCTAAACTTCACCATCAATTTGTGCATTTTCTAGTCTTCTATGGATATTAGCCTTTCCTTGTTCTCCATGATTAGGAAGAAGCATGAGTTGTATCTTTGGTTGTGCAAAGCCTTCGGCAGTGGGAAAAAAGGGGTTGAAGTTGCTTTCATTCAAAAACTCGCCAGACGTCTTCAGTTTTGTTTGACATTTTCAATTACAAAAATATTTATCATTATTATTTGTCTTGACATTTGCAAGAAAACACCCACTTTGTAGTCTTGCTATTCACAACAACTGAGGTGACAAAGGAAAAGAATGGATAACAAATGTATGGTTGTTTTAGCATCATCTGAGTCATGACCTTTGGCAATTTGTGTTTGTGTTAGTTTTACATAATAATTGAACTCCAGACTGTTAAGGCAAGATAAAATTTCAATGTAGTGCTCTCGGTGAATGGTGAGACCAAAACGGTGATGAAAGGCATAGCACATGGTGCTTGCGACTACCTTCTGAAACCTGTTCGGATCGAGGAGTTGAAGAATATATGGCAGCATGTAGTTAGGAGGAGGAAGTTCAGTCACAAAGATTATAGTAATTTTGATAATGGGGAGGAGTCTGAGAGGCACCAAATTGTCAGCAGTGAAGGAGGGCAAGATCTGAACATCAGTGGGTCAGCCAATCAAAATGGGAAGCTAAGCAGGAAGCGGAAGGACCAAAATGAGGAAGATGAAGATGATTGTGAGGAGAATGTCCAAGAGAATGAAGACTTAACCACTCAGAAAAAGCCAAGGGTTGTTTGGTCTATTGACCTACACCGGAAGTTCGTAGCTGCTGTTAACCAGTTGGGAATTGACAGTAAGAATTTCTTTTTACAAAAAAAAAATTTACACACACTATGGATACCACTGCATTATGTTATTGTGGATTTTTCTGATGCAGAGGCTGTGCCTAAGAGGATACTTGAGCTCATGAATGTTGAGAGGCTCACAAGAGAAAATGTTGCAAGCCATCTACAGGCATGACATTAATTGTCTGTTTTTCTTTCCATTTTTGATGAAACTTGTATGCTAGACTAGAGGAGTTACTGATTTACTAAAATTTACTGAAATTCTTGCTCTTATATATAGAAAAAAGATATAGATAGTTGCCACAATGATCCTTTCAGATAATAGCAAACCAATCAACAAAGGTTCCACATATGATCATGTCCTTTACTCAGTTGTCAATTCTTTATTTGAAAGAGTGTGAATTCTTGAAGTACTCTGACAGTTCTGCTTGATTTCTTGCCTCTTTGTGATTTCTTGAGGTACTCTGAGTTCATGTTCTCATTGCAGAAGTATAGGCTTTACCTGAAAAGACTTAGTACTGTGGCAAGCCAACAAGCTAACATGGTTGCTACTTTTGGAGGTAGTGACCCCTCCTATCTACACATGAGTTCACTGGATGGATTTGGGAGCTTGCATGTGTTGGCTGCTTCAGGCCATTTACCAGCCCTTACATCACTCCAATCAAGTAAAGTGCTTGATAGAGCAATTACGGGTGGCTTGGGAAATCATGGATTTACTTCTTCCAGAATAGTTCAAGTTGGGCATAACAACACAAGCACTCCTTGCAATGATTTAAACAGATTTCAACATATCAATCTTCCTGGCAACCAACATGGCAGTTTATTGCAGGGGATTCCCACATCATTGGAACTGGAGCAACTGCAGCCTAGAAGAATTCAGGAAGCAAACAGTCATTTTCCTGGAGGTTTCTCTGACAATAAACTAGCTACTGCTACACCCGGCAGCTCTTTTGTCAATGGGACAAACAGCAGTTTTATATCACAAACACTTCAGCAACAGGCACATCCCAGGAGATTTATCAATCACTCTTCAATTAGAGCAACACCTATAAGCACACACCCTTTCCATGTGGGTTCTGAATGTTCCTCACATTTTCCTGATCTTGGTAGATGCAAAGACACCAGGAAATGTGCTGTTCCATTGACTGCTTATGCCACCAATACTTCTTCAATGGGTTCCTTTACTACTGATGATGAGTGTCCCAAGTTCAAAGACAATTTGACTATTTCACAAAGAGACACCAACATTCCAACTATTTCTTCAACTAGTTTTATGGCAGCACCTCCACGGGACCCTTCGATAGGAAGAGATAGACAATGCCAAGCTAACTCTTCTATTGGGAGGACAATCCTATTGCCAACAACTATGGATAGAGAGATGAAATTTGTCAATTTCAGCAGTGCAGGCAACTCTAAAGAGAGACTAGAGCCAAAAGATATTTACATAGATGAAAATGATATCATGATTAGTTCTTTCTCGAGCTCTACTATGTCCAATAATTTCATGATTGATCCATTTTCTGGGAATCAAATAATGAACAACAGCCATTATAACAAAAGAATGGATAAAAATATCATTTCCCTTACAACTGCTAGTTCATCAATTCTTCAAGAAAATTTCAAGATTGATGATTCAACTGTTGATGATCCACAGAAGGACACGTACGATTTGGAGATAACAAAGTTGCAGGGAGGAATAGTCATAGGTGGTTGCAATCTTGATGATCTTGTTAATTCTTCCATGATCAAACCGGTAAGGCCTTTTATTCATTTATTTACAGCTTTGCTTGGCTAAATTTTACTATCCATCAAAAGTTTATGATTTTAATTATTAGTGATGCTTATTTATCATTCAATATCTGGTTACAAGGATAAACTGGAAAGCTACTCGATGAAAGGCTTTATTTTGTAAACAAATAAACTGATGTTACTTTAGAATAAATTTGAACATTGTCAAGCGGGCCCTGTTCACCGTACTTCTCTGATTATGTACAGTAGATTACTAAACTTGTTGACATAGGATACTAAATATTGCTAAAAAAATAGAATTACATGAGAAAAGAGCACATACTTGTTATCGATCACTTGTCTTCTGCTTATATCATTTCGTAAACGAATATTTCTTTTTAGGTTCTTAATTCAGTTTTATCTTGGCAATTATATGTGCAACTTTAGTTTTGGTGTTTCCATTGGTTGATTTATTAATGTTTCTTTTATCCCAAGTGATATTTTCCCTTATGAATAGTTAAGGTTCAACTAACATAGAGCTTCTAATTATTTATATTATTTGCATGTACCACACTAATGCATATAGTTTCAACGAACATTCTCAAACTAGTACATCGTTTTGTGAACAAATTAGCATATATAGTAAGTAGCATAATCTCCTTGGTCATGGAAAGACACTTTGATGATTTAATTGGAGGTGGCTATTGTTTATTTCGGTTGTCTAAATATGTTCAGTGGAGGTTGAAATGACATCACTATTCATCCTCCTGATATGTCTTTGCAATACTTACAAGTTTTTCTCAACGGGGGTCATATTTTGACTTAAACACAGCTTCAGGTCCTGAGAAGTACCACAATAGAATTGCTTCTATTTCCTTAGTTTCTTCTTATTTCAATGTCTTCTTTTAGGCTGTTTGCATTG
This sequence comes from Musa beccarii, assembly GCA_024322285.1. NCBI lineage: Eukaryota > Viridiplantae > Streptophyta > Magnoliopsida > Zingiberales > Musaceae > Musa > Musa beccarii. Next base: position 11,472,969 of record CM044400.1, read on the forward strand.
TATGGAGACTTACTTTGATCCATTAAGTTCACTGTCCATATTGCATGCTTTTCATATTTATGTTTTCGTTTTTCTTTTTTGCAAATTTCATATTTGTGTTATTGCTCTTGATTGTCAAGTTGCTACATGTGCTATGCAGGAAAGGGATGAAATTAGCTTGATGGATAGTGATACTGGATGCGACTTTTATCCTCTAGGTGCTTGCATGTGACATCTGTGGTTAGTTAGGATTCTTCTTGCTGTTGCCCAGTCGAGAAGATTGTATTGTTATGTAGTTAGCTTTTGAGGTAAAAGATTCAATCTGCCATTGCTTTTGATGTTCTTTGCTCTGTAGATGTTTGGGACTATCATTAGATAAAATATAGGTGGCAGAGACGGAATTTTGTATGTCACAAATCTTGGAACTTAAATTGATAATTAAAGTTTAAAATAGTAATTGCTATGCATTGTTCAAAACCACATGATGATGTATGCCTGCTGGTTATTAATCAATAGGATCAGAGGTCCTTTGTCTATAGAGCTGTGAGATGCTCGAGTGGTTGTGCATATCATGTATGCCATGCAGATCATATGGTGCAACTTTATCACCAAGTAGCACCTTGTTTCTATTATGGTTTCAAATTTCAATGGCAAGCCTTGCACTATCTGTTTGTTTCATGTATCATCTTGATGCTCAATATCTTGAAGGTAATGTGGGACGCTCAGATAACCAGTGAGTTATCGGTCTTGGAGGTTCTTGTGATGTGAGGCTTTATAAAGCTGACCACAAGTCTGCTACTGACATGAGGTAACTTGACATGAGGTAACAAGTTTAAAGGAAATCGCTGCTTTCTGTGAATGATTCCTGCGTCCATTACATGTGTGTGAAGTGGTTTTATGTGATTTCAATTGATGCATCAAGGGGATTTGGAACTTCTTGAGTGGTGCAGGTGGTTGTTTCTTATTGAATGTGGTTATAGTTGGCTTGTTTTATTGTTGTTTGCCCACAGAACAAAGTTAATCTTCAACTTGGGATGTTAACATCAGAGTTCTTGACATAAATGTAGGTGATCAAGCCATACCAATGTTCATTGAACAAAATCTGCTCAAATTCTCATCAAGTTTGTTCCTCCTATAGGTTTTATCAAGATATCTGCAGTGACAGATTTGAGAGATGCTTAAAATGATCAGTGCTTCTTGTCCGCACTGAGAGATGGGATGCACTGATAGAGAATAAAGAGGATAACAAACAATGGATGTACTGATAGAGAATAAAGAGGATAACAAATAAAGAATAACTTTTGTATATGAACAAATACTAGCAGGCTGTAACACAACGGAATTAAATAGAAATCATAATCAAATAGAACACTAAGATTTACGTGAAAACCCCTTCAACATGAAGGATAAAAATCACAGGGCAAACCAGAGAAAATCCACTATAGAAATAATGAATGTACAATTCTTGAATCTCTTGCTCAAAACCCAAGCAACAATCACAAGAGAATAATTAGGATACAAGGATCATGTCACTGTGCACAATATCCAAAACCTCCTCAAGCAATCACAGAAAAATTCATTATAGATCTGATCTAACCTGAGATGAGAAACTGTTTGGATGAATGAGAATAATTTTTGCTTTTTTCTTGACTTCTTCCCTTTCTTTTTCTCTTATTTTTCTGCCCTTTTCTCCTCTCTTTGAATCCCTAATGTTGTTGCGAAGTTTCTGCCCTTTGCTGCGATGTTAATCTCTTAATTTCGCAGCCACCATTAGCCTCTATTTAAATTAGGGTTTAGGTTAAGTTAGGGTTTAGAGGAAAAAAATAGGTTGTGGACTGATAAAGCCCATATGGGCTGAATTTGGGCTATCAGCCCAACAGCCTCCCCCTTCAGCCCATAAGGGAGGCTGTCCCATGACTCCTCAGTGTAAATCCATGCCGACCAACTGTCGGCACATCTCCTGCCTCTCTTTTGGTAAGGTCTTTGTCAACACATGTCTCGCTCCATTATCATCTCAGATGAATTTTTAAAGTTACAATTGCTTCTCTTCAAGTACATTTGAATCTAGTGATATCTGACATCTATATGCTTTGACTTGGAATGAAAGGTTGGGTTCTTACATAAATGGATGGCACTCTGGCTGTCACAATACACCACATAGTTTTCCTGTTTCAACCTCAATTCTTATAAAAATTCTTTCATCCATAACATTTCTTTGCAAACTTCTATAGTAACAATATATTCTGCCTCTGTAGTGAAGAGAGTAATACACCTTTGCAATCTGGATTGTCATGACACAGCTCCCCCTGCAAAAGTAAGTACAAAACCTGATATGGATTTCTTTGTATCAATATCTCTAGCCATATCTGCATCTATGTAACCCATTAGCACAGGTGATCCACCTCCAAAGCTTAAACAAACCTTAGAGCTTCCTCTGAGATATCTCAAGATCCACTTTATTGCTGCCCAGTGCTCCTTGCCTGGATTTGCAAGAAATCTGCTAGTAACACCCACTGCATATGCGATGTCCGGCCTCATACGTACCATTGCATACATTAAACTTCCAACTGCTGAAGCATAAGGAACCTTTTGTATTTTCTTCTTCTCCTCATCACTTGACGGACTTTGTTCTGAGCACAAATTGAAGTAACATGAAAGAAGAGAACCTGGCTTTGCATTGCTCATACTGAACCTTTCTAATACCTTCTCGATATACTTTTTATGTGACAACCAAATCTTCTTATTTTTCCTGTCACGAGAAATCTGTATATCCAGTATTTGCTTTGTTGGCCCCTTGTCCTTCATTGCAAAGGACTCACTTAGTTCCTTCTTCAACCTGTCGATTGTACACATATCTTTCCCAAGGATAAGCATATCATCAACATAAAATAAGAGAATAATAAAATCCTCACCAAACTGTTTGATATACACACAATGATCTAAAGCCATTCTTTTGTATCCATTTTCAATCATAAATGAATCAAACTTTCTATACCATTGTCTTGGAGCTTGCTTCAATCCATACAAACTCTTTCTTAACTTGTAGATAAAATTTTCTTTACCTTTGACTTTGAAACCTTCTGGTTGTTCCACATAAATTTTCTCCTCCAAATCTCCATGAAGGAAAGCTGTCTTCATATCTAACTGCTCCACCTCTAAGTCCTAGCTAGCAGCAATACCTAGAGCAACACGAATAGAAGACATTTTAACAACAGGAGAAAAAATTTCTTCAAAGTCAATACTTTTCCTTTGACCAAAGCCTTTCACAACCAATCTGGCTTTATACTTTGGTTGAGAACAATATTCTTAAGTCTTCAACCTGAAAATCGACTTATTCTTCAAAGCCTTCATTCCCTGTGGAAGTTGCACCAAATCATATGTATGATTCTCCTGTAGAGCATTCATCTCTTCCTGCATAGCAACTAGCCACATTTTTTTCTACTCACTTTCAATTGCTTCTTGGTAACTCTTTGGTTCACCTGCATCAGTAAGCATCACATACTCATCTGTAGAGTATCTTCTGGAAGGCTGACGTTGTCTAGAAGATCTTCTCAACTGAGGTTCTGCGGGAAGCTACTCCTCAACTTCTTCTTGCTCAACATGTCCCTGGCAGTAGATTAATATCGGCTCTATACCATCTTCCGCACATCTCTCTCATCACCCCGATATATCTTTGGAGGAATAAGCGGGTTACAATCTGCTAATCCTTCGCAGAAGTCTTGGGGTGCCTTATTCTTCAAATCCTCAAGGGTTTGATCCTCAAAGAAGACCACATCTCGCTTCTAAGCACTTTTCGCTCGGATCCCAAAGCCTGTAACCAAATTGATCATGTGAGTAGCCAAGAAAAATACATTCTTTTGTCTTACCATCCAGCTTGGACCTTTCATTGTCTAGAATATGTGCAAATGCATGACAACCAAACACTCTCAAATGCCTATAGGAAACATCTTTCCCTGACCATACATGCTCTGCAACATTAGCATCTAGGGCTGTACAGGGAGATAAGTTGATCACATCAACTGCAGTCCTCAAAGCCTCATCCCAAAACCTTTTGGGTAGCTTTACTTGTGAAAGTATACATCTGATCTTTTCCATGATGATGCGGTTCATCCTCTCTGTAATTGCATTATGTTGAGGTGTACCAGGAACTGTCATCTCATGTTGAATGCCATGTGACCTACAATAATCATCAAACAATCCTGTATACTCACCACCATTATCTGATCTTATGCATTTCAATTGTCTTTCTATCTCCCTTTCAACTTTGGCATGAAACTCTTTGAAGACACCAATAACTTGATCTTTGGTCTTCAAAGCATAAGCCCAAACTTTCCTGAAAAAGTCATCTATAAAAGTAACAAAATAAAGTACACCACTGATGCCAGGAACATTAGTAGAACCACTAGGAGTTTTTGTCCTCAAAGGACTACATACATCTGTATAAACATGGTCCAAGGCATGCACTTTTCTAGACAAAGCAGGACTAGCAAATGAAACTTTATATTGTTTACCAACTAAACAATCAATATAAGGGTTCAAACGTATCCCTCTGATGTCAGACAATACCTCTCTCTTGGAAAGAGCTTACAGTCCCTTCTCGCTTATGTGTCCCAATCGCCTATGCCACAACTCCATGCTGAAGTCTTTCTCTGTAGCATTCAGTTATTCACCACAAGCTTTGGCCTGCAACCTGTATAAAGTGTGACATTTTTTTCCATTAGCTATAACAAGAGAACCTTTACTGAGTTTCCATTGCCCTCTATAAAACCTGCTATCATAGTCTTCATCATCTAGTCTTTCAACTGAGATTAGATTCAGCCTCAAGTCAACCACATGCCTCATATCCTTAAGCACCAACTTGCATCCAAGGTTGGTCTTTATGTGGATGTCACTCATGCCAATGATGTCTACTGTGCTATGGTTGCCCATCTTGACAACACCAAAATTTTCAGACCTGTAGGTAGCAAAAAACTCTCTCCGTGGTGTAGCATGATAAGAAGCTCCTGTGTCAATTATCTACTCGAGATCTTGACACACACAAGAAAAAATATCATCAGAAGTAGACAAAATCAAATAATCACCAATCTGCACTATAGCTGTGGTATTCTCATTTAACTTTGTAGACTTCACTTCTTTTCCCTTTTCCTTATTCTTCTTAGGTTGCTTACACTGATTCTTATAATGTCCTTTCTCACCACAGTTATAGCAAACAATATCTTTCTTTGATCTTGACTTGCTTCTACCTATGCGTGAACTACTTCTATCTTTAGATTTTGACCTTCCTCTGTTCTTTGAGATAAGTGCCTGTGAATTAATCTGAGATACTACTGAGTTCTTTCTTCTCAACTCCTTATTCAACAAACTGCTTGTTACTTGACTCATGGTAACAATACCATCTGGCACATAATTACTGAGGGAAACCACCAGTGTCTCCCAACTTTCTGGCAATGAACTGAGAAGTAACAATGCCTGCAACTCATCATCAAGAGATATTTTCATAGAAGATAACTGGTTAGTAATACTCTGTATTTCATTCAAATGCTCAGTAATAGAAGCACCCTCTTTATATTTCAGGTTCACAAGTTTTCTAATCAAAAAACTTTGTTGCTAGCTGTTTTTCTTTCATAGAGGCCTTCCAACTTTTTCCAAAGAGAATATGTAGAACTTTCAGTAGAAACATGGTGAAAGACACTATCATCGAGCCATTGTCGAATAAACCCAACCATTTTTCGATCTAATCTCTTCCACTCATCATCTGTCATAGTTATGGGTTTTTCACTATCTTCTTGCAAAGGTCCATACAAATCTTTGCAATACAAGAGATCTTCTATTCTTGGTTTCTATATCATCCAATTGTTTCCGTTCAAACTAATCATGCGAGAAACACTACTAGCTTCCATGTTCAAACACAAATATTAAATCACCAAAACCTTGCTCTGATACCAGTTGATGGGGAATAAAAAGAGGATAACAAATAAGGAATAACTTTTGTATATGAACAAATACTAGCAGGCCGTAACACACAGCGAAATTAAACAGAAATCACAATCAAATAGAACACCAAGATTTACGTGGAAAACCCCTTCAACGTGAAGGGTAAAAACCACGGGACAAACCAGAGAAAATCCACTATAGAAATAATGAATATACAATTCTCGAATCTCTTGCCCAAAACCCAAGCAACAATCACAAGAGAATAATTGGGATACAAGGATCACGTCACTGTGCACAATATCCAAAACCTCCTCAAGCAATCACAGAAAAATTCACTATAGATTTGATCTAACCTGAGATGAGAAACTATTTGGATGAATGAGAACAATTTCTGCGTTTTTCTTGACTTCTTCCATTTCTTTTTCTCTTGTTTTTCTACCCTTTTCTCTTCTCTTTGAGTCCCTAATGCTGCTGAGAAGTTTCTGCCCTTTGCTACGATGTTAATCTCTTAATTTCGTAGCCACCATTAGCCCCTATTTAAACTAGGGCTTAGGTTAAGTTAGGGTTTAGAGGAAAAAAAGTAGACTGTGGGTTGATAAAGCCCATATGAGCTGAATTTGAGCTATCAACCCAACATGCACATCATTCAGCATTAATCTCCTAGTTCCTGCCAATAAAGGATTTGAATATATACCACGAGAGTTTTTAAATCTTACCATGAAGGGGTATATTGTGTATGTCAGTAAGCCCGCTAACAAGGGCAAGAATTTTATGCTGATATAAATACATCATGTATTATTTGGTTCATTTAGTATCTATCATTTTTTTAATATCTATAACTGAAAAATTTATAATTGAAGGATATTTAAATGATGATTTTTGAAAAATATATACTGAATATGAAGGGATGCCCGGAGGCTTTGGTTACGGTGAGAGAAGTGAAGGTAGTCTTGATTTTAGATTTTATAATTTTATATATAAATATTGTGTATGTTAGTATGCCCCCAACAAGAGTAAGAAGTTTATGTTGATATAAATACATCATGTATTATTTGGTTTATTTAGTATCTATCATTTTTTAATATCTATAACTGAAAATTTTATACTTGAAGGATGTTTAAATGATGTTGGGAAAACATATATTGAATATAAAGGATGCCTACAGACTTTGGTGATGGTGAGAGAAGTGAAGATAGTATGATTTTGGATTTTATAATTTTGTATATAAATATTCACTTTAGGAAGTGATATGAATATTTGATTGCTTATAAAAATGATTATGACGGTAGTCGAATGATTTTTTCTTGCTAGAAAGGTAAACATAGTTATTTGTATGAATTGTAAAGTTATACTCGACGACCTGTAAAATTCGTAAGGTATTAGATATTAGATATTATATATTTTATATTAACATATGTTGATGGTATTAGATGTTTATTATAGAAAAATGGAAGAAAAAAGATAGTGGAAAATTTTAGTGAAATTATATAACGAAATTTTAAAAATAACAATATAAACACTTTTAAGAATAAGAGGAAAAGGAAGACGATTTAAAACTTAAATGAAGATAATATTAACATTATTTATATTATAGTGATTAATAAGATTAGGAGCTTAACAAAAGATATTCTTCCAAACTAAAAATAGAGAGTTGTTGGTAGTGCCAAAAAATTCAAAAAGTAATTTTTATTTAAAAATCATATGTTAAAGATTACTAAAAATTATAAAAATAAAAAATAAAAGATATAAAGAATCTATAAAAGAGGTTAAAAAAGCGATAGTATAGTAAGATATAAAACTTATGATAATTTTACAATAAATTAGGTACTAAAGATAGTGAAAAAGATATATATTGAAATGCCAAGACCAACGGAAAGAAAGTGTAAAATTTTTAAGTAATATTAGATGCATTAAAAATAAAAATCAAAGAATACTTGATAAATATAATGAGATTGGGGAAACATAAAAAAATATATATATTTATATATTATTTAATAAATATTCCACATAAGACTTAGATTTAATGATGAATAATAGTGATAGATTTAATAATCATAAATTTATTCATAAAAGTAAAGTTAATGAAAAAAAGGACATTAAAGTTAAGAGTGTCAAGTTGATGAAAAAAAAGTTAAGAGTGTCAAGTTGAGGCTTGAAAAAGTCTCAACTTGAAAAAGTTTACGAGACAAAGAAATAGCTTAGTTAACTAGCTTATTTAATAAAATCATAAGATTCAAAAGAATAACTGATGAATAAAGAAAGTGTTTTTAAATATCAATTTATAAAATTAAGGGTGATATATAAAATTATTTAATTTATAGAGGAATTAAAGTTAGGAGTCATACTATAAAACTTTAGGAAAGAATTATCGAAAGTAGGATAAGATTAAAAATAAATATATCTAAAAATTAATTTAATTTTATATTTGAAAGATTAATCATAAAAGTTATTTATTTATTAAAATAATTAATAAAAAATTATAGAGAGAAAAAAAAACTTTGCATATGATTTTTATTGACTTAGATAAAGCCTATAATAGGGTTCCTTGAGATTTATATGGTAGATTTTAAAAAAAAGATATATCCACTAATTATATTGGTATTACTAAAGATATGTATGATAATGTAGGTTTAGTATTATAATTATAGAGAGTTTGTCTAGTAAATTTCTTATTAGCATAGGATTATATCAAGGATTCATACTAAGTCCCTACCTTTTCACATTAATAATGGATGAATTTATTGGTCACTTACACAATAAACCTCCTTGGCATATGTTATTTGCTAATGGTATTATCTTAGTTGATGAGAGTCTAAGTGAAATTAATTATAAACTTGAGCTATAAGATAGGTCTTAGAATTAAAGGTTTTAATTAAGTAAGTCTAAAATTGAATACATAAAATATAATCTTAGTGATTCTAAATAAATAAGAGAATATAATTAAATTGAATGAATAAGAAGTCTTAAATCAATTATTCAATAAAATGGAGAAATTGATGGAAATATTATTCACGGAGTAAAAATAGAATGGTTAAAATAACGAGGGGGTGTTAGGAGTCTTGTGATAAAAAGATATCTTTAAGGTTAAAAATATGTATATAAGATAATTATAAAACCAACAGTGTTTTATGGATCTGAGTATTGGGTAATGAAAAAATAATATATAAATATATATATATATTATTGAGATGGATATGTGGAGTTAGTGAAAAGATAAAAAATATATATTTTTATTTAAGAATAACTAGATATATAGAGGATAAAATAAAATAAAATTATTTAAGATGATATAAATATATGCTCAAGAGACCTTCGCGATAATTAGAAGAAGTTATATGTTTAACGTTAATGGTTTGAAAAGAGATAAAAACAAATATCTAAAAAGATTTTAATAAAATTATGAATAAATATTTAAGCATAGCTAAACATAATTAGATCGTACCATCTCGTTATTATTATAGTATTTAATACATATAATCATCAATAATACTTGGATATCTTTTTGATGCCAACCACCGACCCTGTCAATGTGATTTTTTTCGTAACATTTTACCAGTGTAGGAACAAGAAGTCTAATAGGTAGCCTCAGACTCATGCTACATTATCATGGATGATGAACAAACAAACTGAGAAAGTTGATCGAAATTTGTTCATCTATTTCCACCAATCATAAGATGAAATCAAAAGCAACATAGCCATCCTGCTGTACAACTTAAAAAGTAACGGAAATTGATAGGAGAAGCAACAACAGATGGAAATGGCTTTCCCCATATCACTAAAATAACTTCAATCTTTTCTACAAGGTTTAGCTGCAGCATATTAGTCTTCAGACAAACAAAGTGCGACTCTTCATTTTGTTGCACATTTTGCAACCATGAACAACATTTTGGATAACCGTGGCACCTCCTTTCTCCAGTTTGATTGTTGCTATGATATAAATACCAGTAAGATGACTTGAAAGGGGCAAGCAGTGGAAGAAAAGAAAATAAATCGAGAACTATGCTTCCTGCCAACCGAGTTGACGGGCCCGTCGCTCCCACATTGCTGTTGTCTTCTTCTCCTTCCTCAGGGCTGCTTCAGCTCGCTCTCTGGCCTCCTCACAGATCTCCGTTGCAGCAATGCACTTCTCGGCCTCTTTCTGGTATTGAGAAGCCAATCTTTTGGCATCGACAAGGGTTGCATTCATGTGGTGGGCATGTTCCTGAGCAACAGCCTCCTGTAGCTTTAGCTCCTCTGTAAGGAGATCCACAAAATGCTTCTCCATCTCCTTGCTAAGCTCAGGATCATTTTTCCCACAGTCTGCCATGTTAAATGATGTATTTGAAATAAGTTTTAAGTTGATAAGAACAAGAGATGAACTTGTAATAACGGATTCATAATGTTAACAAGTTTGATGACAATGGTAGAATTATAATGCCAGGACTTGCTGAAAATGACACAGATCGTGAGTGACCAAAGGATAGCAGACACATTGCCAACACAAAATATAGCTACTTCATCTTAAGAATACCACATCACCACTTATTTTTAGGGGCTTGACATGTTCTGACCATTCGTCTTAGCCAAATCTCCAGTACTTGAAGCAATTTCAGTCATGTTATTTGTCACTATTAACCATATTAATGAACAGTACCTTGCACTGATTTTGAATCTTTTTGTAATGATAATTGGTTCAAGAAAATTAGCAAACAACTCCATCCTCTTCTAGTTGACTTAACCTCGTACAAAATATCCATCACAAAATGTATCCAGCTTCTGTAGGCCAAACAAAGTTATGAAAAAAATGATACAGAAACTAATTCCATTAATGCAAACAAAACTCGGTGAAAAGCAGTATCAAATTTCTTCCTCCACCACAGAGAGAAAAGAAGGGTTACGTTTTTGCATATATACCATTCAACATACTTGTGTCGGTGCCTCGGTGGGCGTATTGTATTTGCACATATTCCTGAAATTTATTGTATTTGTACACATTCCCCTCTATGGTGTTCCAAGAAATGACACTTCCCATCAACAGACACAATGTGAAAACAAGGGATCTGCATCTTTAATGCAGCTAGTGTAGTTGTTCTAGAAAGTGGCTTGCACAGGAACACTTGGCATTACTTTGGACCTATAGGCAAGAGATCAACAAAAGTTTTATACTTTTAAGTTTTGACACAAACCCAAAAACCAAGTGGGAAAATGAGAAACGAAGAATTTTTCGAGGCTACGAAAAATCATATACATTGAGCCGAAAAAAGTCAAAAAGGAATACAAAAGAAAATGCAAAGAAGAGGTTCAACTAAGGGAACTTGAGGATCATGACATGCATGAAAACAGAATAGTGAGTATTCACCACCAAAAGATCTTACATAGAAGATATAACACACCAGAATATCAATCTGATCTTTTTATTAGCTTAAGACAGATAGATCCAGATAAAAAAGAGTAGGGATAGAGCTGAGTACAACTGAAATAAAGGGGAAAAGAATAAATATGCTGGCATTACTCTGAAAATAATTTGCTCTCCAGGATATATTGTCTAACACTACACACATGGGTATTGACCAACTACCGAATCAATACCGGACACAAGAAAAGGGCAAAAAATATCCATACACACACACAAATATACATACATTCATATATATATATATATATATATATATATATATATATATATATATATATATATATATATATATATATATATATATATATATATAACACTCATATATTTTCTATAACATACAGGTTTTAATTATGCTATATTCACAATTGCTTCTCTTGTGAGACTTTTGCCTGCCTTATATGAAGTTATTGAGCTTTACATGGACTGAATGGATCTTATGTCCAACTATGGCTTAATGTGACACTCTAGTATGTGTTGTGCTTTGTATAAAAAAGGAAATTAATATAACTGCTGTATGGGTGGATCAATTCCCCCAGGCTTTGTATGTAACTCTCCAAAATGACTTCACCAAGTCATTTGGCAGAGCTATGAAAAATTAATAGATTTTTTTTCCTTCAAAAAAATTAATATCATACTACCTCAAATAGGACATAATTCTACACAGGCGTGTCAATGTTGTCGGCCAAACAAATCAATGAACCCATCTAATCTAAAATGAATTAGCAGATGGCACGCCTAACAGCATTATATCAACATTATTATATCATGAAAAGTAGATCATCAGACAGAATAAGAGTCAATGTGCACTATAGAAAGCTTAGCTTTTATACTTAAACAAGCTGGAAATGTCAAGAAATAATACATAAAAAGGTATGATAGAAGGGCTTGCTATGAGTTCCAAGCTAGATAACGGCAGTGACTTAATCGAATAAAATATGATAGGCATATGCTGCCATTGAAGTATATTGCTAAAAAGAACTCCCTTTAAACATGAAGTAGTTTTTGGTCAATTGGAAAATAGGAAGTGCAACAAGCAACATTACTTGTAATCTAAAATTCACATTATAGCAAATCTTGAAAACTAAAACCTCTTATTAGAAATTCATTTGTCTCCATACTAGTTAATTTTCTTAATGCATGTAAAGCAGCTTACACACTTCAGTAATTTTTTAAATCAAGATGATGAAAAAGATAGATTAATTTTGAAGTAACAAAAAACCAAAGCCGTTTGTGTGACAGGAACAAAGCCAATAATGCAAAGATTGACCAACACAACCAGTGAAGTTGAATAGATTATAGAAATCAAGAAATATCCTAGCAGATAATACTTTGGCATGAAAACTGACTGAACTCTTTACTAAATAAGGATAATAGAAGTGATGGAAACTGGAGGATTTTCAATCTCATTAGCTACAATTTTGTCTCAAAATACTGTAGACGCCCATATCCTTGAGAAGACCTAGTATTCTTTGAAAATGTGCTGAGCAACACTGTAAAGACAACTAACAAGGCTAATCATAAGACATGCCTTATTCATCCATATAATATCATCTTATAATATGATAGGAATCTATTACAATTAGCTTAGGCTTGTGATTTCTTTTCTGTGATAATTGCAGAATGCTACTTTCTATTCTAAACAAACACCTATAACACATAGCTACGACATTAGATCTGTTAGAACACCAAGCTCTCTTTGAAAATGTACTAAGTAACACTGTAGAGACATCTACCATGCTCATCGTAAAACATGTTTTATTCATCCATGTAAATATAGTGACAGAAAACTGTTAGAAATAGCTTAGGCTTATGATTTATTTTGTGATAATTGCAGGATGCTACTTTCTCTCTGCATGAACATGTCAAGAATATAGATATGTGAAGAACAAATGTAATGTCTAAACTAATGAGAGGGACATAAGTGGTTTAGTACCAATCATAGAAGTCTTTCATCAAAGGAAATGATTACTGAGAATTAGTAACATACTTCAAGTTCTCCAATGTCACTAAAGTATAAATTCATAGAAGCTCTCATACCTGTAACAGAGAGGTTCAGCAACCCTGAAAGAACAAAAGATGATTATATTAATAGCCTTGCAAAAGAGTACCAGTTTACAAAATTCAAGTAAACAGCAGCAGCAAGAATCATCTCAAATAACATCAACTATCAGCTACCAAGCTTACTCTGAAAAAGCTTCATACAAGATAGAATGGGATCATAGATCCACCTTCTCCAAGTTGTTACCAAGTTAAAGTTAATCCAAAAATTAAAATATATCAGCAAAGAGGGAAATTACAAGCTCTACTGTAAGGAGCAATATTCACTGTGGGGGCACATAAACCAAGCACAGTGGAACTCACCCCAACAAATACACATTAGACACATGCCTCATAAATGATCACATATGGAAAGGTAGGTTTATGTGATTCAATCACGAGGCTGAAGCAAGACCAAATAACTTATTAGACCAATGCAATGAACAAAATTTACTCATAGATTGTTTTCTGGTAAAAAAGGGATATCAAAATACTTATTGAAATTTGTGGTTAGTAATTTTTGCTACATTCACGTGACACCAATCAAAGAACTAGAAGTTCAATAATAATGGAAGAAGAAACGAAAGAACATATTTGAAAATTCCAATGATATATTAGACTGGGGCAGGCACAAGCAATGATTGCAAGCCTATCATACACATCACTTCTTACAACTATCATAAAATCAATAATAGAGAATTAAATCTCCTAGATCACATTTGTTTTAGGAATACATCATGGTAATCTCCCATCCTCTTCAAGTTTACCAGAGAGGTCAAGGATAATTTGCAAGATCATAAATAAATAAATAATATATATATATATATGTATGTATGTATGTATGTATGTATGTATGTATGTATGTATGTATGTATGTATGTATATCATGATCTTACAGAAGTTTAAAAACCCACATGTCTTGAAAATCTAATCTTCCATCCAACATGACAAATGTTCTAAGATGAACAAAGAGACTGGAAAATAGTAAGACTTGAACTTCGATGGACATATAAACGATTCAACCAAACAGTTAAAGAAAGTTTTATCGCAACAAGAGATCTGAATGCAAAAATTGGCATGATGGCATCAGAAAAGTGCATAGTCCCCAAAGCTAGAATGAACCATTATACGTGCAAGATACACCCCGAAGGAAGCGCATGCAAGATACCCACAATTTTCATCAACAAGAATCTCAACCCAACCAAAAAATTTTCCACCAGATCCATCCTTCCCTTCGAATCGAACCGGCAATCGCTCATATCCAGGACCCAGATCAGGATCAGAACAAGAAAAGGTCACGGCAACATCAGAAATCCATAGTAACTGCCAAGAAAGAGCACGATTCGAGAGAGAAATAGGAGAGGGGGTGGGGAGAAAGAAAGATCACCCGGGGCAATGGCGTCGAGGGATAAGGGAGGCGGGCAATCACAGACGCAAGGCGCGCATCCGAGATGAGAAGAAGAAGAAGAAAGGGACTGGGTGGAGGCGAAGCCCTTCTTGAACCTCCAGTAGAGTGCGGGGCCGGAGACGCAGAGCGCCGAGGCGACGGCGAAGACCACCAGCAAGCACTTGAGGCAGGCCCCCGACGGCCGAGCTGGGCTCGACATCGTTTCGGCCTCTTGTTTACCTCTCGCTTCTTCCTTCTCCCTTACTCCCCAGGGGAGACGGCGAGTCAGTATGTGGGTGGGTGCAGTGGCGAAAGCTCAATTAATATGAAGACGCGATCTCGGTCTTCTTCACTCGATCTGCATCTCCTTTCTTTCCTCTTTACCAATACGAACGAGCGGGTACTTCATTCCTACCCAGTTGCATCTCACCCGATGCGGGACCCATTCCTCTGACCCAGAAAACCGACGGATTGAATACTTCAGCTGCTTAAAGCCCACGTATCGTTCTTAGTGCCGTTCACCCTCTTCCTAACCCGGCTTACTCCGACGCCAAGAACGGTGGGGTCCGCATAACCAGTATCATGGCTGATCGTTGTTAGTGTATTCCTACTGCATTCATGTCGAATGTGCAATCTAACAACCAAGAATTGGCGATCGGCCGAACTGGTCCCACGGATGGGCCCTGTGGACATGGTCGTCAAGGGGAGACCAGATGTTTCGAGTGCTGTTCTTCGCAACATAGATGCGTTGGGTCGTCTTGCATAAGGCCCTGAGATCCACCACCGACAGAAGCTTGTCTTATCAATAAGATGCATGGTTGGCCAAAGATCGTATGACGTGTTCTTCGCAACTCAAGAACAATGTATGAACTAATGGCCAACTGCAAGCAACAATGCATAAAGCACGGAATGATTAAATACACAACAAGAATGTTTCATGTCAAAACGTGAAATGGCAGATCGAGGATAACGTTTCCTCGATAGTAGAGTGGAATCTGGGAGAGACACTCATGCAAGTGTGCGATGTGTTTTTGAAGCAACGAGTATGGGTTCAAACAAATATAAACCGAGCGAACAATGCATAAGCTAGAAAAATCCAAGAGAATACTAATCGTTAAGTTTTACATTTCGCAGCAGAAATGGTGACAAGTGCATCTTTGCATATATTTCTGGACATCCATCCTCGGCCAAAGAATATTATATTGATTGTTACAATTAATTAGAGGTAAGAAATGCAGGAGGAAAATATGAACTCTCCAAGACCGACCCCCTTCCAAAAGAATCAAATATATGGTAAATTGGTTCATTGAGAGTATATTTGGTATCAGCTTCCAACTTCATCATAGTTGTTAAGAATTTATCATTCTCAAATATCATATCTATAACCTATTTTAGGATTTAGTTTCTCATATTTTCTTTACATGATCCTATACCTATGATATGATAGAATCTAAACTCAATTAGTCCTTCAAATTTTTTAATTCTTGGGAATAAGACACTTGGATCAATGAAGGATCCGATCATAAGGATTCTGATATTTTTCTATGCAGTTCAATTGCTAACTCATTTTGATTTCTATGAATCAATCGAAACAACCAATTGTTCCGCAATCATCATTCTTACTATCAACTTAAGTGTCACTCTTACTATCAATTTGGTGTCGTGCTCTTGCAATTCAACACAAGTATATCTAGACTCTTACCTTATATTGTCTCAAATAATAACTCCTCATTATAATTACTATGTTGAATGTGATAGGCCTTTCAATCCTTCTTCAAAGTTGGCTAGTTTAGGTTACACTGGATGTAATTTTATCGAGATTTTCTCCTCTATTATTGTTAAATGTGTAGCTATTTTTTATTGAGTATTCAAAAAGAACTATTATTTTATTATACTTTTTGACTTAATAACCCAACTTCTTTACAAGGAACAATATAATCTTACAATACACAACACCAATAGAAAACACTCATATATTGGTCAACTTGACACGTTATAAAAGGATCTTTGGGACATAAAGGTTATGATCTTTCTTTCACTTTTGTTCAAATATTTTTGAAGACGAATAAATAATTTATGTTGAAAAAAAAGAGAACACATGGGTTCGTTGCTTTTGGAGAGTGAGCAACCCTCCCTCGGTATTGATCAAGTAACTCCAACTTGACTCGATAAGAAAATATCCAACCATCATGAACAGCTAAAAAGAGAGAGAAACCGTGTTCAGAAGGAAATGGACACGTATATTTGTATGCAGTTGACATCGGCACAAAATAGAATATACATGAAGGAGAAAAGTGACATTGGAGCACTAACCCTTCTGCTTCTGCTTCCTCACACCTTTAGAGGCATCGAACTAACAAGCGCTGCCATGGATCCCGATCACTCGCATGCTCTAGAGACCCCTACCAACAGCACGTCTGTCTGCCTGGGAAACTATCACCACTAAAGAAGGCAGCCCTGAGACATAAGCATTACTCCATTAGAGATGGAAAACCTACCATGCCTTGTCCATCCCTGTATACTCTTAACTGGTTGCAGCCCTTGGCAGTGAGGCCATCCAAGCTTCCATGGCTGTGGCAAGAACAAAATCAAAAGAGAAGCAAATGGTGGTTGTTCTGCTGAGTGGCAGACCAACTAAGCTGTCATGCCACCATAAAGAATAAACATGGAGGAACCAGAAGCAGCTATTACCAACAATCAAAAGAAACACCCTCGCATTCAAATAGTAATGGAGGCTTAAAATCAAATGTAAAAAGTTTTAATAGCAAGTGGTTTGGATGATTGCCATGTAACTTGTAACAATAGATTACTGTCTCAATCTCCATAATTTGTTGTCAATTAATTATGGACATTTACGTATGCATGGATTTGCATCATTTTACACAACGCACATGATATGCACAAAAGTTCGGACAGATCGAGAAGCAGCTATTACCAACAATCAAAAGAAACACCCTCGCATTCAAATAGTAATGGAAGCTTAAAATCAAATGTGAAAAGTTTTAATAGCAAGTGGTTTGGATGATTGCCATGTAACTTGTAACAATAGATTACTGTCTCAATCTCCATAATTTGTTGTCAATTAATTGTGGACATTTACGTATACATGGATTTGCATCATTTTACACAACGCACATGATATGCACAAAAGTTCGGACAGAACGAGGCAGCAAAAATTCCACAAAGAGAGGAAGAGAGACCAGAAATTTTGCTTCCAATCAAGAGGGACTAAATGTTATAGACTAATGAAAAGAAGGGATGGGTATAAATTCCACCTGCAAACATATGGTATAAATACTAGACAAGAACTCAATTGATAACCATATTTTTCTCAATAAATATAAGCATTAATCCATAATGTGAGTGTGAATTTCAAATCAATGTTGAAAGTTGATGCAATTTCAACAAAGATGTTTCATGAATTGAAACAAGATGTTGCAACACACCATTAATGATATGTACTATAAGATATTTGAAATAGCGAGACCAAAAGGAGGTTCACATTTGCTTCAATCCATCAGATCGTTCCCCTCCGTGTCACTCTTAATATATGACTGCAGCCTTGCTTAAGTCGAGCAGAGCTCTTAGCTGCCTGCTTCCATTAAGAACAAACTCAAAAGAGAAGTCTTATCGTTTCTTTCAAAATCTAATCCATATACCCTCACATTCAAATAGATCATCACAGCCTCCACCATAAAAAGAAATTGGAAAGGACTTGCACACTTTGTATGGTAGGTGGGCTACTGGTTGGAACATGTTAACTGAAGGATTCTAAATAAAAGAATAATATTGGAGAGGATCCTTACAGAAAGATAAGTTAGGGCTTCTATGTCCAGTCAAGAGCATTGCTCCACATGGTACACATGAAGGAAGGGAAGAGGAAGTCGGGTTGGGACAGTGTGCCAACAACATTGTTTGTGAGGGCTTCTATGTCTATTCATGACTGCTTGTGTATACATCTGACCCAAAACCCTCTTGCCTCCTTGATGTGTGTCACATTCATGAATAAATACTTGAACAGATGTACACACAAGCAGCCATGAATAGAGTAATGCTTAAGACACCCACAAAAAATAAAGAAAGAAAATCTAACCAGCAACAAGTTTGGTGATGTTTCAACCGAAGCACACATATTAGGTTTGTTAATGAACCACATGTTGACCCCGTCAATTTTCTTCTCAAAGTTCATTCTTTTCTGTCATATCTTGACTGTCTTCTAGTTAGTTCTTCATGATAATAGAATACATCTCTAAAGCAGAAACATCATCAAACTACAATTTGAGATGTCGAAAGGGAAAAGAGAGTCAATGTTGGAAGATCTGAAGAGGCAATAAAAATTGAAAGATTCTGGTGTTAGGGATAGGAGGGATGATTCGGAAAGAGAAAAGAATTAAGAAAATAAACAATTGACAGAGGAACCAAGAGTGGTGGCGGTGGTGGTTTGGTGCTAATAGGAGCAAGGACGCTGCCTCAATGTGTCTTGTGGTTTGCATTCACCATATAGTGGGGAAAGGAGAAAGAATAAATGTTTAGTCTTGGAGAGGAACAAATAATAATGGGAAAATAAACCAAGCGGACAGTATCCATAACATAAAATAATAATTGGTAAATCAACCAGTGGTAGCAGCATGTGGAATCCACAACTTCAGAAGCAGATCAGCAGACTAGAAGAGACTCCTACGAATATCTTTAATTGAGTAGAATAAGTATTTAAGTAAGAGATCATTTTATGTAACTTCACATAGGTAAAACAAGATGGCCCAATGCATAATGTTCCTAGTGATGTGAAGTTTGGAAAGGGTCAATGTATGCAACCTTACCCTTCTAACCCTTCTAATTAGTGATGTTACCTGCTATGCAATGTAAGCTACCATCAACGATTAAAGTTGGTTTTGGATACCAAAATAAATGAACTTAAACGAGTCACCATCATAAAGTCCAGAGGTCTACCCTAGGAATCCGCATAATTAACTTTTATAGGAAGACAATAAATAAAAATACTCCAACTATAATATCTCATTTTCAAGCAAATAAAAATCAATGACATCATAAAACAATATGGAAGGGGAGCATTTACAAATCCAATTGCACCAAGTTACTTGGCCCATAAAGATCTTATCAAAGAGTTGTTATATGCTTGCAAAAAGCTCAAAGGTTGATGGAAACAAGCCACTTTCCAGAGGAAGCAAGTCATATGGTTTAAAAAGTGATGGCAAGCATTTACTACATTCCACCAGAGAATGTCAAAACACTTTGCTCCAAAAGTTTGTCCCTCCACATAAACCAAGTATCAGTCACATGCACTTTAACAGACCAAATTTCATAAGAAAGAAGTATTAGACTAGAGTATGATTTCATTTGTAATCTTACCAATTGAACTCATGAGCCATATCTCTACCTACAGTAAACCTAAACTAACAATGCAGATATTAAAAAAAATAGAAATTTCAATTACCACAACAATAACCCAACCAGGATTTCCCATGACCAGACGTCCCATCTGACTCTCCATGGATGAGGCGGTAAAACCTCTCAGTTGAAATTATAGAGCCAAAACACACACGTACAGCCACAACAATAGAAAAACCCTTCTTCTACAGCAGAAAGCCAACTCATGCCTACACCATTTTGTTTTTCTAGAGTCTGGATTTAAAATTCATTCTAGTAGAGAGGAAAATAACTGATATATATAAATATATGAACTTATAATTCCAAAATCCATCCCTCTGAATTGATCTTATAATAAAGGAACAACAAATCCTCAATAAATATTCAAGCCAGCGCGCATTAATACTAAAGATTGAGTTCCACACAGAATGAAGTGAGATCAAATCGACATCAAGAATTATTAAGATCCTGTTACAATCTTCAAAAAGAATATAAATCATTTTAGCATTTTCTCAAGTATCATACCTTATAAGTCTTCATGAGAAATCTCTTAGATCATCAGAAAGCAGAGACATTTAAAATGGCTACAAGGTCTATTTCCAACATGAACAATTTAATCTCCATATTTGTATTAAAATAAATCATGTATAGTTATCACAGAGTGAAGGAAACAAGAATATCCAACTCAATTGGAATATTGTATAAGTGGTGCTAGTAGTTTATGCTAGATCATCTAGAATATGTGGCTTCCAATCAATCTTCAGAAATTAGTAACATAACACATAAGCTAATCCTATTCCCAGATTTTAAAATAGTTTCCCAGTATTATGATCAAAACACCAAAAAAAGAAAAGGTATAGGTATGCAGTCATATGGGAAACTAATGCTCAAAACACCTGAAAAGACCAAATGTCCACCAGACATGGTTCCAATAGAACAGATAGCCCTTTTTAATTTAGTTAACTATCAAAACTTGATTGAGTAATGTTTAAAAAATATAATTTAAGGTAAATCAAATAAAACTGATACTTCAACATGAACTTCTCCAGTACCATAGTTATGAAAGATAAATGCGTAAACATGTGCTTCTAGTAAAGTTGATAACCCATGTATGTGAAAGGAAAGAAAAAAAGCACATCATCAAAACTTCCATTCAATTCCAAAGTATATGCATGCCGATACAAGTTAAAATTCTATTTAAGAGGCCCAAACATCAAGGATGCATTTTGAGGGCTAGCATGAAGAAGGTGATAGGCCATACAATTCATCATTACATGAATTAGTCATAAACATCAGGTATATGGGAAGTCACCAGAACCTTATTGGATGAAGCAGCAGCTGGAATATTACAAAAGAACCATACAGTATAATACAGGAAATACCCTTTTGAATTGAAGAAACCAGCTGTCATTTCTAGAATCAGTTCCTGCCTAGTGGAAGCGACCTGCAAGTAAAAGTCTCCTTGAAGTCTGATTTCTTCGAAGATGTAAATATTGATGCATATACTTCCTTTGTGGCATTGGCAGGAACCATATCCATGGCCTTGAACCTTTCCGCTCCTCCAACCTTTCTCCCATTATCCAAGATCCCACCATTCTCATCACCCACATGCTTGGTGCCACTTAGGTATGCACTAGCCTTCTTCTCCTTCCTCTCCTTCAATTTGCTCCTCTCCTCCTCCATCCTCTCTCTCAGCACTGCAACTTCCTCCGTGCTCCCATTGATGACAAGTTTATCTGATTCTGAGAACTCTTTATGGCAAACCAAGCAAGCAGAAGATTTGACTTCTTTAAGGGCCTTCACACTCAAAACATGCCCACAGCCACGAAGCACTAAGAATCCATATTTCCCATTGAACTCAAGATCCGTGATCGGGCACTCGAACCTCCTCTCGGAATTAGCGGCACCAGGATTCAGAGACAAATGGATCAGGATCATGTCCTTCAATCCCCTAATATGACTGAACTCCTTCGGGATATTCTTATGGATTAGGGCCTCGACGAGAGCCTCCTTATTGAACAGATTGCCAAGACGGTCGACGACGACGGGTGGGGCGAGGGGCTCGCCGGAGAGCGCACATGTGGTCCACTTGGACAGCCGGGTCTCATTGGGGTCCACCTTGTCGGGCTTCTTGGTGGCATACATGTTGAGGTAGCAGTCGCGGGACTCGGCGCCGGTAGCCCTGCCATCGCCGCCGCCGCCGCGGAGGCGGAGGCGGAGGCGAAGGGTGAGAAGGGCGGACGATCCGGCAGCTATACCGGCGTCGGTAAGGGTGGAGGAGTCCGTGAGCGGCCTTCCGCCAAGATCGAAGTCAAGGGATTCGACGGCGAGCGGTTGAAGGAGGAGGTTTCCGGGGAGGAATGCGAGCTTGAGGCGGCGGATGGTGAGATCAGGGGCGAGGGTCAGGAATCTACGGGAAGGCCGAGATCGGGAGATCGTACGACGATTTGGAGCTTCTTCCGCCGGAACTCCATCGCTGGGGTTTCGCGCCCTTTCCTTTCTCGATCGGAGGAAACAATTTGGCGACAAATTTGTGGTATAATGTCGATATATATATATATATATATATATATATATATATATATATATATATATATATATATATATATATATAATCGGAGTTGCACCGCCACAACGGATCGGCTAATATCTATTTGCAGTCACGTAGACCGGCTCGGTCCAAGCC
Source organism: Musa beccarii (assembly GCA_024322285.1). Taxonomy (NCBI): domain Eukaryota; kingdom Viridiplantae; phylum Streptophyta; class Magnoliopsida; order Zingiberales; family Musaceae; genus Musa; species Musa beccarii. The sequence goes on from CM044400.1 coordinate 11,495,775, forward strand.
GGTTCAATTAGAAATCGACGTGAACCCGCGCATGATTAACTCGATTGCATAAGCGACCCATCCGAACCGACGGTTCCGGCCCAACTTGGCTAAGTGAAGCGACTGGGAAAGGAAATAAATTTCGTCTTTAGAAAACTACTGAAGACCTGATGATCTATTTTTTTTCTCCCACGCTGTATATTGGAAACGTTGCAATGTTAGTTTGTTTCCCTTATTCATACCCAAAATTTCTTTCTTTTCTTTTCGATCATAAGAAAAATATTTTTGGTCCGACCATAAGATTACTCTTCTGTAATCTAGATTTAGTAAACTTTCAATAAAATAATGTTTTGAATTTTGTTACAAGGGTATCATTGCAAATTCAGGACATGAAAATCCTATCTTCACTTTACTTATTAGAGAGACGAACAATTAAGTCTTATCAAATCATTGTTTCAAATATAAAAAATTTATATGAAATTTTAAACACCAAGTCTCAATCTAATACACCGTCTTGGGCGTCTGCAGCATTTTATATTTCTCTGTTGCAAAGAATATTTACAAGTGTTAATAGGATCCAAGGCACCATAAACTCACTGTATTTAAGGGTGGTGCTCACACAATCAACCCTCCTGCGGATTGAACCACCATCTCAAAACAAAGACAACTTGAGGGTCAGAGAGTTGCCACATGATATCTGAGATCCAACACATGACACTATCCTGGTTTAGTTTATCAACCATCAGAATCAAGTGAAATACACTGATGCAGAAACAGAAGGTGCAACAGAACAAGCCCAAATATTCTCCTGCTTTGCAGGTGTACTCATTTACTAAAACCACTTGTTCTACGATTTTTTGCATTGGTTGGAACCTCATGCACGAGCCGAAACAGCAACTTTTCAGCTTTGACATCATCAAGCTAAGATTCTCGATATATCAAAAGGCAACATGGTGTAGGAACAAAGCTGAATTATGGAAAACAGTCTTGCAGTTTCCTGAAAATCACTTCACACACCTTGAACATTACACTTGGCCATCACAACTCAGCACATTTAACAAGCAAATAACCATTTCAATGGATGTCATTCTGATGGCAACCATCCATAACATAATCTTATGTAAAGAGCTGTATATACTGCAGAGAACCAAGACAAGTAAGTTTGAACAGCTAATTTGAAGTCAAAATTTCAGAAGTATATCTTCCATAGAAAAATGTAATAAATTTGAGCATACCAAACAATCGTGTCTTGCATCTTACTGCTGCTTGGATGACAAAGAGATGAGAGGATCCAAAAGCAGCATCAAGTATCATGCATAGTCAGGCATGGCTTTTTGGAGGAATTTGATTGGGTACGACTCATTTTCAGGAGCAATGTCATCGAATGGCACATAATATTGCTCCTTGTCATATACATGGCACATAGTCATTATTGTCTTCATCAGACACCAATTCCAGTTGGCTTCATTGAGATACTGTTGATAAAATTTCGACAAAAGTAATGAGAATGCTTAAAAGTAATATTTTTTTCAATAATAATAGTGCATGCAGATCAAAAAACAAGTCCTAACACACCTTTCCCCAATTTTCTTGGAGTGACTTATGAGCTGCCCGGAGGTTGTAACTTGGTATCCTAGAAGAAATATGATGCGGAATATGCACGTTGATATCATGACATAGGATCTCAATCCTGCCAATAGATATCAGATGTTTATATACACAGACACACATGGTTACAAAAACTATTAACTCAGCAGCCCTGCAACAGAAGAAACTGGAGAGCTCTAGCCTTGATATAAATTTTTGGCATAGCACCTGATGACATTACAAGATGCTAGGAAAGATTTTCTATTTTAAAGATTTTCATGTAGGATATACTTGTCTCAGTTTTCTGGGGCACTAAGAACTAATCATGAGTGAATCAAAGGCAACACCTGCGATAATCCAATGCTATGCAACTTCATAAACAGATTAATTCCGTGATTGTATGGCCTTCGTATAGATAGCATATATAAATGTCACATTTTCCTAATTCTCAAAGATTTTTATCAGTAGAAGTTCCATGGTACAACAGGAAATAATTTAAGCAAAGCTGAAAGTCCAATAACGTGAATGAGGAAAAAAAAAGCTGAATAGTTGATGACATACCAACGAGGATAGTTACAGTGCACTGTGCCATTAAGTTGTGCCTGAGCAGCATTCCACTCTTCTGATGTTTTGAAAGGTATATGAGGAGCAGTATGATGGACCATTGTAAAGGTGCTCATCTAGGCAAATTTCAGAAGAAACTAAATTAATAAAAAAATTGGAGTGTGGAGTGTAAATAACAAAAGTTTTCCCAAGTGACCATGCTTATCATCTTATTCCAAGGTATACAACGTAATGCAAACAAAATTATTGGCAATATAAAAAGAAAAAAGAAAAAAGGAATGAAGCGACCATGGTTAATGTCTTATTCCAAGGTATAATGCAGACAAAATTATCGGCTATACAAAAAGAAAAAAAGAAAAAGGAATGAAGTGAATAGTACCCAAAAGTGATATCCCAGCCATGGCATGAGCCAAAACTTGATCCATCCTATGATCCCTGCCTTATAGACAATCAATGGCCATCCAATAGCCATAAATGCAAATACACACGCTAAACTGATCTTTACCCTTCCAACTTCAGAAGGTCTGAACTTTTTCAGATCGAAGTGCCAAATCAACCTATTAGATGCTTGTTAATTTTGGGAAAAATTAGCATCAAACTATAAGGAAGCTGGATAATTTTGTGGAAACCTGCCAATGAAAGTAGTCTAAATTAACATTATTTGAGTCTACAGCTGACATACCAGTGAGCTATTGACATCCAAGGCCTGAATGGTCCATAACCAAATATTATTGCCTTCCTCAGTAGAGGGGAGGAGTTGAACTCCTCTGGCCATACAGGGTGCCAAGCAGTATCTTCTGACAACCTGATATTTTAGGGACAACCATTAAAGATCAAGCAGAACTTTGAAAATTACCTTTTTTGTGCATGTGTTGTTTACTTGCAAAAAGATCTCAACCAAGAAAAATGTGAAAGAAGGAAACTTTTTTTTTTTTCATGTCTTCGTCCAAATAATTTTGATATGAAATGAATAAACTGAAATTCCAATCAGGAAAAGTATATTCTCCAATACAAGAAACAGGATTATTGCATTAGAAAGATCCTGGAAACAAAAAAGATTGTGCATGGATACTAAGCTAGATTATATCGCTTGGAGACCTTGTGATCTTTAACAAGTATGTGCATTTAAAAGAGTAAATACAAAGAAAAGAATTTTGAAAGGGTCACAAGAAACAGACATGTTTGTTTTAGCATGATGCCTATCATGCTTAAACCGCCAAGGCTCATATGGGTATATTAGGGGTAAAAATGCTAGGGTTCCGACGATGTCTTCAACCAATTTATTCCTTGAAAATGACTTGTGAGCGCAGTCATGGCCTATCACAAAAAACTTCAAAAGAGAAGTGTTATTAAGGTGGAAAAATCAAGGAAAGAAAATGAATATCACAAGATTTTAGTAGCAACATTCAACAGAAAACAGATATGAAAGCATATCAAGGAGACAAAGAAACTAACCCCTGTCACTGCCGTGCCAGTCCAAGCCCAGGCTAGAGGAAGTAAATACCATGGGGCTTTTGAAATCATCAAAATCCCCAATGCATAGGAAGTCACCGATATCAAAATTGACCTCCATGCTTTCATGTCATCGATTTCAAATAGCTTCAATAAAACTTCCGATAAGTAGTCATACTATACATAATCAACTAAAAGAAAAACCTGAGAAATTGATTCAGCACCTTTTTAGGCAGTGTATCCATGATATCTTTCAGCGTAATGTTATCTGGAAGTGGTTCCCCAATTTGTGTAAAGCCATATCTTTCAGACATCTGCTTTCTTTCCTCCTCATTATCTAGAATTGGGCGTGAAGCGGGCAACACCGCGGCCTGAACCACATAAGATGGATTTTTGTAGGATAGAATTTGACAGGGGTATTTCCTTCTCGCTCCTAAGAAGTCTAAACCTGGCCAAATGCACCAAGTTATAACAAATACAAACTGATTGGTTCTCATATTCAAATGTTCATTTTCTTTTCCTTTTATATGCCAGGTAACCAATGGATACATTACATTTCAAGCTTGAAAATATAAAGATGTCATATTATCATACATGAAATGAGCTACTAAGCTTATTGCTTAGAAGATGTATAATAACTAAAAACAAGAAATAAAAGTTGCTTAAGTTCATAGTTAATTTTTGAAGCAATTTAAGAGACAAAAGAAACAAGTTATTGAAAGCGATAAACCTGCAAGGTTCTTGACTCTCTCAACTATCAAGGCTCGATGGATAAGCATACTTAGATCAGTGTATCTAAAGCCCATCTCAGATTTTGCAATTGATCTAGAAGAGTTATGGCATGGAACAACAACATAACATACTTTATAATCTATTTGTTAATCATGACTAAGAATTGTAAAGGGTATAATAATCAAATGAGCTTGACTACACCTTTCCTCATGGGTTTATGTATATGAAGGTTAGGGGCATTCTAAATAATCTTCTATGTCTGATGGAAAACCCAATGCATCTCAAACCAAGATTTTTTACATGGTTGGAGGAGGAATAATTTCAACCACCACTAACTAGGAAAGAAAGAGTCTGCAAAAACATGAAAATTTTGCTGAAGAGTTCAGGTAAAATCATAATGGCACTCCTCTCAAGCTCCAACAAAATCACTAATTTCCACACAACACAGGCAAACTTGGTACCACGCCACTACGACAATGCCAACCAACAAAATGATGAAGCCAAATTTTGTTGTCGTTCCAAATAGTCGAACGACAGAACAAGGTCCAAGATTTTCTTGTCTACAATGCAACAAATCCAACAAACTGTCACGCCTATGTCCTTTGCAGGCAATCTAAATGCAAACTTTGCTATTAATCATTTAGAGCAATAAATAGTTGGCATGATGGCCTTAAGCCAGAAAATTCTACATCAACTTGCAACCAAATCCAGAGACAAGAGATATGAACAAAAAAGAAATAACATTTTGCATTCATATAGATAGGAGTAACCGGTTCATGTTTGAGGTCTCGCTTTTGGTTGTCTTTTCTGAATGTTGTACCGAATCTTCATGAGTTAAGATAGAGGGAAGTGGGGCTCAATTAATGTAAATATGCACATTTAATTGCATAAAATACTTTTTGGATGGGTGATAATATTTTTACTAACCAGGACAAGAAAAACGGAATCTCTGTATCAACAGAATGCATTGACCAAAGAATTTGCAATTTCTTGGTAACAAACCATAGCCTTAATTTGAGAAAAAGAACAAAAGAGAACCCACCTCGAGTGCAGAAACAGGGCAAGAAACCAACTTTCTAGTGCATCCAAAAAGGGGATTTCAGGGAACTACCTCGACAGATTTCCAGCCTCGTGCCGCACGATGCCCTCCGAGAAGAAGTCGCCTAAGATCGAAAAGAAACCCGTAAAAGTTGCATCTTTTCCAAAGGCAATTAAGTAACTAAGCGCAGCTCAGTGTAAGTGGCAGCGGCTCACCTCGAGGCGAAGGATTGGAGTGGAGAGCGCGCACGCCATTAGCTGGGGGGAGGGAAGCACCTACCCAGAGCGGCGGCGGAAGAGAGGTAATAGACCGTGGCGGCGTCGAAGGAGCGGCGCGGGTACAGGTGGGCGTAGGGGATGTGGAGAACGAGCGAGCGAGCCCTGCGGCGGGTTGGCTTTTGTGGCTAAGGTGGATCTCGTGTGGTGTCATGAGCCGAACCCGCCGCGTCTTCGCTACTGCTACACATTGGTTCTTCCCCGTTGACAAGTGCCTCTTTAATGCCACGTAGGTAAATCTTAACATTTTTCTTTAAGTTTTTTTTTACAAAATTACATAAATATTTTGCACATATATATATATATGTGTGTGTGTTATAGTTAATATCCGAAGGGTTTTTAATAATTTTAATTTTAAAATTATCAACTGTTAGTGATTCTTAGTAGATGTTAACTTATGCCTATCATATGGAGGTTGATAGGCGTGGGCATACGTGGAAGATAATAATAAATAAAGGAAATATTTCTGACATATTAAAGTTTGTAGTAACAATTATGTTATTTTTAAAAAGGGTTAAAAATAACATAATTAAAACGTGGAATGCGAGAGTGAGAATTTTGAGCGATTTAGGATTACTAGGTTTTCAAAATTCTAATCCTTTTTCCAATGTTTTAAAATACTAAGTAAAAACAATCATTAACAATAATTCTTTTTTATATTTTAAAATATAAAGAAAATAATTGATAATATTGAAAATATAATTTTTAATAGTGTATAAAATGCAGTTTAATAATTTTAGGATTGTTGTTGCCTCCACTTTCAAAAAAAAATTTCTAATAGTGTATAAGATACAGAGAGTCTTAACTTTTCAAAATAACAAACGAAGTTGCATCTCCTTTTTATCATCTTTTTAATGAACCATGAACCGATTCAGTCAATCTAAAACTTAGAAGGGTTCAAAATAAATTATATTAAACAATTTATTAATATATATCAATTTATATTATTTAAAATAGTAAATAAATAAAATAAATATAAATTATTTATAAATATAAAATATCAAATATAAACAAAAAAAATTAAAGCAAAATTTTCTAACTATAAAGTCAAGAGTAATACAATAATAATATTTATATATCTTAAAAATAAAATAAAAATAATATATTCTTAAAATATTAAAATAATTTTAAGAATAATTTTGAAAGGTCTACATGACATTCTTTTTTATTTTAAGTTTTTAAAAATATTTTATTTATTGAATTTGAAACTTAAAAGTTAAATTTATCCAAAAATATTAATATATATATCATCTTAATATTAAAAATAAATTATATTAAACAATTTATTGAAATATATCGATTTATATTATTAAGAATACAAAATAAACATATAAAAAAAGTAATAATCAATAAATTTAAAAATTATTATCTATAAATAAATAATATAATAATAATAATAATAATAATATTTCTATGTTTAAAAATAAAAATAGAATATAAAGGGCTTGGATTTTTTTAACCAAATTTTTAGAGTAGGTTTTCACCTATTTAGAAGATAAAATGTTAAAACATATTGCATGGATGCATCATATTTTTATTAAAATTTAAATTTTAAATTAGGAAAATTTAAACTATTCAGATGTTGAAAATCCAAAAAATCTATAAAATAAAAATTCCTCACCCTAAGTATTAATTAAGCTTTGGGTTGATATCAAAAATAGTATATCTAATACAAGGACCGGTCAAAATCATTTAAAATTTTCATAAGTCTTTGCATAATACCTAGATTAATATTTGTAACACTTTTTCTATTTTAGATTTTTTTGATTTTTTAACTTATTCAATCTACCTTTTTCTATTTTATCAAAGTCCTTTCCATTTTCACCAAACTATGGTGGATCATTGCAATGTTTTATAATATTTGAGCTTCTAAATAAGTGATAAACCTATGGTAAAAGCTTGGTCATTAAAAGACAGGTCATGGTATTAGATACACTATTTTTGAGTGAAATAAAAAAAAGAGTATCTGATACAAAGACTAGTTAAAATGCTATGAGATTTTCATGGAACTTTGGAATAAGACCCAAGTTGATATTTGTGACTCTTTTTCTATTTTATATTTTTAAATTTTTTTTTATTGATTCAATATCTGAACAATTTATCATTTTTTATTTTCTTTAATTTTTTATTTTCATCAAAAATATAATGGATCCTTATAATATTTTATAATATTTGAGCTTCTAAATAGGTGGTAGACCTATGATAAAATTTGGTTTACAAAAGATAGGTCTTGGTATCGAATACATTACTTTTGGGTAAAATAAAAAAAAAGAATATCTGATATAACATATACCAAAGATGCAATCAAGGATAAGATGAAAAAAATTTATTTAAAATAGTATGAAAATATACTTAGATGATCTTTAGATGTGATAGTCATAAGAGGTAAAATGATTGATATTAATGATATAAAGATATGTAGAAGATTTTAAAAAAATCTTAATTAATATGTAAATAAATATTTAAATATTTTAAATTTAATTAAATATATAGTTTTTTATATATCTAAATAGTGGTAAGAGATAGTTAATCATAAATAGTTGGGATTCACGGTTTTCTTCTTATTGTTGTTATTGTGTATCTGATATAAAGACTGATCAAATTATTGTAAGATTTTCATGAAACATTTGAATAGCACCTAGATTGACATTTATGATATTTTTTATTTTTATTTTTATTTTTTGATTTTTTTAAATATGTTTAGCATTTTAACATTTTAACATTTTTTAATTTTTTTTAATTTTTATAAAAATATGATGTATCCATGCAATATTTTTTAATATTTAATCTTCTTAATAGGTGAGAAGTTTGTGATAAAAATTTGGTTCACAAAATCCAGGCACTTTATATTTTATTTTTCTTTTTTAAAATACATAAATATTATTCTTTACTTTATCATTAATATTTTAAAATTTATTGATTATAATTTTATTATTTTTTAAAATTTATTATTTTAGTAATATAAAGTATGATTGGTCTCACAATTATCTTATAAATTATAAATTTATATTTAATATAATTTATTTTTGATATTTTCTGGATAAACTTAACTTTTTAAGTATCAAAATTAGTAAATGAAATATTTTGAAAAACTTAAAATTTAAAAATAATGGTCATATATACCTTTCAAATGAAGTTTTTAAAAATATTATTATATTTTTATTTTAAAATATATATATAATATATTATTATTATATTAATGTTGACTTTATAGTTAGAAAATATAGTTTTAAATTTATTGTTTATATTTTATTAATTTTATTTTGATATGTTCTTTTGTTATTTTAATAAATAGAAATTGATATATATCAGTAAACTGATCAATATAATTTATTTTGAATCTATCTAGGTCTTAGGTTGTTTGAATTGGTACATGATTAATTAAAAAGGTGAGAGAGAGAGAGAGAGAGAGAGAGAGAGAGAGAGAGAGAGAGAGAGAGAGAGAGAGAGAGAGAGAAACAGCTTTTAAGGGGAAAACAGAAGGGTTGTTGGAGGATTACTTTTACCATTTTGAAAAGTTGAAACTCTCTTAAAAAAAATTTTGGAAGTTTGGGGTGCTCTGCAAATATTTTTTAAAACTAATACCTTTTTTTCTCAAAAATTTATCAAATTCAAGTTTCACGTTGTAGATTAGTCCACCCAAATATAAGATCAAAGTGTACATAAAGAAAAGCTGTTAGAGCTTAATGTAGATTAAATGCAAGATATGTTGTTGTGTTTGACCATGCACACAAAATGCCCCTCTCAAAGGAGAAGAAAAGATGTTTGAAAGATGAGAGGGACAGAAAACAAGGGGACGCTGATGTAAAAGGACCAAGATCAAATCAACATACAATTAACTGGATCTGTTTTGGAAATGACTTGTGTGCACCATCACAATCAAACATGAAGCCGAAGAGAAGATAGTAGCAGTGGAGGCAGGTGCCCATCCTCCTCTTTTGCACGCAAGCCAATGGCACAGCAGTAGGTTGGGTCCCTATTTTGTTTTTTATTGTGCAGTCATTGCATAGTTTTCTTTTTCAAAGAGAAATCTGTTGAGATTTTACTGTTCTATCAAAAGATTTTAACAAATCATTTTGGAGGATTACATAGTTACTATCTCATAGAACAATTCCTCTCAAATAATATTACATTTGTCAATCCCACCTTTTCTGGTAGTCGTTTGACTACATTTTATCTCACGATATAATCACCCAACCTAAGTTCCTAAAAAAAAATATAGAAAAAAATATTTCATCTACAATATAAAATTTTTCATTGGGCTAAGCCCACCAAATTACTATTATTGGGCTAAGCCCACCAAATTACTATTACATAAGTTTTCACCCGTGACTTTATTTTTCATCTCAACACTAATATCGAAGTGATCTCATCGAATAACTTATCTTACATCGATTTTTATATAGATTGACCCATTAGCATAGACCCGAGTTCTCTCCTTAGTCACGTTGAGTATTTTGCGCATGTGACTTTGAACTAGTTGGACTAATAATATAGTCATGCAAGTTAAGCTGTTATAAAGAATCTAGGGAAGAGTATTCTATTTATACTATAAAATATCCAGTGGGTTAAGCCCCATAATACATCTTTATAGAGGTTGGTCATTGTTCACCCGTGACTTTGTTTTCACCTCAGGACTAAATTAAATATCGTAAGGACTTCGTCAAGTACCTCACATGACCTCAATTTTTGTGCAAGTTTTTCATTGACGGACGCCCGAGCTACCCTCTTAACGGCACAGAGTTTCTTGTGCACGTGGCCCTGAATCGAATTGGCTGATTCGAATAACCTTGACATTTATCATATGAAAAATGAAAATGTTATAAAAATAGATTGTCATAAGAGTTGTTCAGTTGATACCATACTCTGGGTAGCAAGCCAAGCTAATTGCTTGTCATTTGTAAAAAGATCTGCTAGTGTAGTTGAATCTGTTTCAAATTAATAGCTTAGTAACTCTTTTGTTGCATGCAAACTGGAGACCCATCTTCATACCGATCGCTTCGCATCGTACAGTAATTTTATTTTAAAGATGCATCAATCCTACTCCACAGCAGCTTCCCAAGTAGTTGCTCAACATGAATCTAGCGTCTCTATCCTGCAAGATGAGGGACAAGATCCATCAATATTAACTTTAAACCAATCTACAGGTGCTCTTTGCCATCTAAGCCGAAGAGCTTTTAGCTTCGTAATGTTCTATTCAGGCATGATTGATGTAGCATAATAGCCAGTATGAACAAGTACTCGAGATCAAGTGCATACAATGGAAGATTTTTTATTGTTGAAGAGGGGAATCAACATTTATTTTCTAAATGAACAAGAGTCGATGCAGCCATAGGAGCTTTTCCATCCCAATATTATTACTTTCATTTAGCCAATCAATTTGAGGTTAATCCCAAACTTGGTTTAAGTAGATCGAGCTGATCGAAACATTCTTAAAAGGATCTGATGACCAGGTGACATTCCTATTTATGTGTAGAGTGCCAAAAGAACATAACGAACGAAAGCCACTTTGTATCGTCCATGGCTCCTTATAGTCATAATTTTCGTAAGTTTGGATGTGGACAAGGCTGATGAGATCATAAATTAATTGGTTTTCAATTTATCGCAGTAATTAATAAAATAAGATTTTCATTCATTTCTTTCTTTGTTGGTAAAATTTTGCTTACACTGTCAGTGTTTGATTTATAATAGCATTCAATAGCCTAGTAGTCATTCCATATTTTGCAATCTTTATCCCGTCCTTGGTCATATCATCGGTGTTTTTGGTCTATGACTCATGAGTGGTTTGTATGTGTCCTCTTTCTTCTGCTTCCGATCTCGTTTTCCTTAGAACTTCGATTCCTGTTTTTCTTGAAATATATTCTTTCAAGCTGAATTCATAAATGATTTCAAAAGCAGTTCCTAATCCTCCTTTAATGTCTTTGGAGGACACTTATTTTGTATGTTTCTTCATCAAATGACTTTTGGTAAGTTATGAACCAAGAATGCCGCTTCCTTTTACTTGCAACTTTAAGTTATTTTCTTAGTTCTGTTCATTCTACCTTCTTTTGCGTTTGGTTCATAGATGAATGCATCTTATAGTTGTTTTTTTTTTTTCTCTCCTTTTGATTTAGGAATAAGTCATCTCAACTCGATTCGTAGAATCATGGCAAAACATTGATTATTTCCTATGAACCTTCTCCTTTCTCAGACATGTTTTTTCACTGTGCTATTGGAAATTCGACATACTGATGCGTAGCGTTACATATTTGTTTCTCTTTTTGATTGATTGGCCTCGTGAGCGAAGAGCTGATCATTGGTCCAGAAGTGAACTCGGTGAGATTGAGTTCTCTTCTTTTGTACAGCACAAATCGTGGAATGTATGTACTCAGTGTTAAGCTGGTGGTGACTGAAGCATTCTCTCGTATATGGCAGTGGCGATCGCAGCAGTGAAGCTTGGATCATTGGTCAACGCCGTGGCCATCTTCTCCACCAGCAGTCTCTGCAGCTTTGGCAATTCGGCCTCGTCGAGATCATAAGGTTGCGACGTGTGTTCTGCATCGATCGATGGACACGGGAGTACTGCTGCTGCACTGTGATCCGAAACACTGTGCACCTCATCCCGCGAAGACCGCTCGTGGTTGTGCTCACCTTCGTATGTCGCCAGCAAGAGCGATCCATCTTCTGCGCTCTTTTGAACCTAATGAGTCAAAGCGATGACGATGATGATGATCACCCGATGTATATTTAATGGTGAGGAGTTTTGATCTCTCGATCGGTACCTTCTTCTTGACGGGACAGGAAGGAGCAAAGGAGCATCTGAAGTAAGCTCGAGGGAAGGGGTTGTCTCTGGTGACCTTCTGACCATATTTCCTCCATTGATACCCATCCTTCACCACCTACGAACACCAAATCACCCACCTCATAAATCTCCTTTCGTTTCCGATGTCAACCAAATGATGTGCCATTCTTTGCTCAAAGATCGAACTCACCAAGCTCGAATCGGTCGGGTCGATTCGGACGTACATCTTGGAGGTCTTGGGCATGGGGACTTCGCCATGCTTGGTCGGGTACTTGCAGCTGGCTCCGTCGACCCTCTTCCTCTTTGGCGAGACTGATCCTTTTTCCTGGGGAGCGATGCTTGCGAGATCGAACAATCGACCGCGGAGAACGCTGCAGTTCATGTGCACGTCGCTGACCATCTCGGCGAGCCTCTTGTTCTCCTCGCTTATCTGGTTCAGCTTGGCCTCTATAACTCCGACCTGCGTTCCGCAAGCGAGACTGCGTTTTAGGAGAGCAATACACTGCAGCAACGATCAAATAGCTACAAAGAATTAGCCTCTGCTTTTCTTGGTGGACTCCTTTGATCGGGCGGCATAAACAAGCCATGATTGATGAACGACAGGTTCCCCTAATCCATCGAAGACACGAAGAGGTCTAAGGCAATAGCATCAGTTTGAACTCACCGGAGCTTGGTCGGGAGACCGAGGAGGGCCGACGCTGAGGTCGAGGCTGAGGGAGGGGGATTGATTGGTCCACGACGAATCCATCATCAAAAGTAGCCCTCTAGTACAGTTCCTTGAATCGAGAGCGAATCTGGATGAAGTGTAGCAATGGAATGGGTAGCGTTCTTATAAAGAAGATGACTTCCTGGGAGAAGAAGGAAGAAGACTTTGAATTGGGATCAGTAACTCCAGAAGAATCAATGAGGATGAGGTGGGACGCATACGCCATACGGGACGTCAGCTCCCGACGTATTATGAATTATGTCATCAAGCATCCTTGTCTGAAAGATGAAGGAATTCTAACTTCACGTGTAGGAAGTACTTCTGCAGGCAATACAAGTTGGCTGATACGCCCCTTGACTTGAACCCATCCTTTCAACGGAAGGGGAGGATGAAGAAGCCGACCGGATGTGATGCGAATACAAAACATTGACTTGGGAGTCGAGAGACTACGGAAGCATCTGCTACAGCTCGAGAGCGACCTTCGATTGTAGTTTGTAGAGAAGTCAACAAAGTAATGTAAACCCGTTGATGGGTGATGTGGATCACGTCTCCGAGAACTGATGCTAGGAAAAATGTTAGAGAATGACTCAGCAATATTCGTCGAGGGCTGTACTAATCTTTGATATTGATTAATGAGGTTTAGTAAGATCCTCGTCGGTAAATAAAATACAAACAGTGGTAGGCGAAGAAAAATATGAAATTTAGGAACAATACCCTCGTGATTCGGGTCATAGCTATCACAGCTATCTAATTCTCACGCGAATCGCACACCGAGCGAGGAGTGACGACTTAAGCCGTGACGCAGGCGGCGCGACGGAGGAGAGACATGGGACAAAGTTGTAAATTCAAAAAGGCGGTCCGGTTCGCTGTCGCGAGGCAGTCAAGTCAACGTGGGGCAATACCAACGTTTTCAGATCGCGTGGCGGGTCGTGGCCCGTGCCATCCTACGTTACGTTACGTCACAAGTTGGTGGAACGAGCCGGGAATGAGACGGCACGATCCCCAAGTCGTCTGCCGTGGGCGCACGGGATACGCGACGGGTGACGCCAGCGCGCCTTGCGTCACCGCAGTGACGACAGCGCTTCGCGGTGGGGTGACGTTGTTGCCGGATCGCCATTGCCGTCTTCTTAAAGATCTCTTGGCTGCTACGGCATCTGAATACAGCATGGCCGCGAGGTTGACGGAATCTCTACATATCTCTGCAACCGAGAAATGTTGTTATTGATCACTGTTATGCTGTCAACATTTCTACGGAGAGTTTGGATGATAATTTATTAATTTCGTGAGTGAGAAGATACCGTCAGCTTACTATATCACCTTCGATTATTTGAAACAGAGAAGCTTGAGTTCAAAATTAAACAGATGCAGTTTCTTCAAATTAATGAGTAGGTCTGCGGTTTCCAGTAGTCAACATGTAAATATTGTATAAGTTATAGGGCGAATTTTTAGAAAAATTTCTAACTTTTATTTATTTATTTTTTCAAAGAACATTATCGACTTTGAAAAATGTTCAAACAGAACCATCTGAATACTAATTTTATTATTATACCGCTAGACAGCTAAGACTCTTTTTCGATCCAAAACACTACTTAGTTTAATATTAGTTTAGTTTGTCCACCTAAGACAGATAAGACCGTCGGTTTCACTAAATAGTTTAATATTAGTTTAGTTAGCATTGTTAAGATAACCTGCAAAGTAAAAGTACAATTGGTGCAAAGCTTGATGAACACCCATTTTCTTTTATCTTTTTTTTCTTTCTTTTTTCCTTTTTGTTTTCTCTTTCTTTCGGACCCGGACGTGGTGGCGCTGTTCCTTTTCTTTCTTCTTTCTTTCTTTGTTTATTTTAATATTCAATCAAGAAAAAAAAATATTATGTAAATATATTGTTCTCTTTGTCAATGTCCTATCATTTAATAGTTATTTAGATAAGATAAAATGGATATAGGGTTTTATGAATAAAGTGACATCAAAATAATTTTGTTTGATGAACAGATAGGTATTTGAATCCTCTTCGTGAGTTTGGTTTTGTTTCTTAGTTCATGGATTGTTAAGTTATATGATTTTTTTTCATGATCTCATTGTATGGAGGATCCACTTTCTAATAATTTTTTTTATTGTTACTGATATTGATAGACAGACATTAGGTGAGATATCAAATTTGCGTGAAAGTTAATTGCTTAGTAGCCTAAGTTTTGACACCTTTTCTATATGCTTGAATTGCCTATTTTATTATAATGAAAATGATAATAATGATGATGTTTTTGAAAATGAATTGATTGAAGAAAAAAATTCAAGAAGGGGTTGAAGGTGAGTTTAACAAAGTATTAGATGTTGTTAGTGAACAAGTTATTTTAAGTGATGACATGTATGATAATATTGAAAAAATACTTTTTGAATACAATTATTACCAAGATAATTACGTATCATTAAACTCACCCATTTCTTTTACTGAAGATGCTAATTATTTCTATAATGATCTTTTGATTGGTCAGGTATAATATTTGAATGACATTAAAGTTATTTAATTGTATTTTTTATATAAATTATTTTGTAACTCAAATATTGTCTTTGTACTACTATTTCAAAATTTAAAAAGTCTTAAAACACTATGTCATTTGGGAAAACTTTAAGATCAAACATGTTATAGCTAGAAATTATAAGATAAAAATAAAATATATAATTTTTTATTGTAAATGGATGATAGTAGCTCGTGGTGGAACTGATAGTTTCAAAATTACTAACTTTCATAAAGAGCATGAATGTAATTTGCTAAGATTAAACAATAATAATAAGGAATGCAATAGTTATTTTATTGTAGATCAAATCAAAGATCAGGTTATAACAAATGCTAATTACATTTTAAAATTGATTATTATTTATATTAAAAAAAGATTGAGAGTTGTTGTATCATATAAGAAGACTTACCTTGCATGGGAGATTATACTTGATGAGGTTTGTGGTGAATTTGATCAGTTATACATTGATATAATTTTATTTATAAGGGATTTAAAATTGTATGACTATTAGACTCATGTTACAATAATAATTTTATCTTAAAATTATTTTCAAAAGATATTTTGGGCTTTTGGATCTTGCCTTAAAAGTTTCAGATTATATATGCAATATATTTTTAGTATTAATACTACACATCTATTAGGGAAATATCTTGGTGATTTAATGATGACTATAACTATTGATGGTGGTAATAAATTATTTCTAATCATATTTTTTTTATGATGGAGATTGATATAGAGATTCACGGGAGTGGTTCTTATATTAATTAAAAATATAAATTATGAAATATAAAAATTTAACTATTATTAGTGTTTAGAATTTAATAATTCTTCTAGTTCTGAAGGAAATCTTTCCAGAAGCATATCATGATTATTGCATAGTTTATCTATCTAAAAATCTTATAATTCATGTACGAGACAACGAGATTGGAAGGTTGTTTTGGGCTATTGCTAGATACAAGTTTGAAAGATACATGTAAAAGTTAAAAAAGAATCACAAAAAAAGTTTTATATGAATATTTGAAATTGAGAAGTAGAAATAAGCTGGTGCACTTTTTCCTAGTCGTCGTTACACAATGTTCACCACAAATGCATACAATGTTCACCACAAATGCATTAGAAAATATAAATTCATTACTCAAGGATGCTCGTGACTTATCTATTATTTTTATAATTAAAATTATTGAATCTCAGATTTTGATAATAAAAATAATTGATAAATTATTTATCTAATCCATATGTTAAGAAAAGTATTACATGATTAACTACGATCATGAATAAGGTATAAAGCAGATGAGCCAAAGTCAAAGAAAAAATAATTCGTCGAAAGTTCACCGAGAGTTTCTCAGGAGTTCACCAAGAAGTTCATCAGAAGTTCACCAGAGCTTGCTGAGAAGTTCTTTGGGAGCTCATCGAAAAGTTCGTTAGGAGTTTGCTGAGAAGATCGTCGATAGATCACCGGAAGCTTATCGAGATTTTACTGGAAGAATAATTGATATACCAGACATAAAATACTTAGTTAATATCTTAATTATCATTGTTAAGACTTAGTTTAAGTTATGATTGGGAGATAATCCCACTAACTTAGTTAGGGGTCAACTGGGCCCGAATCAGGACTAGTTTGGGCTGAACTTATGACCCAACTAATGACATGGAACTAGGTTGACAATGGCATCACTAGGACTAGGTGGTGGAATCACTCAGAGCTTAATCTCTCAAGAGGTTTGGATGGTGGTATCGCTAGAGTCCAGTAGCCAAGATTTTATCTAGCGATAGTACCATCAGACTGGATGATGATACCACATAGTGTCAGAGAGTACTAATAGTAGTACCGCCCAACACAAACGATGGTACCTCAAGTATTCCGAAAATCCGAGATGAGACTTTTTTTTGCTTCATTTTTAAGTCAATTGAGGCTTATAAATATCCCATACTTTTTTGCTTGTGAAGCATAGAAAAGTGAATAAAAAAAGTTTGAGATCTAAGTTGAAACGCTGTTATAATCTTTTGAAAGTTTACCTCCACTTGTTCTAGCTTAGAATTTTATTTAAGGATGAATAAATAAATTGTAAAAGGTTAACTCCTAAACTTGTCAAAAGAGGAAAGATCTATAAAAGGAGTGATTAATCTTCACCCATTGAAGAAAGATCAATAGTGAAAACCGATAAACTCGATAGAGGAGGAATGATATAGGTTACAACAATTGAATTACTATAAATTTGATGTGCACTCTCTTGCTTCTCCTCTTTGTTATTTAGTTATACTATATACTGTCTTACTTGTTTTATAAATATTTTTTAAAATCAAATAATTTTTTAATATGATTTTATCAACTTGAAAGGATTTTAAATAGTAATCATTTTTAACGTACCAACTAATTCACCATTTTTAGCGTTCGTACAAAGAAGATGACTTCCTGGGAGAAGAAGGAAGAAGACTTTGAATTGGGATGAGTAACTCCGGAAGAATCAACGAGGATGAGGTGGGACGACAGACGTCATACGGGACGTCAGCTCCCGACGTATTATGAATTATGTCATCAAGCTTCCTTGTCTGAAAGACCAAGGAATTCTAACTTCATGTGTAGGAAGTACTTCTGCAGGCAATACAAGTTGGCCGATACACCCCTTGACTTGAACCCATCCTAAACCGACTGGATGTGATGCGAATACAAAACATTGACTTGGGAGTCGAGAGACTACGGAAGTATCTGCTACAGCTCGAGAGCGACCTTCGATTGCAGTTTGTAGAGAAGTCAACAAAGTAATAATGTAAACCCGTCGACGGGTGATGTGGATCACGTCTCCGAGAACTGATGCTAGGAAAAATGTTAGAGAGTGACTCAGCAATATTCGTCGAGGGCTGTACTAATCTTTGATATTGATTAATGAGGTTTAGTAAGATCCTCGTCGGTAAATAAAATACAAACAGTCGTTAGCAGGTGAAGAAAATTTTGAAATTTAGGAACACCACCCTCGTGATTCGCGCCAAAGCTGTCACAGCTATCCAGTTCTCACACGAATCCAACGCCGAATGACGAGTACCGAGTTACGCCGTGACGCCAGGCGGCGCGACGGAGGATAGAAATGGGAAAAAGTTGTAAATTCACAAAGGCAGATCGGTTCGCTGTCGCGAGGCGGTCAAGTCAAGGTGGGGCATATCGACCTTTTCAGATCGCGTCGCGGGTCGTGGCCCGTGCGATCCTACGTTACGTTACGTAACGTCACGACGTGGTGTAACGAGCCGAGGCTGAGACAGCAGTCGTCGGTCGTGCGCGCACGGGATACGCGCCGGGTGACGCCAGCGCGCCTTGCGTCACCGCTGTGACGACAGCGCTTCGCCACCGGATCGCCCTTGCCGTCTTCTTAAAAATCTCTTGGCTGCCACGGCATCTGAATACAGCAAGGCCGTGAGGTTGACGGAATCTCTACATTTCTCTGCAACCGAGAAATGTTGTTATGCTGTCAATATTCTACGGAGAGTTCGGATGACAAAGTACTCATTTCATGAGTGAGAAGATTACCGTCCTCTTGCCGTATCACCTTCGCTTATTTGAAAGAGAGAAACTTAAGTTCAAAATTAAACAGATGCAGTTTCTTCAAATTAATGAATAGGTCCGTGGTTTCAGTAGTCAACAACATGTAAATATTGTATAAGTTATAGGGCAAATTTTTTTTTAAAAAAAAATTCTCTAACTTTTAGATTTTTTTCCTCATAGAATGTTCAAACAGAGCCATTTGAACACTAATTTTATTGTTATACCGCTAGACAGCTAATACTCTTTTTCTACCCAAAACACTGCTTGGTTTAATATTAGTTTAGTTTGTCCACTTAAGACGGCTAAGACCAACGGTTTATTAATAGATAAGATTTCCTCAACCGCACGAGGAAATCTCGGTAGACGATTGAGGAAAATCCTCTCTTCCTCCTCTCTTCCTATGTATAAATAAGGCTTTGTCAAGCTGCATTGATCTATCCATTATTCTTTTCAATTCATTTCAACATGGTATCAGAGCTATAGAGCAAATTCTCTTCTTGTCGTCTATAAATCGCTTTTGCCATTGCAATCGCGCTCGGAAGTCCTCCTTTCTCTCGCCGCCGACGAGCGTGGACTCCGCCCCTTGCTTCTTCTCTCGCTTCCATGGGTCTGTTCCTTTCCCACCGATCGCTACCTCAAAGATCGAATGGAGTGCTCCAATAGGTGATCGCTAGCCCTCGTTCTTTGCTCCTTTGAGTTCCCGTCCTCTAGGTTTCGAGACAACCGAGGCCCCTTTCTCCCCGAGCCCCTACGATCCGTTTTCGCTTCCCCGAGCGACGCGTTGCCTCCTTTGGTTACTAACAACAAAAAGTCGAGCGCCGCGACTGCTTTTTTTCTCCGGCAGACATCCTCTCGATCCGGCCCCGACCATTTTCTACTACTTCTTGCGGATTGATCCGAAGAGATCGCCCACCACCGCCGCCATCCCTTTCTCGGCAGAGGCAGAGCACTCTCTCGCACCAAAACTCGGCGGATCTCAGATCCGCCGATCGCGAGATCGCCGTGGCCGCAGAAGCTCTCTCGGTTGGCGTCGCCCATCACCATTGCCGGCCCCTTTCAGCAGAGGCAGAGCACTCTCGCTACCGATGTTGGAAT
The DNA here is from genome assembly GCA_024322285.1 of Musa beccarii. Taxonomy (NCBI): domain Eukaryota; kingdom Viridiplantae; phylum Streptophyta; class Magnoliopsida; order Zingiberales; family Musaceae; genus Musa; species Musa beccarii. Next base: position 11,516,036 of record CM044400.1, read on the forward strand.
CAAGGAGTGGCGGTGGGGTCGGGAACAGAGGCAAGGGAATCCTTTCCCATTTTTCCCGAGAGAGCTCGCAACACTCTCTCGCGCCGACCAACAGTGGGAAGTGAGACAGGCGGCCACCACCTCTCGGCTTCTTTCTCGACGGCGGCGCTTCTTCAAACCACCGCAACGAAGCGTGCAAGAGACGCAAACAGACAGCGCCACATCGATCTCCTCGTCGCCAAACTCCATCGAATCTGCGATTGGTTGAGTCTTCGACGCCCATTCTCGCATAAAGCAAATCGGGCGGGGTGATGAGTGGTTTCCTTCTCCTTACGACCCATCGAAGTTTTATCGTATCATCAAATGATTTCATCATCTACTTCCTATACTCGCCATTGTTCCTGCAGGAACAATAGCGATTTCAATCTCCAAGCCTCATCACTATCAATGTCGCGGCACTCATTCCTTTCAAGTTATCCAAAAGCGGAAATTATGCATCTTGGCGTGCTCAATTTTCTAATCTTCTATTTGGATATGACCTTATAGGTTACATCGACGGCTCTCTCCATTGTCCGCCTGCAGTGCTCAACAGCCCAGGAGGATCTAGTCCCATACCAAATCCAAACTCACAAACTATGGTTACGCCAAGATCGCCTCATCCTCCAAGCCATTCAAGCTTCCGCGTCGGGTCCGTCGCCCCACTAATATCTTCATGTATGAGAAGCATGGTCCAAGTTGCAAACAACATTGGCAAATCGCCGCGACTCGCATGCTCGGACTCTTATCCATCGATGAAAGTGAAACAAGAGAGAAGTACTATTGCTGATTACTTACAAAATATCAAAGTGATCATCGATGACTTAACTTTGATAGGTCACTGAAGAAGAAGTCCTCGCTCATACCCTTAATGGCTTAGGGGACGAATACAAAGAATTGGCAACCGCATTCGAGCACGTGATTCTCCAATATCATTTGAAGAACTCTATGACAAGTTGACCGACTACGAGACATATTTGAAGCGTGACGATCGTTTGCCGGACCAACTATCACACTCAAGTCATCATAAATCCAAGAGAAAGAGTAACCAATACAATAAGCGCCAATCAAGGTCCGACAAAGTCGCCTCCCGACCTTATGGGTTCCACACCAAATCCCTCTCATCCACATTATCAAGGTGATATCCCCTATAATCATCAAGACTTGCGCCCCGACCTCGCGGCCATCGCGAATCATCTCGTCGCTTGTGTGATAAGATCGGGCACTCAGCGAAAGTCCTGCCGCTTCTCGACTCGACTTCCTCGCTCCAACACAAAGGGCCTCAAGCCAATCTCACAACTACTCCGGATGACTAGTCAACCCAACCTGGATTATGGACTCAGGTGCATCACATCACATCACCTCCGACCTTCGTAACTTGTCTCCCACAATAACTATGGCGGCGATGAAGATGTCATCATCGGTGATGGTAAAGGACTCCCTATCACTCATACCTTTGGTTCCACAACACTTAATTCACTCACCACAACATTCACACTTGATGATGTTTTGTGTGCACCCCACATCAAAAGAAACCTTATTTCTGCCTCTCAATTACGCAAGCAAAATAATACCTCCATTGAATTTTTCGACTCCTTTCTTGTCAAGGATTTGAGCACGGGGCATCCTTAGTCCAAGGCCGAACAAAGACAACATTTATGAGTGGCCATCCGCTTCGAAAACAAACCACCCCACCTTTATTCACTCCTCGATTGTCGCTCCGGGGTTGATGTGTGGCATCGACGCCTTGGTCATCCCTCGTCTCTTAAGAAAAGTTACTTTCTCATTATTCACTTCCTACCTCTACTAGCAACATTTTAACTTATTGTGATGCTTGTCGTAGCAATAAAAGTCATAGACTACCTTTTGGCACATCTTCTATATCTTGTTCTAAACCTTTTGAAATTATTTATATGATGTTTGGGGTCCCGCCCAACCCTTTCTTTGACAAGTTTCGTTTTTATGTTATTTTTGTTGACTATTTCACTAAGTACACATGGTTATATCCCTCCGTCATAAATCGAAGTTTCAACTGTCTTTACCAACTTTAGAAAGTTAGTCGAGAATTTCTTTCAGTCTTCCATTAAAACAGTTTACTCGATGGCGAGGTGAATATCAAGCCCTCGTGATCTGTCTTGCGGCTTGTGGTATACAACACCTCAAGTCACCTCCTCATACTCCCCAATTGGTTGGTTCTGCGAAATGAAACATCAACATATAGTTGAAATCGGGCTCACACTTCTACATCAGCCTCGTTGTATCAGATGCCTTTCAAACCGCATTGTCTATCTCATTAATCGCTTGCTCACTCCGGTCTTACAATACAAGTCACCATTTGAGAAACTATTCAACAAGCCTCCAAACTTTCACAAACTCAAAGTCTTTGGTTGTCTATGTTATCCGTGGCTACGTCCTTATGCCTCACATAAGCTTACACCGCGATCTAAGCCCTGTATTTTTATTAGATACTCTCTTGAATATAATGCTTTTCGTTGCTATGAGCCACACACCCAAAAAGTCTTTCACACGTCATGTTATTTTTGTGGAGTCTTCTTTTCCTTTTCAAAATCATGAGTACTCTACCATGCAAGCTACTCCGACAAACACACATCTGGAGCATCTCCTCAACCCCGTCACATGAACCTCCCACAACACCATCCAATCCTAACCCTCCGGTCAAGACACTCCTCCTGCTCAACACCTCCTACCTATCCCTCCAATCCCCTCTTCACCAATACCCTCACCACATCATCGGTGTTGTTGAAGCACAAGCAGACTAGTCCACTTGATCTCAATGCCTCACCACCGACTATGCCAACAACTCAACCTACCACTTCAGAGCTCCTAGTCATCATATGATAACACGCTCCAAAAGTGGTATTGTTAAACCACGCCAAGTTCTTGATCTACATGCCACAACAAACTCTTCCTGAAGTCGGTGAACCCACCACAATTAATCAAGCGCAAAAATCTCCACATTGGCGTAAAGCAATGTGTGAAGAATATGATGCTCTTCTTCATAACTCTACATGGACCTTAGTTCCCTCTTCTCACACACAAAACATCATCGGTGTAAATGGGTCTTTCGAATTAAGCGAAACCGGATGGATCTATTGCTAGATATAAAGCACGCCTAGTTGCCAAAGGGTTTCATCAACGACCTGGTGTTGACTTCACAGAGACATTCAGCCCGGCTTGTCAAACCAACAACAATACGGCTTATCTTGAGCTTGGCTATCTCAAAAGGTTGGCATATACGACAATTGGATGTTAACAATGCCTTTTACAGGGGACTCTATCTCAAGATGTCTTCATGCACGCAGCAACCCCCTGGCTTTGTTCATCCACAATATCCAAGGCATGTCTCGCAAACTAAAAAAGGCTATTTATGGACTTCGTCAAGCTCCAAGAGCCTGGTATAATGAACTTGGCACATTTTTAACATCAATGGGTTTTCTCAATTCCAAATCGATACTGTTATTCCTACGACAACATCATGAAAACACTATATATCTTTTGGTGTATGTAGATGATATTGTTGTCACAGAAATAATCTTTTGGAAATCCGACATTCTTAAAGCAACTAGCCATTCGGTTCTCTCTCAAAGATCTAGGTACCTTGAGCTACTTTCTAGGAGTGGAAGCTACATTCACCTCTTCAGGTCTTTTTTCTATCACAGAGAAAGTATATTCAAGATTTATTATCAAAGACAAATATGCAGGATGCTAAAGAGGTTGCCACTCCCCTCTCTACTAGTGAGTCACTAAAACTTTGTGATGGAAGTCCACGCTACGGACTCTACTCAATACCGGCAAGTACTTGGCTCCCTACAATACTTGGCTCTCACACGCCCAGACGTTTCATTCGCAAATAATAAATTGTCACAATTCATGCATCGACCATCTACAATACATTGGTCTCGGTCAAACGAATTTTGCGATATCTTAAGGGGACTCTAAATCATGGCCTCTTTTTCCGCAAACACACCTCGCTTCAACTTCATGCCTTTTTGATGTCTTGATTGGGGTGAAATTATGATGATAGAACATCCACGCCTGGGCATATTATATTTCTTGGAGCTAATCCAATCGGTTGAGTTCTAAGAAACAAAAGACAATTGCCCGATCCACAATCAAGTGAATACCGTGCCATTGCCATGGCTACTATCGAAATAAATTGGATTACAAATCGCTCAAGGAACTCAACGTCAACTCTACTCGCCCTCCTACAATATACTGCGATAATATTGGAGCTACCTATTTATGTGCCAATCCAAAGATTTCACTCACGCATGAAGCATATTGCCATTGACTTCCACTTCGTACGAGATCAAGTTATCAAACATCAACTACGTGTTTCTCACGTACATACAGCTGATCAACTAGCAGACTCACTTACGAAGTCTCTCGCTCGTAAATTATTTTCATTACATCGGTCCAAGATCAGTGTCCTTGACAGGAACTTGATCTTGCGGGGGCATGTTAATAGATAAGATTTCCTCAACCGCACGAGGAAATCTCGGTAGACGGTTGAGGAAAATCCTCTCTTCCTCCTCTCTTCCTATGTATAAATAAGGCTTTGTCAAGCTGCATTGATTCATTTCAACACGGTTCACTAACTAGTTTAATATTAGTTTAGTTTGTCCATCCGATGTTAGCATTGTTAAGATAACCTGCAAACTAAAAGTACAATTCTCATTACGATGGCGCAAAGCTCGATGAACACCCATTTTTTTTAATCTTTTTTTCTTTCTTTTTTTTTTCCTTTTTGTTTTCTCTTTCTTTCAGACCCGGACGTGGTGGGGCTGTTCCTTTTCTTTTTCCTTTCTTTCTTTGTTTCTTTTAATATTCAATCAAGAAAAAAAATATTATGTAAATATATTGTTTTCTCTTTGTCATTGTTCTATCATTTAATAGTTATTTAGATAAGATAAAATGGATATAAGGTTTTATGAATAAAGTGACATCAAAATAATTTTGTTTGATGAACAGATAGGTATTTGAATCCTCTTCGTGAGTTTGGTTTTGTTTCTTAGTTCATGAATTGTTAAGTTATATGATTTTTATTTTAATGATCTTGTCGTAGGGAGGATCCACTTTCTAATAAATTTTTTTTAGTTCTTGATGATATTAATAGATAGACATTCGGCGAGGCATTAAATTTGGGTACAAGTCAATTGCCAAGTAGCGCAGGTTTTGACACTTTTTCTACACACTTGAATTGCCCATTTTATTATAACAAAGATGATGATAGTGATGATATCTTTAAAAATGAATTGGTTGAAGAAAAAAAAATACAAGAAGAGGTTGAAGGTGAGTGTAACCATAATATTTATGAAGTATTAGATGTTGTTAGTCAATGATTTATTTGAAGTGATGACATGTATGATAATATTGAAAAAGTTTTTCTTGAATATAGTTGTAACTAAGATAATTATGTATTATTAAATATACTCATTTCTTTCATCGAAGATGATAATTGTTTCTATAATGATCTTTTTATTGTATAATATTTGAATGACATTAAAGTTATTTAGTTACACGGTTTTGATATAAATTATTTTGTAACCCAAATAGTGTCTTTGTATTAGTATTTCGAGATAGGGCTGAATTTTAAAGACTTTAAAATAGTGTCATTTGTATTAGTCTTGAAACACACTGTCATTTGAAAAAAACATTAAAATCAAATATGTTATAATTAGAAGTTATAAGATAAAAACAAAATTTGTAGTTTTCGATTATGAATGGATGATAGTAGCTCGTTGTCACGGACAAAATTGTAAACGGCTTGTTCGGTGTAATGCTTATGCTTGTCCGTGTCTCTTTTGGGTTGTCATATAATGTAAAGCTTGTAAAGGGCTTGCCAAAGGCAAAATGCCCATATTTGAGTGAGTTTGACACCATTGTAGGCTTGTACATAAAGTACGCAGCGTCGAGGAATACTTGTAATAGAATTGGTCTCAGTAGTGGACCAAATCTATACCTTTGTTGTGCAACCGCTCGAGCTTGTGATATCCATTGTTGGAATGTGCATTGGCTATAAAGTGTTTACTAAAAGAGTGGCTTGTGGATCCCGTGTGAAGCGCTTTCTCGTCTCCGTCTTCTTTGCAGTCCTAAGGGATTGCAGGAGATTTTGGGTAGGTGACCTTTGCGGTGATACGATTGGTGCCGCACGGCTTAGGCAAACCACTAAGTCCGTGATATTGGTATCGAGCGGGACAAGCTCACTTAGAAACACTTAGCATGCAAACGTGGGGACCTTGTCGCACCACGAGGACAACAAGCTAAGAAGAATTGCGGAGCGCACAAAGGTGGGGATGGTGAGTTCTTGGCTCGACATGACACCCAAACTTGACGGTGCTCGAGGCAAGCGGGTACTTGGCAAAGGATGAGACCGTGCAAGTTGCAGTGGGTTGCTCAATGATCGAAAGAGTTGTGCAAAGCTCACGAGAGGTGAGAAAGTTGCAAACTTAAGGAATTCGATACTCATGCAAGGTCTTGCATACGGACAATGGATCGTCGTGGCCATCCCAAGGCGGTGAAGGTCCGTGCATTGGAGCATTGAAACTTTCTCTTCGGCATGTGCAGGATACTTTCGTATGAAGTGAAATGTGCAACAAAAGATGTTGCTAGACCCAGAGGGTGCAAAGTCTGAGTGTATTGGTGAGGTGTCACTATCTAGCAAGTGCATTTGCGAAGGTAGAATTGGGCACAATTTGTTCAGCAGAGGCGAAGTAGTCCAAGGGGATAGTGGTCTCCAAAACTTCCTAAGAGAAGGATCGAAGAGAAGTTGCTCAACAGGCGTATATCCATGAGGATAAGTCCCGCTCTCCGAATGTGAATCTGGTGCATGAATCGCTGAGGAGTACCTCAAGATAGAGCTCGAGGATCGAGTGAGCGATGAGGAGTCATCGTATAATCTCGCAAGTGGCAATGCGTTGGTGGACGCATAGCGAGATCAAGTGGGGGAGCAACCCAGGGCAACACAAAGTGAAGGCACACTAAGAGCCGACAGTGAGTTCGGACTAAACAGAGGGCTGACCCGTGGAATGGTGGGCGTGAGGGCCACCATTAATCCAATGCTAATCGAGAAGCAGAGCAACTTGGGGAAAACTTGGTGAAGTACCCAAATTGCGTGAAGGGAGTTGGCTTTGAAGACGGAACATGGAGCGGAGGCTTGGTGCTTTCCTTACACGAGGTCAAGGACATGGACTCTTGCCGAGGCAAGAATCGGATCATGTCGTTTCATGGGTTTCATATTCAGATGGAGCCGACTCATCTTGCATGGTGCCAAAGACAAAGGGAGCTTTGAGGCACATACACTTTATCTCGATGATGCATTTGGTGGAGATTCTAAGGCGACGCAATTTGCTGAGGCAAAGTTGGTGTCAAAAAGGCCTTTGACACGGGGCAAGAGGATGCAGAGACAGCTACTCTTGAAGAATATACCATAGTGTTGCTATTCAAGTTGCCATGATGAAAGCGGTGCGCAGTGGAGATTGTACTGGTAGAGACAGAGTCCCAGGATCCAGACAATGGTGCACCAATTTCAGCGAAGTCAGGGGACTTCAAAGGAGCTGCTAGGCGATGGATTGTCCTAGAGCTAGGCTTCGTCCGAGTGTGACCCGAGAGTGGGTGGACGAAGGTCGATTGCCAAAGAAGCGAACAGAATCGGTGGCGAAGGCCCCTGCGATGTGTTGGCGGAGTCCACACATGGAGATATCGCATTCGAGTTCATACCACAGGATCGAATGCAAGGAGATGTCACCAGGAGGCGACATGATTGGGATCGGGGTGGAATGGTTCGTGGCAAGACGACACACACAGCATGTCCCGTGAGGGACATGGTCATCTGGAAATATGACCAGGAGCGCGACAAGGAGCTCCAAGTTGGTGAACAACACGATGGTAAGAAGAGCTATGGATTCAAGCAGTGAATGCCATGGTAGCAGAGGCGGGTCTTCCGTGGCGCGTGCACCGAATGTTGCATTGAATGGAAGCCTTGGACATCACTTATGGGGGCTGTGCACTCTCAAGGAAGAAGTTCAGATGCAAATACCGGGAGTCCCATTTGGGGACTGGATCATACAGAGGTATGATCGAGAGGCTGTGAAGAGTGGAACTACTTCAGAGCTCACATTTCGCTTAAGGGAGCCCGGCAAGTCAGAGGACAAGGCCGAGTAAGCGAACATTGCAGCCAATGAAGCTAAGGAGAACAGAAATGGTGCAAGTCCTACAACATGAGTGGCGGTGGCCACACATGGGAGTTGCAGTCTGTATTTCCATCGACCAAGCGGAACTGCTCAGAGAACACAGAGGTGTTGAAGCAGGGGGGTCGGAATAGGGCGTGGAAGCAATGACGAGTCCAATGGGACTCAGCTACCCAATATCAGTCATCGGTTAGATTGAAGGTGAACTCAGAGGAGTGTCACAATGCCGCAGAGGCAGATCTACCGATCACGAAGAAGGGATGCAGATGCGAGACAACGGATAGTAGTGCCATTGGCGTCGTAGTGCCATGGTACCGCTGAGGCGGGACTTCCGGGGAGTCATCAATCCCTTGCTCTCTTAGAGGGAGAGCACTTGGTCGTGATATGGGCCGTGGAGGAGGAGAATGCTTTGGCAAACTCCATGTACCAAGACAAGGCTGAAGGGCGAAGGCCAGAGAACTTCGTAAGACCAATGTCAACAGACTTTCCATCAAGATAGCCGTGAGTGAAGGACTTGGTCGATGCAAGAGTGCATGACCAAGGATCGGAGCAGACAAGACGCTGGTCTTTGTACCTTTACTACTCGAGGAGTGAAATGATATACAATCCCAAAGGCGACCAAATCTATCGGAGACTTACTCCAAGTTGGAGTGATAACTTCTTGCATTCCGAAGTTCAATGGCAATGAGAAGGTGAATCACTGATCGACTCAACAAGAAGGATTGCAAACACTTCAAGTGCTTCGGAAGTGTGAGCTAAGAGCAAAGTAATTCAAGAACGACTTGATGCACGAAGTACAAACTCGAGGAGGCGGGCGAAGACAAGTAACCTTTGCCTTCTCAACTCCCAAGAGAATGGGCGGAACTCCAGATCCCAGCTCTCTTAGTTATCCAACAGAGGAGCTCAAGACAGATATGTGAAGACCCTTCAAGACAACTAAGTGGAAGAAGATTCGATGGGCAAATTTTACTGAGGAAGGACCTGAAAACTTCAAAGGTTGCGAGGTGATGCTCGTTAAAGCTCCAACAAAGCATCTATCCATTCAAGAGACAAGAAGAATTTGAAGATCGGGCGCATATCAAAGATGGTCTTTTCCTTCATCGATGAATCCGCAAGAACCAAAGAAGGATCAAGACAACTTTACAACCCCACACCAAAGTCGAGTCATTGGCGAGTTGAAAAAGACGGCGGATTAAAGTTCGACGACTCAACAACAAGCGGAGACCAAATGGGAGCCAAGGGGCGATCGCAAATAGGAGCGTAAGATCGAAGATCCAACAAAGAAAAGAAGTTGCAAAGCGTACAAGAAAGGCTTCGACGAGGACGCCGAAGGATTAAGTGGGGAGAATGTCACGGACAAAATTGTAAACGCTTGTTCGGTGTAATGCTTATGCTTGTCCGTGTCTCTTTGGGTTGTCATCAATAATGTAAAGCTTGTAAAGGGCTTGCCAAAGGCAAAATGCCCATATTTGAGTGAGTTTGACAGCCATTGTAGGCTTGTACATAAAAACGCGTCGAGGAATACTTGTAATAGAATTCGGTCCAGTAGTGGACCAAATCTATACCTTTGTTGTGCAACTGCTCGAGCTTGTGATATCCATTGTTGGAATGTGCATTGGCTATAAAGTGTTTACTAAAAGAGTGGCTTGTGGATCCGTGTGAAGCGCTTTCTCGTCTCCGTCTTCTCTTTGCAGGTCCTAAGGGATTGCGGAGATTTTGGTAGGTGACCTTTCATGGTGATATTGGTGCCGCACGGCCTAGGCAAAACCAGCTAAGTCCGTGACATCGTGGTGGAACTGATAGTTTCAATATAAAGAACATGAATATAATTTGTTAAGATTAAATAATAATAATAATAATAATAATAATAATAATAAGGAATCCAATAGTTATTTCATTATAGATCAAATCAAAGGCATAACTGTTAATTATATTTCAAAAATAATTATTATTGATATTCAAAAAAGATTCAACAAGACTAACCTTGCATGGGAGATTATACTTGATGAGGTTTGTGGTGAATTTGACCAGTCTTACATTGATGTAATCCCATTTCTAAGGGATTTGAAACTACACAATTATTAGACTTATGTTACAATAATAATTTTGTCAAAAAATTATTTTCAAAAAATATTTTGGGTTTTTGGATCTTGCCTTAAAAGTTTCAGATTATATATGTGATGTACTTTTAATATTGATACTGCACATCTATTAGGCAAATATCTTAGTGCTTTATTACAACCATTGATTGTTGCAATAAATTATTTCTATTTGCATTTGTTATGATGGAGATTGATATAGAGATTCATGGGAGTAGTTCTTGCATCAATTGAGAATATATATTATGAGATGCAAAAATTTAACTATTATTAGTGACCAAAATTTAATAATTCTTCCAATTGTGAAGGAGATCTTTCCATAAGCATATTATGGTTATTGTATGATTTATCTATTTAAAAATCTTATAATCAATATACGAGACGAAGAGCCTAAAATGTTATTTTGGGCTATTGCTAGATCCCAAACTATATACAAGTTTAATACAAAAGTTAAGAAAGAATCGCAAAGAAAGTTTTATATAAATATTTATAATTGAGAAGAGAAATAAGCTTGTGCACTTTTTCCTAGTCGTGGTTACACAATGCTCACCATGGATACATCAGAAAGCATAAAATTATTGCTCAAGGATGCTTGTGACTTATTTATTATTTTTATAATTAAAATGACTAGGAGAAAGGTTGTTGAATGATTCTACATCTATCGTGAAATAGGTAATAATTTAAAATTAACTATGACGATTATTGCTGAGGGTCAACTTAGCAAGACGAAGGACAAGGGTTGATACTACTATATCTTTTCTCATACTTATACTCAATAACAAATATATACATCCTCTAAGACAGTTATAGTTAATTTGGAGAAAAGAAGTAGTTTATGTTGATGTTTTGATATTTTAAGAATTTTATGTTTTCATGCAATGATTGCTATTCAGTATAGGAATGGTAATCCATATTCTTTTTGTGAAAATTATTATGGAGGTAACACCTACAAGAAGACCTACAATGATAAAATTTTTTCTTATGAAAATAAAATAATATTAGATATTATGAGAATATGATCGTATCATATTACCTCCGAGAAGTACGGTGCTGGCGACAGAAAATAAGAATTGATAATAACTGTTTAAGATACCAACAATTTAGATATAATCATCGATCATATAATTTCTCACATGTATCATCAGTTTGAGGGCAATGACATTTAGATAGGATTTTTGGGTGAAGCAGCTTATTGAAAATCGAATTGTATTTTTTAAGTTGCTTAGTAAAAACTTAATTTCAATGACTTATACATTTGTAATGTAATATGTCTTAATATATATTAACTATTTGGTTGTCCAATGTTAAAGAAAACTATATTGGAAGTTACGTTTCAGTACATTTTCAATTTTACAATGTATGCTCCGTTCTACATGTTGAAAAAACCTAAAAAATGTGAGATGACTTTTGGGACCAAATTTTTATTAGGTCTTTTGAACCAATTTAGAATATCATATGTTACAAAACATTACATTGATCTATGATATATTGTTGGAAATAATAAAATTATAGAAAATAAGAAAATAACACAATTTTCAGATTAAAAAAAAATATCAAACAAATTTCTAAAATTAAAAAAACGATGGCACATGTCCATCTATGTGCACTTCAAAGAATTGATAAAAAGTCTAGGTCATTTGACTAGTCTTTATATGCTATATATTATTTTTGGTCTAACCTCAAGAATGGTATATCGTATATTAAGAAATATATTTCCTAAACCAACATTTTATCATATGTTTTAGATATGTTTAGAAGCTCAAATGTAAAAAAATATTATATGTATCCATGATAGTTCAATGGAAATGAAAAAAAAAAACTGAGAGTAAATTAGAAAATTACAGATAAATAATTCAAAAATAAAAAATTCTCTAAAATAAATAAACTGCTATAAAAATCAATTGAAGTGTCATTCTAAAGTTTTTAAAAAATTTCAAGGCACTTTGACTACTCCTATTATGTGATACAATGTTTTTGTATTGAATCTAAAAACAGTGTATCATATTAAAAAATATTTTTTAGACCAAATTTTTTCATGATTATTTGACATATTTAGAAGCTCAAATATAAAAAAATATTACATATATCTATGAGTTTTTTTTATTAAATCTTGGATTTTGATGATGAAACTAATTGAGTATGATTTATGATCTAACTGTGTTTTGAGTTACGTAGGTCTACTCTCGATCACGATTAGACAATTGATGCAGGATGAATCAACATTGCATCAGAGGAAATTACGTCAGGACATTGGACGTCGAGGCGGAGGTCCGGTCGATGATCGGTAGAAGGCTTCGGACAAAGATATCGGGCATCGAGCTAAGAAGAGTGGTGTTGCGCTAAGGAGATCGGGATTACGAAGGTTAGTCGCTAATTGGGCAAGAGATCATAAGAGAGGACGATGCGTCGAAGAACCGGACGAAGTGCCGACCAATGACGTGCCGAGCAACAGGATGTTGATTCATTGTAATTATTTAGATCGAAGTAGGTTAAGGTTTAATTAATGTGCATGATTAACTACGATAGCGATGAAGGCATAAAGCAAAATGACGTGCCGGAGTCAAGTGCGATCAAATCATTGGGAGTTCAAGAGTTTGGCAGAAGTCCAAAGATTCATCGGAGTGCTGTCGGAATTAGTCAAGAATGAGTCAAGAGCCTTGCTGAAAGGTTTATTAGAAGATCGTCGGAAAGATTCGTCCGGAGTTCCGGAGCTCACCGAGAAAGATTGGAGCTTGTCAAAGAAGCTTGTCGAAACTCACCAAGATCGTCGTGAAGCCCAGAAGCTTGTCGGGAGTCCGTAGGAAGGTGTCCGAGGGTTCGTCGGAAGCCCATCGAAAGTTCACCGGAAGCTCATCGGAAGAAGACTTGACTTGTCGAATTTTATTTTACTTAGAAAATATCTTTAATTTCATAGTTAGTATATAATTAGGGTTAAGAATGAGAGATAATCCCTTTAACCCTGTTAGGGGCCAACTAGGCTCGATTTAGGGCTGTGTTGAGCTAGATGAAAGGCTCATATAGTGCTCGAATGCCATGTCAAGAGGTGGCACCACCAAGTGGGTGGTGGTATCGCCCAGTACACTAGTAGAACCAGTGTGCCACTGTCAGTGACAAGTGGTGGTACCGCTAGTACCCGAAAAATCTAGAACGAGAAGGTTTTTGGCTCCAAGTTTGAATTAGATTGAAGCCTATAAATATCCCTCTCATCCCTAGGTTGAATACACAAGCACACAAACTTTGAAAGTAAGAAAATGTTGTAGAATTCTCTTTAGAAATCTCTCTTCTAGCTCTTATTTGTATTTCATCTAAAAAGAGGAGTGAAGTGCTTGTAAGGGTTATCTTCGGAGCCCGTCAAAAGAAGAAGGCGCTATAAAGGAGTCAGTACTCACCCGTTGGAATGAGGACAACTAATGGAAAGCCGATGGCCTCAAAAGAAGAGGAATCGGGAGTGGACATAGGTCAGATGACCGAACCACTATAAAAATCGGTTTGCATTTCTATTCTTATAATTTATATTTTTGCAAACCACCTTACTTCCTCTACTTCTCCTTCTTATAATCAGCTTCAAGTTTAAAGTATCATTCCTTTCCAATTTTAATCGAAACAAAGTTTTTAAAATTATTTAAATTATTGAATTTATCGTAATCTTAACGCTGCACTAATTCACCCATTACTCTTAGTGCCAAATTAATTCTAATAGTTGGTATTAGAGCCACGTTGTTTTTCTTTTGGATTCATACCCACGAGAAATGGCTCTTCACGACTTTCAAGAGAGTTTTTCTATCATTCGTCATCCCTTCTTTAATAGGTCAGACTGTACCTATTAGAAAACTCGAATGAGAGTTTTTTTTACTTTTTTTGAACTTGGATTTATAGAATATTATTGAAAATTATTTTCAAACTCTCTCTAAACTGATGAACGAATGGTCGAATTTCGAGAAAAAATCTTTTTCGTTAAATGCAAAGGATATGAATGCCTCATTTTGTGCCTTAGATAAAATCGAATTCAATTAGATTTCTTCTTGTGAATCGGCCTTCAATATTTGGCACACACTTCAAATCATGCACGAGGGCACTAGTAGAGTCAAAGACTTGAAAGTAAACTTCTTAATGCATGATTTTGAACTTTTTCAAATAGCACCAAGCGAGACTATTGGTGACATGTACACCCGTTTCACGGATGTTATCAATAGTTTGAAAAGTCTTAATAAATATTTTTCAAATTTTGAACTCACTAACAAGATCTTAAGATCTCTTCTAAAAAGGTGGGATCCTAAAATAATGACTATACAAGAGTCTAAAGACATGTTTATTCACTCGAAAAACTAATCGGGTCTCTAATGACCTATGAAATGACTCTTGAATTTGATGAACATGAGAATCACCTTCCAAAGAACATAAAGAATTTGACACTTCGAACAAGAGAATGTCATTTGAGTGATGACTCAAGTGATGAAGACAATCTTGAGGACCTTGAACACATAACAATAAATTTTAAAAAATTCATTAAATAAGAATCTAAAACTAAAAATGAACTTGAATGGAAGAAGAGACTAAAAAGGAAGAAGGCTCCAAAGGACAAATCGAGAACATCGAAAGGCGAAATGGTAAATTACGCGTTGATGAGCTTCGACTTCAAGGCAAGAAACTTAACCAAAACTTCTTTGATTTATTTTGAAATTACTTGATGCCTTTCATGAGTTGCTTGATTTAGTTGGTAGGAATTTTTTTTTCATGCTTTTCTTTCTTGTGTTTTTGAAAATTAAAATGATACTTGCATGATTTGTGATAATGCTTCTACAAGATTAAATCCATGAATTTTTATCTTGACGATTTTCATATGGCTTTTCTTAAATGCATGATTTTGGCATAAATGCTTGGGCATGCTCATATGAAATCATGCTTGATTATGATAAAATAAAAATATTAAACGCATGTGATGATTTTAGTTTTAAATATGATGCTTAATGATTTTATGTCATCCATGTGTATGATAAATTGAAATTCTATGCTTTGGAATGATGTGTTTTTTGTCTTGATGGTTTTGACGTAACTTTGCTTCACATTTACATGATGATACTTGGCTTTCATATAAAAAATTTGAACATTCCTATGAAAGATCAAATCACTTAAATTGAAACATATAAAAATGAGAAAATGTACTGTCATGATGTTTTATGTTTGATGCATTTGATCTTAGTGGCTTTAATGACAAAACTTGTATTTCAAATTTATACGATGATGGCTTTCGTATAAATATTTGAACATACCTTATGAAATCATCATTGATAATGATGAAATAAAAATATTAAAAGTTTGTTATCATGATTAATGATTTTATGTTATCATGCATGAGGATTTGAGGTAATGTTAATTTAAAACTTTATGTTTTAGATTAATGTGTTTTTGGTCTAATCGTTTTCATGACGAATTAAGATGATATTTTCATGACAAATTAAGATGACGTAATGCATGTACACCTAACAAGATAAAATCTATGTATGCTTTCCGTATCGATTTTTGGCTTTAAAAATAATACCTATCTATGTATGTTATAAACTTCTTGAAAGTATTTTGATGATAGATGTTTGTATCATACTTATGATTTAAAATCTTCTATCTTGGATTAATGGGTCTTAATTATTTTTATGATGAAATTTTTTAGATAACGTATCATATTTTTTTTAAATTTATATTTCGGTTTTGATTTGATACACATTTCCTTTTATACAAAAGGACTTGAGCATGCTTGTATGAAAATAATCAACTTAAAGTGAAGCACATAAAAATGAGAAAATATGTTATCATGATGCTTTACTTTTGATGTTTTTGGTCTTGATGGTTTTGATGATGAAGCTTATGTTTTGATTTTAAATGTGATACACATCTATGCATGTTATGAATCTCTTGAATTGAATTTTTTTGTTGGAAGATGTCGCATGCTTAATATGTTATATTTTTCAACTTGAATATCTTTTTGATGAAATTTGTCTTTCAGTCGTGAATATTGATACATATTTCTATTTGATAAGGCATATTTATATGAAATAAATCATAAAAAGGAAGTGCATGATTCTTGAAATTTTTTATCTCTAAAGTTTTTGATTTTTTAATTAAATATAAATGATGAATTCATGTATACTTTATGAATCTCTTGAATTATGAATGAGACTTTGTTTCAACCAAGTCATGAACTTCCTTTTGAATTCTTGACTTGAGAAATTTCATGAAATGTGATTGTTACTTGATATTTGATGCTTGGAATTTCTTATGAAATGTGATCTTAATGAGAATTTCTATGCATGAATCAAGTTGCTCTTTTTGCCATCTATTACCAAATGAATCTTGATTTTGATCTTGCTAAAAAGAATATTTATGACCATGAATGATATCTTTTGGTATTGATCTTTGTTGATTTTTCAAATTCATATCTTTCATGACATGAATTCTTTGCATCTATGACATGTGATGATTGAAAGATTGATTTTTTCTTTTTTTTTATGCAAGTTGATGATTGATATGAAAAGAGGATATAAAGAAAATTTTTGTATCATTGTATTCTTTCCTCCCTTCTTTTTGACAAAGACAAAGGGGGAGAAAAGTGTGCTAGCTTGAACATTGAGAAGGAAAAGTTACTATCTCAAGAGAGGCAAAAATTTTGCTCAACTTTATTTTTGTTACCAATTGTTGAATCTCATTCAAAATTATATGATTAAAATATTAATCATCTCTTTCTTTTTTATATTGACAAAGGGGAGAAGAATTTGCTAGCTTGCGTATGCAAATTGCTAGCATACAAAGGAAGCAAAACTTGTAAAGTTGCACTTCTCAAAAGAGAAGAAGGAAATTGCAAAGTTGCATATTTTTAACTTGTTAGCTTGTATGTTTATAGTAATGTAAAGTTTACAAAATTACTAGCTCATCGCAAACAAAATTGCTAAAGAGAAGCAAAAAGTTGTAATATCTCAAGTTGCAAAAAAAAAAAAAAAAAAAAAGGGAAGGGGTGGGGGTATCAAATATCACAAAATTGCTACCTTGCAATCTCAAGAGAAGCAAAGTGCAAACTTGTACAAGTAGCAAGTGTTGAATTGTCATGATTGCACATCATTAAAAACTTACAATAATTAAATATTTTAAGTGATGTATGTTAAACATCTATATTAATAACTAATGTGTTATAAAATTTGCATATTCTAAAACTAGCTATGATGCAACTTCTTCTTTTTGTTGATGACAAAGGAAAAGAAGAAGATTGATGATTTCATATATTGTAATGATGATTGAATATTTTTTAAAATATTACATGATGTTTTTGATAACATGTTACTTAGATTTTTTTTGAAATCCAAGTGTTCCATCAATATGACATATTAATAGGAGGAGTTTGGTTAAACTCCGGGAGTTAAGGTTAACTCCGTCATCAATTAGTTGTCATCATCAAAAAGGGAGAGATTGTTAAATCTTGGATTTTGATGATGAAAATAATTGAGTGTGATTTATAATCTAACTACGTTTTGAGTCACGCAGGTCTTCTCTTGATTAGGATTAGATAATTGACGTAGGATGAATCAGTATTGCACTGGAGGAAATCACATTAGGACATTGGACATCGAGCCAAAAGTCCAGTCGACGATCAGCAGAAGGCTTCGAATAAAGATGTCGGACATCGGGCCAAAAAGAGTAGTGTTGTGCCAAGGAGATCAGGGTTGCGAAGGTCAACTATCGATTAGGCAACAGGCCATAAGAGAGGACGATGCGCCGAAGAACCAGACGAAGCACTAACCAATGACGTGCCGAGCAACAGGATGTTGATTCATTGTAATTGTCTAGATCAAAATAGGTTAAGGTTTAATTAGTGTGTAGGATTAACTATGATAGCGATGAAGGCATAAAGTAAAACAACGTGTTGGATTTTGAATCTCGGATTTTTGATGATGAAGTCAATTGATATGTTATTTGATCTAATCCATATTAATGAGATAAGTGTGCAAGATTAACTACGATAGCATGAAGACATAAAGTAAATTATCAGAGTCAAGTTATTGGGAGTTCGAGAGTCCACCGGAAGTCCGAAGGATCATCGGAAGTGTTGTCAGAACCAATCGAGAAAGAATCGGGAACTTGCCAAAGGTTTCAGAAGTTTACCGGAAAGATCGTCGGAGGTTCGTGGAGTTCACTGAAAAGGTTCAGAAGCCTGCTAAAGATTCGTCAAACTCGCCACAAGTCCGGGAGTCTACTGGGAGTTCGCTTGAAGAAATCTGAGGGTGCGTCGGAAGTCTGCCGGAAGTTCACCGGAAGCTCGTCGAAAGAAAACTTGAAGTTGTCGGTTTAGTCTTTGCTTAGAATTATATTTAAATTTTATAGTTAGCACACAATTAGGGTAAGAATTAGGTAATAATCTTGTTTAACCTTGGTAGGGGCCAACACGGCCTTATCTAAACTGAATTGGGTCGAATTCAAGGCCCATTCAAAAGTTCTGGACCAAGTCTAGCGGTGGCATCGCCAAACTAGGGCGGTGGCATCGCCAAACTAGGGCGGTGGCACCGCCCTAGGTCAGCGGTGGTACCGCTGGCAGTTATTACCTACCAACGATGGTACCATCAGTCCACAGAGCCTGAGGACTCTGTCAAGCGGTGGTACCACCCAGTACACTGACAGAGCAGGGTGAACAGGCGGTGGTACCACCAGTACCCGAAAATCGAAGATATAACTCTTTTTGGCTCCATTTTTTAAAGTCAATTAAGTCTATAAATACCCCTCTTTCCTTAGCTAGAATAGCACCTTTTGAGAAGTTGAAATCTGAGTCAAAGCTATAGCAAAATCTTGTTTCAATAGCTTGAGTGTTCACCTACCTCTTTTTCCTTATAAAAATCTGTAAGAGTGTGAACCACTTGTAAGAGTTTGTAAGAGGCGTGTTTGGTCCTTCCCCTTCAAAGAAGTTTGATAGTGGAAGTTGGGAGCCTCATCAAAGGAGGTTTCAGAAGTGGACGTAGGTCATTTGATCGAACCGCTATACATCGCTGCATACTTTAAATGTGTGAGCTTTTAAATTTCTACATCTTACCTTTATTTAGCTGTAAATCATTCGGTCTTCTTCTCCCTACTCTCATTTACATTCACTCGAACTATTTTAGCTGAAACTTCTCTCATCGAATCGAAATTTCCTTACGAACCAACTATCTCCGAAATAGGTTTCAAGTTTATAAGTTTTAATCCACTACACTAATTCAACCCCTCCCCCCCCTCTTAGTGTCGCTCAAATCCTAATAATTGGTATCAGAGCTTGGTCATTCTCATCTGGTTTAAAACCCAAGAAAGATGTCTTATTCCGACATGCAAGAGGGTCATTCCATTACACGTCTACCTATGTTTAATAGGTCGGATTACACCTATTGGAAGACTCGTATGAAGATTTTTTTGATTTTCATGGATTTTGAGCTTTAGAATATCGTTGAAAATGGATTTCAAAAATCTTCTCTTCCGATGAGCGAATGGAATGAATCGGAGAAAAAGGTTTTTGCTTTAAATGCAAAGGCTATGAATGTCTTATTTTGTGCACTTGATAAAAATAAGTTTAATCATGTTTTGATTTGTGAATCGGCTTTTGATATTTGGCGTACTCTTGAAATCACTCATGAAGGCATTAGCTGAGTGAAAGAGTCCAAAATAAATCTCTTGGTGTATTCTTATGAACTTTTTCAAATGAAACTAAGTGAGTCCATCGGAGACATGTATACCCGTTTCACGGATATCGTCAATGGACTCAAAGCACTTGGTAAAGGTTTTTCTAATTTTGAACTTGTAACTAAAATTTTAAGATCCCTTCCAAAGAGTTGGGATCCAAAAGTTATGACCATTGAAGAGGCCAAGGATCACAAAATATTTCCTCTCGAAGAATTCATTGGGTCTTTGATGACCTACGAAATGGCATGCCATGCTCATAATAAGCTATAGAACCCCCTTCCAAAGAATAGGAAGGATATGATATTGAGAACACAAGAAGACCACTTGAAGGAAGTTTCAAGTGATGAGGACCTTAATGATGAACTTGCACTCTTAACACGAAGATTCAACAAATTTATACGAAAGAATAAATTTAAAAATGATACTAAAAATAAACTTGAACCAAAGAAGGACCAAGTCATATGTTACGAATGCAAGAAGTTGGGTCACTTCAAAAGTGAATGCCCCCAAGCCAAGAAAAAGCTACCAAAGAAGAAGAAAGCTCTAAAGGTGACGTGGGATGACTCAAGTGGCTCCGAAAATGAAGAAGCAAGCAACAAAGAGGAGGGCAATTTCGTGCTAATGGCTTTAGGAGATGAGGTAAGTGAGTTATTTAACGAAGATTTATCTTTCGATGAACTTTCGATTGCTTTCCATGAATTATTTGATAAGTGTAGAAGCATTAGTAAGAAGTTCAATTTATTAAAGAATGAGCATGCTTTATTATAAGATAAGCTTAATAGTCTTCAAACTCCCTCTTTGCCCCCATGCTCCAAGTATTAACACTTAGAAGCAATAAAAAATAAGAACTTGCTGCTCAATGAGACCCTAAACAAGTTTAAGGTTGGTAGCAAAGGCTTGGATATAATCCTTGCAAACAAGGGTCACGTCGAAAAAAGAAGTGAAATTAGGTTCATGAGTGGATCTCATCGAACTAAAACCACCTTCATTAAAGGACCAACACTATATGTATCATCTCATTTGAAATATAACTTTTGTTGCAAATTCGGACATGTTGTTTACAAATGTTCGTATAAGAAACTTAGCCCACATAGGGTAATATGAGTTCCTAAAGGAATGATAAGGAACTCAATGAATAATGATAAGTTTAGTAGATCAATATTTGAGGCACCCAAGTTCAAATGGGTACCTAAAAATCATCCTTTTTTTAGACACTCACCCACACAAACTAAGAGTTGGTAACAATGTAATTCTTGATAGTAATCAAGCTCACTAGCCCAAGTAATAAATGATCCTTGAGTGTTATACATTGTGTCATAACTTCCATTAAGTCTCTTGAAAATTGATTTCGATAGAAATAATTGTCACTTACAATTTGAAATCCTTTGGTTTTTAAACTATATTTTTTATCCTTAAACATCAATGTGGATTAACTAATTTGAAAATCCTCGTATATAATTATAATGATGAATTTAGAGTTGATGAAATTCTCAAAATGATTCATGACTTCAAATTTTTGGAATCGCAAACTTCATAAATTTCTTGACACGGTTGAAACCACTTGATTCTCCCAATGCATAAATCATGTACTCACTTGTTCTTTACAATTACAATATATTCTCCTTAAAATGCTTAGTGATGTATGTTTTAAAATCATATTTGATGATCTATCTTGATATAATTTATGATAAGTAATGCAATGGTACTCCTTCACCTGATATCTCGAATGTTTGATTTAAGATAATGTGAGGAAGACATCTTTTATTTACCTTCTTCACAATAAAATTTTTTATACGCAAGTCTCTATAATCTTCACAAATCTTGTTTCATTCATCATTTGAAAATTTTCTATATCTATGTTCTCTCTCGATCCACTTGAAAATTTTATTTTCAATGACTCTTGATAACAATTCGATGAGTCATTGTGCGTAACTTCTTTTTATCACATAATTATCATATGATTGGAAGTAATAGAATGGCATCACTCCGTAAAAATATAGTGATCAGATGAATGAGAAACAAACAAAGCAATTTGACCAAAATAAGATATTGCAGCCCTCCCTGAAAAGTCTAAGTCAGGGTGCCAGCGATGGCACCGCCAGGACTAGCAGTAGCACCACCAGGACTGGGTGTAGCACCGCTAGGACTGGCAGTAGCACCGCCTGGGCATTCTGCTCCCAAGCGGTGGCACCATTTAGTTGACAGTGGCACCGCCCGAGAGCCCCCCTTTATAAGGAGGACTTAGGGCTGACGGTGGAACCGCCCCCAAGTCTTGAGGCTACTCCCAAAATCACCTCTCACCCTTTTAAAACTTCATCTCCCTCTCAAGAAGACCAAGAGAGGCTTCTATCCACTTGAATCTTGGATCAAGACCCTCACTTCTCAAGTAACCTCATCCAAGGTAACAATTGATTCTCCCTATTTATTTTCTCAAATACATGGTTACCTCCTTAAATTTCTTTGTTCTATCATCATTAGATAAATGGCTCCTAGGAGATCATCTAGGGATAGAGGGAAGAGGAGGAAAGGAGATTCATTTGACTAATCCCTTTTTAGCTCAAATGAAACAGCCCTTAGGTACCATAATCTTGAAACTAGAACCGTACACAAGGGAAAACATATTGATTTAGGTGAACTTGAAAACCTAAAGCCTATTAAGTGGTTTGCCGAATTGGATGTCTTGACCTTATTGTAAATCAATGAACCAATTTACCCTAGATTAGTTAGGTTGTTTTATGCTAACTTGAGCTTAGATGATGATGATAATATGTCAACCTACCTTTTAGGAAACCAAATTTGAATTATGGATAGCATAATATGTGACATAATCGGAATCTTTGAAAAGGATAGAGGCTAGTACTTTAGAGGATAATGGGATATGGATGCGATCGGAGTAACCTACTCTAAGGCTTTAGGGACCATTTTCGGAAATCCCAACCTAGCTATAGTCCCTAGAAGCTGTGAGCACTTGTTACCTTTTAACTCTAAGATCCTTCGTCACATCATCATAAGTATCCTTATTCCTAAACAGTATCACCACGATGAGATTAGTTAAATTGAGTTAAGTACCATGTATTGGATAATGACTGGGCAAAATAACTGTTTTGGAAACCTGACCTGACAAAATATGATGGAAATTATATCTAAAAACTTAATGTTACCATATGGGGGGTTAATCACTAGAATGCTACATGCATATAATATAAGAATACCACCCGACGAAGAAGTGATAAAAGTGGATAGTTATAACACCATTAACAGAAACCTGCTTAAGAGACTTAGGTGCGTTTTTAGAAATAGATTATGGACTAGGCAGTCTAGAAGGACCGATCTAGCTCCCCCTCTGGTAGAATAACCTGAAACATCAGTTTTTAAGGATAGTGAATCTCCTCCTTGTCCCTTTGGTGCAACACCATCAGAACCAACACCTGCTCTATTTACTGAAGATCCGATCATGTCAGAGATAAATCAGATCAAATCACAGTAAGCTAAAATTTTGAGTGAAGTACGATATTTGAATCGGAAGTTAGATCACTTGTATAGGCACTTCAGTATTCCACCTGAGGAATAGTTGTTATAATGAATCTTTTGACTTGTGTTTTGTAAACCTCTATGTTATTATGGTGCACTTATGAGATTATCCTAATACATGATGTTGTATGTTTCCTTTAAAAAAGTTTCAACTTTGATAGTCTCACCTTGATATTATATTTTCGGATTTTGATGACATCTTTGCATCATTTATTTATGAAGCTCTTATTTGTTATCTTTAATCATAATATTTTAATTTGAATGAAGCTTTATGTTGTAATAGTTTAAATCATTTAAATGAGGCTTTCATGATTTGAATGTTGCTCTCCTCCTTCGATGAATCTTAATGATGTAGTAAAATTAATTTTATACTCCCTCCACCTCCTTTAAGTATGACTAAAGAAATTTCGTAACTTACATTTCATATGAAGCTTAACATATGCATAAATTAATGTCATGAATTTTACTTAAAAAAAATTATTGAGCTCTATATTGTTCATCTCGGATTTTTATTATGCTAATCTCTACAATTTGAGGTTTTTAGACTTAATATCCTTCACCTCATGTTTTCTATGAGAATGCCAAGTTAAATCTTTCTATGAAATTTTTGATGTTGATATGTTTCATGTCATGAATTTGTAAATACCAAGTTGAAGCTTTATAAATTTTAACATCTCTTTCTCATGAATTTTATCTTAAAATTGATATGAGATGTTTTGATGAATGGCTTTAATGATTATCCTTCCACTTCATAATTTTATCCTTGGATTTTCAAAATTACATCTCAAGCCTTTCATCCTCTTGCATGAATGAATCTTTCGTAGCTTGATAAATGATGATTAATCTTTTTTTGAATTTCATAAATATGAATAAAAATGATCAAAACACTTTTTGGATTTATCCAACGAGGATGACTTATTTTGCATTATGATTTCTAACCAAATATTAGCCTCATGTATCAAATGTGTTTGATATGATAGATGACCACTCTTACACCCCTTTTTTTTTCTTTTTTTTTTTTGATATGATACCTTATGATGGCTACTTCACCTCTTTTTTGTTGATGATAAAAAGGAAGAAAAATATATAATTAAATTGATGATATATGCAAATGACTTGATAAAATATCTTGCAAGCATCGTATTGGGAAGAATATGATAAATAAATTAACAAATGACTTATATGTATCGTATCATATTGTAAGTATAAGTTGTGTATTTCAATATGATGGAATGAAAAATATCTTATATATTTTATATTACAATTTAATTACTTTTGTCATGCTTTATAATTAAAAATTGGTTGATGTCTTTAAATGCATTACAAAGCCTAACGCAAATGGAAGTTTTTAGAGATTGTATCATATCATGTTTAATAAATTGGTATCCTTCATTTATATGATAAGTTATCATCTCATTTGATGATATATCACTTAATGATATCATATCTTGCATTTGTATCGATATCATTTGATCCATGTTGTATTTCAAATTATAATTGGTATCTCTTATCGAAGTGATAAATGTCTATTATTCGACTTAAAAATAAGTGTCATGTTTTGACACTGTGTAAAATATAAAGTTTCGTATTTATGGATGAAAGATCATGCTTATGAAGCATGACGATAAGTTTAACGGATAAAACTTATCGGTTTTAGCTTGAATTCAAGAAAATTGAATTCAAGTATTTTCTTTCTCATAATATGACATATAGATAGGGTGAGTTATGATTAACTCCATCATCAATTGATTATCATCATGAAAAAGGGAAAGATTGTTGAATCTCGGATTTTGATAATGAAATCAATTGATAGGTTATTTGATCTAATCTATATTATTAAGATAAGTGTGCAGGATTAACTACGCTAGCATGAAGACATAAAGCAAATTATCAGAGTCAAGTTGTTGGGAGTTCGAGAGTCCACCGGAAGTCTGAAGGATCGTCGAAAGTGCTGTCAGAACCAACCGAGAAAGAATCGAGGACTTGCTGAAGGTTTCAAAAGTTTACCAAAAAGATCGTCGAAGGTTCGCAGAGTTCACCGAGAAGGTTCGGAAACCTGCTAAAGATTCGTCGAACTCGCCACAAGTCTGGGAGCCTACTGGGAGTCCGCTGGAAGAAATCCGAGGGTGCGTCGAAAGTCCGCCGGAAGTTCACCGGAAGCTCGCCGGAAGAAAACTTAAAGTTGTCAGTTTAGTCTTTGCTTAGAATTATATCTAAATATCATAGGTAGCATGTAATTAGATAAGGATTAGGTAATAATCCTGTTTAACCTTGGTAGGGGCTAATTGGGCCTTGTCTAAACTGAATTGGGCCGAATTCGAGGCCCATTCAAAAGTTCTTGACTAGGTCTGGCGGTGGCAGTACCAGATTGGGGCGGTGGCACTGCCCCGGGAACAATTTCCTAGATGGTTTGGGCGGTGGTATTGCCCCAGGTCAGCGATGGTACCGTTGGCAATTATTACATGCCAGCGGTGGTACCACTTGACAAGCGATGGTACCACGAGTCCATAGAGCCCGAGGACTCTATCAGGTGATGGTACCACCAGTCTAGGTAGTGGTACCACTAGTTTGGGCGGTGGTACCGCCTAGTACACTAACAGAGCAAGGTGAACAGGCGGTAGAACCGTCAGTACTCAGAAATCCAAGATGTGACTATTTTTGACTTTATTTTTTAAAGTCAATTGAGTTTATAAATATCCCTATTTCCTCAGTTGGAAAAGCACTTTTTGAAAAGTTGAAAACTGATTCAAAGCTATAGCAAAATCTTATTTTAATAGCTTGAGTGTTCACCTCTCTCTTTTTCTTTGTAAAAATCTATAAGAGTGCGAACCACTTGTAAGAGTTTGTAAGAGGGGTGTTTGGTCCTTCCCCTTTAAAGAAGTTTGATAGTAGAAGTTGGGAGCCTCATCGAAGGAGACTTCGGAAGTGGATGTAGGTCATTTGACCGAACCACTATACATCGCTACGTACTTTGAATGTGTGAGCTTTTAAATTTCTATATCTTATCTTTACTTAGCTGCAAATCATTCGGTTTTCTTCTCCCTACTCTCATTTACATTCATTCAAACTATTTTAGCTGAAACTTCTCTCGTCGAATCGAAATTTCCTTACGAACCAACTATCTCCGAAATCGGTTTCAAGTTTACAAGTTTTAATCCACTGCACTAATTCACCCCCCTAGTGCCGCTCAAATCCTAACACCGAAGTCAAGTACAATCGAATCGTTGGGAGTTCGAGAGTTTGACGGAAGTCGGAAGATTCATCAGATTGCTACCGAAATTGGCCGAGAATGAGTTGGGAGCCTTACCGAAGGGTTTGTTAGAAGATCGTTAGAAAGATTCATCGGAAGTTCGCGGAGCTCATCAAGAAAGATTAGAGCTTGCCAAAGAAGCTCGTTGGAACTTGCTAAGATCGTCATGAAGTTCAGGAGCTTACCAGAAGTCTATAGGAAGGTGTTCGAGGGTTCGTCGGAAGACCGTCGGAAGATCACCGAAAGCTCACCGGAAGAAGACTTGACTTGCTAGATTTTGTTTTGCTTAGAAAATATCTTTAATTTTATAGTTAGTATGTAATTAGGGTTAAGAATGGGAGGTAATCCCTTTAACTATGTTAGGGGCCAACTGTGCCCAAATTAGGGTTATGTTGGGTCAGATTAAAGGCCCATATAGTGCCCAGATGCTATGTCAAGTGGTGGCACCGCCAAGTAGGCGGTGGAACCACTTCAAGGCTTAGTCTTCAAGACTGAGCCTGGATGGTGATACCACCCACTGATAGTGTGTCTGGGCGGTGGTACCGCCTATTACACTAACAGAACCAGTGTGCACTGATAGTGGTACTGCTAGTGATAGGTGGTGGTACTGCTAGTACCTGGAAAACCCAAGATTGGAAGGTATTTGGCTCCAAGTTTGAATCAGATTGAAGCCTATAAATATCTCTCTCATCCCTACGTTGAATATATAAGCACACAAATTTTGAAAGTAGGAAAACACTATATAATTCTCTTTAAAAATCCCTCCTCTAACTCTCATTTGTATTCCACCTAAAAATATGATTGAAGTACTTGTAAGGGTTATCTTCTAAGCCCATCAAAAGGAGAAGGTACTATAAGGGAGTCAGCTCTCGTCCATTGAAAGGAGGACAATTAGTGGAAAGCCGATAGCCTCAAGAGAAGAGGAATCGGGAGTGGACGTAGGTCGGATGAGCAAACCACTATAAAAATCGATTTGCATTTCTGTTTTTGTCATTTACATTTCTATAAATCACGAAAATTAGAAAAAAAATACAATGTTTTGATGTTGAGTAATTTAGAAACAAACAATTTCTATGAATTAGACAAATAGTGACATATGTCAAAATGATTTAGATTAGTCCTAGTACATGATACACTATTTTTATTTTGACCCCATAAATAGTGTATTGTATATTAGAAAATATTTTTTCACACCCAAATTTTTATCTTAGCTTTTGAACATATTTAGTAGCTCAAATATCAACAAATATTGTATATAGCCATGATTTTTCGATCCAAATGGAAAAGACCTGGGGAAAATTATAAAATAGCACATAGTTCACATGCTAAAAAGTCTAAAATGATTAAAAAAATTCTCTAAATTGGAAAACTAGTGACATATATCCATTTGAGATAAATTAGTGCTGATATTCGATACACTATTTTTTACCCAAAAATAAAATATCATATATTAAAAATATATTTTTACACTTAAATTTTTACCTTAGCTTGTGGACATATTTAGAAGCTCAAATATTAAAAATATTATATATATATATATATCCATGATATTTCGTTGCAAATGAAAAAAATAAAGAAAATTAGAATATAACACATAGTTCAAATACTGAATAATTCATAAAAATATTAAAAAATTCTCTAAAATGGAAAACATGTTACAAAGGTCCTTTTTAGTGCCATTCCAAGTTTTTAAAAAGACTTCAGATTATTTTGACCAGTCCTCCTATGCAAATAGTGTTTTGTATATTAGAAACTTTTTTTTATCAAATTTTTTTATGATTTTTTGACATATTTAGAAGCTTAAATATAAAAAATACTACATGTATCCATGATTTTTTTTGGTGTAAATGAAAAAAAAAAGTTGGAGAAACTTGAAAAAAAGACACAGATGTTGAATAATTCACAAAAATTTCAAAAAAAAATCTATAATGAAAAACATGTTGTAAAAGTCCATTTTAGTGCCATTACAAGGTTTTCAAAAGATTTTAAATTATTTTTATCAGTCCTCATATGATTTATATTATTTTTGAATTGACTTCAAAAAATAGTGTATTGCATATTAAAAAATATTTTCTTATAAGATACATAGAAGATCCAAATGCTTTTAGATTAATGTTCTCTCTAGTACATGATAGATTAAGAAAAAGAGATACATTCAACATAGAAAATGATAGTTCAACTCTATTCATCAAAAACTTTCAAACCATCATTTCTGTAATTGTTGATACTAATCGACGAGATATGATTATATCAGGAATATCTAGAAAATGACTAAATAAAGTACTCCTTAATAGGTGTACTAAAGAAGTGACAAAAATGATCCAAAAAGTTTTGTCATGCAACCAACTGTGGGCTTTTCAACCCCCCTTCATCGTTAGAATGACCTAATCATAAAGATAAAATTAATAAATTAATAAATATAATTTAAATGAAACTAATTATAAAAGAATGTAAACAAAAAACATACTTATACTTGGGCCAATATTTTTGCAACTGGCTTTGGAATTTCTACATGTATAATAAGTGCTTAATGATAAATTCTTAATTGAAGCCGAAAGGGATTAGAGTTGATAATTCAATAAAATTTCTCTAAATTAACAAGCACTTGATGGCATGACAAAAAGAAAATAAAAAAAAGACACATTATTCAGATGCTGAAAAGATAAAAAAATTAAAAAATCTCTAAATTAGAAAAATAATGACATATGTCAATTTGAGTCCATTTCAAAGTTTTCATGAGAATTTCAAATGATTTGGACTAGTCTTGTATTTTCTGCATAATTTTTTTTGTCATAGATTGTCTATCTATTTAGAATGTTAAATGTTAGAAAACATTACATGGATCCATCCTGATTCAGTGCAAATACAAAAAAACATGGAGAAAACAAGAAAATGACACATTTTTTAGATGCTAAAAAATGAAAAATATATTTAAAAAATTTCTAAATTAGAAAAATAATGACATATATTTATCTGGATCTAATTCAAAGCTTTTATAAAAATTTTAAATAATTTGAACCAATCTTGATATATGATACATTGTTTTTGGTCTGTCTACAAAAATAGTGTATCGTATACTGACTTATATTTTCTTCATAAATTTTTTATCATAGTTCGTTCACTTATTCAAAAAGTCAAATGGCATAAAATATTATGTAGATCCATCTTGATTCAATATAAATAGAAAATTTAAGAAAATAATGCACTATTCAGATGTTGAAAATATCAAAAAAAAAATAAATTAGAAAAAGAGTGACATATGTCTATTTAGCTCTAATTCAAAACTTCATTGTTTTTGGCCTAGCTTAAAAAAAATAGTGCATCATATACCAAGACATCCATTTTCTATACAAATTTTTTACCATAGGTTGTTTACTTATTTAGAAGGTCAAATGTTGGAAAACATTGTATAGATCAATCTTAGTTCAGTGCAAATAGAAAAAATATTAAGAAAATAAAAAAAACAACAAATTATTTAAATGATGAAAAATATTTATTTTTTTAAATTTGAAAAACAATGACATATATCTATATAGATCCAATTCAAAACTTTCATGAAAATTTTAAATGATTTGGACCAGTTTTGATATGTGATACATTGTTTTTAGTCATTACGTAAAAATAGTGTATTGTATATCATTTTTTACCATAAGTTGTCCACTTAGTTAGAAGGTCAAATGTTAAAAAACATTAGATGGATCCATCTTAATTCAATATAATAGCAAAAAAAATGCAGAAATAGGAAAATAACACATTGCTCATATGCTGAAAAATTAAAAAATTTCTAAAAATTCTCTTAATTAGAAAAACAGTGATATATGTCTATCTGGGTCTAATTCAAAGATTTCATAAAAGTTTTAAATGATTTATACCAATCCCTGCATGCGATATATTATTTTTGGTCTAACCTCAAAAAGAATATATCACATACAAGGACTTGTATTTTCTGTACAAATTATTTTTTTTTATCATAGGTTGTACAAATTTTCTGTACAAAGATAAAACTTAAAGTTAGAAACTTAAAAAAAAAAAAACCACCCAAAGTTGGATTAAAAGTTAATGTGGTATCTTCTTGAGGCAACTACAAAACTTGCATGCTAAGAGACTATACCATGTGAATGTGTAAGCATGATCCTAGAATATGTTTATTTTAGATGCATAACATGAATCTACAGGTAACAATATATCGTCCTCTTGTTGATCTTCACAGCATCTTAGTGTCATGAAAGCTTTTTCAAGGGATGTCATGAATTGCATAAATAGCATTGATGTGATAAGCTCATCAATTAATCATCTTTTACTAGCTAATCTGGATGTTTATAACATAAAATTTGTGGCTAGTGTAGCGAAATCTTTGAAGCATCACATTTGCCCCTTTGAGAGTAACAAATGGTCTTAACTCAAAATATAGTTGATTAACAAAAAAAATTTACATAAACAAACATATTAAATGATAAATGGTATATTTCTAAAATTGCATATAGTAACCACATTGGTATTATATTGTTTGTCAAAACAAATTAGATCGGTATATTCAGGCCCAAAACTTTGTCGTATCGTTATATGCATTAAGAGGATTGGGCTGTGACCTGAGCCCAGTGTGAGTTTGATTTGAGCTGCAACCCAAAATAATACATGGCTCATGCTATAATTATATACCTAAGATTATTCTGTCCAACTTTATTAAAGAAAATTAATACATGATGATCAAGGGATTTGAGGGATTCTCATGCAAATAACAGCAACTAAGTGACTTGATAATACCTTTTATGAACAAAATTCGAAGATAGTCATTGAGATATTTAAGTTGCTGCAAAATGAAAGCATTCCACAATTGTTTGTGATCATCTCCAAGGAAGCCAAGAAGAAGAAAAATGATTGGTTATTGTACATTTCAGTTGCTGGTACAATTCTTATTCCGGAAGCCTACACATTTCTTATTATGCTTCAAAGTGCAAGCGACTGCACTTGACAGTGTCTCCTGTCACTGGGAATGCCTATTTGGACAGCAAAAGACAACTTGCCATCACTAATTGTGGCCACAAAGCATCCATGTTCAGTCATCACCAACATCATACTGACCATACAGAAACCAGAGATGGTCTGCTACAGGAAGAAAGCCCTAATTATGATCTAATGGATCCAAGATGATCATCTAAATCCTAAGCAAAAAGAAGGGAGATGGTTGCTGTTGATCAGCCTAAATTTATTGTCCTTGGTGGGTGTCCCTTCACAAAACATCCAACTCTGGAAGCGAACTTTAGACCTCTCAGCTACTTCCCCATTAATTATTCATGCTTATGGTTGTGAATTCAAGACCATTATTAAATTGCATCAACCACAACTAGATTATAACTTGTTTAAACCCTAGACTGTCTCATGTTCAACCCGTCAACATGAGCTCCATGGAGTATGTCTTCTGCAATAGGCATACTCTTAAGAGCCTCTCAAACCTAGGCGTTAAAAGCTCCTTACAAGTGAAAAGACAAGGAGAGAGAAGTAGTGTGACCAATTCTAAACTTGAAGTCATCTCTTCAAAATTTGAGTCGAATATATACACGATCGCTCCATCTCTAAACATAAGAACAATTATATTCTCATATTCGCTCTCACTTGTCACACTATTGCTTGTTAATCGAAATAGCAGTGGTTAGACTAATATATATATATATATATATATATATATATATATATATATATATATATATATATATATATATATATATATATATATATATATATATATATATATATATATATATAGCGAAGCTCCGAGTCGGGTCACCGCAGGTGCTCATTGTTGCTGTTGACCATCAACGGTGTTGGTGGTGCGGCATCGTCACCCTGCCAGGTCCAGACGATGTCCTCCAGCCCTGGGCGGATGTCAGCCTCGCAGAACTTGGTGTACTCCATGGTTTCGCCTGAAGATTTGGAGAACTCCACCACTGCCACCCCAGCCGCCACCTCGAAAACCTCCGCCACCACCCCCAGCCGCCCCTTCCACCCCTCTTCCTCTTCCTTCTCCATCTTCACCTTGTACGGCTTCGTCCTCTCGACTCTGAACCCCAGAGCCCGTCCCACCTTCTCCAGCCGATCCACGATGGCCGATGCCGGCAAACGCGACGTGAACGCCGTCCCTGGCGGCCGCCGGTTCTCGAACAAGCTCGACAGATCGAACCCAGACGACAAGGAGGAGATGAGCTCGAACGCGTTATAGAACCTCGGTGTCCCCTGCTTCTGCTCCTCTTCCACTGCCGTCGACTCCGCCTGCGGCGGAGGAGGGACGGGGTTGGAAACCTTGGGGTGAGTACCCTTTTTGAGCCACGGGTGCTGCATGATGGCCGGGATTGAGATGCGCTTCTCCGGGTCGGCGACGAGGAGGCTGGATAAGAGGCGACAAGCGTCGCCAGAGAACCATGGCGGGATCTGGTACTCGGCCTTGAGCACTTTGCGGTACATACGCACCAAGTTCTCGTCTTGGAAGGGAAGGAATCCGGCGAGGAGGACGTAAAGGATGACGCCGCAGGACCAGATGTCGGCCTTGGCACCGTCGTAGCCCCGGCGGCGGAGGACCTCCGGCGCAACGTATGCCGGGGTGCCGCACTGGGTGTGGAGAAGCCCGTCTTGGCGGAGCTGCTCTGGGAGCGCGGACAAGCCGAAGTCCGAGACCTTGAGGTCACCATTGTGGTCGAGCAGGAGATTCTCCGGCTTGAGGTCGCGGTGGAAGACGCCGCGGCCGTGGCAGAAGTGGACGGCAGAGATGAGCTGGCGGAAGTAGCGGCGGGCCTGGTCCTCGGGTAGGGGCCCGTCGGCGACGCGCGCAAAGAGCTCGCCGCCACGGACGTACTCCATGACGAAGAAGATGCGGGACTTGGTGGCCATCACCTCCCGAAGCTCCACCACGTTGGGGTGGCGGACCAGACGCAACACTGAGATCTCCCGTTTGATCTGCTCCATCATCCCAGACTCCCGGCGGATTTTGTCCTTGTGGATGACCTTAATGGCGACGCTCTCGCCGGTGCGGAGGTCGCGACCGTGGTACACCTTGGCGAAGGTTCCTTTCCCGAGGACGCGCCCCATCTCGTACTTTCCCAATACAAGGTTCCGCATCTCTCTGCTGACGTCCTCCACCTCCTTCCCCATTCCGCTTCTCTCTTGTCTCCTCCGCTTCCCTCTGTTCTCGCCTAAAATCACGAAGTTGACACCTCCATGGATGCACCTTCTCTCTTCTCCTCCTCTGTTCTTCTCGGTTCTGAATTAAAGGAGAGACCTTGGTACAAGCATCTTCCGGACAGGAGGAAACCTCGTCCTTGCTATGCTTTCTTCTTCTCCGTCGACATTTGAACGGAACAAACTCGGCATCTCCATGTTGGACAAAGAAGAGATCTTGGCACTTCTCACCGCCTCCGTCAGCTCTCTCTTCCTCTACGGTACAGATTCGTCGACCTCGTCTCTCTGTTTTCGCTGTTCAGTAAAGGGAAGATGTCGGGGAGGAAGGATGGATTTGGTGTGCGGCGGAGAATGGCGTCGGGCCAAAAGCTTTTATAGGTGGAGGAATGATTGGAGATGCGAACGGTGGGCGGGCGACGGAGATGAAGCAGTGGAATGGGGCGATGAAAGGAATCGAACGCACCTGGTTTTGGGGGACGCGTCTTTGGGGAAGAGTGAGAGAGCACACGGGAAACCAAACCAACAAAGGCATCCAGAGAGGAGGCGTATGAAGCAACGACCGCCACTCGAGCCAAATCCTTTGGATACAGCCAATGGGAGGCTGCCACATCCGAGTCGGCCGACAAGAGTGCGCCCAGGGGAGATGGGCCGCCATTCCCTGCGAATGATTGCACGGTAAGCTGTGAGACCGGTGCAATTACCGGAAAAAGAATCTGATTAATTATGTAATATTTTAATTAAAAAAATTCATGAATTGTTTTATTATTTATCCGAAAAAACAACGATGCCATCAGTGTAAAAACAAAGAGGGCGTTATTCGATAAAAAAAAGTAATAGTGAGATTTTTATGATAAAATACCTAATATTCTTATCAGATTTTAACAAAATTAAAATTTTCACTGGGATAAGAAAAAGTAAAAGAAAAATATTAGGCATCCACATCGCTAACTAGAGATCCGGGCCCCACCGCATGTTCTCCAGTCCGGAGTTTGGTACCAACGGGCCAAAGGAGGTTGCTTTCGGCTGAAATGAGTGGCTTTGATGCTTGACACATGGCATGGGATGCTGTGGGAAGTAGTGCACATGCGTCCGTCAAAATTAATTGATATCCTTGTGATATCTGTCGGTAAAAGATCAAACTCTCCATCACCTGCATAAACTATCGTTGGAACGCAAATACCTGTTCGATTCTACATGATGACGAGAACATCAATAATTTTGCATGTTGTTGCGTGCATTTCCACCTCATAAATAAATATATGACTCGACATCGAATTGACAGCGGAGCTACGAACCGTAGACAGAGCCACAGCGGAAGAAAGCAGCTCGGCCCAACAAGGCATTGTTCACGGTGCTCGTGAGTCTCGACCGATTCCAGGGTCGAACAAGCTATCCGATATTTCATCGAATACCTGGCGAGCAAGTAGTATTCAACCATGTTGCCGCTTGCATACCTTTCTGCATCGCTTCTAGGAATCATTTGTATGGCTTTGGGTTGGTTTTGCACCGAATCATCGTGGATCTCACAAGAAATTTTCACGAGTTTCATCGCTTGTTCGTAGGCAATGCGATCGCGGAGGGCAAACACCATTCGACGCTGGGGAGTCGACAATGGAGAGGCTAATGCTCTCAATTGACCATATTATATATATATATATATATATATATATATATATATATATATATATATATATTGCTTAATTATAGTGGAAATAGTAGGAAAAGACAACATAATTTAGTAATAATAGGGCATGTTACATCCCTTGTGGGCCTAAGACAAAAGGATTCTTCTAGTGTTCAATTTGAAGCAATTATAGGGAGGGAGTAGGGTCCAACTTGACACCTACTAGAAATTAGAGGGTGTCAATTATCAAAGTTCCTTTTGGGATGTCATCTCTTTGTAAATTGACATCCTGGATGATCAGGTCCAAAAAACATCACATTAAGATGATTTTGTTGATGGATCTTATTTTTCTTCATTAATTTAGAGCAATTCTTTTAGACGTAAATATTGTAATAAATACTAAATATGATACTAATTAAGTAGGTTATTAGCTTCTAATTGTAGCAATTTGGCATACATCCTAAAACTGTTCTCCCCTAATTAATTTGTATGCCATTAGATGGAGCTCAAGGAGAGATAAGAAGAGGGCATCTTTTTTTAGAAAGTCCTCCAACCCAACTTGTAATGTTCAGTATCATTAAATGTTTTGTTAATTTTTTTATCTTCGCCCTAAATTCACTATATAAAGATCATGAGTAACAAGATTCGCACAATTAGTGTAGTATTATATCTTTAGTAAACATGAAGTGGTCTAAAATTTCAAATTTCACAAATTGGATTATTGAAAAATTGCCTGGTCAATGTCAAGCCAACAACTACTAACCATACTAAGCACCATAATTTTAAGATTGGCTTCAAATTTGGTAGTTTAAGTCAAGCTCACAAGTCTCTCTCTATATTGATTCTTGAAGTGACACAATTCTTGCCCAAGAGTGGATTTGAATCTTATCCTTCAAAAGTGGCATGGATAAAATAAGAAAAGATGACCTTTTCTAATGATACCGAGTCATTTTTTATGAGTACTTTGCCTGCATAGCTACTTCTCATGATATGACCATATGAAATCTTGTGGTGTCAAAATTGGAGATGAAATTTCATGTGTCCATATCCTATTCTAAGGCTAATTGCACACCCTATTAATCTAATGCATAAACATGGTGGTTTCATTGATTGACAGGAGAATCTAGGGGCAAAGTGAAAGGGCACAAGAATATATTATCAAGTTCATCGATTTTTCTTGTTTTATATTTCACAATTTGCTCTTTTTAGATTCTCCCTTTTTGACTAACAAAAAAAAAAAAAAAACCTCAAACCGACCTTTCACATATTCCAATAATTGCCACAACCAACCCATTAATTGTTTACAACTAGGAATGATTAACTAGGTATTATTGGTGGTCACATCTATGATCAGGCTATATGCTTTATTCTCAATTGATTGGAAATAAAATAATTAAATTTCTTACTAATTTATATAATTTGTACTAATTTTTTCATATCGAATGTGTTATAAATGTAATAATGAACACGTCTAATTACTAATATCTTTGCCTTCTTGTGTGAGTTTCGTCCATAAAAAACAGTTAAATATGTATAAAGAATATGGAAGACTAAGTTACCAATTTTTAAGTGAATTTTTTATTAATTTATTCTGAATAAGTTAATTTCATTTTATATATTTTAGAGTTATATTTTCTATACCTTTAGTTGTTTTATATTTTATTATTTAATATATATGCAATATGCTACTTGTATTTTATATTATATTTAACAAAATAAGAAAATAATCTTTGTTTTTGCGAGAATAAGTTTCTGAACATTGAACTTGACTCTCTCTCATTAGTCGCCCTTTTAAAAAATAATAATAATAATGGAAGCTGTTGAGTCAGATAATGCATGCAGTCATCAGAAATCTCTCTCAGTTCCAGTTGTTTGAAACCATGAGTCATTTCCAACCATCAAATTTTTTGGAGATCAGATTCCAGTTCTTTGATTATGAGAGGTCAAAAATTATTGCGCAAAAGGCTATTTATAGATCCAATCAGGTGTTTCTGTGGGCTTCATGTCAGGTAAGAAGCAAAAGACAATACATGCTCCTTTCATGTCATGTCATGTCCCTTTACAAATTATAGCTCATCAGCAAAAACTTATTTTCTATTTTTTAATTTTATATTATCTATATTAAATTATATGATTTTATTTAATTAGATAAGATATATTATAAATTTGATTAAATTTTGATTATAATTATTAATTAATAAAAAAAATTGATTATAATAAAAATTTTTAAGGGATAACATTGATGGAAAAAAATCTCATTCGAAATCTTCTATTTTCCTCTATAAAAGAATCTTATAGGAACGAACTACTGGTTATTGATATTACATATCTATTCTCATTCTTTTTTAACCTTTATTCAATCGTTCATAATAATCTTGTGAATAATAAGAAGAATAGAGAAGATGAATCTAGGTTTTTTTTATATTGACATCATTATAACTGATGAGATACCAGTAAATTAGACAAAAGGTTTTTTTAATAACATCAAAAGTACATATTATATATTTCATCTATCATTATTTGATTTTAATTTCTGATATTAAAATTTTTATATAATAATAACAAAATTATGATTTTTATACTTATACTCTAGTAGCATAGTCTCGATATATGCATTGCACTTTGAGAATGAGATGCACATAACGATGAAAATAGTAGCATCTTTTGGTGGAAGAAGGTTGATCCCCGACCTCCCACCAAGAGAAGATTCAAGATGAGGAACAGCAGCAACTCTATAACATTATGTTGGCGGTCACTGATGAAATGGAATTCCATGTATTGTTTTTCCCAGATTTCATAGACAATGAGCAAACGATATAAAGCAACAGAAGAAAGCACTCAGTCACCTAGCATGGCAGTGGTGGAAAAGATTTAGCCAATGCAGTTGGGATCAGATTCAATCAACAAAACAAACAAGCCCAAGCAGATCTTGATATTGTCAGTTTAAAGCTGCTGTCAGTAGCTTGCCTTCTCCATGAATGAGGTCTGTGGCTGGTCACATAAATGGAGAACAATATCAGCGACATGGAAGGCATCAGATCACTACATGAGTTGCTGACTGCTGTTCTTTCTTCTTAGGGTTTTCTCCTTTTTAGAAGCCAAGGTTTTGGAAGCAAATCACTGTAGGATCAGTAGAAAGACAAAGGACAACATATATGTGAGTAAACTTGCGAGGGAATACCTTGAAGCAATTTACGTTGTCTTAGGGACAATTTCCTTCTTTTCTGGGTTCATTAACCTATCGGGAGCTTTGGAGTGACACACTGAATTATTTCCCCAAGGCAATGCACAAAAATTAGTGTAATGAACTTTAGCAATTAGGGGAAGAGAAAGCCTAAACAATTTACCAATCCATTTGATATGTATATTTGACTGGTTATATAATGAAACACCATATTCCATGAATAAACATTCTAAATTGGATGATCAATAATCTCATGAGCTTAAACCCTAAAAAAATACTAATTTAATTGCATGTTTTAAACACCTTGAACAGATAATAGTATTATCCTAGGCCTTATGGAAACATTCTCTTCCTTTTGTTGGATGCAATGGCTGTCCCATTCAAGCTCTTGGCATAAGTTGAGAGCCAACAGTCCACTCAACAACTGATGTGGAAACGTTGGTCCGAATCCACTGAATCTACCAAATAGTGCCCATGTCACTGATGGTACTGTTTGTCCTCGTGGAGTTGTATCTGATAGGGGCAATAAAATTTTGGAGTACTTTTGAAGTCATGGTTCTAAGTAAAACTTTATGTGATTGCATGACTTAGGTTTTGTCGAATTTTCTATATTATTTATTTTTTTATAAAAATATAAAACTCTATTAACTCCTAGGTTCATTTCCAAATTTATAGTTTATAGCATCATAATATATTATAATTGTATGATATATCTTCATTTCCAAATTCATCTTAGTTTAGATACCAAGACTACTCTAATGCTTACTAAAGAATGAGAGGATTAGATTGAGTGTCAAAATTTAAAAATGTATTAAGTCAAAAGTCTCTAGATGCACTTGTGTGACCTTTTAAAAGTGATAGGTGACTATTGCATTAAGGTTATGGTAAATGTCAGCAATGATTGTACATATAATTTAATCATCAATTGGTCATGAGATCATGAATTGAACCTCAAGACTATAGTTATAAAGCAACAAATTTATCAAACCAATTATCTCGTTAGAGCTATATAACTCGATCTCATGAGATCGACTCAAAATCTCTATTAGTACATGTCATCAA
This sequence comes from Musa beccarii, assembly GCA_024322285.1. NCBI lineage: Eukaryota > Viridiplantae > Streptophyta > Magnoliopsida > Zingiberales > Musaceae > Musa > Musa beccarii. Next base: position 11,555,865 of record CM044400.1, read on the forward strand.
TCCTATAGGAATTCTTATTTAATATATCGGTTAGATAAATATGATGTATTGAAATTTATTTACATGTCATATGCTCATATCTAATAGATGTTATATTATTTCTTAAAACAAATAAAACTTTGCATGAGAGAGGCTTGAAATGGGTTGTCCAAAATATTATATAGGCAATTTCTCAAATAATGCCCCAACTATTCCTCTTTTTCTTATATGACATTTCTGTTATTAGTTTTTATTATATGATGCCCCTTTTTTCCTATTTGATTGAACGTATGCAAAATTCATAGTTTATCTTTTTTTTTATTAATATGATTCGATGTGGTTGGTTCACCTCCTCCTTCTCCTCTATCCCCACCCCCACCTCTACTCTACCTACTCCTCATTCTCTCCCTTCGCATTCTCCTCCTTCCCTTCATCTTCTCCTCCCCTCTTTCCTCATTCTCTCCTTCATCTACTCCCACTCTACCTCTCACTCTACTTTCATCTCTTATGTCTTTCCCTCCATCTCCATTGTCTCTTTGTCCTTTGGCTCTTGCATCTTCTTCCTCTCCCCTTTAGTCTTCTTCTCCTCCACCTCTCCCTAGGCCACCTTATCCACCTACCCTTCCTCTTAATGGGATAAAAAAGGACAACAAATAAGGAAGAACTTTTATATATGAACAAATACTAGCAAGTCGTAACACATAACGGAATTAAACGGAAATTATAATCAAATAGAATACCAAGATTTACGTGAAAAACCCTTTCAACGTGAAGGGTAAAAATCATAGGGCAAACCAGAGAAAATCCACTATAGAAATAATGAACATATAATATTCAGAGTTTCTTGCCCAAAACTCAAGCAATAATCACAAGAGAATAACTAGAATACAAGGATCACGTCACTGTGTACAATATCCAAAACCTCCCCAAGCAATCACAGAAAAATTCACTGTAGATCTGATCTAACCTGAGATGAGAAAACTATTTGAATGAATGAGAACAGTCTTTGTGTGTTCCTTATCTTCTTCCCTTGTTTTTCTATCCTTTTCTCCTCTCTTTGAATCCCCTTTGCTGCTGCAAATTTTTGCCTTTTTGCTGTGATTTTTTCTCCTATTTTCGCAGCCACCATTAGCTCCTATTTAAATCTAAAATTTAGGTTAAGATAGGATTTAGGAAACAAAAATGAGCTATGGGCTGATAAAGCTCATATGAGCTGAATTGAGCTGTCTGCCCAACACCTCCTCCTCCCCCTCCCCTTAGCTTCTCCACTTTTTTTCCTCCTCTATTGCCTCCTCCCCCAACCCTTCCTCCTTTTTTGTTACCACCTCGTCCTATCCCCCCCCACCCCCGTCGCCCTCTTCCTCTTCCTCTCGAGTTACAATCATTTACAAAATATATTTTAAAAATATATTATTTTTACACAAAAATATCTTATATTCATCATATAATTAAAAAAATTAAATTATCTTAAAAAGTATATTAATTTTAATATAAATTTATCTTAAATTATTTTAAAAAGTCATTACAATTGAGTTACACTTGGGTTATAATCATTCAAAAAATATATCTAAAATTTTTAATTTTTATATAAAATTATCCTAAATTTATCATAAAATTAATCATAAAATCTTACATTTCTTATTTTCTATTTTCTATATTAACCTACTTGAACTTAAAATTGAACTAAGTTAAACTCAATTACCTAATCTATTTTAAAATTAGTATTTTAAAAAAAATAATTTTAAAATAATTAATTATCAAAACTTTTAGAATTCTACTAGGAATATGATTATAATAAATATTATATTATTTTTATTTTATGATAAATTTAAAATAATTTTATATAAAAATTAATATATTTCTTAATAGCATATGTGAATAAATGTAATTCAAGTATAATAGGACTTTTAAGGTAAATTATGAAGAGGAGGAGAGGATAGACAGAGCGATAGAGGAGGTGTAGAAAACAAAGGATGAGGATGAGAAGGAGCAAGGAAAGGAGGAGGGGTAGGGGAAGGAAGCAGTAGAGGAGGAAGCAGAGTGAGAAGAGATGGAGGAGGAGAAAATCGAGGAGAAGGAGATAGAGGTGGAGTAGAAGAAGGAGAAGGAGACACCCACACCTACTCCCTCTAACCATGTTCACATTTCCCCCTCTATATGTCATATTGTGCTAGCAAATCTTTTATTAGGAAGATGGCCCAGTTTAACCCTAGTGGGCTTTAACAGCCCATAGCCCTTTTTCCTTTTAACCAAAACCCTAGAACTAATAAGGGGACTATGGTGGCTATGAAAAAAAAGGAGAAACTATAATAAAAAGGGCAGAAAATTATAGTAGTAACGTGATTTAAAAAGAAAAGAAAAAGACAGAAAAATAAGAGCAAAAGAATAGGAAAGAAGACAAGAATAACACAGAGGCTGTTCTCAATCATCCAAATAGCATTCTCATCTCAGATTAGATCAAATCTATAGTACATTTTTACTGTGATTGCTTGGGGAGGTTTTGGATATTGTGTACAGCGATGAAATCCTTGTATCCCAATTATTCTCTTGTGATTGTTGCTTGGGTTTTGAGCAAGAGACCTTGAGATTTGTATATTCATTATTCTTATAATAGATTATCTCTAGTTTACCCCGTGATTTTTACCCTTCACATTAGAGGGGGTTTTCATGTAAATCTTAGTATTCTATTTGATTATGATTTCTGTTTAATTCTGCTGTGTGTTACGGCTTACTAGTATTTGTTCGTATACAAAAGTTCTTCTTTGTTTTTATCCCATCAACTAGTATCAGAGTAGGTTTTGGTGATTTAATTTTTATGTTCGAACATGGAGGCCGATAATGTTTCTCGCATGATTAGCTTGAATGAAAATAATTGGATGATATGAAAACTAAGAATGAAAGATCTCTTGTATTGTAAAGATTTGTATGGACCTTTGTAAGGTGATAGTGCAAAGCCCACAACTATAACAGATAATGAGTGGAAGGAGGTTAAACAAAAAAACGATTGGGTTTATTCGATAGTGGCTCGATGATAGTGTCTTTTACTATGTTTCTACTAAAAGTTTTGCATATCCTCTTTGGAAAAAGATGAAAAGTCTCTATGAAAGAAAAATAACTAGTAACAAAGCTTTCTTGATCAGAAAACTTATGAACCTAAAATATAAATAGGGTGCTTCTATTGTTGAGCATTTGAATGAAATGCAGAGTATCACTTACCAATTATCCTCCATGAAAATGTCTCTTGATGATGAGTTAAAAGCATTGTTACTTCTCAATCTATTGCCAAAAAGTTGAGAGACATTAGTGGGTTCCCTCAGTAATTCTGCATCTGATGGTATTGTCACCTTAAGTCAAGTAACAAACAGTTTGTTGAATGAGGAGTTAAGAAGAAAGAACTCAGCAGCATCTCAGATTGATTCATATGCACTTATCTCAGTGAACAGTGGAAGGTCAAAGTCTAAAGATAGAAGCAGTTCACGTATAGGTAGAAGCAAGTCAAGACCAAGAAAAGATATTGTTTGCTATAATTATGGTGAAAAAAGACATTATAAGAATAAATGTAAGCAACCTAACAAGAGCAAGAAAAAAGAGAAAGAAGTGAAGTCTACAGATTTAAAAGAAAATATCATAGCTACAGTGTAAGATGGTGATTATTTGATTTTATCTCCTTTTGATGATATTTTATCTTGTGTGTCAGGATCTCAAGTGGATAATTGACATATGTGCTTTTTATTATACTACATCACGAAGAGAGTTCTTTGCTACCTACAGGTCTAGAAATTTTAGTGTTGTCAAGATGAACAACTATGGCATAACGGACATCGTTGGCATGAGTGACATCCACATAGAGACCAACTTTGGTTGCAAGTTGGTGCTTAAAAATGTGAGTCATGTGGTTAACTTGAGGCTGAATCTAATTTTAGTTGGAAGACTAAAGGATGAAGACTATGATAGTAGATTTCATATAGGGCAATGGAAGCTCAGTAAAGGTTCTCTTGTTATAGCTAGTGGAAAGAAATGTCACACTTTATATATGTTACAGGCTAAAGCTTATGGTGAGTAGTTAAATGCTACAGAGAAAGACTTCAGCATGGAGTTATGGCATAGGCGATTAGGACACATGAGCGAGAAGGAGCTGTAAGTTTTTTCCAAGAGAGAGGTATTGCTAGACCTAAGAGGTACACGTCTAAACCCTTATATTGATTGTTTAGCTAGTAAATAACATAGAGTTTCTTTTACTAGTTTTGCTTTGTTTAGAAAAATACATACCTTGGACCGTGTTTATACAGATGTATGTGGTCCTTTGAGGATAAAAACTCCTGGTAGATCTATTAATGTTCTTGGCATTAGTGGTGCACTTTATTTTATCGTTTTTATAGATTATTTTTTTAAGAAAGTTTGGGCCTATACTATAAAGACTAAAGATTAGGTTATTGATGTCTTTAAAATGTTTTATGTCAGAGTTGAAAGGAAGAGAGAAACGTAACTGAAATGCATAAGATCAAATAATGATAATGAGTACACAAGATTATTTGATGATTATTACGGTCACATGACATTCAACATGAGATGACAGTTTCTTGTACACCTCAGCATAATGCAATTGTAGGGATAATGAATCACACCATCATTTACCCAAAAAATTTTAAGATGAGGCTTTGAGGACTACAATTGATGTGACCAACTTATCTGCTTATACAGCCCTAGATGGTGATGTTACAGAGCATGTATAGTTATGGAAAGATGTTTCGTATAAGCATTTGAGAGTGTTTGGTTATCGTGCATTTGTACATATTCTAGATAGTAAGAGGTCCAGGCTAGATGGTAAACAAAAGAATATATTTTTCTTGACTAATATGATCAATTTGGTTATATGCTTTGGGATCTAGAAAAATAAAAGGTGTTTAGAAGCAAAGATATTGTCTTATTTGAGGATCAAACCCTTGAGAATTTGAAGAAGAAGGCACCAGCTAAGACTTATATAGAAGGATTAGCAGATTGTGACCTAGTTACTCCTCTAGTATATCAAGGTGATAAGGGAGATGTGTAGGAAGATAGTGTAGAACACAATGTTGATCTACCTAAAGGATATGTTGAGCAAGAAGAAGTTAGAGAGTAGTTTCCCACAGAACCTCAGTGGAGAAGATCTTCTAAACAATGTCAACCTTCTAGAAGATACTCTGCAGATGAGTATGTGATTCTTACTAATGCAGGTGAACTAGAGAGTTACTAGGAAGCAATTAAAAGTGAGCAAAAAAAGAAGTGGTTAGTTGCTATATAAGAAGATATGGATGCTCTGCAAAAAAACCACATATATGATTTGGTGCAACTACCTAAGGGAATGAAGGCCTTAAAGAATAAGTGAGTTTTCATATTGAAAGCAAAAGAATATTATTCTCAACCAAAGTACAAAGCTAGATTGGTTGTGAAAGACTTTGGTTAAAAGAAATGTATTAACTTTGAAAAGATTTTTCTTCTATTATTAAAATATCTTTTATTTGTGTTGCTCTTAGTATTGTTGCTAGTTAGGACTTGGGTTGAGTAGTTAAATATGAAGATAGCTTTCTTTTATGGTGATTTGGAGGAGAAAATTTATATGAAGCAACCAAAAGGCTTCAAAGTCAAAGGTAAAGAAAATTTTATCTACAAGTTGAGGAAGAGTTTGTATGGGTTGAAGCAAGCTCTAAGACAATGATACAGAAAGTTTGATTCATTTATATGATTGAAAATGGATATAAAAGAATGACTTCAGATTATTATATGTACATCAAACGGTTTGGTAAAGATTTTATTATTCTCTTACTTTATGTTGATAATATACTTATCCTTGGAAAAAATTTATGTACAATTGATAAGTTAAAGAAGGAACTGAGTAAATCCTTTGCAATGAAGGACATGGGACTAGCAAAGCAAATACTAGGCATGCAGATTTTTCGTGATAAAAAAAAGAAGATTTGGTTATCACAAGAGAAATATATCGAGAAGGTATAAGAAAGGTTCAATATGAGCAATGCAAAGCTAGTTGGTTCTCCTCTTTCAGGTCACTTCAAGTTGTGCTCAGAGCAAAGTCCGTCAAGTGAAGAGGAGAAAGAGAAAATACAAAAGATTTCTTATGCTTCAGCAATTGGAAGTTTAATATATGCAATGATATGTACAAGGTTGGATATCGTATATACAATGGGTGTTACTAGCATATTTCTTACAAATCCAAGCAAAGAGCACTAGGCAATAGTGAAGTGAATCTTGAGATATCTCAAAAGAAGCTCTAAGGTTTGTTTAAGCTTTGGAGGTGGACCACATATACTGACGGATTATACAGATACAGATATGACAAGAGATATTAATACGAGAAAATCTACATCAAGTTTTGTACTTACTTTTATAGGGGGAGTTGTGACATGACAATTCAGATTGTAAAGGTGTATTGCTTTCTCCACCACAAAAGCAGAATACATTGTTGCTATAGAGATTTGCAAAGAAATATTATGGATGAAAGAATTCTTATAAGAATTGGGGTTGAAATAGAAAAAATATGTGATGCATTGTGACAACTAAAGTGCCATCCATTTATGTAATAACCAAACTTTTCATTCCAAGTTAAAGCATATGTTGGATTTGAAATGTACTTGAAGAGAAACAATTATAACTTCAAAAAATTTATATAGATGATAATGGAGCAGATATATTGACAAAGACCTTACCGAAAGAAAAACAGAAGATGTACCGACAGTTGGTCGACATGACTTTACACTTAAGAGTTATGGGATAACCTCCCTTATGGGATAAAGGGGGAGGTTGTTGGACAGATGGCCTAGTTCAACCCATAATGGGCTTTAACAGCCCATAGCCCATTTCCCTTTTAACCAAAAACCCTAAAACTAATAAGTGGGTTGTGGTGGCTGTGAAAAAATAAAAAGAAACTACAGCAAAAAGGGTAGAAAATTGTAACAACAATATGATTTAAAAAGAGAAGGAAAGGGTAAAAAAATAAGAGAGAAAGAAAAGGGAATAAAATAAGGACTCAATCATTCAAACAGTATTCTCATCTCAGGTTGGATCAAATTTACAGTGAATTTTTACTATGATTGCTTGGGGAGATTTTGGATATTGTGCATAATGACGAAATCCTTTTATCTCAGTTATTCTCTTGTGCTTGTTGTTTGGGTTTTAGACGAGAGATCTTTAGATTTGTGCATTTATTATTCTTATAATGGATTATCTCTAGTTTGTCCCGTGATTTTTAACATTCATGTTAGAGGGATTTTTCACATAAATCTTAGTGTTATATTTGATTATAATTTTCGTTTAATTTTACTATGTATTACTGTTAGTATTTGTTCGTATACCAAAAATTCTTTTTATCTTTTGTTTTGTTTGTACACAAAAATTCTTTCTTCTTTTTATCCCAACATCCTTCTCATGCACTAACCTCGTATACTTCACTCATCTTGCTCTTATCTTCCTCTCTTGACTCTTTCGTCATGACTGCCGATGCTGTCGTACCTGCCGCCATGGATGATCGAATTGTGTGCGTCACAGGCGCGGGCGGGAGGCTTCATCGCCTCCTGGTTGGTAAAGCTCCTCTTGGAGAAAGGTTACAATGTGAAGGGAACAGAAAGAAATCCAGGTGCGGCAACTACCGCTACAAGCATGGAGTACTCTTGTCTCTTCCCTTCGTCAGAACTTCCTATCATTCCAATATTCCATTGTTTGTCGAACAGATGATCCGAAGAACGCGCACCTCAAAGCGATGAAAACGCAGCGGAGCGGCTGATCCTATGCAAGGCCGACCTTCTCTACTTCGCTGCTCTACGTGAAGCCATTGATGGTTGCCAGGGCGTCTTCCACACTGCTCCTGTCACAGATGATCCCGTATGATCCGGATGTCGAACTCTTCATCCATCTCTTCGCTTCATGCTTACCTGTTACTGCAACTTGAATGAATCTGATCAGAAGCAAATGGTGGAGCCAGCTGTTCAGGGAACCAGGTACGTTATCGAGGCAGCGGCCGATGCCGGCACCGTCCGCGTGTGATGTTTACCACCTCCATCGGTGCAGTCGCCATGGACCTGAATGGCTCCGCTGATGTTGTCGACAAAATTAATTTCAATAGTTAAAATTAGATGTAAAATTAATTCATATAGTTAGAATTAGATTTTATAAAATGAATTAAACTAAGATAAATTGATGAGTAGGTGGCGGGGATGAGGAGGCTGGCTTATAATTTATCCTTTTGCTACTATAAATACATACTTCTTGGATGAGTTACTCCATATTGAAAGTACCGTAGGAAGCCAATAAGTGATATTAGAGCTTGGTTTTAAAAATATGAATAGGAATATGTTGATTGAAAAAGAAAGGAAGACCAGTAGATTCAAATAATAACAATAATAATAATATGTGTTGGAGTAAGTGTTTCTAATCAACTTTTTCCCATCTTTAAAAGTGAGAAATTTTAGTTTTGAATCATTGAAATGAGAACTTTATTTATTTCATAAGGATTATAAAATTTGATAAACAATATTTTTTAAATATAATTTGAAGATCAAATGAATGAGAATATATAGAAAAAAGCAAAAGCATTATATAGCACAGTCTTTAATTTTTGATTTATGTCAACATAGACATTAATAGAAATATGAAAAATATTAAATATATGTTTAGAGATATAAACAAGATAAAACCTTTAAAGCTTGGTTATTTAATGTAAATTCAAAACTCTTAGGATGAAAGATTTTAAATCTATCATTGATTTTTTTTCTCAAAAGTCTTTTCTATTATAAACCAAATGACGTTTTATAGTGAAAACTTAAAAATTCAAATAGTAGTAGAAATTTTTTTTACGAAATTATCTCTAAAATTTAATATAATTTTTATTATTATAAAAAACCTAAAGATATAAATACATTGTTTGTTGAATTAGTGAGTTTGCTTTTAATTTATAAATAAAAAGTGAACAAATCTTCATATAAAACTTGAGATTATGCTCTTCAAATAAAGATAGATGGGAAAAAGGGTTAAAAGATAATTTCAGAAATTAAATCTCAACGGAGAGGTCAGAATGGCAGAGATCGTGGACAACGCATGAGATAGCAAATGAGGTTGATCAAATGAGAGTTAGAGAAACTTCAATAAAGGTAACAAAAAAATCCATCAATATTTTTGTTGTAAAAAAATTAAACATATTGAAGAAGATTACAAGTACATTTATAAAAATTTAAATGTTCCTCTCTACTCTTATTATAAAAATTACAGTCATCTTGAAAATGATTATTAAAACAAAAATCAACCAAATTATTATAAAAAATAATAGTGAAAAAGGATGAAAAAAATATTTTCATTTGATGAAGAATATTTTATATCTATTTGGTTTTTGGATAATTGATACAGTAATCGGAAATAAACATCATATTGCTAAATAGATCTAGAATTTTTTTATCAAATATTATAATATATATATATATATTTAAAAAATATTTTTTACTATTATTTTCTTTATAATAATTTGCTTGATTTTTGTTCTAACAATCTTTTTCAAGATAATAATATTTTTTTAAGTAAGAATAGAGAGGAATATTTAAATTTTTATTTTTATACTAGTATTTTTTTTAATATGTTTAACTTTTTTACAACAAAAACATTGACAGGTTTCTTTATTACCTTCATTAGAGTTTCTCTAACTCTCACTTGATCAGTTTTATTCTTTATTTTGAGCGTGAGCATGTTCTAAAGTTTTATTTGAATACTTATTCACTTTTTATTCATAAACTAAAAACAAGCTTATTAATTCATCAATAGATAATGTATTTATATCTTTGGTTTCTTCATATCAAATTTTATAAATAAAATTCGTAAAACTTTTTCTACTATTGTTTGATCATTTATGTTTTCATCAAAAGACCTCATCTGATTCACAATAAAAGAGACTTTTGAGTAAAAATTAATGATAGATTCAAAATCTTTATCACAAGCATTAAAGAATATGAGGCTTTAAAATTTTTACATTGTTTATACCTCCAAACATATTTTTTAAATATTTTTAGGCTTCTATTGAAGTCGATGTCGACATAATTCGAGAAAATAAAGACTTATCTATTATTTGATCATTTGGAGATAAAATTCATAAAACTTTTTTTACTATTGTTTGGTCATTTAAGTTTTCATCATTAGATCTCATTTGGTTCACAATAAAAGAGACTTTTGAGTAAAAATTAATGATAGATTCGAAATCTTTTATCACTAGAACTTTGAATTCATATCAAAGAATACGAAGCTTTAAAGTTTTTACCTTGTCTATAACTCCAAGAATACGAAGCTTTAGTATGTATGTGATGTTGGCGCATGCGGAACTGGTACTGCTACGCGAAAGCGGTAGCAGAGTGGGAAGCCTTGACGACGGCGGAGGAGAGAGGGATCGAGCTGGCGGTGGTGATCCCGGTGCTGGTGCTGGGACAGCTTCTGCAGCCGACGCTGAACGCCAGCGCCATGCACATAATGAAGTACCTGGACTGGTCGGCCAGGAAGTACGCGAATGCAGTGCAGGGATACGCCAACGTGCGGGACGTCGCGGAAGCCCACGTACCGGTATACGAGGCGGAAGGTGCCGCCGGGAAGCGATTTCTCTGCGCCGATCGAGTGCTCCACCGAGAGGACCTGGTCCGCATCCTCGTCAGGCTCTTCCCTCGCCAATCTCTCTCTCTCTCTCTCTGCGCGGTTGATGATGTGTCTATCGCATTTACGTTTGATGATAGGATAAAAAGAGACAACAAACAAGGAATAACATTTGTATATGAACAAATACTAGTAGGCCGTAATACAGTGGAATTAAATAGAAATCACAATCAAATAGAACACCAAGATTTACGTAGAAAACCCATTCAACGTGAAGGGTAAAAATCACGGGGCAAATCAGAGAAAATCCACTACAGAAATAATGAATGTACAATTCTCGAATCTCTTACCCAAAACCCAAGCAACAATCACAAAAGAATAATTGGGATACAAGGATCATGTCACTATGCACAATATCCAAAACCTCCTCAAGCAATCACAGAAAAATTTACTGTAGATCTGATCCAACCTGAGATGAGAAACTGTTTGGATGAGTGAGAACAATTTTTGTGTTTTCCTTGTCTTCTTCCCTTTCTTTTTCTTTTGTTTTTCTGCCCTTTTCTCTTCTCTTTGAATCCCTAATGCTGCTGCGAAGTTTCTACCCTTTGTTGCGATTTTAATCTCTTTTTTTGCAACCACCATTAGCCCCTATTTAAGTCTAGGATTTAGGTTATGTTAGGGTTTAAGAGGTAAAAATGGGCTATGGGCTGATAAAGCCCATATGGGCTGATAAAGCCTATATAGGCTGAATTTGGGCTGTCAGCCCAACAACCTCCCCCTTCAGCCCATAAGGGAGGCTGTCTTTTTTGCTCCTCAATGTAAATCCATGCCGACTAACTGTCAACATGTCAACATGTCTGCTCCATTATCATTTGTATGAATTTTCTAAAGTTGCAACTGCTTCTCTTCAAGTACATTTCGAATCCAATGATATCTGACATCTATATGCTTTGACTTGGAATGAAAAGTTAGGTTCTTATATAAATGGATGATACTCTGGCTATCATAATACACCACATAGTTTTCCTGTTTCAACCCCAATTCTTATAAGAATTCTTTCATCCATAACATTTCTTTGTAAGCTTCTCTAGTAGCAATACACCTTTGCAATCTGGATTGCCATGACACAGCTCCCCCTGCAAAAGTAAGTACAAAATCTGATGTGGATTTCCTTGTATCAATATCTCTAGTCATATCTGCATCTATATAACCCGTTAGCACAGGTGGTCCACCTCCAAAGCTTAAACAAACCTTAGAGCTTCCTTTGAGATATCTCAAGATCTACTTCACTACTGCTCAGTGCTCTTTGCTTGGATTTGCAAGAAATCTGCTAGTAACACCCACTGCATATGCGATGTCCGGCCTCGTACATACCATTGCATACATTAAACTTCCAACTGCTGAAGCATAAGGAACCTTTTGCATTTTCTCCTCCTCATCACTTGACGGACTCTGTTCGAGCACAACTTGAAGTGACCTGAAAGAGGAGAACCAACTGGCTTTGCATTGCTCATATTGAACCTTTCTAATACCTTCTCGATATACTTCTCCTGTGATAACCAAATCCTCTTGTATTTCCTGTCACGAGAAATCTGCATGCTCAGTATTTGCTTTGCTGGCCCCATGTCCTTCATTGCAAAGGACTCACTCAGTTTCTTCTTTAACCTGTCAATTGTATGCATATCTTTTCCAAAGATAAGCATATCATCAACATAAAGTAAAATCCTCATCAACCGTTTGATGTACACACAATAATCTGAAGCCGATCTTTTGTATCCATTTTCAATCATAAATGAATCAAACTTTCTGTACTACTGTCTTGGAGCTTGCTTCAATCCATACAAACTTTTTCTTAACTTGCAGACAAAATTTTCTTTACCTTTGACTTTGAAACCTTTTGGATACTCCATATAAATTTCCTCCTCCAAATCACCATGAAGGAAAGCTGTCTTTACATCTAACTACTCTACCTCCAAGTCCTGGCTAGCAGCAATACCCAAAGCAACACGAATAGAAGACATTTTAACAACAGGAGAAAAAATCTCTTCAAAGTCAATACCTTTCTTTTGACCAAAGCCTTTCACAACCAATCTGGCTTTGTACTTTGGTTGAGAACAATATTCTTGAGTTTTCAACCTGAAAACTCACTTGTTCTTCAAGGCCTTCATTCCCTGTGAAAGTTACACCAAATCATATGTATGATTCTTCTGTAGAGCATCCATCTCTTCCTGCATAGCAACTAACCACATTTTTTTCTGCTCACTTTCAACTGCTTCCTGATAACTCTCTGGTTCACCTGCATCAGTAAGCATCACATACTCATCTGCAGAGTATCTTCTAGAAGGCTGACATTATCTTGAAGATCTTCTCAACTGAGGTTCTGCGGGAAGCTGCTCCTTAACTTCTTCTTGCTCAACATGTCATGCAGGTAGATTAACATTTGGTTCTACACCATCTTCCTGCATATCTCCCCCATCACCCTAACATACTAGAGGAATAACTGGGTCACAATCTACTAATCCTTCTGCAGAAGTCTTGGCTGGTGCCTCCTTCTTCAAATCCTCAAGGGTTTGATCCTCAAAGAAGACTATGTCTCTGCTTCTAAATACCTTCTGATTTTCTGGATCCCAAAGCCTATAACCATATTGATCATGTGAGTAGCTAAGAAAAATACATTCTTTTGTCTTACCATCCAACTTGGACCTTTCATTGTCTAGAATGTGTGCAAATACACGACAACCAAACACTCTCAAATGTCTATAGGAAACATCTTTCCCTGACTATACATGCTCTGCAACATCAGCATCTAGGGCTGTATAAGGATATAAGTTGATCACATCAACTGCAGTCCTCAAAGCCTCATCTCAAAACCTTTTGGGTAGCTTTGCCTATGAAAGCATACATATGATCTTTTCCATGATGGTGTGATTCATCCTCTCTACAATTGCATTATGCTGAGGTGTACCAGAAACTGTCATCTCATGTTGAATGTCATGTGACCTGCAATAATCATCAAACAATCTTGTATACTCACCACCATTATCTGATCTTATGCATTTCAATTGTCTTTCTGTCTCCCTTTCAACTCTGGCATAAAACTCTTTGAAGACACCAATAACCTGATCTTTGGTCTTCAAAGTATAAGCCCAAACTTTCCTGGAAAAGTCATCTATAAAAGTAACAAAATAAAGTGCACCACTAATGCTAGGAACATTAATAGAACCACTGGGAGTTTTTGTTCTCAAAGGACCACATACATCTGTATAAACACGGTCCAAGGCATGCATTTTTCTAGATAAAGCAGGACTAGCAAATGAAACTCTATATTGTTTACCAGCTAAACAATCAATACAAGGGTTCAAACGTATATCTCTGAGGTCAGGCAATACCTCTCTATTGGAAAGAGCTTGCAGTCCCTTCTCGCTCGTGTGTCCCAATCACCTATGCCACAACTCCATGCTGAAGTCTTTCTCTATAGTATTCAGTTGTTCACCACAAGCTTTGGCTTGCAACCTGTACAAAGTATGACATTTCTTTCCACTAGCTATAACAAGAGAACCCTTACTGAGTTTCGATTACCCTCTTGAAACCTGCTATCATAGTCTTCATCATCTAGTCTTCCAATTGAAATTAGATTTAGCCTCAAGTCAACCACATGCCTCACATCCTTAAGCACCAACTTGCATCCAAGATTGGTCTTTATGTGGATGTCACCCATGCCAATGATGTTTGCTGTGCCATGGTTGCCCATCTTGATAACACCAAAATTTCCAGACCTGTAGATAACAAAGAACTCCCTCCGTGGTGTACCATGATAAGAAGCTCCTGTGTTAATTATCCACTCGAGATCCTGACACACATAAGAAAAAATATCATCAGAAGGGGACAAAATCAAATAATCACCAACCTGCACTATAGCTGTGGTATTCCCTTTTGACTCTGTAGACTCTACTTCTTTTCCTTTTTTTTTTGCTCTTCTTAGGATGCTTACACTGATTCTTATAATGTCCTTTCTCATCACAGTTATAGCAAATAATATCTTTTCTTGATCTTGACTTGCTTCTACCTATGCGTGAACTGCTTCTATCTTTAGATTTTGACCTTCCTCTGTTCTCTGAGATAAGTGCCTGTGAATTAATCTGAGATGCTACTGAGTTTTTTCTTCTCAACTCCTCATTCAACAAACTGCTTGTTACTTGACTCATGGTAACAATACCATATGGTGCAGAATTACCGAGAGAAACCATCAGTATCTCCTAACTTTTTGGCAATGAACTAAGAAGTAACAATGCCTGCAACTCATCATCAAGAGACATTTCATAGAAGATAACTGGTTAGTAATACTCTGCATTTCATTGAAATGCTCAACAATAGAAGCACCCTCTTTATATTTCAGGTTCATAAGTTTTATGAACAAAAAAGCTTTGTTGTCAGTTGTTTTTCTTTCATAAAGACCTTCCAACTTTTTCCAAAGAGAATATACAGAACTTTCAGTAGAAACATGGTGAAAGACACTATCATCGAGCTACTATCGAATAAACCCAACCGTTTTTTGATCTAATCTCTTCCACTCATCATCTGTTATAGTTATGGGTTTTTCACTATCCCCTTGTAAAGGTTCATACAAATCTTTGCAATACAAGAGATCTTCCATTCTTGGTTTCCATATCATCCAATTATTTTCGTTCAAACTAATCATGCGAGAAACACTACCAGCCTCCATGTTCAAACACAAAAATTAAATCATTAAAACCTTGCTCTGATACCAATTGATGGGATAAAAAGAGGCAACAAACAAGGAATAACTTTTGTATATAAACAAATACTAGCAGGCCGTAACACAGTGAAATTAAATAGAAATCATAATCAAATAGAATACTAAGATTTACGTGGAAAACCCCTTCAACGTGAAGGGTAAAAACCATGGGGTAAATCAGAGAAAATCCACTATAAAAATAATGAATGTACAATTCTCGAATCTTTTGCTCAAAACCCAAGCAACAATCACAAAAGAATAACTGGGATACAAGGATCACGTCAATGTACACAATATCCAAAACCTCCTCAAGCAATCATAGAAAAATTCAATGTCGATCTGATCTAACCTGAGATGAGAAACTGTTTGGATGAGTGAGAATAATTTTTGTGTTTTCCTTGTCTTCTTCCCTTTCTTTTTCTCTTATTTTTCTGCCATTTTCTCCACTCTTTGAATCCCTAATGCTGCTGCGAAGTTTCTGTCCTTTGTTGTGATTTTAATCTTTTTTTTGCAGCCATCATTAACCCCTATTTAAGTCTAAGGTTTAGGTTAAATTAAGATTTAAAAGGTAAAGATGGGTTATGGATTGATAAAGCCCATGTAAGCTGAATTTGGACTGTAAACCCAACATTTGACTCTTAGTGTTACGGTGGCTGGCGACGGTGCAGGTGCTCAGACGAGCTAAATCCCCGCAAACAGCCAAAGTCGAACCAAAGGCCGAAGGAGCTCGGTGTGGGGTTCATGCCGGTGAGTCGCAGCCTCCACGACACCGTGAAGAGCCTCCAAGAGAAGGGTCATCTCCCCAATAGCTTCTACAGGTGGATTACCGAGGTTAGGCCTGGACCAGAAGGAAGCCCAATGATCAAATGTATTGGGTCCAGCTTTAGCTGCTCGGCTCATAGCATTAGGCCGAGACTTAATTGATGAATTGGGTCCACATGTGACAAACCAATATTTTGTGGGCTTAACATAAGAATCAGGAGTGAAAGATCTACTAGAACTTAATGAACTACTGTTTCTAAGTCATCTATGCGATGAATCAATAATCTCCCTTGATATCTCTCATCCTCAAAGAATGAAAAGCCAGACAGAAAAACTTATTAAAAGACCTGGATGATTTATATACTTCTAGGAAATTGTACAAAATTTAGAACAATGCAATATACCTGTAATGATGTAGTAATTAAGTACGGCATTATTAAGAGTCAGGTTGTTGATATTCAATTTTTTGGGTTTTTTGTTTGTAATTCATCATAGATTTTGTAGGGTTTTTTCTTCTTCTTTTTTTTGCATGCTTGAACTTCATGGTGACTATGGTTAAATCCAACTTTCTCCTATTCCTTTTCCTAATTGTTTCTGACTCTCTTGTTGTCTATATTCGATCTGGAAAGGATGGACAAAGGTTGAGATAGGATGAATGTTGCTTTTCTCCTAAATGGAAAATTATAGGGTATTTATTACTTTTGTGTTTGAACTTTTCTCTCAAGAAATTTGTCAATTTTAATTCTTTTCTAACAAAATCACTTCTATCTATTATAAAGCAATTTATGATTTCAAATATGTAGATTGGGAGTTTGTATCTTCAAATTTTGAAAAGTCTCATGCTGAAAGACTGAATCCTAATAGTTAGAAGTAATTATTTTTGAAAAATATTGCTCACAAAATATTCATATTTTTTGAAATTTTGCAGCAAAAAATGTGTTTTAGATATGGAGAATATTTTAGAAACTTTCTTGAAGAGTAATTTCTTATGCAGTAAAAGTCTTTTTCTTTTCCCCCCATGAAGCATCTACTTTCATCTATAATTAATCTGGCCACAAAGCTAAGGTTAATCAACACACATGAGTTCAAGAAGGTGTTTAAGAAACATTCATGCATCATATGAACATTGAAAATGGACTAAAGAAAAAAAAATCCATAAATTAACCATTTAATCTTCTAAAATATATTGGTTTTGGGTAATTCTTGGACTAGAGACATATTGGTCAATGAAACGGCAGAAGAGACAAATCAAAAGCTCATTTATATATATCTTCATCCAAATCTACAGATAAAATGAGAAAAATAGATTGAGTACTCTTGCGATTCTCTCTAATAATATTTGAGAAAGTGTTTGAAAAGATGCGAAATATTATTTGATATTTATGCGAGAAGATGCACAGGAGAATTTATGCTTGAATTGGAATTATCATTTTACTCTCACATCATCAAAAATTTGTATTTCCTTATGAGGATACAGGTAAAGTATCGAACACATAAATATTATGTTCACTTCTATGAATTTTTATATATTGGTTTTTTGGTTTGTTCTTTTGATATTAAGATCTTCTCCCCCCCCTACACTTAATATATGATTGCAATCTCATTGTTATTTTAACTATGGATTTCAAAATATGATTGTGATTTCTATCCATAAAGAATCTGTCTATTTGGTGTGCAATCTACTACGTAAATAGGACTATTTTCATGTTTGATTTCTCTTTCTTTCTCCTTTTGCATCTGATCTCTTCTACTGTGAAAACCTAATTCTGGTACGTCGATGTAACACTTCTAAGATCACCAACCAAAGTTTCGATTTGTGTAGTATCCTTTACCATATCTTATACTGCGTCTCTCCGATTTGTTCTTTTGACAACCATATAAGTATTCCAATGCAACTTCGACATTGCTTGTGCCTTTATATTTTGTGCTTTCTTTTCAAGAGCGACCTAAAGAGAGAGCATAAGAAATTGGTGATAAGTCTCATGCACTTGACACCAATACCTTCTGTTTATCCAAAAAAAAGTGCTCATAATAATTTAGACCACATCGCAGTGGCTTTTCCACGCATAGCTCAAAAGAGAAGCGACGCCACAGCTCTCTCTCTCTCTCTCTCTCTCTCTCTCTCTCTCTCTCTCTCTCTCTCTCTCTCTCTCCGATGATGTCATTTGGATGGAGCAAGTTGATGGAGAGAACAAGCTGATCCCGGAAACTATAGAGAGGCATGAGGATTAATCTAATCCCTACTTCCAAGAACACTTATGACGCCCACCAACCATTTCGAGGACCAGCGTGGAACATCGCAACATGATGGTCTCTCTCTCTCTCTCTCTCTCTCTCTCTCTCTCTCTCTCTCTCTCTCTCTCTCTCTCTCTCTCTCTCTCTTCTTCCCTTTTCTGATCTAGCCTAGCATGCCTGCTCTGGAAAAAGATAGATATATAAAAAAGACTATTTCATGGAGGCCTGATTGGTTCGGATGCCGAGGGAATTTTTAATGCTCCTCATCATCTCTTCAACCTGAAAAAGTAGAGAGAGAGAGAGAGAGAGAGAGAGAGAGAGAGAGAGAGATCCAAACATACGGCCAAGTGATCCAATCAACGAGGGAGGGACCATGAGGATTCCCTCTCTCAGGTGGGTGTGAGAGCATCACTGACATGTAACATGCACGAGATAAAAGCTTGGCTCAATTATTTGATATATAAAATACTATGCCTAAGCACTTAGGCTGGCTAGGGATCCTTTCCATGTTGTCGAGAATCTCTACAGTCTTATTCCCATGGTCATATAGGACTTCTTTCATGTGTATGAGCTACACAGACACACACATCTTGGACAAAGAGAATTAAACACCCACTCGCAAGTGGTTGTCACCATATTCGCATATTAGCTGAATCGATCGGTAGATACGTGATAATTTAGATGTCATTACCAACCAATCAGTGCTGCACGACCCATCCACTATCAACGAAAGCCATGTTCTCTCCTATTGTCTTGTTAGTGAGGCACCTCAGTCAAGCCTTCCTCGTCTTCCCAAATAATGAGGTGCAAGGAGCAAAATTGTGACTGTCAACTTGCAGAGCTCAGCCTTTTATATTCATGTCAAGCGTAATCATGAGCAACTTGGGTCAAGTGCAAAACCCTAGCTAGCGAATCTTCATCCACAGAGAAAGCTCAAGCACTGATGCCTCTGGAATCCCATTTTTGGCTTTGAGATGGAGACCAAGCCATTCTCTTCTCTTGGTCTGATGACATGTTCCATGATGCTGTCAACATATGTTACCTAATGGATGGTCCCTTCCAGCAGCCCACTCAATGATTCCAAAGTGATGGTATTATTGTTTGCTCTTGAGGCTTGGACCTAATCTATGGTCACATGAGTTAAAGGTTCTCATGCTGTTACCCGGCAAAAGTTTACAGCATCAATGGCAGGCTCTTCTCTTTTCCTGCATGACCCATAAAAATAACTTTCAGTGCTTACAGAATCCCATGAGTGTGTGTAATGTAATCCGTTTACTAGCTCCACCAAAGCAACAACTTTGGGAGGCTACTTTTACTTTGGCTTCAGGCTTAAGCCTTGGACATCTCTAGATCAAAGTACAGGGGACCATGCATGCTGCTATATTCTTTTCTCAGATGCCTACCGAAAGATTGGGACCAATTGGGTATAGCAGATAGGTTGGAATGGTGGAGGCATGTTCAGATAGTACTAGTACTATTCAGTTGGTTGTCTCTTGCCATGCTCTATAGGAAGAACAGGCAGAAGAAGTAGTACCCTCCGTTAAAGAAGGAAAACCCGAGATCCGGTGTCCTTATCGATGAATTGTTTCGGAGTTGGCCAGTAACCGTGAACCATCATAGCCTCTCGAACAGGTGAATATAAGTCTAATATGTTCAACAAAAGGTAGGATTCATGGAGAAATAAAAAGTTGAAAAGTGAAATTTTGACATTATATTCTTGAAAATAGATTAGATTTCTAAGCTTGCAACACACTCCACCAGATATAAATGCAGTACAATATTTAGTCAAAAATTTGTGGTTTCCATACTATATGTGCCTTTCTATATGATGGGGATTAGGTAGTTCAAACAAGCCTTATTTTGACCAAGCAGTAGCTTAAGAGTTCCATTAGCACAAGGCTTTATTTCTGAACTGTAAAACGAATAACCGTGGTATAAGATGGATGCATACTTGGCTCAGATATCACACCAATCACAGTGCAGAAAAGAAAAGAAGAACATGGCCTTTTAGGTCAGATTTAGGTTTAAAAGTACACTGCACTGGAAGAAAATTCAAAGAATGCGTTCAGATAGCAGTGTTAACATGATTGACTTCTAATAATCGGTACAAAGCATTCTTTGACTTCTATTATAACTTTTAACACAAAATATTCAAGATATTAAAGTAATAATTCTTGAGTTGATTGTCTCATGACTGGTAAATCAAGATTGTCTGATCATAAGCTGCAATGAGTAAGATCAAATCTGAAAAAGATGTAGATGCATATCATCGCGAAATGCAAAAGACCAGATTGGTATTCACTTGTATGAATAACTTACAAAAGTACCGAAGTAATGGAGTGTGTTTTCCAAAGAACAAGCATATTTTTTTCTCTCTTTTGACTAACGTCATAACATTCAGAATATTCTGTTTCTCCACTGCAGATAATTGACTTGCTATATCTGAAATATTTATCGAAAAGGCAACGTATCAATGTCAAATAAATGCTTTGACAGCTCCAATAAGTAGATGCTTCAGCAGATTGTTTTTTTTAAACTTGTAATGTGGTTCCCACATCGGTGTCTTTTAAACATATGAAAGATTAGACTCTTATTTTAGATAAGTCTCATAAACAGTTTCAGCATCATTTTATTTTTGAAGTGGGTCATGAAGCTTCGACAAAATTCAAACATTAGTAAATAAATAAACAGTAGAGTAATTTGAATATGATCTTTTTTGACAGCCAACATAGCTATTTGCAATTGATGTGTGAGTAGAGGGAACACAAGAAGTCGATTTATTCTTCTTCATGATCTACACTTAGAAGAAGACCATTGAATACGGCACTCTTTTATTCATTACGGCACTTGTTTCCTCATTTAGTCTTGCCCATAAAATCTTGCTACACTTAAATTGACAAATAGAAAATAAACCTTCGAATATATATTGAGCTGCATTATCGTCCACAAACACAATGCCTCTTTGAGATGATTATCACTCACTTTTTAACCATTATATCTTTGTATTGATCATAATATAAACTCATTTATCTTCTGGTTTTCTGATAATTTTGGTGCTCGTTTCAACTGCATCATTGAAACTGTCCTTTTGGGGAAATTAACCGAGCATCTAAATTGTTTTGAAATTTTTTATCCTCTTATTGTGAATCTAAATGTGCTTATAATATACACTTGATAGTTATTTGAATATGTTCATTGACCTTGTCGATACCAATAATTGATGTGATTAAATAAGCCAAACGATTATTTCAACATGAGCTTTTTGTTTTTTGTTTTTTTGTTTTTTTTTTTGACTCGACAACTGTTTTGGATAAAATAATATGCAGCATATCTTTTAAGATGCTGCTCACGCATACCATATCAATCTCGATTATATCTACTTAAATGATCCCTAATTAATGCTTATGTGAAAACCATGAAATCGTGATCAACAAGAAACCTTCTATAAGCTTTTCTTTTCCTCTAAACCCAATAAATGCTACTTCATCCTCCGCATGACCATGTTCTAATCATAATTCCACTTAGCGTCAAAGTTTTAACGAACCATGATCTCTCTCTCTCTCTCTCTCTCTCTCTCTCTCTCTCTCTCTATATATATATATATATATATATATATATATATATATATATATCTATATATCTATATATATATATATATATATATATATATAGAGAGAGAGAGAGAGAGAGAGAGAGAGCTTTTGGATAAGGATGTAGAAAAAGTCATAATCCACTTAAAAACCAAGAAAAAGAAAACATAGAGGAAAGGGATGAAAGATCAGTGAGATTATTGTTTCTCAGGGAGGAATACATACAAGAAACTTGGAATTTTCTTTTCAAGGAATAAATCCGAAGCTTCTAATATTTGCAAGAAAATGAAGGAGAATTTAGAAAATAATTAAAACAAAATCTCCTATAGTTTTGCAACAACTACAATCATAGATGTCAATGATTTTATTCTTTTTTCTTTCTGTTATGTTGTGGTTGAATGTTGAAACCACTACATCCTAATTTTTCCAATTACTTGGGAGACAGTACCAACATTGTTGTCAAATCTCTATGTCTAGCATCACAAACAATATTGTTTTTCTCTTAATTTTGGTCAAAATAATATCAATTATATCGCCGTCATTGTGGAAGCATCCTCTTCTTTCTAATGGTTCAGGAGGTACTGCATTGAGTTCAGCTCTATAGTGCCCTGAATGGCGATGGTTGGGGATGTCAAAAGAGCATCTTGTGTTTTGGTGATTGAATCATATGAACTCGATAGTAGTTTGGATTCCATTCTCGACGTGCATCTTTGCTGTATACATATGATTCGCTTTTCACGAGACTTGCACAGCAAGAACATGGAATAGGTTGACTCCAGAAAAAGCAACTCGCGCTGGGACAGCACAAGTGACAAAGCATACCACTCATCCACAAAAGAGATGACGACACAGGGAATGGCATCCAACAAAAACATGTTCATCCTCTTGTGGAGAACACATTAATTGTGGTTCTAAATTTGCAAGTGTTTATGTTTATATATATATATATATATATATATATATATATATATATATATATATATATATATATATATATATATATATATATATATATATCGCAGGTAAAAGATGCCAATGAATAAACTCAGCCTCAGCAAAGAACTCTCTCTCTCTCTCTCTCTCTCTCTCTCTCTCTCTCTCTCTCTCTCTCTCTTTTCCTACAGGAAATGATAGGATACAGTGTGCATACATATATTATAATGCCAAGTTGGTAACATTTTCCCACCGTTCTTTAAGCTAAAGAAACAAAGACAGAAGAAAGACGGAACACAAAACAAGAATTACAGCAAAATGTACAAAGGCAGGAGCTGGATCTGACAGAATTTGCTTAAAGGTGAGTGGTGTTGGGCCATGTGTACTGGTTGCAAGAAAGCGAAAGGTAGTATTCATTGTACACAACTGGGATTCAGAAAAGAGCTTCTTTCCCTTTTGTGACGAGGTCCCTATATCGCCAGAATCCTCTCATACACATCCTGATGGCTTAAATTTGTGGCAGCAATTATAATTAACTGAGTTTGATCTCTATATCTTCCTATTAAAATTGAGTAATAACTTTGGACTTCTAAAAGGAAACCAAGTATAGCATAGCTTGCAATGATTTTGAGTATAGAGAAATTAAATGGGAACATTGAATTATAAAAGAAATAAAGACTGTAGTGGTATGTAATTTGATGATCAACTAAAGCATAGAATTTAGAGATAATAAAGATATCTTTCTCCAGACACACCTGACCTCAACGTTCACATTAAAAGCTAATTTACCTGGATGAAATGTACATACAAGAATTTGGAGAATATGTTTAAAAGAATTAAGAGATTTTTTTTTGGTGCCAGTGGTTTGGTTTTCACTGAGTTAGGTAAAGAGATTTTGAGATGTCTTCTTCCATCCACCATCTGACCCCACTCATATCATAATTGCTATCACTCTCGCAGATGCAATCCGTGTCAATCTTTTTTTAGCCAAAGAAATAAGAAGGTTTCGAGTGGCTGAGAATGTTTTCTAAATCAGAAGCATGTTAATTAGTAAGCCTTTGATGAAACTTCTCCTGTCAATTGGTCATATCATGAACTAACCTACCTCATCAATGGCATTTATTGATTTAGAGAATGTAAAAGGCCACCTGAAAAATGATTTAGTTGTAATTTATGTTTGAGTTCTCGTAGAATACATCCGCTATCTTATTAATAAGATCTTTGTAATCCTTGCTATGTAAAATGGATCACAATTACAGTCTTTTCACGGGATCTATTTCTGTACATACACCTATCTTTTCTCTTTTTTTTTATGTTTTTGATATTATTTGCTATTTATTATTTATATTCATGTGGACTTTTCTCAAAAAGACTACCAATTTTATTTTTCTACTTAGGACCTCCTCACATACTTCTTGATTACATTGTGTTACACAATTAACATTTTGTTTTTGTGTAACTGTGGCTTAAAATGAAAATGAATAAATTATAGAGATGGCCTCAAGTGGGATTATATCAATGTATGAAACTTAATTTTAATAAATTATTATTATTTTGTTACTATTTCTGTTTTGTTTATTGTACATCACATAAGTTTCCAGCTAGTGAAGCATCCGATTGTTACCAGCAGGATCTATTGGCAGATCGATTATATTGACTATCCTTATCCATATGTTTAAGGTGTCGACTAGCTAGCAGAAATTGAATCTCATCTTCGTTACTTATCTTTACTCATATTTTGCCGTCTTAGCTATGTCAACTGCATCACTTCTTAATTTCAATAATAAATCGTTATGTTATTGGCTTAGTAATTCCAGAAATTTATATATAAGAGAGTGGCTTAGACGTCAAGCTATTGAAAGAATTGAGTACTGCCTGAAAAAAAACTACGTTCTTTGTGGGAAAAATGGATGTAGAAAATGAAAAGCTTAAAAGTAGGAGCATATGGAGCACCAGCCACAATTTGGACTGGGCAAGGGAGAGCATTACTCTTCTGGATGATACCTTTCTACCAAGGGAAATCATGAATTCTGACATAAATTCTGCTACTAATGACCTTATTGCTAATGAAGATGTTACCACTTGCTGTAATCACTCTGTAAATGGACCAATTTGGCAGGAGACAAGGCAGCAAAAATTATCTCCAGAGAGGACAAAATTGCATGGAAGCCTAGTAAGAGCAACAAGAAGAACAACAAAAACAAAAGTCACTATTGAGCTCTATAAACAATCATATCTTTAATCTTATTAAAGATATTTAAATCTTTATTAGCGAAACCTTTTTCCCTCAACCTAGTAGGAGCATTAAGTTTGCATAGAAGTATAAGATAATGAAGAATGATATTATCAAATATTCTAATTGTGTGTTTTTGGATGTTGAACACTTGTTCTTCTGTTGTGAAGTTAAGGGAAGAGGTTGAGGGTATCTGCCCTTGGAGAATATCCATGAGTACTTCACATGTGAAAATGCAGTGGTTTTTGTAGTGTCAGCTCCCTGTCAAATTTTGGGTAATCAGCATGCTTACCATTATTCATCAGAACAATGAAAGTGGGAGTAATATTCTTGTATACTGAAGCTATAATTATCTAGCAATTTTCATTAAATCAGTACATTACATAATGATATGTGACATATCTTTCCTCCACTTGAAACATAGAGTCTGCAGCTGTGCTCTCCTCTTTAGATACATACAGGTCTACTATGAGCAAACCCCATGGATGTAAGATTTCGAGTGAAAATACATATTGAGAAATAGGTCCTCTCATAGCACAAGAAGAGGACGATTGATTCCCAAAAGTTTTTTTTTTTTTTATTTTACAAAGGGTAAGTGACAAATGTGAGATTCGAGCCTAGCACCTTATAATAAGTTGTCAAAGTCTTTTCCAAGTGAATTATTTGTACTGAAGCACTTATATCTCATTCAAATCCTCCCTTCATTTTGTAGCAGTTAAAGGATGATAAGGTTGTAACAAGCTTATATATATGTATATATATATATATATGTATATATATATATATATATATGTATATATGTATATATGTATGTATGTATATATATGTGTATATATATATATATATATATATATGTATATATATATATATATATATATATATACATACATATATATATATATATATATATACATATATATATACATACATATATATATGTATATATATACATATATATACATATACATATATTACATATATATATTTATATGTGTATATATACATATATATATGTATACATATACATATATATACATACACACACACACACACACACACACACACACACACACACACACACACACACACATATATATATATATATATATATATATATATATATATATATATATATATATATATAATTAGGAGCCCATTTACGAACATATATATCAAGCATTTCCAGGATCAAAGGCAATCTAGAGACACTTGTGCTAAATAATGATCAGATGATCCAACAATTTCTAGGATTTTTATGGAGGAAATCAAGAGTGTTTTCTGAGTGCATATATGCCATACTATGGCAATTATCTTACATAACAAATCCCCAGTGTTTTTCTATAGTCTCTAGTATTTATTGCTGATATCGAAAACTTATTTATTCTACACAGTTCTCCTGTTAAAATTCCTGTACATCGATCGATGACAGGCCCCCCCAAATCCAAGATCAAGTGAATCCAAGAAGAAGCATTCCAATTGCGTTACAGTGCTTGTTGAATTAATGCGCCAAATGGGCATTAAAAAATGGATTTATGTCATCCTTTGATTGGCCACTAGCTTGGCTTGAGCCTGAAATGTGTGGGCGTCTCAATAAGCCTAGATTGCCTATCAAGTGACGTTTCCTTAATATCGTATTTCGCACCTTCCAAGCATGCGTTGTACGGTGGAGATAAACACCACGACTGGGTTCGATCCTGGCCTCTGCGTCGTCCAATCATGAACATGAGATAACCCCGGTTGAATCAGACGGCCGTGATTGAGATACGTCTTTTCCAACGAGTCACCGAATGAACCACCCAAAACTGTCTCTCATCCTACGTGGCTGTTATGTGGCTGACGATGGGGCCCGGGAGGAAGACTTTGGGGCGGAGGCAGTTGGAGCGAAGACATTTATCGTCTGTTTTCCGAGGAGTCGAACGAAATGGACACCAAGTGCGACAAGAGACCAATCAGCGGGCGACAGACACCGTTAGGAGAATCTTTTTTATATCTCCTTTTCCCTCTTCTATCCATATGATATCATTATATATTATCGGAGTTACCAAGTAAGATTAATTAGCCATTAATTAATTAAGTTTCTTCTTCTGCCGCTCATCTTTAGATTTCTCACCTCATGATGCGGCTTGCGAGGTGACACGTGCACCCCCGTGGAGTGGGCTTCGGTGGGGCGTGGTGCAGGCACTGGAAACCCTAGATGGATGCTGATGATCTATATAAGGAGGGGAAGGGATGGGCGTAGCAGAGAGAGACAGAGAAGAAATCAGATCTGAACCATTTCTCCTCTCCTCTCTCTCTCTCTCTCTCTCTCTCTCTCTCTCTCTCTCTTTATTGGTATGTGGTATGTAGGCTGACAGAAGAGAGTGAGCACACAGCGGCGATTGCATCGATCTGATGCCCTATCTGTTGCGTGCTCACTTCTCTCTCTGTCAGCTCTCTCTATCCCTCAAAACGTAGAGCACTAAAGGCTCATACTATCTTTGATAGACTGGAAAGCTGGGTGTGCAGGTGAACATCGTGTCTCTCTGGAGAGATGGCCACGACGGTGCAGAGTTCATGTCTGTCTTTTCCCTGTGGATCTTACTGTTATTTTATCTCATGTGCTGGATTTTCTGCATACATACGTCTCCTTTTCTTGCTCTCTCTCGACGTCTCTGCATTTGTACTCTGTCAGACGTCTTGTGTGGCCCGGAGACCCACGGAGCGGGGTGGACCTCCGAGGCAAAGAGGTTGTACTGGACGCATGGACCATTATGGTATGTTTATGGTACTTTGCTTCGCCTCTTAAAACTACATTTCTGGTCATGCTTTGAGATGCGGTTTGCTTCTAATTTCGGCATGCTATGTCTGTGGGAGTCCAGTTCACTGAATCGAGATGGAAAATCCAAGAGGAGAAGGAACACAATAATGATAAGGCGTGGTGGTGTGACTTTTGAGGACGAATCTGTTAACGGATAACACTGTTTGACTGGTCCCGTCTCTTTCTGTTCCTTCTTTCTCCCCCTCATCATCTTCTTGTGTTTTCCCCACTTGCTGAACAACGAGTTCTTGTACAGATCTATCCTTGTCTAAGCCATGGAGAAAAATCATCATCGTATGAGATCTCCAGACTCAGTTGTACCCAAGTTTCTGTCTAGCTTCATGGCTGAAGATGGATCTTGAGCTCTTTAAGTTTCAGAAGGCACAGAAAGAAGTAGATCCTAGCAGATCTGCGTTGCACCTAAGGGTAGTTTTCTTTCGCTTCTCTTACCGTAGTGTTTACGCTAAGTTTATTGTCCCAGGAGTTTCCCATTGCATGGATTGTTTCTCGCTCTATACTAGGCATGACTACTGTTCCTTCTGGTCCATACGTATCATACACGGGTAGATCTGTGTCGAGTGCTTTTACTCATCTTTGGATCTATGTCGTTTCTCATCTTATCTTTTACCTACAGCTGCAGTTAAATGTTTTGCCTCACATATTCCATGAATCTACCCATTTCTTTCACCATATTATTGTTCATCTTGGCTATTGCCTTGGAACTCCAAATAAGACGTTTCAAGATGAAAGATGTTATTCCATCAACTCACTACCAACATGATATATTTCTTAAACAGCTGTTTGCAGCCCAATTTTAACCATATTCCGTTCATGTTATGGAATTTTCGATTCCTTATCATTGACAATGTTTGGCTTATATTACCATTACCAGATATATCTTCTGTTCTTGTGTTCTTTCGAATGCCTTTTGTTTTAAGTAGGCCCGATGGTGCAGAAAGACTGCAATCTCACAAGGATATGGTTTCCTAAGGATAAGACATAGGTTAATCACTTTGTTTGACATAGAAAAATGTTACAGTGGCAATAGTAGCAATCATAATATTCAGTTTACTGTGAATTGTCAATTTGGAAACATGGAATAATAAATTGTCTCAACTTTGGTTGCTTTGGATTCAGCATTTGGTCACTAAGCTTTTGTCCTTAGGCATTGGACTTCGAGTTAGCAGGTTTTGGCATGAACAAGGGCTTATCGGAGCACAAAATTACTTGTCTATGAGATTTGTGAGAAATCATTGTGCAAAATATTATCTTTTTGAAGATAATTTATGGACAATAATTTTTTTTCTTGATAAATGAAGATCGATGGGAATATGATTTAATCTGATAAGCAATCGTTGTTGGTTGTGAAGAACATGTTTTCTCAGTTATAGGGTTGGTTTGAAGAATTGATTTCTCAGTTGTACGATTGTTCATACTCATGCTGTTACTGTGACATGAAAACTTGGGATTCTATAAAACGATCGTGTGTATAGTGCAAAATTTGATAGGTTGCTTTTAGGTGTATTTTATCTTGGTTATGGAATGAGTGATCGTTATGTGATCTTTTGATTAATCCGTGCAAGTAGATAAGCACCATCGTTCCACATTTATTGGTCTCTTTGACATTAATTAAAACAGTTTTTTTTTGTGATCTTTTGATTAATCCCTACAAGTGGATAAGCATCATCGTTCGACATTAATTGGTATCTTTTCCATTATTTAAAACAGTTATTTTTTTTAGGGAAAGTATTGAGAATGATTGGTTTTGACAAGTTTGCACTAGTTATAATTCAAGACATTAATGATTTATTATACTTGACTTTTATTCTTCGAATTGAGGTAGAAGCTCCTGGTCAGTCATTTTGGCTGTATGATTTCAATTTTTATTTGTTGAGTTGTGAAATTTTTTTATTTTCTTATGATTTAGAAATTGCTATATTTGTATAAAAAGATTTTTGAATGAAGTAATTGAAGATTCATATTGCTCAGCTAAAATTGATGTTTTTTTACGGTCTTATCTTACATCGCATCAGAATTGTACTAATAAAATGACTATTATAAAAATGAGAAAAATAGGTGATCTATTAATCTTGTTTTAATGGGTTGTATTTGACTATGTTGGGGTAGAACATGCTTATTCTTAACTTTGATGGTATGTTCAATCTAAAATGTTATGTTGTAGAGGACAGCCTCATAATTAAGTACACCTAAGCTGCTATTAGGAGACATGATTCTTTTTTCTCTTTTGTATTTTTTTTTTTTTACAGGATAGAACAATGTATTGTAATATCATAATGATGATGGAATTTAATTTTACGTTCTCAGTTTTGTGCTTAATGGATCATATGGTGGTACCCTAGTGAGTTCTTCAGTAAATTGGTTTCATAGTCATTTAGGTCTCCTTATTAGAATGTAACTCTTTATGCCAATTCCACAATACAAGGAAATATAAGGGGAAAAATGGCAACTATGACCATTGAGGGCAAACAAGATTGAAGGTCTGATACTTGCTACAACTAGTTTTCTTATGCCATGTTGTCCGGCACTTCTTGCTATGTATCGAACCCTATACAAGATTGAAGGTATAATGTTGGTGGCTACTGGGTTTTGAATGTTATATTCTCTGGCACTTGTTGCTGTATACAATCATAAGCATTATCTACGAACATGCAAAAGAGAATTTTTATGTTTCCTTGTTCTGCCATCTTCCTCTGCCTTTTGTATTATCTTTTCTCCCTTTTTCCATTTACAGATTCGTAGTTTTAAGACTTTATTGTTTTCATGCTTTAGGATGTCCAAGTTTCTACTAATTGCTTCAATTCCTTTTTCATGTTCTTTCTCATTTTATTGCTTATACGTGCATAGTAGTCGATGCCATCGTATCATAAGATGCATGTCACATTAACTTTCTTTACACATTCATCAGGGAAACTTTTTTTCCCCCTTAATTTTCAATCTGTAAACTCTTTCTGCTCATCCAAAAGTTCCTTTATACACTTGTAAGATCATTGACCCTGCCGTTCGATGGTCCTAGAGTGTTTTTTTCTTTTCAACTAGCAAAACTTGAACTCGTATGCAAGAGGTTTTAGAGGACAATTTAGTGGTAATCACAGGATGCTCATGTGCATCCCTCTTACATTAACCTTCATGCTTGAAATTTATCGGCTTTAACGCTACATTCTTTCTTTCATGTTGAATGAAGACCCCAGATATCTAAAACCTTCTCTTCTTTTAAAACTTCTTGTGAACCTGTTTCACATGTTTGTCGTTCTTTAATTGATAAAAGTGAGTTTTGTATTTATGGCTCATGTCCAGAATCAATCCCAATAAGGTTCTGATCAACTAGAATATTATTGTAAATAAATAACATACCCAAGGTCAAGTATCCTTGGTTAGTTCATGCAGTATCAAAATAAAAAAGAAAAAGACTTAAATTGTTCATTGACCTAAGTCTATGCTGGTAGCTAATGCTATGCCCTTGTGTTTTTCTTCTGATGCTGGTAACTTTAGTTAGATATCTTCATCTTATTTTGGAGTTTATATGAATCTGGTTTTTGCGCGAATCCAAGTTATAAAAGATTTAATTGGGAGGTTGCATTGGTTAGTCTGCGGATTGAAGTCCTTCAACTTCATGCATTGGCTTCTCTTTTACTACATCCAAAACCATATGGGGTGATTACTACTTGAATTTTTATTATCGGTTTGGTTGTCTTGTTTCAGTAATCATCCAGTGTAGCTGATGTCCTTGTCGTGAAGTTTCGTTATCGAAGATGCTGTTGAATCACGTATAACACATAAGGCTGACTTCATCTGTTGAAATATCGGCTCAGTATTGCTTATTAGTATATTTAACCAAGAACCTTCACGACTGAACACTTCTTAACTCAAACAAGGTTTAGAAATAGAGTTAGGGCACAGATCAGTTATTTCAACCTAAGAGACAGCTTAAGATGAAGTTGTTGACTTTGAATTGAATCTGAATCCTTTTGAGCTGAATCGAGGTACAGGTAGAAAGCTAAGCCCATTATCGGGTACACTTGCGTGTCCTATATTTATGGTGGTTTACCCTATTACCATTAGTCTTAGTGAAACTTATGTCAATGCCAAAGTCATGCATGCAGGATGGAAATTGGTGTTGTCAATTTGTGAGCGGCTGAACTTGGATGCTGATTGTGGGGGGGTCTCTTTCAACAACTGGTGCAAAACGAGCAACAACAATCACAAAGAAAAGGCCGAAGGTCGGGCTATTTTGATCAGAAATAGTGCAACAAGATGGAGGAAATACTTAAGAGGGAGATAATAATCAGAATCTTGCGATCGACAGGCGAGAAAAGTCCAACGGTAGTCGCGTTATGATGTGTAATTTGTTTCGCTGATGAGAAATCACATGTTCGTTCAGATTGTTTTCATGCATCAATTAGAACTCTGCAAGACATAAAAGTAGATATCTGGTGTCTCAATCTTTTGCTGTATGGATCTGCAGCACGCAGTCCCTTGTTTTTTTAGAGTTTGGGGTCCTCCGGCACTATGCTAGAGTGGTGCAAAACCTCCCCAGATCGGTATGGAGAGGAATCCTGCGTTGAATCTTGACTTGGCATTTTAGGACCTATCAACAAGAGATAAAACAATGTCAAAACTCTTCTTCAAACTCCAAGTTCGTATGAAACAAATTAGACTGATCCAAAGTCCAAACCATTTTGAATGTGCTTCATGCTGTTCTCGATCTCATCTTAGCCACAAACTTTGACCGAGTCTTTGTCTCACAGTATGCTTTACCAGGAAGGAACTCAAGGAATAGGCAGAGATGTCCTATCAGTGCAGAAATTCCCGAATAGGTTTTTTGTACGTTTTGTGAATGGAGGAAGAATGTCCGAGTGAAAATGAAAAATGCTTAAAACAAGAATCTAAAGAGGGCTATAATCGCTTTTCCTTTTATCTTTCCCTGGTGTAATTGATGCTGAAGAAACAAAGCCAAGACCAGGCTTGAGGTCTTTTGTCGATTTTGTAGCGTATAGATTTTTAGCTGCTGTGTTCTTCACATGATGATTTGTAATGTATCTCCAAACAAAACGCTGAAAACTAATCTCAAAATCTTGAATGAATAAATGCATCATAAGCTGCACAGACGGTTTCATCTTATTCTCTCCAAAAAAAGTTGAGTGATTATTGTGCTATAATTAATTCACTACTGAATCATTTTGCAGATTTGTTTAGATCCAATGTGCAGATTGTGAGATGAAGGAATTCACTTGGTGAAAAAAAATAAAATAAAATAAAATTAGACAAGTGCTCGACAAGTGTAGCCGAATAAATCGTTTTGTTCTCTCTCTTTTTAATATGCTATCTGGAGTCATAATGGTGTGCGTGTTCAATTATCTGTTTTATTTTGATGAAAGAACATCAGTTGTCTTCGCCAGCTAAACCTTGTTTTGTTGATGTCATAATGTCTTCCTATTCCTTTTCCATTTCATCTCTTTTGGCTTGTCCAATGGTGTGTGTTGCCGAGAGAAACCGGAGAGTCGTCCCCATATATTCTCACCAGTAATAACTAGTGTTGCCGTCTACGGTTGTCTGGCATGTTAGAGGTTTGGAGCCATTTTGGGTATAATCTTATGAGCTCGTCTTAGTCTTAGTATATAGAGAATGGAGTGGTTTGATCAATGTACCATCGATACTCGAGTTAGTAAATAGGTTGAAAAGCCTTCAAGCTCGAGGCTTTTTTATAGTGGTTTTCGGCAACTCGTAAGAGTAAATGGTCATCAGTTACGTAGAATCGTGTAGTGTTATGCTTATGATGAGACATTGTGGTTAATGCCCCATACGAGTTGTATTGATGAGACATGAAGTCCGATCGGCACTTTGCATTGATTGGATACTCGAGATGGCATTAATGTGGAAATAATATTACGTTAAAATTCTAGGAAGACCCATGTAATCAATCAATCCTAAATAGTTGAGGCTTAAGACCTTGTTGAAAATTTTATGAGACGTCCGATGGAGTTATCAGATTGATGGGACATTTTATGTGATATCAAAACTCCGCCATCAATAATCAGGTATTCTTGAATCGGTTCGAGTACATTTCAGTCTCTGTGGAACAACATGAGACAATTTGGAGACGATATCTCAATCCTCATATCAAGAAAAATATGGTTCACGGTGTAATCAATGTGTCAGTCAATATCCAGTTGTCTTGATGCAGATGCTTATGAGACTGTTATTCTCAGCGACTTCTGTGCTCTCCTTGCGTCTTACCTAAATTACCTGGACTCCTTTTCATAAAAATAGCGGCACCCACTAGAGATTTTATTGCCTTTAGCTTGTGGGAATCAGACAAATCCACAAGACATTTGGTGAATATGTCATGATAACTCCGGAATATATTCTACACAGTTTACCTGCTCAATGTAGCAGAAGGATTCTATCGACACACACAGCCGATGATGTTATCATTCCTTGCAAGCAGAGTAACCGAGCGCCATGGGATTGCAAGAGGAGAAGCAGCACCTGCATCTCTTACCTGTTTCTATCACTGGATAACCTTTCTTCAACAGGGGCGTGTAAGATATCATCGACTGTCATGTTGACGGCGTTAAGAGGGAATCGGAGAGGAAGATTAGAAGAGAGATTGAAGTTTGTGATTTATAGGGGAGAAGAGAATGTGTTCATAGTTTTAAGGGAAGATGCAGATTGTGTCGGGTTCCGAGCTGTGCAATTTATGGTTCTGCCAACAACGTTGCCCATCCCACTCACTGTTTACTTCAACCTCTCGTTCATCTCTCTCTCTCTCTCTTCCATTCATAGCGCACAATGTAACCCGCAGGAGGTATGCTTCCAAACGAAGCATTCTATGTGGCTTTTAGTAGCCATTTTACTCTCTTACGTAATCCCAGGAGGCAGAGTGGGAAGAAGGTAACCGCAAACAAGCAGGAAAATTTTGTCCCAAACTTCATTCAAAAAGACAAAAGTACTGAATTCAATAAAATTCACTTTCGTAGCTCAATCTCTGTAACAAAATTATCCAAGTCACATTTTAGCAAAGCCAAGGAGAGCTTCCCGCAAGTATGATGATAATGAGGATTGCTGAACTTTGTTGCAGCTGTATGTCTGTTTACAGAAATTTCAATCAGGAAAAAAAAAAAAATCCCACCCAATGAAGCTAGTGATTCGCAAAACTGTCTGTGTTGAAAAGGTTTGCTAAACCATGGTTGCATGAACAAAATTGCTGGCTGGAAATTAGATTTGTACAAGTCATTCAGAATCATCGCCCTCATCTTTGATGCTTTCACTCGAGTCAACATCTTCAACTATCACCACATTTTCATCATCTATAGTCTTTTCTGGGCCTGGTCCTGCAGACACCTTCACCATTGATGGACGCAAGAGTCTTTCCCCGAGTTTGAAACCTTTACGAAATTCTTGAATTATGATGCCCTCATCGAACTCCGTTGACTCCTCATGCATTATGGCCTCATGAAACTTCAATAACAAATCACAAGTAAGCAACGACAAAAAAAGAAAAGAGAGAGAGAGGAGTAGAGACAAATCTGGCCAACCAAATTAACAATTAAGAAAAAGACAAATATATATGCATAGGTTCAGATATTTGCTGCTTTCAGCTATTAGGACTGGGTTAATGTAAATCAAATCTGACTTTTTGGATATGTATGATGTTTTAAACTTGACCCAGGGGGTAAGTTGTTGGAAGATATCCACACTGTTTGGCTGCAGGGGATACAATTATAGATAGCACCAAAGATGTTCCATATATTAGCTGGGAAACAAAGTCTGAACTAAAAAACAGGCTGCAAGTATGGCATGAGTGCTATATCTATAGAAGAGAAAGCAAAAAAATAACTTACCAAGGGATCAAAGGAACTCCCAACAGTTTCCACTGCTTCCACACCTAGGGAGGTTAGGATCTCCAGAAACTGCTTATAAATGCTCTGGTAGCTGCTATTAATTTTCTCTTCTCCCTCTCTCTCCACCTTTATTTGGGATTTAGCTCTTTCGAAGTTGTCTAAAACAGGCAATAAGCTCTCTATGACTTCACCTTGCACGTTTGTCATCAAAGAAAGCCTTTCTCTCTCGGTCCTCTTCCTAAAATTGTCGAAGTCGGCACTGATCCTAAGGACACGAACCCGTTCTGCCGATGATTCTTCGGCCAAAGCAGCAAATTTAGTCGAAAGAGAGTTCTTCTCATCTTCAATTGACTGAAGAAAAGCTTCTATTTCAGAAACCTTTGACCGATCATTATTTGCCAAGGCTTCTTTGTATAACTGTAGGGACAGCATTACAGTTGAAGCAACTGTTTCTTCTGTGTCAATACCATCACCATCGGTTGCCTCATCCTCTACAGAAATTTCTTCATCAGACTCCTCCTGCAATATAGATATGTTCACATGATCACATCAGGCATCACTCACAAAATAGAACTCAATAAACTGTGGTTTTAAGAAAAAATGAATAGAGATCGATGAAACAATGACCATAAAACTACTCTTCTCACTTCTGTCTAAATCACAGAACATGCATCTCCTAAGCATATTGGGAAAGATTATTGATATGACATGAAGATCTGACAAAGATGCAATCAATGGCAAGAAAACATGGATGTTTTTATAAGATCTAGTCAATGAAGCCACAACGTGGCCTAGGCAGTGAATAACTTGTGGAACACAACTGCAACCAAGCTGTAATGGAGCTCTTATATCTTCTAGTTAGAGCTGCTCAAAGGAATTATCTAGAGACGAAGCACATCATGAGATACAGAGCTTTTACGTCCCTAACACTGCCAATTCACCATAAAATCTCACAAATCCACCAGCTAGGTTCTGTACACTCATGGACAAAGTTCTCCCACAGTAAATATAATTAAGTAAAAGGATCAGCCACCAGGATTCATTGGAGAAGTGACCATGGAGCCTCTACCAAGAAACATCTCTTAATCAAACACTAGCATTAAATTCTGCTGTTGTTGTTTTTCATGATTTTATGTTGGACAAAAAAATTCTTGTCAACTTTCTACTCAAGGAACCTAGAAAAATAGATCGTAAGAACAGAGGTGGAAACTTTAATTAAGATTCTAGATATGATCTTAAAGGACAGTTATCATTATAGTGAGTACACAATCAGGTCTAAAAGTATCAAAAAAAAGTTTTTTTAAAAAAACATGGTACAAACAAAATAGGAACTCTATCTCCATATAGGATGAATGTAAATCACTAGATACATCATCCACAGCAAAGATACACAAAGAAAATCGACTAAAAGGAAATGTATCAAGAAAAATGCCTCTGTATTAAATTGTCAGAAACTGATAAAATTTGCAGTATCAGCCCCACATAGTATGGTCAAAAACTTCATCAACTCTTGAACTACTTATATCACTGAATAAAACATCACTGCAGTCTCTGGTGCAACATTATACTAGGCCTTCTGCAAGTAACTCATATAATATTATAACCTCTAAAGACGTACACCCACACTGAATAAGCAACAAGCAAAGATGGCTATTCCCCTTAGACCTTTCTAACATCAAACATCTCCAAGGAAAAGGTGTGATGAAGAAAGCCTGCTTGCATTCTTATACTAATCTAACAACTTTCCTCAACCAAAATCAACAGTCCTTTCCATGACAGTTCTTTTTTAAAAAAATGCAACATTTAATGAACAAAATTGAAATCAATAGACAAGAACAATCCAAAGTGTAACATTTAAAGGAACATATTTCACAAGGCATAGAAGGAAATAATTTGACTGTGGATGCTTACACTAGATGTAGTAAAACACTGACTGAATCTCGAACAGCTGCTGGAGGCATAGAGCAAGAACCATTTGGAGGCAAATGAATGGAAACTGTCTTAAATAATATGGGTGCAGAAGAAAGAAACCTAAAATGGGTTCCCGAAATAGGTTCTTGAGATTGTCTTAGACGATCCAAAAGAACTAGAGAAGAGGTAAAGTTACATTAGCAAAAATCACAGTCGAATTTTAAGGATAAGCTCAAAACATATAAAACATAACTATGTTCAGCTATAAATTGGTTGTTACTATAGTGAGGGATATTCTACAAGAACAAGGTTCGATCAGTATCTTTGCACAAACAACAGAACAGATTCTTTTGAAAGATTCATCTACCATGACCCTGCCCACAAATTCAAGGTCCTACAAACTCCAAATTGCATGATACAGAAACAATAATAAGCAATGATGTCACGAATATTTGGGACCAACTACATGAATCCTTTCCGTCAATAAGCTATATGAACGACTAAATCTCATAGA
This sequence comes from Musa beccarii, assembly GCA_024322285.1. Taxonomy (NCBI): domain Eukaryota; kingdom Viridiplantae; phylum Streptophyta; class Magnoliopsida; order Zingiberales; family Musaceae; genus Musa; species Musa beccarii. The sequence goes on from CM044400.1 coordinate 11,594,048, forward strand.
ATAGAAGCCCATATAAATTTGCTTATATTACAAAAAAAAGGCCAATCTCAGGTAAATTACTTAAAGACTTAGGTAATTCTTTAGCAGAAGATCAAAAACCAGAAAAGCACCAATATTTGTCTTGATGACATTGCATTACACTATGTGCTCAGCTATAGTTCCATGACATGTAATGATTCTGTCTATTTATTTAAAAAAATTTCACTAATCAAACAACATATATTTATCAAGTTCTTATCAATGATCATGTCCCCTACAAAATAATCAACAAGGACCTCAAGGCAACTGGCTCCAGTACACCTTGTTTGGTGCAGCAAGTTTTCTAGAAAACCAAATCAAATAAGAAAAAAATTTCTTGGATGTTGAAGGCTGAGCAAGACCTCAAATGCCCCTTATACATTTTAAAACACAGTGGTCAATCATGAAAAGCAGAGATGAAAAAGATCTTAAGAAATCTTTTAACGTCATCCAAGGTCCGCAATACCGTACCATACCGATGTACCGAGAATTGGTCGGTACGGTACGATATGGTGTACCGAGCGGAACGCCGGGGCGTACCGAGTGGTACACTTAATTAGCTTCAATTAGCTTCAATTGAAGCTTCAATTAGCTCCAACGATCAATTTGACCGTTGGAGTACTGTTACCAGTCGGTAACGGTCGATTTTGACCGTTATCGAGTTGTGCCAGGCGGTAACGGTCAAAATTTCAACCGTTACCGCCCGATACATCTCCGTATCGACCGATACGGGAGATATTAGGTGTTCCGTCCGGTAGAGGGCGGTCCGCGTACCAATATCCTGTCGGACCGGTACATACCGCCCGTACCGAGCAGTACAGGTCGAAACTGCATACCATGACATCATCAATCTTCTCCAAATCCTTACCAGAAAACACCACTTTACCATTAAAACTAGCAAATAGATGCGACACTGATAAATTGTTGCATGGCTTTATTTTGAAATCCCTTCTGATTGGTATTTCAGTAAAACTGTTTTGGTCTAACAAATTCTGGAAAATATCCCTAGAAGCTCAATCTCAAGAACGTTGATTCAGCATTCACTGACACTCCCATCCACCATCGATCATATAATATCCAAGCAAGTGGGCATCACAGACAAATGTATTACAAAACGAAACATGCAACTTCCTAAACAGGTAGTATTTACCAACCAATTTCAGGGGAATCGATTAAATCGGCAACCACCAACACAATTTCATATGCAATAACTACAAGTACGCATCGAGAAAACCAAATTCTAGAACGAATCAATCAATCATGCTCATAAACATCTCCCAACCCCCACCCCATAAAGAAAAATCTCTGAGTTCATCAGCAAACTCGTGTCTTTGGACCTAAAAAAAGCACAGCGGAAGCCAAAAAAAGACGATACCTTTTCCACAGTTTTCGCAGTCTCTCCGGCCTCGGTGGTGTCCCCATAGGCAGCGAAGCCTCCTAGGTTTGGGAAGCGGAGAGGCTTGTAGGCAAGAGGCGACAACTTTAGCCTTGAAGGCCACGAGATCCTCCGCCTCGCAGAGAAAAATGGAGGACTCCTCGCCGCCTCCAAAGGAGACCCTCGGGCCGCCCCCGCTGCCACCTCCTCCAGCGGAGCGATGAGGAGCGCCGGCGCTCTCAGGATTGAGGCCATGGGCGAGAGAGCGCGAGGTGGAAAAGGATGAGAGAGCGAGAAAGAGCGAGAGAGGAGAGACAGAGAGGGGTCGGTCTAAACTCCTAACTTATCCGGAAGAGTCGGCCCATTGTCGTCATGCAAAATAAACCGGTTCGAACCGGGCGCCGGGTCGGTCTATTTTATAATGAATAGACCTTCTCTCCCTGCCTCGCCAAATCATCCAGCGGCAACAAGACATCCACCGAAGTGCATCAGTCTCCAACGTTCTTAACTCTGATCCCAATCTATTTCTTACTGAAACAAACACTGCAAGAACTCATCGATATCATAAGATTCATAACCACAAAATAAACAATAGAATGGCAAATTCAATCCTTTTGTATCCTCCTCAATCAGCAAGAAAAGGAATTCCTTTTACCTTTTAGCAAATTCAGAGGTGCAGTTGCAGGCAATACAACCTTTTAGCAGTTGCAGGCATTACTCTTCCCCACATGAGGATGTGATTACCTGAACACCCGCAACCAAATGAGTTCAAATCCGCAATTGATCTCCAACAAGTCCCCGCAATGATCAAGCTCGATGTACCATCTATCTGCAACTCACTTGTTTTAAGCAAACACATGTAAGCATATTACAGAAACTAGATTTGTTGCACTCTGTTTATAGATATACCAATAGATTCACCGAATGACATGCCAGATACAGAGCATCTGCTGGTGGAGATCTGGAACTAGCCTGGGTTTGCATGTGTTGATGGATTGGTAGATCTACCAACAAACAACTCCCTGAACACAGAACTAGCAATCCATACTTGAGTTCATTAGGATCATCATAAAACAGTCAAAACCACAAGGTTCCTCCTCAAATAAAATCTCCCATACAGATAGGAACAATGTCCTAGAGACCCAAATTGGTCCTGGATTAGCTAAAAAAATCAAATAAAATTTGTAAATCTATGCAATATTAACTGCCTAATATTAAAACAGTCATTTTCATACACAAGGAAGAAAAAGTAGGTGCCTTTGTGTTGATAATTACACTAGTTATAGAACAAGCAAAAGCAATCTTGAGTAGAAGGATACATGAAATAAGGAATTTTACATGACAGAGAAATCATTCGGTAGCGGAAACTTTAATGCAAAGGCATTTTCTCCTTTTAAGGAGATTCAAATTAGATAAGATGCCTGCATTGCATGTTTACAATACAAATGAACTATCAAGTCCTATCTATTGGCTTAAGCTCTTAGATGGGCTGACAAGGGTTTAGAATTTAACATGGTAACACAGTTTTGAGTCATTTTAATAGGCCATATGTGACGGGAAGAGTTAAGAACGTGATGATTTTTTCTGGAAGAATTACCATATTTTCCAAATAAAAGCTGATGGGAAAAAGCTCAACTTATATCCAACTTTAGCATCTCCCCTCAAGCAAGCTGGATGAAGAATGAATATGCATGGCATACAGACTCAAGTGCAACATAATGGTGAAAACCAAAAACGAAAAGAGTTTAATATAAAGATTCACATGTGGGTGAATTACACACTGGATGAAACATTTAAGGAGGCAGAATTCAGATTTGAACTGATGATCTGCTCTGATACTAAAATTAATGAAAGCATAGGATAATAGTTGATGAGTTTGCAGGGATTTAAAATTTAACATTTCATGTTTCATTTTCTGTAAGTTTTCAAGTAATACAGCAGGTGGAAGCTGAATATTCACAATTAAGGTAGCTAATTGTGAAACAATATCAGGCTCCACTATTATTTAGGACTGCAAAACACCCATGCCCTTTCCCAAAAGTATGCAGTTTCAATACCACAAACGGTAATTAAGAACAGAAAAGGCAAGAATATTTGGAAGTCTACTGCTGCTGATTAATTTTCTCTAACAAACTTAGGAAAAATTAGCATCATTTATGTATGTCATATTTTGTTTCCTTTAAAGAAAATATCACAATAATAGCATGAAGCATGCAACGAAAGATAGAATAGCCAAATTCAGGATTCCATTGGAATCTCATGCAGCTTATATCAAGGATATTACGTAATATCAATTTGTATCTTTGACCCAAATTCCCCAATGCTATGTTCATCATTTGTACTGATGTTTTCTTTGGTAGCTCATATAAACAGTATATATAAGAAAAAAATAAGCAAGATTAAATGCTCAAATAAAATATATATTGTCAGAGCTAGAGTGCTAATAGAAATCCATGATCTATCATAATGTTACCCAGCATTTATACCTCATGATACTCCATCTGCTCAATCGGCTCTATAATATGCAACGATCTGCAATTTAACAACTGTCTAAAACGTCATTGATGATGAAGCAAAATTTCAGCAGAAAGTTAAAGTTGGCCTTTTTAAACAGAAATGAGGACAAGAAACAGATAACCTCAGCTTGAAAAGAATCTGAAAGATGCATGCTTGAAATTTTGTTGTACAAAATTTTTATAAGCAACAAGAATAAGCTCCTTTTTACTGTAAGTCTCATCTTTGTATGCTTATATCATTTTTCTTGTTCATAACATGACATAAGTATACACATTAAGTGGTTGTAACACAATACCAAAATGTTAGACATAATAACATAGAGTTCCAATAGAGAATGACCATCAGGAGTACTTTATTAAACCACTAAGAATTCTGTTTAGCAATGAGGAGTAGATGGTCCTTTCCCCTATGTATTTCTTGGTAAAAGACAAATACGGTGGAAGTGGATATGGTTACACAAACATATGTCCATCACAAATCCATATGTATCCTGAGCTATTGAAAATTTCCACAATATGGATATGGATTTGCTTTGAGTTCTTTCTCAGTTTGAATAAAAACATAAGGAAAGATGTAATTTGATTACTCTAGACAAGTATAGTGTCTTGTTACTTCACATTCTCTTTCTTTCAAACTTACCTTTAAATTTGATTATTCAAAAAAATAAATTTATTTTTTGGAGTTTGATCTTGAATATTTATTGGTGACAAACATTTATACTCATATCCGTTTTAATTTTATTTAAATCTTTTTCAATCACAAACGATTTTGCTGCAATTGAACCATTTTTACTCGCACTGATAGGCCACCTACTGGAGGTTCTTGTTAAGTAAAATACTGTATTACTATTTCATAAGGGAAAAATTCCCAGAAGAGATTTGTTTTCTTTTGATTTATGAGCAAAAATTAAATTTGCTTGAGATCTTCTATCAGATTTCTACTAACTTAACATAAGGGAAAATAAGTCCTCAAAGATTCACTTCCTTTTACTTCATTAGCAGTAGCAAAAGCTAATTTAGACATTATAAGAGTGTGGTACTTGTTTACTACTAACTACTAACAAAATGCTTCATTGTCTTTAAGTGACAACTTAAATCACATTGTTAAATTAAATTAGATAATACAAATACATGTTTTTCTTGTAGCATTAAATTGTGGTTTCAAAGGTTTAAAGAATACAATCTCATCTTGCAATTGACTTAAGAATATCTAGCGACAAGAAGTTACTTGTGCTGTAAATTGGAAATAACCATAAATCGAAGCATCCAAATGATGACATAGATATACAAATTTGAGTCTGATAAATGAATATTATATGACAGTTTGGAACATAAGCAGATGAGTCAGTTTGAAGCACAAGTATCATAAAAGAAAATTGTAATAATTAGATCAGCTTTAAAATGCCAATAGCATCGTTATTGACTATGATACAGCATTGGCAGTTAGTTGACATCAATATTTCTATTTTCTACGAAGAAATTTGTAACATACAAACTGTGATATATATAGACAAATTCTAACTTGCTTCATGATTGGTTAGGAAGTTGTGCAAATGTTCCTGAATTAGGGTTGCACCCTCCAACTAACATCTTCTTATACACAGTATAAGCATGGTCAGCATCACCTGATGTGCTATAACCTCGAATTAGTGCATTATATGTGAAAACATTAGGTTGGAAACCTTTGATTTGGAGTTCTTCATACATCTTTCCAGCTTCAGCCACCATCCCAGCCTTCCCAAAGTTGAGAATCAAGGAATTGTAAGTATACAAGTCAGGAAATATTCCTCTATCTTGCATTTCATCAAAGAGAGTAATAGCTTCTTGTAGTCTCTGAGCTTTTCCAAGACCATTAATCATCAAATTGTAGGTAATCAAATCAGGTTCAAGTCCAGTAACCCTCAATTCCTCAAAATAGCAGAGAGCATCTTCCGCTCTGCCAGCCATGTAAAGTGTGTTTATGAGAATGGTGTATGACTTCACATCTGGCCTGATTCCCTCTTTAACCATCCTTTTGAACGTTTGAAGAGCCTTTACTACATCACCAGCCTTTCCATACCCATTCATAAGAATGTTATATATAGCACAGTTAGGTTTACATCCATACTCAACCATCTCGTTGAACAGATTTTCTGCCTGAGTTGCTCTTCCTGACTTTAGAAGTCCATCAATAAGAGGACCATATGTACATGGAGTAGGGGAAAAGTCTTCCGACATCAGATCATAATACATGTCAATTGCCTGATCCAACATTTTTGACTTGACAAGGCCTGAAATGATTGTATTGTAGGTTATGCTGTTTGGTGTGCATCCCCTAGAATGCATCTCTTCTTGCAGCTTAAATAACCCCTCAATTCTTGATGATTTTCCAAATGCATCAAGAAAAGCATTGTAGGTGTTAACATCCGGTGAACAGCCAACCTTTTTCATCTCTGCGAAAAGCCCTTCAGCAACTTCAATTAGATTGGCTTCAAGGAGGCCATTAATAAGAGGATTATATGCTTCGATGGTTGGTGAAATACCATATCCTTTAAACACCTCAAACAGATTATATGCATCCCAAGAATTTTTATGCTCACAAAGAAACTTGATAAGAGGGCATAACAAGTAGTCATTCTGGAATGTGCCATTACTACAGATCCTTTCAGCAAATTTAACTGATTCATCAATTCCAGCTTCATTTAATATTCCTTCCATGAGAGCTACCCAGGAACATCTGTCTGTTTGAGCATCAGGCTGAAAAATATATGTGTTGGTAATATAGACAGCATCCTGTAACATTCCATTTCTCAAAAGGATTGGCAAGATGCTGCATAAAGTTACAAAATCAGGAAACAGAACTTTTCTCATCTGATGAAAGAGCCATATTGCTTCACTAACTCTGTCTTCCTTAACTAAACCATAGATTACAGTGTTGTAAGATAGATGATCAGGTAAACAGTCCTCTGTCATGCCATAGAGCATGTTCAGTGCACAGTCTGTCTCACCATTTTTAGAGAGACAGTCCAACATGGTGTTGTACGTTACTATATTTGGAGGACAATTGTGGTGGCTCATATCCTGAAACAAATCCATGGCCTTTTTAACTCTTCCCTCTTTTCCCAATCCTGCTAGCAATGTGTTGTATGTTACTACAGTGGGCACAAGATTCATTGCCTTCATACCATGAAACACATTCCAAGCTTCATCCTCCCTACCAGCCTTGTAGAGAGCATCAATTAGAGAATTGACTGTAATCTCATCTGGGTAACACCCTCTTTGGCTCATTTCACTGAACATCTTCAGAGCTTCATCAACTCTGCCAGCCTTGTTGCAGCATTTAATCATCATATTATAGGTGATGGTATCAGGAGAAATTCCAACAGCCATTAGTTCATGAAAAACTTCCTTTGCCTGTTCAAGCCTTCCAGACTCAGCAAGACCATACAAACATGCGTTGCAAGCAACAATATCTGGAACAACACCCTTACTCTTCATAATCTCATATGTCTGAAAAGATTTCTCAAACTCTCCAGATTTTCCATAGTGGTCTATGAACAGGATATAGGTATAAGCTGTTGGCATCGGACCATGAACATCCATATGGTTAAAGAGCTCCTGAGCATCGTCCAATCTGTTTCCTCGCAGAAGACCACCAATTATAGTGTTATATGTGTGCAAATTGGGCAATACACCCTTCTCTGCCATAACATCCAACATGTTAGAAGCTTCTTCAATCCTCCCTACTTTGTATAAAACATTTATCATCATAGTAAAAACAACCACATCCGCATGGTAACCATCTTTGTCCATTTCTTCCCAAAATTCTTGCACTGAATGCAAATCGCCGATGTTACCGAACTTGTCCAACATTGTGATATAAGTCACTCTATCCGGTTTCTGATCACTGGCCTTCATCTTCCAGAATAATTCCTTTGATTCATCGAGCCTCCCTGCTTCACAAAGCACCTCTATGAGTACAGTATAAGTCACGACATCAGGTCGGCACCCTTGTCGCTCCATTCGTCCTAGTAGACCATAAGCCTCATCTATTCTTCCTGCTTGGCCAAGTACCCTAATGCATATGGTGAAGGTGTACACATTTGGTCTCAGTCCTAGCCCTTCCATCTCAGCCAAAAGCCCCATCACGGTTTCTGTCTCCCTCCGCTTCCCCATAGCCACCATGAGCGCGGAATAAGTCCGGAGACTCGGCATCATTCCCTCCGAAATCATTCGCTTGTAGACTTCCAATGCCTCTCTACCGGAATCAGACCGGAGAAGGAAATGGATCAGCCCATTGTACGAGAACGCATTCATCACGAATCCGGCCTCCCTCATCTTCCAGAGGCCGAACGGAGCACTCCGTAGACCCCCGCGGACACCGAGAGCCTTGAAGATGGTCAAGAAAGTGTCAGGGCTCCGCTTCACGATCTGCCTCTGCATTAAGTCGAACACACGAGTCATGTCTTCCACCCGCCCATGAACCCTCAAGAAGTCGAGCATGTAATCGAAGGACTCGGTGGTGTGGACGACCACCGACCGCTGCGCCACCGACTTAAAGAACGACAGCGCTTGAATCGGATCGGAAATGGACCTAAGGACATCGACCACACTGGCAGAACTCACGCTCACATCCAATTCCCCCTTCTCAGCGACGCCGTCTGCGCTTCTGACGCCGATTCTTGGGCGGACAAAACGGATTCGATTTTGCTTCTTCCAATGGTGTGAGCAAGGGTTTGGATTCCTGAGCGGACATTTACGGAAAGCAACTGGTTTGCCATTAGGTGGGAAAGAACTGGTGCTGCAACATCTTGGGGCAACAGCTGAGGCCAGAGAGACATCCATGTCAAAGTAGCAAACTTTCTGAGAGAAGAAACTGTAACCAGCACCAATCTCTTCAAATTTCAGTGGGATCGTAACCAATAATTCTGAGATACACAGGCATATATCTACAAGGTAGACGAAAGGGGAGATAGGAATTGCTTTCCTTACTTATCCTGTGAGCGTAGAGGGCGGGGCGAGATAGGGAAAGGGAGGTGGAAGGCAAACTACGCACTGCAGCGGTTTCCCGTGCGGGGGACGAGGGCGGAGGAGCCACGGGTGAGGTCGGTGACTCTGTGGCCGTCGTCCTCCATCATCTTCAATGCAGCAGTTACCAGGTCGGATTATCCATATCTAGATCCGAACTCGGTAATTCTCTTATCGGAGGGCAATGTCGAATCCGGTAAGCCAACGAAATCAATCTTGAGGATTCAAAGCCTCGTTATCGGGCCAAAATTGGCCCCAATAAATGGGCTTCTCTAAGTCCAATTGGTTTACGAACTTCTAATGTAGATTGAGAATTCGGCTTTTCAGTTTGTTTCCAAGGAACGGTAAATACGACAATAAAGCATAAAAGTAATCAATCGAAACAACAACGGAGAATTTTATTTTTTTTTTGTCTTCAATTTGAATATTGTTCTAATAAAATAGGTTGGGATTTACGGGAAATTTTCTCACGCACCACGAGCTAACTGAATCATGCATCGGACGGCTAGGATTACGTGCCGACAATAGCTGACGGCGGATCGTATGGTTTTGACCCGCTCACGCGACCGAGCTCAGTAAACGACGTGCGTTCACGTGCCACGCCTCCCCTCGACCGGGTCACCTGCACGTGTCACCCACGTTCCGGATCCCCCATTGGCCGTAGATCCCAGAAAGCAAAGAAATAGTAGCAGACGAGAAGAAGAGGAGGAGGAGGAGGAGGAGGAGGAGGAAGAGAAGGCGATGGGCTTCTGCATGAGGTTTCTGGAGATCCTGTGCGCCATCGTTCTCCCGCCTCTCGGCGTCTTCTTCCGGTATGGCTGCTGCAAGGTAATAACGTCGAACACACCCTTGTTCTTCTTCTTCTTCTTCTTCTTCTTCTTCTTCTTCTTCTTCTCTCTCTCTCTCTCTCTCTCTCTCTCTCTCTCTCTCTCTCTCTCTCTCTCTCTCTCTCTCTCTCTCAACCACGAGTGATTCCTTTTTTTAATCTCCTGCGTGGTGATTGTCTCAGCTGGAGTTTTGGCTCTCAGTGGTGCTGACCATCCTGGGTTACGTCCCCGGCATAATCTACGCCATCTACGTGATCGTGACCGATCCCGAGCGCCATTACGATGACGACTATAGCGCCGTCTAGGAGGAGACGACGTTTCGCCTTCGGATCGTCGTCTTTGTTTGAGTTTTCTGGTTTGCTGTGAGTTGCAGTTGCTGTCAGAAGTAATAAAGAATCGTGTGAGATGGTCTTCTGTGAGTGAGAGAGTGCATAAATTGGAGGTCCAAGAACTGGGTTTCTTCATGCGCTTCCTGTCTTCTGTATCAGAACCATGAATCTATATTATTAGTAACCTACCTTTATGATGAATCCAAGTTTGTGTATTGGTATTGACATTAAAGCAATATTGTATATATATGTAGTCATTTGTGTCTTTGTGTGATTGAGAATTGGAATCCTAAGAAATGAAAGTTCATGTTTCGAAATGCTCAAAAATCAAAATTGAAATCTCAGTCCACCTATCCAAAGATTGCGAATCACCAATACATCAATACGTTATTCAAAAGATCTAGAAAGAGGGAAAGCTGAGAAGCAACACAATTTTCCAGATGCATACACAATGAAACCAACGGAAGTAGGATGGATGGGGGTTTGGATTCGACTCTTAGGTCTAATCCTATTTATTTATTTATAGTATCCCTATCCGGTCACATCGATTTATGTCTTACCAAATGCCTCCGTTGAGGCTTAAAATATACGGTGTCTATATTTCATATTATTAATTTTGTTTTCTCGTCTGATTTCAGTATGGTATGACTGTCTGATGTGTCGACATGTTCGGAGTCAGTTTGGTTTTGATATTAGAACTCCTCACAGACCTTAGCGTTAGAAAATGGTTGAATCTAATTAGGATTCTTACAAAAATAATGTTCCATAAAAATTCTTTCGATGCTTATGTTCATTTCAAAAATAACAAATAATTTTAGAAGGTTTGGAATGTTGAGGATAGTTAGTATTAGAATAATTTTTCATAAAGCGATTTTTCTAGGACCTTTTATAATGGTCTCTTGTAAATATTTATATTAAATAAAAGTTAATCTATAAGAACAATTACATGTTATCGTTGAGCTTTACTTGGACATAAAGATCTATTGTTATTATTAACGTCGTTATGCACAGTATTAATCTTATGAGATGCTCAATTAATATGTTGGATTAATAAAGTATTTGAGTTAGTGTGGTATTTGAACGTCTAAGTGTTTCATTTCTTTTATCATAGCGTAATTTTTTTTAAATTCTTTCTTTACTCAGATTGGTAAAAGAATCTCCATCGATTCTCCCAAGAAGAAATATCAAATAGGGCGATGTCTTATCGTAGGATAGTCATTTTGTTTCTTTAGTTCCTATCTAACTTTGAAACCTAATTTTTGTCATTTTTCTTTATAGGATCTGCAAATTTGTTGATTGATCTAAGTTAGACATCTAAAGCAGTAAGCTTCATTCGCAGTGTCAAAAACGAAAGGCGATGTTCTTTATTTCTATGATGCAAATGATTGTGAGGAGAAAAAATCCATATGAGTAACAAGATGACGAGAAGAAGGAATCAAATAGTGTTATTGATTCGGTATCAACTACATTGGTGGATTTATTGAAAGCAGGTGCTGGACCATTAATTGATTCGATTTGTGTAGCTATGATGAAATCTTTAAGCGGATAGTTTATTTTTATAATAGGAAAATACTTACTAAGGTGAAGATTCCTAAGATTGATAAATATTTTAACAGTTCTAATTAAATCCTAACTCTTTAAGAGATTAGGATTTAAGTAGAAAGAGTTCTTAGTAAATTAGGATTTATTCCTATTAGTACATCTTGAGTCTCGAGGTTTTAGTGATAGGAAAAAGTAAGACACTTTAATTGTTCCTAAAAGTATTCTCTAATGAATCAAAAGAAGATTAAAAGAAAAGTTCTTGGGGTTTATATGATAGAGTATATGAGAATTCACAAGACATTTATTGCGAGAGTAGTGATGCACATACTTATGGTTCCATGCAGTACAGTAGACATAGACAGGAAGCTATTTAAATTTTATATTAAATTTTTAATGTATTTTTAAATTATTAATCTATAAGTATTTTCAGAAATTATTGCAAAAAAGAAACGATGCAAGTACTTATTTTATTGAGTACGAGAAACAAAAAAGAAGAAGCCAAGAAAGTCGAGTTCTTGACGGGGCATGTGAAGACCGCCGACGCTTTCCACACGATAATGCAAGTCTGGTTTATGCACCAGCTTGCTTGAGACAGTCCAATTCCTGGATGAACACCTTCTGGAACCGCGGCATGTTCTCGGGTTCCAGCGACAGCATCAACGTGATCCCCCCATCGCCTTCTGGGCTGCGCAATAGGTACAGCATTCCCTTGCGGTTCACGTGGGCGCGCGCCATGAACGCCGGCTTCCCCCACCCAAAGTCCGCCTCGTACACCGGCAGCTGCAGCCAGCTGACGACCCAGAGGTCGTTCTGTGATTCCTGCCATGAACCCAAATCCATGTCCCCGATATCCTTCATCAACTCCAGCAAGTCGATGATCGACCGGATGTACTCGTCGTCCACGCGGACAACTGCGTCATGCATTTGTTCGACGGTCCGCTGCAGGGGACTGGATACGATCTCCCCGGTTGCTACGGCCACAGACGTCCTGACGACGGCGTTGCCGAAATAGCAAGGGGGAAGCGGAGGGTTCAGGCGGCTACGCACGTCAACGGCCATGTATAGCCGGGTCTCCTGATCTGCTTCCAGTTGGCGTGCCTTACATGCGCACCGCCACACGTACGCCGTGACTGCTTCGAAGGTGGAAACGCGTCGCCTGCTGCCTAATTCTATGCTGGTCTTGAGGGAAGTGAGCTGGTCTTTGGATAACATGAGCTTGGCAGTCATAGTGGTGGAGAGCTGACGCCTTGGGCTCAAGCACTGGTACTCGAAGTGCTCGAAGGGGACGGTCGGAGGGGACCTAGCGCGGAGGAGGGCGCGGTCAAGGGATACCACCACGGTGCCCTCAGCTCCTCGGGCTATGTCGGACCATGTGTTGATGAAATGCAACGCGCTGACGCCATCCATGACGCCGTGGTGCCCGGCGATGCCCAAGCACACTCCACCGCACTCGAAGAACGTCACCTACACATGCATGCACACTCCAGTAGTGTAGGAATGAAGACCAATGTGCAGTGGAAACAACTGACCTGAAGCATGATGCACATGCTATCATTGCCATCGGACGAGGGCGCGAAGAGCTGCCTCATTTCTTCCGACGGCGTGAAGTCGCTGAGGACATCCAAGGTGCAGGTCGAGCGAGCCACCACGAAGAGGACACCCTCGCCGGTGCACTGGATCTCAAGCCGGCTGTCTTCACCGACGGCGACCCGGCCCGCCAATGGGTAGAAATGGAGCAGGGCCTTGGCCAAGGCCGCTTTCAGGACCTCCACAGAGAAGAAGTTGCGGTCGCCGTTGTGCCGAAAGACGGCGATGGTTGGTGTGTGACTTCTCGGGGCGAGCATTAGATCCAGATTAGAGATCCAGATAGTGTGCTTCGGGGTGTCTTCGCTGGGAACAACAAAGCTCGACTCCACTATCTCTACCTCCATTCTCTCTCTCTCTCTCTCTCTCTCTCTCTCTCTCTCTCTCTCTCTCTCTCTCTCTCTGACCTAAACTTGATCCAATGTCTATGTTATACATAGTAATGCAACTTGATTTTGAAGAAGACACGAAGCAACAAACTCCAATTTACCACCTTCCTCAGTAATCGCCAACATTTCAACTGCACATGGGCACGACAGCAAATTTATGGTGTATTATATGACATTCGTATGATAGACTACCTGCGACCTGCAGGTGGAAATGCTAGACGTGGCCTGAAAACCTGATCTCGTTCCGACTCCTCATCGATGCATGCAAAGTCTCGATTGAAGATTACTATCTTGAGGAGGTGCCATATTATTATGCCGATGGATTAGGTATCGATGAGGCCTTGTCGTTAATGGGGTGGGACGATGGAATAAATAAGGATGGGTGGGGACAATGGAATAAACAGGGATGGGTGAGGTTGACTCCACACCTAGTTTGTACCTATCCCCCGCTTCATCAATATATGTGAAGATATTGGGTTCGAACGTTTATCTTATTTGATTTAATTTAGATTAGGCTAAGTCTTGCTTGAGTCAATTACATATTATTTGACTCAATTGAATCAAATAAAATAATATTAAAATTCAATGGTAATACTCCCTCCCCCGTGGCCTATGTGTCGTAAGAATGGATTCAACATTTAATCCGTTAAAGAAAAATATCATTGATATCTTTGTCAGAGCAACATGAGCCTGATCCATATGCAAGGAATCGTCCGGAGTAGAACGTGGTCTATCTCAACTTGTTACTTGTACAAAGATCGAGGTCAAGGGTAGCTTCCTGAGCCGATCTTTCCGAATCTTAAGTTTGTACCAAGGTCCTCTCTATCTCTTATCTAGGGTTAAGGGTGTATTTTTATGTTGATCTTCAGAAAAAGGAATATCCCATAAAGATTTTATGGGAAAGGTAATTTATAACCAATCTAAATTATCCTTTGGACTTTTCAGATTATTCTTATGAATATTCCATAGGAGAGTCGGTTTGTAATCGATCCGAACTTCTCCTGAATTTTCAAAAATATTCCTACGAATATTTTATAATGAAGTCAATTTATAATCGACCCAAACTACTCCCAAGATTTCTAGGAATGTTCTAATGAATAGTTCATAGGGAGGGTAGCTCGATAACTCAGTAAATGACTTGAGTTGCCTCAACTCAGTAACTGACTTGAATTGCCTTTTAAACTCATATTCATGAGGGCAAGAGAGCGTTAACCTTACGCAGTGTTGACATAGTGAATGGTGGCATAGCTAATTTCATATTTTCTATTATTTATCTCCTTCGAGGATGTGCTTTGGGGTCCCCACCTCTTTTTTTTTGTTTAAAGCATATCTTAAGCGTACTTCACCTTATGCTTCCTCTATAGCAGATTTTATTTAATGTGAGTCAAATTTTCCTTAATTTATACACCTCGAGTATCACTCTGGTTCGATATCTAATCATGACGAGTTTTTTTTTACGGGATTTGGTTTTCTCAACTCAGGCATCTTAGAGGCCATATGCTATAGGGACGTCAGGATACTGTTTTGCCGAATGTCACAAACTCACCCTCATATAACACTACTTGTGACCTATAGGTGGAGATGCTGGACATCCCGAAAAACTATTCTCATTCGTATTCCTCATCAATGCACGCAAATGCTCGATTGAAGGCTATTATTTTCTTGATATGGAGGTGCCAAATTATGCTGATGAATTAGGTATCCATGGGGATTTGTCTTTAAGAGGGTAGGACGATGGAATAAATAAGGATGGGTGGGGATGAGGGAATAAATAGGGATGTGTGAGGGTGACTCTACACCTAGTCCATACCTATTCCTTGCTTTATCAATATATGAGTATAGATATTGGGTCTGAATTTGGCTTATGTAGATTAGGTTGAGTCTTAGTAGAATCAACTATATATTATTTGGTTTGATCGAATCAAATGAAACAATATCAACATGCAACAATAACACCTCGTCCCACATGGCCTATATGCTGAAGAAAATCGTTATTACATGATATTATTAATTAGTTTTGATAATTTTTTTAAAAATTAAATAAATTAATTAGACTAATATGGAAAACCCATAGGTTCCCTATCTCTAATGGGGATTCCTCACCTTGTCTAAATAGGGAATGGGGTGAGGATGAGGATGGGAACAATAATAAAGAAACATTCTCCGTTGATATCCCTTTCAGGGCGATCGATGAATGATGGGCCACTTGGCTTCTAAGGAGATGATGGCCTCTTCAAATCAATATATACAAAACTCAAAGCAAGCATCTTGTACATTTTTCACAAGATGCTTCAGGGGGACTTCTTATGGCATGGAACATTGATCCATCTTTTGCTAAATGCAGTTAGAAATATAATGTATAACGTTAAAAACTTTATTGAGGTTAGGTTTTCATATGTTATATATAGAATCAAATTACTAAATAGTTAACACTTCATACTTAGAATAAGTAAATGCCTTATACATGGAATAAGATTGTTAGTGTACCTTTACATCATTGCTGTTGAGTCAGCATAGCTAGGTCTGAGTCCGGATGTGCAAGGGTCACCTTAGTTGATCTTCGAGTAGGAAGCCGGCGTCGAGTCGGGTGAAGCAATTCGTCTATCTGCTTGGGGATGATGCCTCTTTCCATTGTTCGACCCGTCACGCGTCTTCCTATTCCTGCACACAGGTCAGGTCGGGGTTTTACGACCCAACTGCTCCAATACTTAAGTTAGTACTTTTTAGGGAGATGTGTCATTCAGAAAAAAGGTCTCTAGAGCAACGTCGGTCTGGGGTTTTTATACTGGAGGGAGTGTTGGCTTCCGAGGTGTTGTGGAGTACCATTCCGAGTTTTTGGGTGATGCCGTTCCGAGCTTTCGGGACAACGTTGTACCTCAAATGGCATCGATACTCGTATAAGCGCGTGCTCAGCGGGGCTGCCGAGGCGCCATCCTGAGCTTTCCGGGACGGTGTTGTGCCGCTTGGTCGGCGCCTGTTTTGATATGACCGAGGGTTGCCAAATAGTGCTGATGTGGCCTGCCACCTTGGCCTTTACGCCGATGTGGCAATAGGGCACCACCCATGGGAGGGTGGCGCCAATACACGACCCATCATTCTCCACCCCCCCCCCCCCTCGGAGAAAGCCATGCATCGACTCTTATTGGGGAGGACCTAGGGCGTGGTTTTTGTCTCTTGGAGTTATGATTATCGGCTTGACTTCCGGTTGGTATTGGAGAAGTTTCCCGGAGGATAGTTGGTCGGGTTGGTTTGATAGTCGGTGATTGATCCGGCGATGTGAGCAACCTGCAAATGAGAGGCATGACTCGGGCATCCTACGACTAAGATACACAACTCGGGCGGTCTGCGGCCGAGGTTTAAAACTCGGGCAGCCTACGACTGAGATGCATGACTCGATCAGACTATGGACGAGATGCAAGACTCGAGCAGCCAGGAACCGAGGTACATGACTCGGGCAGCCTACGGTCGAGGTACATGACTCGGGTAACCTACGGTCGAGGTATACGACTCGGGTGACCTACGATCGAGGTATATGACTCGGACAACCTACAGCCGAGATACATGACACGGGCAACCTACGGCCGAGGTACACGACTCGGGCAGCCTACGGTCGAGGTACATGACTCGGGCAGCCTGCGATCGAGGTGAATTGACTCGTAAAATCTACTATGGAGGAAACATAAGGTAAAGTACAATTAAGATACACTTTAAACCAAAAAAAGAGTCAATTTTTTCTTGATTCATGAACCTCGAGCATTTCTCTGGCTTGATATTTAATTGTGGTGGGTTTTTGTTTATGGAGTCAAGTTTTCTTGACCCACGCATCTTAGGGGCCATATGCTATAGGGACATCAGGATACTGTTCTGCTAAACATCGTAAACTTACCCTCATATGACACTACTTGTGACCTGCAGGTGGAGATGTTGGACATCTCCCAAAAACTTATTCTCATTCGTATTTCTCATCAGTGCATGCAAAGGCTCGATTGAAGGCTATCACTTTTTTGATACAGAGGTCTCGAATTATGTTGGTAGATTAGGTATCCGTGGGGATTTGTCTTTAAGGGGGTGGGATGATGGAATAAATAAGGATAGGTGGGGATGATAGAATAAATAGGGATGTGTGAGGGTGATTCTACACTTAGTTTGAACTTATTCCTCGCTTTGTCAATGTCTAAGCATAAACGTTGTGTTTGAATGTTCAGCTTATTTGATTCAATATAGCTTAGGTTGAGTCTTAGTAGAGTCAACTATATATTATTTGGTTCGATTGAATCAAATGAATCAATATCAACATACAACAATAACACTCCCTCCCACATGGCCTATATGTGTCGAAGGAAATCGTTATTATTTGATATTATTAATTAGTTTTAATAATATTTAAAAAATTAAATAAATTAATTAGACTACATATGGAGAACCCATAGGTGCCCTATCTCTAATGGGAACTCCTCAACCCCGTCTAAATAGGGAATGGGGTGAGGATGAGGATGGGAACAGGCATGAAGAAAACATTCCCCATTTATATCTCTTTCATCAAGCCTGAGGGACGGTGGCCTCTTGAAATCAATATATACAAAACTCAAAGTAACCATCTTGTACATTTTTCACAAGATGCTTCGGGAGGACTTCTTATGACAAGGAACATTGATACATGTTGTCAGTTTATGTTAAATGCAGTTAGAAATATAATGTATAATGTTAAAAACTTTATTGAGGTTAGGTTTTCACAGATTACATGGAGAATCGAATTACTAAATAGTTAGCACTTCATACTCGAATAGGTAAATGCCTTATACATGGAATAAGACCTATCATAATAGTTGGATATTTTGGTATGTTCGGATGCATACAATGTTGATTATGGTTTATGTTGGTAAGTATTTTTGAAGTCCTAAGGTGATTCAAACTATTCAAAGGAATTCTAATTTGATTATAGATTATTAAAGGATTCTGATTATGATTTGAATTAGGGATCTAAATGGAGAGATGAGGACGTAGTGAATTAAGACTTATTGTTATATATATCTCTAGGTTTTGATTGAGAAAAACTAAAATGTGAAAAATATTTTAGATATTTTTGGGTTTCTCTCTAGAGTATTTAGAAAAAAATGAATTTATGTTTATCTGAGATGATACACAACGGAAAGAGTTATGTTTTAGTGAGAATAACACAAAGGAATCATAATCGATGTCACATGATAAAAATTTTAATTTTATCTATAAATGTAATGATAATATTTTATTTGTGTATATATATATATATATATATATATATATATATTAACATCTTACCTTATTTCAAAATATCTCGATTATAACATTTTCCTACAGGATTCCAAAATACTAAAGATATTTTCCAATACATCCATGCTCAAATCTTACTTTCAGTTTCAACATCAGGTGAGTTGAGAGAGTCCAACTCCGCTGTGAACACCTTCTGGAACCGCGGCATGTTCTCGGGTTCCAGCGTCAGCATCAGTGTAATCCCACCATCGCCTTCTGCGCTGCGCAAGATGTACAAGGCTCCCATCCGGTTCACGTGGGCGCGCGCCATGAACGCCGGCTTCCCCCCACCCAAAGTCCGCCTCGTACACCGGCAGCTGCAGCCAGCTGACGACCCAGAGGTCGTTCTGTGATTCCTGCCATGTACCCAAAGCCATGTCCCCGATATCCTTCATCAACTCCAGCAAGTCGATGATCGACCGGATGTACTCGTCGTCCACGCGGACAACTGCGTCGTGTATTTGTTCGACCGTCCGCTGCAGGGGACTGGATACGATCTCCCCGGTTGCTACGGCCACAGACGTCCTGACGACGGTATTGCCGAAATAGCCAGGGGGAAGCGGCGGCTTCAGGCGGCTACGCACGTCAACGGCCATGTATAGCCGGGTCTCCTGATCTGCTTCCAGTTGGCGTGCCTTACATGCGCACCGCCACACGTACGCCGTGACTGCTTCGAAGGTGGAAACGCGTCGCCTGCTGCCTAATTCTATGCTGGCCTTGAGGGAAGTGAGCTGGTCTTTGGATAACTTGAGCTGGACGGTTATAGTGTTGTAGAGCTGACGCCCTGGTTTGCAGCACTCGTGCTCAAAGTGGTCGAAGAGGGCGGTCGGAGGGGACCTAGCGCGGAGGAGGGTTCGGTCATGGGATACCACCACGGTGCCCTCAGCTCCTCGGGCTATGTCGGACCATGTGTTGATGAAATGCAACGCGCTGACGCCATCCATGACGCCGTGGTGCGTGGCGATGCCCAAGCACACTCCACCGCACTCGAAGAACGTCGCCTACACATGCATGCACACTCCAGTAGTGTAGGAATGAAGACCAATGTGCAGTGGAAACAACTGACCTGAAGCATGATGCACATGCTATCATTGCCATCGGACGAGGGCGCGAAGAGCTGCCTCATTTCTTCCGACGGCGTGAAGTCGCTGAGGACATCCAAGGTGCAGGTCGAGCGAGCCACCACGAAGAGGACACCCTCGCCGGTGCACTGGATCTCAAGCCGGCTGTCTTCACCGACGGCGACCCGGCCCGCCAAGGGGTAGAAATGGAGCAGGGCCTTGGCCAAGGCCGCTTTCAGGACCTCCACAGAGAAGAAGTTGCGGTCGCCGTTGTACCGAAAGAGGGTGATGGTTGGCGTGTGACTTCTCGGGGCGAGCAGTAGATCCAGATTAGAGAGCCAGATGCTGTGCTTCGGGGTGTCTTCGCTGGGAACAACAAAGCTCGACTCCACTATCTCTACCTCCATTCTCTCTCCTCTCTCTCTCTCTCTGTCTCTCTGACCTAAACTTGATCCAGTGTCTATGTTATACATAGTAATGCAACTTGATTTTGAAGAAGACACGAAGCAACAAACTCCAATTTATCACCTTCCTCGGTAATTGGCAACATTTAAACTGCACATGGGCACAACAGCAAATTTATGATGTATTATATGACATTCGTATGATAGACTACCTGCGACCTGCAGGTGGAAATGGTAGACGTGGCCTGAAAACCTGATCTCGTTCGTACTCCTCATCGATGCATGCAAAGGTTGTTACTATCTTGAGGAGGTGCCATATTATTATACCGATGGATTAGGTATCGATGAGGACTTGTCGTTAATGGGGTGGGATGATGGAATAAATAAGGATGGGTGGGGACAATGGAATAAATAGGGATGGGTGAGGTTGACTCCACACCTAGTTTGTACCATTCCCCCGCTTCATCAATATATGTGTAGACATTGGGTTCGAACGTTTATCTTATTTGATTTAATTTAGATTAGGCTGAGTCTTGATTGAGTCAATTACATATTATTTGGCTCAATTGAATCAAATAAAATAATATTAACATTCAATGATAATACCCCCTCGCCTATGTGTCATAAGAATGGATTCAACATGTAATCTATTAAAGAAAAATATCATTGATATCTTTGTCACAACAACATGAGCCTGATCCATATGCAATGAATCGTTCGGAGTAGAACGTGACTTATCTCAACTTATTACTTGTACAAAGATCGAGGTCAAGAGTAGCTTCCTGAGTTGATCTTTCCAAAACTTAAGTTTGTACAAGGTCTTCTCTATCTCTTATCTAGGGTTAAGGGTGTATTTTTATGTTGATCTTCAAAAAAAAATATCCCATAAAGATTTCATGGGAAAGGCAATTTATAACCAATCTAAATTATCCTTTGGACTTTTCAGAATATTCTTATGAATATTTCATAGGAGAGTCAGTTTGTAATTGACCCGAACTTCTCCTAAATTTTTGAAAATATTCCTACGAAACTTCTCCCTAAGAATATTTCATAGGGAGGAGGGTAGCTCAACAACTCATTAAATGACTTGAGTTGCCTCAACTCAGTAACTAACTTGAATTGCCTTTTAAACTCATATTCATGTGGGCAAGAGAGCGTTAACCTTACACAGTGTTGACATAGTAAATGGTGGCATAGCTAATTTCATATTTTCTATCATTTGTACACTTCGAGAATGTGTTTTGGGGCCCCCACCTCTTTTTTTTTTTTGTTTAAAGCATATCTTAAGCGCACTTCACCTTATGCTTCCTCTATAGCAGATTTTATTTAGTGAGTCAAATTTTTTTTAATTTATACACCGAGTATCTCTTTGGCTCAATATCTAATCATGATTGATTTTTCTTTATAGGGTCGAGTTTCTCAACTCACACATCTTAGGGGCCATATGCTATAGGGACATCAGGATACTGTTCTGCTGAATATCACAAACTCACCCTCATATAACACTACTTGTGACCTATAAGTAGAGATGTTGGACATTGCCCGAAATCCTGTTCTAATTCATATTCCTCGTCAATGTATGCAAATGCTCGATTGAAGGCTATTATTTTCTTGATACGGAGGTGCCAAATTATGTCGATGAATTAGGTATCCATGGGGATTTATCTTTAAGGGGGTGGGACAATGGAATAAATAAGGATGAGTGGAGATGAGGGAATAAATAGGGATGTGTGATGGTGACTCTACACCTAGTCTATACCTATTCCGTGCTTTATCAATATTTGAGTATAGATATTGGGTTTGAATGTTTAGCTTATGTAGATTAGGTTGAGTCTTAGTAGAATCAACTATATATTATTTGGTTCGATCGAATCAAATGAAATAATATCAACATGTAACAATAACACCTCGTCCCACATGGCCTATGTGTTAAAGGAAATCATTATTATATGATATTATTAATTAGTTTTGATAATATTTTTTAAAAATTAAATAAATTAATTAGACTAATATGAAAAACCCACGGGTACCCTATCTCTAAAGGGGATTCCTCACCTTCTCTAAATAGGGAATGGGGTGAGGATGAGGATGGGAATAAGAATAAAGAAACATTCTCCGTTGATATCCCTTTCATCAAGCTTGGGCGATCGATGAATGATGTCGACATCACTTGGCTTCTAAGGAGATGATGGCGTCTTCAAATCAATATATACAAAACTCAAAGCAAGCATCTTGTACATTTTGCATAAGATGCTTCGGGAGGACTTCTTATGGCATGGAACATTGATTTATCTTTTGTTAAATGCATTTAGAAATATAATTTTTGTTTAATGATAAAATTATAATTTTTGCTTAATGGTAAAACTAAAATATTCATATCAATAAGAATGTAAGATATCATTGGATTCGTGATGTGCTTGAGATGAAAAAATTACAGTTGAAAAAGGTGTATACCAATGAGAATGGATCAGACATGTTGACAAAGTCTTTGCCTAAGGAGAAACTTAAAGCTTGTAGGCGAAGAGCGAGCTTAGTATAGCCCATCATATGAGCTGGAGGAGGAGAATTGTTGAGTCTAATCTAAATGTGAGCTTGGACTTATAATTGGGCCATTGAGCCCAAATCAATAAATAAAAAAAAGAGGAGACAAGCGTAGTTGAGGGTTACAGTGATGCTGAGAGAGAAAGAACAGAGAAAGAAAGAGGAGAAAGAAAACTAGGATATTAAATTTTTTGCTTAACGATCAATGGTCAAACTTTGTTAGTTTTGACCCAAATTTTATGTGAAGAATCCTTGTAGTAAGCTCTACGATCCTAATAGTGTCGATCTATAGTTTATCCTCTTTAAGGTGTTTTTCTGCTATATCTACTTTGTGAGATATAAATTTTTCCTTTGATGAGATCCATCCATGTGATGATGATATGCTATTCTTGAGCTAAGATATATGGTCTTGATGTTATTATGATCCTCATGTTATTTTAGAGAAGATTTATTGTAAACCTATTATCATTATTGGTGATAGTGAAAGTTTGAAGTGGATTATGGTCCCATGATTTTTTTCGCATTGGGTTTTTCACGTTAAAATTCATTCTCACTTGTGATTGATTCATTATTCTACTATATATATTATTTTGGTTAATATTTACTTTTGATATCAAGTTGGTATTTTGATGAATAACCGATTTTAATACACAAAGAGAGCAAAAAAATTATTTTGCTTTATCAGGTTTTTCCCAACACTTTTGATCTAATCTACTATGAAGACCAAAGTTGGGCATTTTATCCGGAAAGTCTCACTACTAGGTTTTTATCTAATAGTGTCTTCTATTCGTTTTATTTAGGGATATTTTTAAAAAATATAAAAAAATCATGTATCAAATTTAATTTAATTTTTTAAAAAGATTCTATGATCGAGCAAAACTTAGTTCAATTTTATGCATGACTGAGTAATTTTTTTATTAAGCTAACTAAAACTTTCACAAAATAACTAGAATATAATTTTAAATTGATTAATACTATCCTTTACCTTCTGAGAATTCATGATAATTAATTATCAAATTTTTAAATTTTTGGAACCGAATGTAACTTCAACCTTTTACTAAACAAGCTCAAAGTTCCACATGATTGTAAGATGATTAATAATTTTTTCTAAAAAAAATAATAAATAACTATTAAAATTAAATATTATTAATATATATACATATATAATTAAAGTAAAAGTCTGAGGATATTTTGTAAAAAAGGAATTTGAAGAGCGTCGCATGATGAAAATCCAATAATAAAGACATTCGATAAAATGACAATGGCATCTGTCAGTGGCCAACTACAAACCAGCGGCCCTTCTTTCTACTGTGCGGGCAAAAATGGATGCGGTGTTCTCATTTGTAAGAGAAGAAATCACCACTGAATTGACAGTCCGGCGGCCAAGATTGCAGGACACACATCACGCTTTATCTGTCACTCTGCAAAAGCATTCGTACAGGATTGATTGGCGTTTATTTGTTGTTGTATATTTTACTGGGAAATATGATTTCACTGCTCGAGCTTGTTTCAAAATCACTGCACTGCAGGAGCTTGAATTGCCTCTTCCCCGAACCGCACGCTCGCCGACGACAACACCTACTAATTATCGTCGCTGCTTGTTTCCCCACCACTTCAATCGGATGGGTGACAGCACGTAATGTAGCTGTGACACAGACATAACTTTTTATATTCTTAATTGGACGCATCCACCGCAATGGACAACAACGCATGGTGGTCCGGTGAACCAATCAATCATAATTTGACTCTGATATTGTCAAGATTTTTTTTTTTTCCCCCTTCTGAATAGTCTGCGCCCATTTACACGGCACTTTAAGAATGGGATCCAAAAGCATTCCTAAACTCCAACACCATCAACTTGTCAATGAAATGTAGAATATTCTATCAGATTCTATGATTTCATAGAAAATTAGCTTAAGCCTTAATTAAGATTAAAAAAAATCTTAGATTGACCGACCTTATAAATAAGTGCTGATATAATAATTCATATTTAGGAAGAAATGATAAGAGAAGAGATTGAGTCTGAAATATTAAGATTTCAAAGATCATAAGTCATTCTGCTTGATAGGAGTTTTTAACTCTATCTCTTAGACTTGCCCTCTATTATTTTAGTTGATTTTGAATAGAGAAGAAGATAAATATGTTTGAAACATTCATATAGGTGAAATAAAAGTTTCATAAAAGGATTAAAAGAGTCCAATTAGAT
This sequence comes from Musa beccarii, assembly GCA_024322285.1. Classification (NCBI taxonomy): domain Eukaryota; kingdom Viridiplantae; phylum Streptophyta; class Magnoliopsida; order Zingiberales; family Musaceae; genus Musa; species Musa beccarii. The sequence goes on from CM044400.1 coordinate 11,619,136, forward strand.
GCACAGAGTTTGACCCACAACATCTAAGTTTAAGCTCTTTGATTGAATTGGCATCTAATATTATATATATTATATATATATATATATTAATCCAGATCAGATTAACTTAGACTCATCATTTTCCATTTTGTAACGTCATATCAGAGGCATGGACAAAATTTGATATAATGAATCATTAAAAATTAAAGTCAATATAAGCTTGATAGGATATAAACATGCATGCGATCTAAATGAGCCATCGAAAAAATTAAACCATTTGAACCGCATGTATGAGATAATGGAGTAGAAATATTCATGTTCGAGATGATGAGAGATAAACTAAGAAAATAATTTACCTAGGATAAAAATATTTATGTATATAATGGAGAAAAATGAACTCATGTTGTGAATGATTGAAGGAGTCATGTTCAATTCTTGATTGGATTGAATTTTTATCTCCAATTTGACTTAATCAGACTTATATATCTCTCACATATATTTAGATAAAAAAAAAAGGAGGCTAATCATGAGCCTCCCTCTGTAGATCTGATTACAATAACACTCGCTACAATGTCACACTACATACTTCCATATGTTAATTTTATGACCACTTATTCATCGTTTATAGAAAGGAAACATTCATGAATTATATTATTAAGTTCCTGCGATATGCCAAGCATGCATGCACAAACAAACACCACATGAACGCAAGGCGAGAAGAACTTCTAGTGAAACCATGCATCCTGGTTAAGCTCCTTCCACAGTCTCCAAGTTCTCGTAGAACGCCTTCTTGAACCTCGGCATGCTCTCCTGCTGCAACCCTAACACGACAGCAACTCCCCCGTCATCCTTGGGGCTGTGTGCAACAAACACCAACCCGCAGGCGACTGAAGCCTGCACCATGTACATTGGCTTCCCCCACCCGAAATCGGCCCCATGCGTCGGCAGCCCCAGCCAACTGACCACCCACAGGTCGGCCCCGGACAACCTCCACCTCCCTGATATCGAGCCGGACACATCACTCACCTCCATGTAGTCTATCAGCGACCTCACGTAGTCGTCGTCCAGCCGCGCTATGGCGCCATGTATCTTGTCAGCCCCGAACTCGAACGGGCTCGACAGCACCTCCCCGACCGTCGCCGTGGCCGACGTCCTGAAGACGGCATTGCCCACATATCCTTCCGGGAGTGGCGGTCTCATGCGAGTGCGTGCGTCGCCGATCACGTACACTCGAGTCTGCTCATCGTCTGCGAGTTCCCGGGCCTTGCATGCGCAACGCCAGACGTGAGCCACGACAGCTTTGAAGGTGGAGAGGGGCCTGACGCCGCTGCCGCTGCTCTTGAGGCGGCAGAGCTGGTCCTTGGACAACGTAAGGATGGCGGACGCCACCGGGGGTGGAACGGTGGCCCTAGGCGTCGGCTGTTGCTCTTGCTTGTGAACGTACTCAGGGTGGTCGAAGACGACCTGAGGCGGGGAGCGAGCGCGAAGGAGGGTGCGGTCCAGGCAGGGGCTGACGGTGAGCTCCCCGCCGCGAGCGATGTCAGACCATGCGTTGACGAAGCAAAGAGCAGAGCGGCCGTCGGCGGCGGTGTGATGAATGGCGGTCGACAGGCACACACCACCACACTTGAAGAAAGTTACCTGGAGGCAAATGGTGACTCCACTGTGATGTATTTATTATTCCCCATCATAAGAATATTAGAAGGTAATATTTTTTTAAAAAAATATATATATATATATATATATACATACATATATATATAAACAATATAAGTGAACGTTTAATATTATTTTCAAATTTATGTCGATATGCAGTTTAGATTATTACACAGATTCCTAATATTTTATGTTAAAATAATAATTTGTATTTCTAAAATTCACTTATATCATTTTTTGGAAAATGGCTAGTTAATTTTTTGGAACCAGTTGGAAGGTTTTTAAGAACTAAGAAAAAAACAAAAAAAGGACGAAAAAGACATGAAATAGAGTCCCTCACCTATGAGGGATAAATTAGAAAAGCTGAAGTAAAAAGAAAAAGAAAACTCAATGCGAATAAAAACCAAAAGCGGGTGACTTGTTTGGATTTTAGCTAAATTTCAAGGGTCTATTAAGAAAGTATAGATTTGTTGGCTCGTGCAATAATGTCCCTACATCACATCACATGAGCAATCGTGCGGGCATCAGGTTACTGCCTGCCAAAGCAGACAGGTTGCGTCAAATCCTAACACTGTTCTTCTATATGAAATCATTGAAATTGAAGAACTGAGCAGCATCGGCTTTCTCTCTTTTCTTTTCTTTTCTTTTCTTTTTTTCCTCTCCTTGACAAGATTATATGGAAGGTAATAGTGACAGTAGTTTTACAAAGTCATGTGATATCGGATCGGAATAGCAGATCAAAGAAGAAAGATGAGCCAAAACGGATGTATGATAAGAAGAAGATGATGATGATGACGTGCATACCTGAAACATGCACAAGGGCGGCTCATCGGACTCTCCGTTGGGCACGAACAGTTTGTTCATCTCCGCGGACGGTGCCAACTCCCCCAGCTCTTCCAGCGTCGAGTCGGAGCGAGCCACCACGAAGAGGACGCCCTCGCCGGTGCACTTGATCTCGAGGCGGCCGTCGGAGTCGAACCCGAGGCGGCCGGCGAGCGGGTAGAAGGGGACTAATGCCTTGGCTAGGGCTGCCTTGAGCAGCTCTACGGAGAAGAAACCGGAGTCGCCACGGGGGTGATAGAAGTAGACGACGGGAGTGTGAGCTCGAATCACCAGCAAGTCCAGGTTGGAGAGCCAGATGGATCCCTCGGGAGTCTGCTCGCTTGGAACCACCATGCCGGATTCCACCACTTCCACCATCTCTCTCTCTCTCGGTGTGTGAGGGGGATGAAGCCAGCCGATGCTCTATCAACCTTTCGAATCAATGCTACTTTAAGAACTTGTGGACGAATTGAACACTATCGTTCCTGTCGGCACGTCATGTTCAAGGATTTTGAAATCGAGATGAAAAATCTAGATGCTGAAGATATGCACCTCGCTATCTAAAGAGCCCAAAGCTTCCTCTTTCACCGCCGGTCTTGCAACGACTCTTGTGCACGTCTTTGAATCCACTCCCATACGACAGACGAGGTGCGATCGTTCATTCCCATCAATTATTGGTGGCAGATTTGACGCTAAAAATGGACGGACATGGATGCCACCGCATCAATGATATAGTATTGTCTAGTGAAATCTCGACTGATAATAGTATTATATTTGTAATTTAAGAAATATGATAGGAAAGAACAAAAAACACTTCAATTGATAGAGCTTTCGATTTCTACCCTCGTCAAAAGAAATCTATTCCTCTCTTGATAATATCATCCTGCAGGAAGATATTCTAATCGAAAATAGATGATCGAGATTTGGTATGACAATGACAACCAACATAAAAAAAATTACAAAGAAAGCGACTTTAAATTCTAAAAATAAAACAATTCATAGCTGGCCTTCAAATATTGTGGTTTTGATAATATCCGTCCAAAAAATTTATGTTAATTGCTTCTGATTATATATATATATATATATATCAACGTCAGGGGCACATGTTCATGTTTTATGTGTAAAATTTGATTTAGACTGCTTAAATTGTAATGGACGAAAAGATGATATCAGAAATTAGTTTAATTTATATTTCTTTTCTTTAATTTTTTTTATATTTTTTATATTTCTCTTTTTTTATTTTAATTTATTTTTCAACCAATTTTGATGCCATTAACCAATGCCGAATACGATTTTGCAACCTACCTATGTCTGACAAATTGAATCTAATTTTGCTTTGCAAATTGTGATATTGAGAGTACATTTGTAAAGCATATTCAACATAGATTAATCTCAAGTATCTTAATCTTTACCAGTAATAAAATCTCCAACATCTCAAAGTGGTTATTCATAAGTAATCAAGTCATTATATCTGTAAACCTGCGAGTTACCTGTTAGAGAGCAAATCTGAAATGAGTTGGGCTGCACTTTAGCAGTTCCCATCCTGCATATTTTCTGTCATCATAAAGTTGTTAATATATACATACATATGGAGAACTGAGCTTAATGATTTCAACCTTTCGCTTCTCTTGTGTTGTGTACTTCCTTTCTTTGCCTTTGTATGAGCACTAAAAAATTACATTTGAAAAAAATAAAAATAACAAAAAGGGGGGTGGGGAGAGGGGAGGGGAAGGAAAGGGAAAAAGAAAATAGGGTGTGCGTGCGCATAGCCCATAAAGAACTAACCACGGGTTGTAAGTTTCATCTCTTCCATTTCAAAGTCGTTACTCTCAAGAAGCATGGGCTCTCATCGCCTGACGACCTTTGATTTATGGAACTTGGCTAATCTTGCTCATGAGCATCTTGTTTAAGTTGTATGATATGTGTTCTGAGGCTGGACTCCTGCACCTGTTTCATGAAAATCTCAGTTAAGATAAGATTTCCTGGTTCTGTATATTGTGTGGCTAATAATACGAAAATAAATGGATAGTGTGTCAGTAGTACAACATGAGTACACAAACGAGCGTAGTTCTCCATGGTTGGCCCTAATACCATGCAAGTGAAACATGGTATTCATGCAAGACAATATCCAGTGAACCTCGGTTGACATGGATACCGGGAATTCATTAAAAGACATGATGTAAGGACAAAATTAAGCTTTCCCTACCAGCAAGCTGCTAATGTAAATTACTTCATGTGAGAGATATCAATAAAAGAAACATGTGGAAAACTAATGGTTGAATTTTGTATTTGAATAATATATATGACTGGGCTTGTAGCATAAGCATCATTTTATCAGCGCTAACCTGCATTGCTGCTGTTGAAGCTAGTAAATCTCTGCACTCATCAAGCATGGATTTTTCTCTTGCCACAATGGTTGAAAGTTCAAAGACCAGAGACTTGGTACCCTCTACCTGATAAACATAAGCAAACATCAATATTATCATGTTTGAACCCAGAATCACCAGAACAATCAACCCATGATCCTAGTTGTTGCCTTTTCAGAACAAATCAATATGTTGATTTCATGCTATTATTTCAGAAGAGCAACTGAAATTTTAAGTTAGAACACTTCAATAAAGAGTAACAAATGGCACTAGTGAACTTCATCTTTTGAAATTTCAGCAAGAAGCTCATCTTTATCCTTCAACTTATGCGAAACTCAAGACAACAGGCTTTTACAAACAAGGTTCACCTTACCAGTTCGTACCACTATACTGATCAGCCGTCGGTGCGATACATGCCGAGACATACCAACGCACCATATGTCAATATATGCCAAGGCGTACCGATGGTATGATAAAATTACCAAAAATAGCTCCAAAAAATCCTGAAAAATAAAAAAAAAATAGATTAGGGTTTTTAAGTTGAAAATAAATATAAATTTAGTATAATTTTAGCAAAAATAATCTAAATTAGGAAAGAATAGTAACATATCTTTTTTGAGCTTTAAAGAGTGGTTTTGTGGTACGTTCTGAACCATCCTTTCGTGAATATTGAATTATCTACAAAGAAATAATTTGAATTGTTAGATTATTCTTTAAGGAACTTAAACTTTAAAATTCAAATGAATCAAGTAATCAATCAATGGATATACCATGTTCTACCACCAAAAAGAACGACGGGACTCCACAGGTGGTGGATCGGGGTCCTCGATCTTATGTATCTGTATATCAATTTGATACGTTTATCGGATCTAATCCTGAAATTGATCCCACGACATAGTATACTGATACACTATATGCCATTGGTACATCAATGTGATGATGGTCGTATTCTAATCGTCATGAACCACATGTGTCCGAGGCGACTCCTAAGGCAAGGACGATTGTGGCATGTATTAGTGTGAAGCATGGAGAATGTTAGAAAATATACTTTCGTCACTGTTTGCTACTCCGTATCATAAGATCAATCACCATGCTGCTACTCGGATAAGTATGACCAACTATCACCATACTGCTATTGGCCGTAAGATTCTCCATAATACGACAATTGTGAATACGATAAACTTCGCTCTATGTCAATGTCATATATGCTCTATCATATCTACTCAAAATTATCCATTGCCTTCCCCTTTCATGTATAACTTTGACCAGTACCTTATTGAACTCTATGATCTGAATCTTAGGAGGCATATGTAAAATATTGTTTCTCGATCCATGCACCACCCTCAAATTGTATAGACAGGACCATCGACTCCCTAGTGTCGCTGCCATCATCAGTCAAAGCTCTGTTGTCCACGTCGTTACTATCTCTGGACCAAGAGGGCTGTTGAATGCGATTGAGAACATGTCTTATCGCCCAACTCAATTCTTTCCAACAATATGATTGATGTTATTGCTTTCCTCTTTGCCTTTGCCTTTGCATGCTGGGCAGACGACTGTGACGGTTAAGTGTCTCTAGTTCCTCTTGATTAGAGTGTTCTTCCTCTTAATCCTCCTAAATTAACCTCCAAATTTAATCCAATCCGTCGATTGCAACTTTATTGAGTTTAGTGAAAATGTAAGAATGAGAAAGAGATGTGAATGAGAAAGAGTTTAAGAGAGTTTAAGAGCTTAAGAGAGTGAAATGAGCTGAAAAAGAGGGGAGGAAAGGGTTTAAAAATCTTTACCCATGGTTCAAACGATTAAATTAACCATTTAAAACAAGGCAATGTTAGCCCTTGATCGGGAACAATCAAAATCCGATCATTACCGACCAGTACAAGTCAATAATGGTCGAATTTCAATCATTATCGACTGGTATAAACCCAGTATAAAATGATACAGGGTCATGCAATGTGTACCGCTCGATATAGGGCACTCCGCGTATCGATCCCCTATCGAACTGATGCATACCGCCCATATCGAGCGGTACACCTCGGTATAGTGAACCCTACTTACAAGGACTAAAAAGTAGTGCTTCCAAGACAATGTGAATCCAGATCACAACTTCACTACTTTAGTTTATGTTGACGACTGTGGTAATCCAACTCAAACTGGAATTGTATAGCTCCACCAAGGAACCAAGCTAGATCATAGCAGATTTAGGTTACACTTGAATTTAGAACATCTAACCCAAATTTGATTCTCTCTGAGGGAAGTCCATGACTAATGTCAGAAATCAGAATCAATTTGACAAATGAAAGTTGTCACATATACATGAAAAAAGACACTAGATATGATCATTCATTAGATTCTAAAACAAACTTTGGTACAAATACCAATCAGACCAATATATACCAATGAAGTATTTACATTTTATTAATTTTTTCCAGTGATATCAGGTGGCATAGGCCGGTATACCAGTACCATAATGATCCGACAGTGTCAGAACCGGCACTCGCCTGACAATTTAAAACTTGCTTACAGTAAATTGACAAATCAATGGCAATTTCCATTAGAAAAGTATTTATGTAAAATATTGCCTCCACAAGACTAGTTCAGAAAAATACACTGCCAACATATAACCAGGTCCATGTTCATACAAATGGTAATCCTCCAGCTTCTTAGAAGCTTTAGAGATGGTGGAGAGACATTGATGCCTTGGTGGACTAAAAGAAAGCACAACATAATTTGTACTTGAAAGGCCCAACATGGAGAACATCAACCTTAACAAAACTCTTGTGAAAAGGTATTGATACAGATAATCCAACCCCATTTATAAGCACCACCATACTAGATGGGAGTTAATAGGTGGCAATTCAACAATAAAATGATGACTTGATTTATGTTTTTTCCTAACAAATATTCAAAAAGGATGCATATTGACATTTTTTAAGGTCCTTTATAGTGAACACAGATCAAAAGCAAAGAATATTATGGCAAATAATGTTATAGTACATGGTAAAAATCTCAGTGTCTCACACCTTAGATGGTAAATGGCAAATGGAGGAACCCATTGCTTGCATAACGTCAACTGCTGAACTAACAGCATTTTTCACATCAACTACAGCTGCCTGAAACACAGAGACAAACAATTAAAATATTTTGTTAACTAAAATTAAATATAACTTACTTTTATAGGCATAATAAGCTACATATATAGAATGAACAAATGTTATCATGTCACCAGTATGTAAATACCTTTGCCCCTCCTGTAATAGGAAGACGTAGGGTGCTTGCATTTAAAGCTTCCACTGCACCAGATAAAGAACTACAATGTTCCCTTTCTAATGCCACCCAACGTTCAAGGTATGCCATCTACAAAGTTGTACATAGAACTTAAAAATTAACAATGCAATAAACAAATTCACATATTGCCCTACAAACCAATGTGAATGTGTATCAGAACAAAACTGTCAAACCTGTTTAACATGTTCAAAACTTACGTGGCAGTTTTAACAAACTTTAGAAACATAATACACTAAAGAAACCATGCATCATCTAATGATGGCATTCAAAACTGGTCAGGAGTTTAAAATAAGTCGATCAAAGGGAATACATAATTATACAGCACAAACAACATGTGATGCCAGCTACTCCTTTGTCCAAACTTTGAAGTCAAAAAGCTTCACGTGGTCAAAAGTTAAACCATGATCATAAATATATCCTACATTTCATCCAAAACCATGAATTATGATGATTGGTAATTCAAAGAACAGAAACAACTTCAAACTAATACATTAAGTAAATTGATTTTGGTACTTATTGTTTCAAACCATCAAAAAATTAAGATGGCATTTAGCCTGTTGCAAAATAATGAACATTTTCTTTTATTCAAAACTATAACATTAAATGGTTTGTCAGTATACTGATTAAATATTTGATAAATGACTATAAACTCAATGATATGTGTTATCATGGCAGTTGGCTAAAGAGCCTTTTAAACCACATTATATCTTGTGGTGAATAACTTAAGCTAAATTAGATATCCCCATCAGATGCATGCATCTCAGGAGTTTCAAAAAATTGGGTTTGCCTCTGTCCATTCGGTGAGACAGATAAAATTTACAAACAATGCATCAGCAATGATCCTCTGATAATGGTGTTCAAGAGTCCATGTAAGTTGTCAAAGATGACCAAGTGGCCTGGGTCAAATTTAGACTATTAGAACAAGTAAACGTAGAACTATGAATTTGACTAAGATTAAGATTTATCAAGACCAAATAGAAATTCAACAAATTATAGTTCTCCTAAAAAAATAAAAAAAGCTGCAGTTCTAATAAGACATTGACTATACAAAAAACATCAGATGATGAATCAAAAATGGTACTATCCTGTGCTGATTCAATTCCACATTGGCTACAAGTGCCATGATGAATGAGGTGATAGAACTGAATGAACCAAATTGTACCTGTTCCTTAAAAATCATACCCAACTTCATTTCTAGCTGCAGATGCTGCACATCAATTCTTTTCAAGATCACAGGATCATGCAATTTTGAAATTCTATTCCACACACTGTGAAGAACATTCTGTTTTTTTATCAAGAGTAAGATAAGTATGTTAGCCAAGATATACCAAGACAGACTTTGACTAAGGTAATTTAGTAGAATATCACGGGCATAAAAATAACAACATAAGAAAAGGAAAAGATTAATTCTCAAAACAACCAAAAGTTGCAATTCATCCAATTTTTTGTTACGTCCTACTAACAATAACATGTTGGTCTATGCTTATCACCTAAACACTATGATGTATAAATTATCAAGGAATGTCAAAGTGAGCATATTTCTTCTTAATCGCTCTCAGCAAATGCTAATGTCCGATTGATCAGAAAAATGCCAACAAGAATGAAATTTGCAAAAGAAGAAAGTGTGCTAAAGGAATAAAGACATCACATTGTATGCCAAATATCTAAACACTCAAACATTAATCTTGCCATAGAAATCTGCTTGAATATTTTAAGCATAACATAATGTGTAAAAGAGATGTCAGAAACAAGAGTAATGTAATCTATCAAGCAGAACTTTGTATTTCATCCTAACAGGTCATTCTTCCTTGGATAGGACTAACAATACCTCTGTCTTCATTTTCTGAACCAATAGTGTCTTGTCTGCTCGAGCATTGACAAAGCGCCACTGCAAGTTTGCATTATAAAGCAGCTTTAGTTGATGAGCATCTTCTATGTGATTTCTATTCTTCTTTCCTTTTTGGACACCAACACTGTAGTTAAGGACAGAGGATGTGCCAACCATTCTGCTAGTAACGTTGCTAGATGATGAGACCGGAGTAGATGGTCTTGTCCTTGAAGGACTTGACATACCCCTAGCAGTGTATGATGATGTTGATGTTGACAAAACCTTATTCGGTGATGAAAGGCAACGCAAACCTGGGACTGGCGATGACTGAGTCTTATTTGACCGTGTTACTGATGAATATCTCACGGAAATTTGTGAAGAGGAATTTACAACTGATTTCACACACTGCTCTGCTCTTCCACCTCCATCATTAAATACTCGCTCTGTAACCTCACTTAAAGATGGCTGGGGAACTCTAGTTGCACTATCAGATGAGGGATTTGTTCTCTTTGGGGAGACCCCCCGTGATGCAACTGTTAAAGAAGCAGATCTACTAGACTTATCAGAGAGATCCACACTTCTCGACAAGCCATTTGCAGATGACCTTCCTCCCAGCATCCCAGGCCACCGACATTGATCAATGATCCTTGCATTTGAGTTGTCCAATGGTTTAGAATTCTCTGACTGGTCAGATGAGTTTCTTCCTCTCAGAGGAGTCATCTTTCTCTCAATTACTATATTGGCCGGAGACTTAATTGTTTTCTCTGAGGAATTCACAACCACTTTTTCCTTTTTACTAACAGAAATTACGGGAGATTCTGACTGGAATGAAGAAGACAGGCTCCGCATTGATGGCCACAAGCCATCGGGAGTCCTGTTGCTGAGTAAGCGCTGCGTGGTGCTGTGAATTTCCACCACCATATCATGTGCTGGTGTTGTTGATCTAGAAGATGGGGAAGAGGGTGTAGAAGGCCTAGAAGGGGATGAGGGTGCAGAGAACCTCGATGAAGGGGTTGTTGGTCTTCTCCTCTCAGCAGATTGGGGTCGCTTAGGCAGTGACACCGCAGGTGCAGGAGATGTGTGACTGGCATTTGGAGAGGGGTGTCGTCTTGGTGAACTAGGAGTCAAAACAGGGGTAGATGAGATCCCAGACTTGTACCTAGAAGCAACATTCTTGGGCTTGCGGGTGGCAGAAATGTCATTGTTCTTCTTGGAAGGGAGCAATGGCAACCTATGATTATTTTCTGTCCGAGATGTCTTCTGCTGTGCCAAACCCCCCTGGTGCTCAACTCCACCTATATCCATTCACTGCCTCCTTCAAATGAAACCACATTGATGAGTTCATGAATCAGAAACGACCTATTTGTGGCAACAGCAGCATCACCACAAATCTGCCACAGAAAGACTCCACACTAGTAAGGCGGACTTACACATAAATAATAATAATAATATCATGAAAGAAGGAAAATTCACAAGCAAAAAAAGAAGTTTTCGAGTGGAAATCCCATGCAGAATGATCCAAGGACAATCTAAAAAGGCAAGAACCGCACGATGGAGCACTCAGCTCGGTTCCCACTCCAAATTCCTCAGGAGGAACGGAGGGCAGATCAAGACAGAATTTTCAGGCGACAAACACCATAAAGAGTGGGGGGTGTCCCATAACAAGCACAAGACCAAATGAAGATTACCAGCAGAAGACATGGGAACAAGCAAAGAAATCGGCCGAATTATGGAGGATGGTATGCATTTGAGATAATATTTACTAAATACACCATTACATAATATTTCGGTTTTTTGTCGTCTGTCAGAATGCGTTCCTCACTTTCAAAAGAAGTGAAAGTGAAAGAAGAGAGAGACGAGAGGCAGGAGAACAATTGGAACGAGGTGAGAACCTAAAAATAAAAAAGAGCTTCACCTGTAGACCCATAGTGAATCGATGAAATCAATCTAATTATAGGTAGGAAGACTGACGATTCTAGGGTTTTTGGGAAGGGAAAACACATACACGTGAAGAAGAGTTACAATTTGCGCGAAGAACAAACGAATCGACGCACAATTACAACTTTTTCTTACCTCTACGATGTGATCAGCCCGCTCTTTTATTTTCCATGAATGTTTTACTCTCGTCGGATCAACACAAATCATATACGAAAAATCAGATAGAAAGCTTTGATTTTTCCACCAGAAACCGGCGGATTCCATCAACCCAAGGGCACAAGAACGAAAACGACAACTATACATCCAGAAATCATTCAGAGTTCCAAACAACTACTTCGAAATACACAACCGAAGTCTTCGAAATCATCAAAACCGATAAAAACAAAGCATCTCACCTCGGGAATCGTGCACGGGATGCCGTGGAAACCGACGAGCCGCAGCGGCACCGAGAAAACCCTAATCTCGCCACCGGGACGGCACCGTCGAGTCGAGCTTCCTCAAACTTTGAGGATAGAAAAAAAAAAAAAAAAAAAAAAAAAACCAGAACAAGAAAAGATGGGTTTTTGGTTTAGTTGTGGTGGAATTCTGTGGGAGGAAAGGAAGCGAAGAGGACGGTAGGCAGATGTTTCGGTTGGGAAAGGATGGGGGTTGGAGGAAGAGCGCGGTTTCCTTTTTCTTTTATGTGACTATATATTGCATATAATAAGTAAAAGTATAAGATATTACTCTCGGGCGGGTGGGTGGGGTTGGGGGAGAGAGGAAATCCTCTGTTTTGATTGCATTTTTCTTCACTTGTGGGGATAATAGCCAGTAAGCTTCTTTGCTCTGTCACACACAAAGAAAAAAGAAAAAAAGAATATACATTCCCCTTTGTGTAATTAATATTGGACGAATGTTCAGAAAAGTTTTTTTTATTTTTTTTTAAATATCTTTATTTTTTTAATAGTATTTTTTCATAATATCTTGAATAATTTTTTTCTCATTTCCTATACACCAGTGAATCGATCCGGTTACATTATTTTTAGTAAAATCGAATAGATCAATTCATCTTATATGTAGGATAAAAATATTATGTTATAATACATTTATAGTAATTTTTATATTATTAAAAATATTATAATAGAAAAATAAAAAAATTATAAATGGACCAGTTAACCTTATGGATTGGTCTCTAAGAAAAGTAAAAAAAGGTGAATTAATGATTGAAGGGTATTTTAAGTATTAGATTAAAAAAATATTGTTAGAAATTTTTTAAAATAAAAAAAGATTTTTTTTTTCAAAATTCACCCATTAATCTTCCTAAGTTAACTACACGGTTAACAATAAAATAAAATAATAAATTCCAGAAAAACACTATGATTATAAAAATCCCAAAAAAAATTAGATACTCACGTCTATTTTGTTTAAGGTGACTGGCTTTTTAGCTAATTTTAATAAAAATGTTCATATCACAATATCAAATTTGTTATTTGCAAAAAATTCTCCGTAAAAAATTGTTTCGCATTAATTCCTTATGCATGCATCTGATTTATGTAACGTTTCATGTCCTTCCAAACAAGACGAAGAGTGATATATATATTCATTAAAATATTATTTAGCTAATAATTAATCTGTAAATTCCAATTTCGGGGAAGTGGGAAAAGAATTGAATTTGAGGGTGGGTTTGGTCGCAGCCTGTGGGCGGATCGGTTTTGTTGGACACGCCACGGCGTCATCCTCATTGGACGGCCGAATTGACCACGTCGTCTCCGCTCGAAACCCGTCACGGCTGAAACGTCAGATATGCCGCAAGATCAGTTTAATAAAATTTATCGCAACTCCCGGCGCCCACAAAGTTCAAGCGACGCCTCGCCGTTGATGGTTAATCTTACCGTGCCCCTACGCGCATCAGAAACGAACAGAGGGGAATGGTCTGCGCGCGAGTTTCCGCCGTTCGACCGTCGCGATTACCCGTGTCCCCGTTGGATGCCTCAAGCGGGTTCGTGTGGGGCCCGCGTTGGGCTAGCAGAGCGGTGCGAGAAGCCGGGGGAGGCACGGCGACGCGAGTTCCGCTTAACCGAAGGGCCCAGGACCCGTTTCCAGTCACACCGCGGCGAGGACCACCACGTGGGTGGGCCACAGCTTCGCCGGGCCCCTGCGGAGGAGGGTGAGCAACAAGGACCGTTCGATCAATTCGGTCCCTTTCTTGATCGTGACCCCCCGGTGCCGCAGCGGGTCCAGGAGACAGGCAGCTACCCTGGAGGGCGCGGCACCGGAGAGGGACGCGACTCCCGTTTCGCCGTCGAGCGAGCAACAGAGACAGCGCTTCTGCCATTGGTCGCGTCCGCAGGTCCACAATTATGAGCCAATGAGAATCGTCGTTTCTCTGTATGGTCCCTGGATTAAGAGACGGGATCCGACGAGCACTGTCCACTATGACACGGCATCAAGCTGCAAGAAAACATGTCGGAAGGAGTCAAGCTGCAAGAAAACATGTTGGAAGGAGTCAATCTACCAAAAAATTTCTCATACTGTTTTGCTGCAAAGACTCCAAAGTGTGTTATTATCGTAATATGCTTTAGCGATGATGTTTACGGAGAGGACGCATGCATGAAACATGCAGCTGCTCCGTTATGGCAAGACAGTGATGCCCGTTTGTGCATGGGATGGCCTCAAACTAGTTATTTGTTAGCAAGCATGGATTACACCAACGTGGCATCTCCTGGTGACATCCTCCAAAAAAAAATATGTCGTCTCTCGACGGTGTGGTGTAGTGTAGTTGGACGATCGATGCCAATCTGTTCATTTTGTAGGGGTGCATCATATTTTACTCCACTAATTTGCGTTAATAACAGTAATTAAGGCATAAATTTTATATTATTCGAAGTCGAGTATATGAAATTTTTATCTGATATTAAGTTCAATATCAAATTTTAAGAATTGTCATGCTTGTTTCATCATTAAACTATGTGCACAAATTCAATCAATGAAAATATTTCTGTCAACTCATCAACGATATGAAAAATACTTAATTGATGTTCCCATATTGGTGCAACATCAACTACTGCTCTCATGCTTGTTAATGTATCTATCTCATTAATGGTAATGAAGTAACCTGAATCAGTTCAATACGATTCGGATTTAACTGGACGGTTAGCAAGGAGATTGGAAGATTGAGGTGGACTGAGTGTATGATCCATAGTTGATGTGTACGAAGATTAAAGTCGGGTATATTTTTCGAGTCAATCTCTTCGATGTCAATCCACACAATGATAAAATAAATTTAATAAAAAATAACTAACTAACTTTAGTTAGCATGCCTACGATAATTTTTTTATAATGGGTTAATATGAAAATATATTATGCAAAATGTTTCTGGATAAAATATTTTATAATCATCCTTTTGGACCAATATCCACATAGCTCCATTATTAGTCGGATTTTGCTGTGTCACTGTTTCACTACGTATGGACGTAGATGATTTCCCCTTTCGTCATCTAACTAATAAGTCTATAAACACTGTTTTCCTTACATTTGTCGAGAGTAAAGTACAACTATTTAGTCGATCACATGATCCAAAAGAGTATGTCTTTGCTTGCATGTGTTAGATCAACCCTTTTTTATCCAACGACAACAACAAAGCGTGACACGATGACTTCCTTTAGAATCTGCGTTGGGAGGCGAAGAGAACAAAAGCCACGTTTCCCGGGCACGTGGAAGTGGGATTAACAATGAAGAATTTGGTTGACTTGTTCTGAAACGAATGAGGTTTGATAAGGTTGTGGAGGGCACGTTGCATGGCACCAGTTACAAAGTCAACGCACGCCAGAAGTCGAAGACATTGTGACGCGAACTTAATATAATTGTTAGGCCTTCATATGATAGTAGCATCGATTCTGAAGTCATTTGAACTTGTTCATTTTTTTTCTAATATTATCATATTTATACGTTCCGAAGGAAGTGTTATCTAACCCAAAGTGCAATCAAGAAAAATGCCTATTTAGGAAATTGTATAAATTTGTGAGACGAAAGACTGCCGTGTGTTGGAGAAGAGTTGAGTATTCAGATGATTCTTGTGTAGATAAATTTTGATTAATATCGTATGATAAACTCATGCAAGTAGCCTTGGTACGATTTGATCGATGCTTCATCATCCATTTGGCACAAACAAAAAAGGAAACTGATAACGCAGGCCCGAAACTTTTGAATAGTCACCTCCTTTTTATCTGTTTTTTAATAAAATAAATTACATCATTGCAATATTGTTGAGTACATCAATGGAATGTAAGTTTACATCTCAGGATTCAGAAGAATGAGGAGTTTTAGTTGAATAGCCATTTGGTGCGGAATAAGATCACGAGTTTTTTGAATATACAGTCATTGCACAACGCCGATGCTAAGCTTAAAATGTCGCTGCATACGTTTCTGATGTGCCAAGGAAGTCTTTCTTCCTAGAAGTTTAGAATTTGAATCAAGTCTTTGATGGTCTGATCTGATGACGTTTTGCAGTCGTATAGCATCCCAAATTGTCCGAGTTCCTGCATGTAGAGGATCAGTCGTTTGATGAATATGACCTGCAACAGCGATAGTGAATCCATCAGAATGGCACACCAAAAGCACACTTCTGCAAATGAGTTATTACTGACAAAGGAAGCATTCCAATCGATAACATAGTGATGTGTTAGAAGAGACGGATGGGTAATTGATGGAGGGAAACACTCCTTGCTTGCGTTTGTTTGAGTTGAGTCTTCGTTAACAAGGGAAAGTGCTTTGCACCACATAGTGTTGATGGAGAGGTTGCAGTCACAAAAAGGAAAGAAAAAAAATAAAAGACCATCGTTTCTGTTCTTCCGAAACATCCATGAAGAGGTAGAGATGATAGATAGAAGAAGAAAAAAAACCCAGAGCTTCAATCAAGATGATCTCCCTCTTCAATCCACATACCGCATGTTAAGTCCCGTGGGCTTGGACCAAATAATTGGGTCGGGGCCAAATCAGTTAATTAAATAGAAATCAAGGATTTCTTTTGAACGGGTGCAGTTCAGGATACAGAACAACAGCGAAGAGAGAAAGGAAAGAGAGAGAAAAAGGGAAAACTAAGATTCTAAATTTTCTGCTTAACGATCGATGGTCAAATTTCGTTGATTTTGGCCCAGATTTGACGTAGAGAATCCTTGCAGTAAACTCTACAATCCTAATGATACCGATCTGTTGTTTATCCTTTCTAAGGTACTTTCCTGATATACCTATTTTGGTGAGATCTAAAGTTTTTCTTAGATGAGATCCATCTATACGATCTGCATTATTGTTGAACCAAGATATGTTATTATGATCCTCTTATTATTTTAGAGAAGACATATTGTAATCCTGTTATCATTATTGGTGATAGTGAAAGTTTGAAGTGGACTACGGTCCCGTGATTTTTCCCACATTGGATTTTTCATGTTAAAAATTCGGTCTCACTTGTGTTTGATCGATTGTTCTGTTATTTATATTATTCTGGTTAATATTTGCTTATAATATCAAGTTGGTATTTTTGATGAGGAACTCATTTTGATACACAAAGAGGGAAAAGAATTATTCCGTATTAACAGGTTTTTCCCAACAAGTGGTATCAGAGCAGCAGGTTGTTATTTGCTACTAATTTTCTTATGTGATTGAAATGGAAGAATCAGATTATATGATTAAATTGAACTCATCAAATTATTCTACTTGGAGGCGTATGATGGAAGACTTGCTCTATTGTAAAGATTTGTATAAGCCCATCAAAGTTAAAGAAAAACTCTCTATTATGGAAGAGGAGGAATGAGAAGTTCAACATAGCAAAACTATTACTTATATTAAAAGATGGATGGATATAAACTTGCATGAGCATATTTCTGATGAAACCAAAGCTGAAATTGTCTGACAAAGGTTAGAAAATCTATTTGCGAAAAAGACAGTGAAAAATAGAATTTCTCTCCTTAGAAGGCTTGTTAATTTGAAGTATAAAAATGGTGGTAATATTGTTGAGCATATAAGCTTGTTTCGGAGTTTTGCAAACAAGTTGGTTGCTATGAAAATAAATATAGATCATGAAATGCAGGGATTGCTACTTCTCAGCTCTTTACCAGAAAGTTGGAAAACGTATATGGTGATAATTTGTAACTCCATGCCAGAGGGGACTCTAACTATAGACATGGTTAAAGACAGTTTATTGAATGAAGATGCCAGAAGGAAAGAATAGGGAGAATCTTCTTCTGGTGCACTTTTTACTGAAAAGCAGGAAAGACATGGAAGAAGTCACAGTAGAAATCCACATTATTACAGAGGAAGATCCAAGTCTAGAAGAGATATCAAGTGTTTCCACTACAACAAACTAGGTCATATGAAGAAAGAGTGTAGGTTTTGGAAGCGAGAACAGAATAAAAGGAAGAAAAATGAAAAAGAGACCAATACAGTTGCTGCTAAAGGTGATATCATTACTGTTTGTGATGATGGATGTGTTAGTCTTGCAGCTTAGGATAGTAACTGGGTAATTGACTCTGGTGCTTCATTTCATATTACTTCTCATGGTGATTTCTTCAGATCCTACACTACTTGTGATTTTGGCAATGTTAGAATGGGAAACAATGGTACATCCAAGATTGTGGGTATTGGAGATATTTGCTTAGAGACCAGTATTGGGAGCAAATTGATACTCAAAGATGTTAGACATGTTCCAGATATTCGTCTGAATTTGATATCTACAGGCAGACTTGATGATGAGGGATTTATACATTATTTTGGTGAAAGCAAATGGAAGCTCACTAATGGTTTTCTAGTTGTGGCGAGAGGAAAGAAGTTAAACTCTTTTTATATTATGAAAGCTAAGCTACACAAAGGAGAGATTAATACAATTCAAAAGGGTGAAAGCATAGATCTTTGGCATAAGAGGCTTGGTCATATCAACGAGAATGAACTTTAAACTCTTGCTAAAAAGCAGTTCTTACCAGAGTTGCAAGGTACATCTCTTAAATCTTGTGACCATTACTTAGTTGGAAAAACACATAGAGTTGCATTTCATACTTATCGATCATCTAGAAGATTAAATATTATTGATTTAGTTCATACTGATGTTTGTACTATGCAAACTAGAACTCTTTGAGTTGCTCTTTATTTTGTTACTTTTATTGATGATCATTCTAGAAAAGTTTGGGCTTTTGCTTTGAAATCTAAAGACCAGGTACTCAATGTCTTCAAAGAATTTTATGTTAGTGTTGAAAGAGAAACTGGCAGAAAGCTAAAGAGTGTTCGAGCAGATAATGGTGGCGAGTACAGGGGTCCTTTTGAGAATTATTGCAGGTTTCATGGTATCAAGCTTGAGAAAATAGTTCCAAAAACTTCTCAGTAAAACGGTGTGACAGAAAGGATAAACAGAACCATTGAAGAAAGGATTAGGTGTATGCTTTCCCATGTCAAGTTACCTAAGTCATTTTGGGGGGAGGCTATGAGAACTACAGTTGACCTGATAAATCTTTCTCCATCAGTTCCTCTACAAGGTAATGTTCCAGAGAGAGTATGGAAAGGGAAAGATATATCTTATGATCATTTGAGAGTCTTTGGGTGCAAAGTATTTATACATATTCTCAAAGATGAGAGATCCAAGCTTGATAATAAGGCAAAGACATGTATTTTCTTGGGATATGGTCATGAAGAGTTTGGGTACAGATTATGGGATCCAGTGAATAAGAAGATTATCAGAAACAGGGATGTTGTGTTTCTTGAAGATCAATTGTTTGATAATGGTGATAATGTTGAGAAGCCAGAAACCTCTGTTTATATTCCTTGGAGTTTGGGTTCAGTTCCTCCACTATAGTTCATGATGAGCATGGGGGAGATGATGAAGAAGAATGTGGTGAGAATGTTAGTGATGATACTCCTACAGTTGATGTAGTTGAACCAACTGAGCAAGCACCTCCACCACCAGTTGAGATTCCATTGAGAAGATCCACAAGAGAGCGACAACCATTTACAAGATATCCTCCACATGAGTATGTTATGCTTACTAATGGAGGAGAGCTAGAAACTTACCAGGAAGCTATTCTACATGAGCACAAGAATGAGTGAGTTAAAGTCATGCAAGAAGAGATGAGATCCTTGCTTGAGAACCACACCTATAACTTGGCAAAGTCTTTGCCTAAGGAGAAGCTTGAAGCTTGTAGACGAAGAGCGAGCTTAGTACAGCTTACCATATGAGCTGGAGGGGGAGAATTGTTGAGTCTAACCCATAGGTGGGCTTGGACCAGATAATTGGGCCTGAGCCCAAATCAGTTAATTAAATAGAAGCCAAGGGTTTCTTTTGAACGGGGTGCAGTTGAGAAAACAGAACAGCAACGAAGCAGCGTGCAGCATATAGCGTGCGGCGATGCAGTGAGAGAAAGGAAAGAGAGAGAAAGAGGAAAGAAGAAAACTAGGATTCTGAGTTTTCTACTTGACGATCGGTGGCCAAACTTCGTCGGTTTTGGCCCAGATTTGACGTGAAAAATCCTTGCAGTAAACTCTACAATCCTAATAGTACCGATCTGTGGTTTATCCTTTTTAAGATGCTTTCCTGATATACTTATTTTGGTGAGATCTAAAGCTTTTCTTAGATGAGATCCATTTATATGATCATGATGCATTATTGTTGAACCAAGATATCTGATCTTGATGTTATTATGATCCTCTTATTATTTTAGAGAAGACATATTGTAAACCTATTATTATTATTGGTGATAGTAGAAGTTTGAAGTGGACTACGGTCTCGTGGTTTTTCCCACATTAGGTTTTCCACGTTAAAAATTCGATCTCATTTGTGTTTGATCAGTTGTTCTGTTATTTATATTGTTCTGATTAATATTTGCTTATAATATCAAGTTAGTATTTTTGATGAGGAACCCAATTTGATGCACAAAGAGGAAAAAGAATTATTCCGCATTAACGGATTTTTCCCAACACCCCAAGGCCAAACAGTAAAGTGTTTACAACAAATATCTAAGGAAGACTGAATAAAATTTCAGAAATTAAAAGCAAAACTACAAGTGAAAAAAATATGACTAGTAATGACAAACTAGATGAAGAATAGGATAATAGTGAATCAAAGTAAGAAGATGATTTCAAATGTGTTTTTAAAAAAAAAAAAAAAATTGACTCTAGGAAGAACATTAATACCTCAAACCATCGCGATTCAAATTGCTATTCCCTTGATTTAGAGAATTATATAAACTTTTAAAAGTATCCAACCCAGAGTGGCATAGAATTCAAACCCAAGAGTTGTCACTTTACCGTATAGGAATATAAATAGATGAGATAAGATTAACAAGATTCCAAGTGTGATTAAAGATAAAGATCAGATATAAGATTAAAGTTAAAGGTTAAGCTAACATTAACAAAGGTAGGCCATTTATCTAAAGCGATATTAGTAATCCAGGGATCAATTTTGGAACCAATATTAATTAAGCGTCTAAGGCCTTCTTTTACACATTGTAAAATTAATTTTCAACTTAGGGAAGAGTTAGCATAATGAGGTTTTCAATGGTGAAGAGTATCACAAGTAGTAGTGATGATAGAAGATAATAAGGAACTATCTTGGTTAAGAATAGGAATAATTCTTCGAGCTCTAAGAGAGAGTTTGACCGAATGAAAATCTCGTAAACCTGATCGTCCAATCTTTAGAAGAGGTAACAAAATTTCAATTGAAGAGTCTTTAAGTTTCCTAAAGAAGAAAACCTATTAGATATGCAAGTGATTTGATTAATAGTATGGTTAGAGATCCAAGTGTTGGCAAGTGTATGGAGAGGAATTGAATCGATCATAGAGTTAATAAGAATAGCTTTGCCAGCTCGAAAGATATAATTCTTATGCCAAATCTCAATCTTTGAAAGAATTTTGCTAACAAATTTGTCTTGATAAGGGCCAATTGCCTTCTCTAAAATTTAAAATATTTTTATTTTATTTTTAATAACAAGAGAATAATGTTAGGAAAAATAAATAGCAGATTTAGTATGATTCATACTCAAGCCAGTAAGATTGGAGTAAACATTCAAAACCCCAAGAAGGTTTAAACATGATTTTTCAGTGGCCCGTTAAAACATTGAGCAAACATAAGATGAAACAACTTCACAACTTTGAGATTGAAAAGACTAATTTTTTCATTATTAACAGTAATATCAAGGAGTAAAGATAAGATTTATTGAACAAGTACAAAAATATAAGGTGATAAAGGATCTAACGAATGCCATGAGAACTCTTAAAAAATAAGGACTCAGACCATTAATAGAACAAGAAATAGTATGAAAAAGAATTCAAATCACAATCCAATTAAAAAAAAAAAAAGAGGAGAAAAGTTCATATTATTTATAATATGGTAAAGGAAGGATCTATCAACAATGTCAAAGGCCTTTGAAAGCCGATATTAGTGAAAACATGAGAGCTTATAGCTTTAGAGTTATATATAGCATGAATAAGTTCACGATGACAATAATGTCATGAATGTTATGTCGAGGAATGAAGACAGATTATTCGTTATAAGTTAGATGGTTAAGGAGAGGTTTAATTCTTTTGACAATGACTTTAAAAAGAAGCTTAAAAATAATATTGCAAATTACAATAAATCTAAAGTCAGTAATATTTTGAAGGTTTTGCTTTTTAGGACTCAAAATAAGAGTAGTGTTAGACCAAGAGTTTGGAAGATAAAAATTATAATGAAAGTCACTAAAAGCAGTAAGAATGGAATTTTTAATAGAAGACTATAAGTGAGTATAAAACTAAATAGTAAATCCATTGAGGCCTCGAGATTTACCACAGGGCATTGATTTAAGAGCTATGAGAAATTTGTTTTTTCTTTGTTAAAAGGACTAGATAGATTGTTCATAGTATCATTAGGAATCTAAGGAAGAGGAGGGCAGGTAGTCCAATTGGAGTTCAAAGTACTATTATTAGAATTCTAAATGTTTTAGTACCAATTAGAGAAACCTTTAGTAATAAAAATAGGATCTTAAATAATAATACCAAAAGCATACGTTAGAGAATGAATAGCATTCAAGTGTTTTCTAATATGAATAGAATTATGAAAATATTTAGCACTTTTGTCTCGCATCGTAATCCAATTAACCTTAGCTTCAGTGCATCAGTCAATGTGTATTTGTCTGTTGAAATTTATAGATTTGTTAGGAAGAGAACGTCCTAAGATTGTCGATATATGTTATATTATAAAAAAGAGAGTCTCTTAGTGAGATTAACTAGGTTATTGTATAAGTCAATTATAGAATCGAGGGAGAAATTAGAAGAGTTGCAAGAATTCTTAACAACGTTACAATGAAAAGTTTTTACATAAAAAGATTCTTAAGTGAGTGCGGGCAACGATGAATAGCATGAAACAATAAAGAGTAGAATACAAAGGAGCACATTGATTTTATTTTAATGATAAAGTCAATCGATAAGTTATTTGATCTAATCCATATTATTGAGATAAGTATGTATGATTAACTACGATAGCACGAAGACATAAAGCAAATTATCGAAGTCAAATTGTTGGGAGTTCGAGAGTCCATCGAAAGTCCGAAGAATCGGAGACTTGCAATCGATAAAGATTTGAAGAAGTTCACCGGAAAGATCGTCGGGGGTTTGCGGAGTTCACCGAGAAGGTTCAGAAGCCTGTCGAAGATTCGTCGAACTTGCCACAAAACCGGGAGCTTACTGGGAGTCCACTGAAAGAAATCCGAGAGTGCATCGGAAGTCCACTAAAAGTTTACCGTAGGCTCATCGAAAGAAAACTCGAAGCTGACGATTAGTCTTTGCTTAGAATTATGTCTAAATTTCATAGTTAGCATGTAATTAGAGTAAGGATTAGGTAATAATCCTATTTAACCCTAGTAAGGGCCAACTATGCCTTGTCTAAATTAAATTGGGTCGGATTCAAGGCCCATTTAGTAGTTCAGGACCAGGTCTAGCGGTGGCACCACCCTAGGAACAACTTCCCAAATGGTCTAGGCGGTGGTACCACCTTGGTATTATTACACGCCCGGCGGTGGTATCGCGATAGGCGATTATCGAGCAAAGCACGAGGACTGTCAAGAGATGGTACCGCCAGTTTAGACAATGATACCGCCCAGTACACTAACAAAGCAGGGTGAACAGGCGGTGGTACCGCTAGTATCCAGAAATCCGAAATGTAATTCTTTTTGGCTTCATTTTTAAAAGTCAATTGAGTCTATAAATACCCCTCTTTCCTCTACTGGTAAAGCACCTTTTAGAGCAGTTAAAAACTGAGTCAAAGCTATAGTAAAATCTTGTTTCGATAGTAAGTGTTCACCTCCCTCTTTCTCTTTGTCAAAAATCTGTAAGAGAGTGAACCACTTGTAAAAGTTTGTAAGATCGGTGTTTGGTCCTTCCCCTTCAAAGAAGTTTGATAGTGGAAGTTGGGAGCCTCATCGAAGGAGGCTTCGGAAGTAGACATAAGTTATTTGACCGAACCACTATACATCGCTGTGTACTTTGAATGTGTGAGCTTTTAAATTTCTACACATTTACCTTTACTTAGCTACAAATCATTTGGTCTTCTTCTTCCTACTCTCATTTATATTCACTCGAACTATTTTTAGCTGAAACTTCTTTCGTCAAATCGAAATTTCCTTACGAACCAACTATCTCCGAAATCGATTTCGAGTTTATAAGTTTTAATCCACTGCACTAATTCAAACCCCCCCCCCTCTCTTAGTGCTGCTCAGATCCTAACAATTCAATCGTTTGACTTACGTCCACTCCCGATTTCTCCTTTGTTATGGCCACCGATATTCACTATCGGTCTTCCTTCAATGGGCAAAGATCAACCACCCTTATAACTCTCTTCTCCTTTTAACAGGTTCAGGAGTTAACCTTTTATAAGCTCATTCACCCCTATCTTAAACTTGACCAACACTAAACTAGAGAGGAGGAATTTCGACAAGATTACAACAGAGTTTTTTTCTCTTTTCTTTTTCAGTTAATGTGTATCCTAAAAAGGATGAGATGGGTATTTATAGGCCTCAAATGGATGCAAACTTGAAGCCAAAATTTGAATCACCCGAATCTTCAAGATATTGGCAGTTCCATCGCCGGTGCTATTATCAAGTTATTCAAACTAATAAAGTTCAAATCTAAAGAATCCAAGATGTCTATGATTAGTAATAAACTAATTAAATTAAAAGAAGCAAGTAATCTAAGGTAACATGAGACAAATGATAGACAACAACCTTAGAATAAGGTAAAAACTATTGACTATTAACAAGCACTTTATCTAATCTAACATAAACCCAAGAAGATCCATATCGATTATTACACCAAATAAATCTTGAGCCATAGAAACCAAGATTTAAGAAATTAAAATTAAACATAAATTTTTTGAAATAATGAGTGAAAGAATTATGTTGAAATGGATGACCTCCTAATTTATCCTTTGCTTTGTTTAGACAGCTGAGGTCGCCACAAAGTAGTCATGGAAGACTTTTGAAAGTAAGTGGAAGTTCCAAAGTGAGTTGCAAATTGAAGCATTATTAATACTTGCATATATTAATAAGAGCAACAAAGGCTTGTGATCTGCATATTCAACAATAAGACGAATAGATTAAGAATTCTTGTAATCAAGATGATAAGTGAAAAGTTCAATTCTTCAAGTAACTAATAAAACTCTTCAACGACAATGAGCAAAGAAACAAGTTTCGTCCCATGAACATCCAAGTCATTTAATTTGTCATGAAGCAGTCTCTTCATCCATATATTTCTAGTAAGATTAGAAGATAGATTGCATGTGCTTTAATAAGGAAATCAAGATTCTAGGCCAACCCTATTTATGGCTCTCTTGCACTTCCAAGAAAGAAGATTCACTGGAAAAAAAAAATTAAAAAGAATGCTAGATGATTGGTGAGCCTTCTTTATCAGTATTTAGTTAATAATAATAATTTTTTTCTTCCTTGTCTTATTTTTAAATAAAAAAAATATGAAAACTTACTGAGGAAGAGGACAATGCGATTTGGGTCCCTCCATATTTGAAAGTCTACACCAGATTGCCACGTTCAGGAATGAAATCACTTTGTTCATTCCATGAGTGCTTATCGTAAATTAAAATGCTTCGATCACTTTATCAGTAGGCCACGTATAAGAGATAGAGAGATGATAGTAAACGAAGAAGAAGATATAAGATTGAAGTATTCATGATGGGAATGTGTAAAAGTCGATGCGGATGTAGAGAAATGAAATGGGATAGAAATACGCTAGAAAGATGAAGTTGAAGATAGTGATATGAAAGATGGTATAATTGACCCTTTTATATGTTATTTAGCTTTTTTTATAAGATAAAATAACTCTATAGTTCATAAGTGGTAGTGAGATATTAAATTAATTATTTTTTAGAAAAATAGAATACATTTCCATTATATTAAATAGACACTTAGAACTCAAACTTTAGATCAATCACTTTATAGAACAATATACTAACTAATTTAGATGTCTCAATAAAAACTATTAAATAGAGTACTAATTTAGTATATTGTTGAGTCTCAAAGTGAGATACACGTTGGGATATATGTAATTTTGTTTTAAAAAACTATAATGACTTCAAAATTCTCCAAAATGATACGTGAAGGTCATTGTGAAAAAAAAAAAGAAGATAAAAAGAGATCAACACGAGGAAGGAAAAGTTTTTCTCTCATTAAAAATTAGCGTTTGTCCATTTAGCTCATGTGGCAGCCTAGTAGAGCATGCGCAATCTAAACAACATGAGGTCAAATCAAGAATCTTTGGTAACACAAATATATTTTTATTTTTGTAAGTTCCAAAATAGTTCTTGTTCATCCAACTTGAAGATTATGTTGACTGATTGTGCATTTGTTATTCTAGAATGACGAGAAATTTTATTATGACAAATTTAATTCTTGATAAACCTAATTAAATAGACCATGTCATAGCATGTGCAAAACTTGTGTGTTTCTATAAAAAATTAATGACTTGCCTTTAGAAAATAATCATAATTTTTCAGAAAAAAAAAATCTTTTTTAGGCGTTTTTTCTATAGTAAAATATTTTTCCAAATAAAGAAACTTTCTTACAAGTGAACACACAGTTAGGATTCTCTTTTAAACTAAAAATTATAATGTCACATTTTAAACAAATTAAATTTCATTTCATGAGGTAATCAATTTTTTTTCTTTTTTATGTTGTATTATTTATGCTTCTTTTTCCCCTACAATATATAGCTTTATTGTATTTTTATTCTCACAAGCGGTCTTCTCTTTCATAAATGCATTGGAAGGAATAAAGATCATATTTGAAAATTTTTATCCTCTATTTGACATATAATTGCCTTATACAGATCGGTAAGTAATGAGGTAAAATATAGGTATTGAGATTTTGATTAAAAAACTAATAAATATTAAAATAATAAAAATAAAATTTTAAAATCTAATCTCTGCATATGGGATTGATTGAGATTTTCACCCAAAAATTCAATCGATATTCTCCCTCCGAGTATAATTATGAAGTGACTTGATTAGCCTCTTTTAGTAAATTGATGAGTAAAACTAAGTAATAAAAATATATTTAAACATCAAGAGAATTTGTATTAGTCTCTGAATTGGATTTATTATATATATATAATCTCAAAATGTGGATATTTATGGCACATATGACATGTGATGATATTCAACTTAATTCAATTTATATTAAAACTTGATAAACTCATCATGATCATCGAATCCTAATAAAAAATATTTTACCCAACAATTGAACATAAAAAAAATTCCATCAATATGACTTAAGTCCTAATAAATCTACATTAACTGATATATAGTTTAGTAAATGAAAGTTGAAGATAAAATTACATCGACGTAACTTAGTAAGCTAACTTATACATTTGAGAATATCAATATAGCTCATGTTGATCCGGTTATATTCGGCTCGTATACTCATTGTGACTCTTCTCGAAGATAAGTAGGTTAGATTGGTTGAATCATATATCTCAAATTATTGATTAAGTATATATAAATATTATAAAATATATAAATATGATATTACTATTTGTTTATATTATATATGTACAAATATCTTAAAACCTTGTGCATTGTTGTATCGATCATATTTGATACGGTGGATTGCAGTCTTCTGGAATCAAAATTTGTGGATAAACAGGAAGTAGATGTGGCTACTTCCCAACCTGTATGGATACCGTTCTCCCTTCGGTTCTCCCATGTCGTTACTTCCCGATCCTTATCTCGTATCTCAGCCATTCTCTTCTCTGCGGGCCCCCCCACCGATCAGATCGGATTGGAGACGTTGATACGTGACTGATTGGGGCTGATCGAGAGAAAGCGACGGTTCAGATAGATCGAGAACAGAAGGTGGAGAGAGATCGTGTGTTTCCATCTCACGGCGGTCGTCACCCGAATCGGTCTTTTACGTTACCTTGACACGACTTCGCGGTCGGCGGTCGCCGGTCGCCACCCACGAGGCGGTCGCGAGTATCTACGACGACTCCCCGCAAACGCGCGGCAGAACCTTATTGCGGATACCAGTGGGTCCCGCTCGATGCAATCGCGTATCCCGTGCTGAACGCCTCTCCGCGGAGGCATGACGTGGCGGATCCCAGCGCCCACGTGAAATGGACCCTACCGTTTTCTAAACATTTCTGTTGGCCCACGTTTGTGTCTGCTGCGATCAGGTGAGCCGCAACGCTCCACGAGTCTGATCGGCACTCGGTTACGAGAGGCCAAGGTGTGCGGTCGGCCCGACGCGCGCCACGTGCGTGACTTTTGTGCCTGTGCTGAAGCAGAGCTCCTCTCTCCCTATCCACGGCGCCCTCTTTATATCGGAACCTAAACCCCTCCGCAATGCGAAACGGTTTTCTACTCTCTCTCTCTCTCTCTCGCTCTCTCTCTCTCTCTGCTTCCGTCTCCGGAAGGCCCGACTTCGATTCAATGGCTTTCACAGCTGCCGCATCCTCCGCCCTCTTCTACGCCAAACCTACGCTGCACGCCGGCTTCCAGGACAGGAGGGCGAAAACCCCCACGGCGGAGTTCCTCCATCTGTCTGCTAAGTTCTCGTCCGGATTGCCCACGTCCGCCTTTCGGGTCCTCAAGAACCCGTCCCGGTTGAGTCAAAACGTTGGATCTGTGGGAAAACCAGGGAGGACTCCCGGCGTGGCCTATGCCACCGCTGCCACCGAGAAGAGAGTCCATGATTTCACCGTGAAGGTAGGAGTTCGATTCTTGTTTCACTTGATTTTCTGGTGTTTGCTTTTCCAGTTGTGTGTGTATGTAAACGAAAAAGGTTTTTGCTGTGCTCGAAAATGAATGTGTAATTGGAGGTATAATTCTCTTGAATATGTTTTGATTCAATTGCTTTATAATATAAAACATAAGATGGTCCATTTGAATAGCTGAAAACTTTGCTGATGTTAGCAAATAAAGATCACTGCGATCATGTTTGCTCAAAGAAACTAAAGATTTCATGAATAAGAGATGAGCTGAGGAATTTGACTTTTGCTCAGTAGTTATGCTGACAAAGAAGTTATATTTGCAAAGTAATTATGATTTTTTTAATTCGTTATAGTGATTACTTTAACGCTAGCAAATATAAATACGAAGTTAGGAGGTCAAGCAGCCTTGTCAAAGATGATGTTAGACTGAGGTATATATGCAATTGTAGTCTTCTCTCTCCAACCTCCTTCCCCTTCTCTCTCTCTCTCTTTTTTTTTTTTTTAAAGTCTGTATTTGGTGCAGGATATTGATGGCAAGGATGTTTCTCTCAGCAAATTCAAAGGAAAAATTCTGTTGATCGTTAACGTTGCTTCAAGATGGTAAATTTTGTTTCTTCTGAATTGCTTGCACTTGGTATAACTTAAGAGTTAAATTTTAGTTCGTTGAATATGTTAATGATTGTGTATCTGGCTCTAATTTTTAGTGGATTGACATCATCAAATTACTCTGAGCTCTCTCACATTTACGAGAAGTACAAGACACAAGGTATACTCGATTTGTAAAGTGAATAAGCTTTCCGGCATTTGTTTTCTTTCTTTCTTATATCTGCTACTTCTTTTTTAGCTACCCTGTCTTAGTAACTCCTTTCAAGATGGTTATGAGGAAGATGATGATTATAACCAAACCAAATCATTGTAGTACAGAGAAACAGAATCATGTTTGTGATATTTAATTGTGAAGCCCTAGCAACGATAGTGGAAAATTACTTTGTTCCTATATGTTAATTTATAAGTGTTTCTTGGAACCTTAGTTAGGTTACTCCATTGTGATCTGCATATAGGGCTCAAATCAACAAAGTGTCGCGTCTTTGCATATAGTATACATTTTATTATCCATCCCAGCACCCATCAGAAACTTCCCATATTCAATAGGCATTATGTACCATAAATTCATCACATCTCATTTCCATACTATTTAACTGCAGACATGCAGAACTGGAATCCGTGTGATTTCTCTCCACCAATTGTGTCAACATTGAAAAATCATCTGCATGATAGTGGATGTATCCTATATAATGCTAATGCTACATCCGGCAGTTCTCTGAATAGGATGTGGATATTTTGAGTATAATTTGTCATCTCCTTTACAGAGATACATGCGCATAGCAACATTTGATATCAGGTGCTTCATTATATTACTCAAACAACTCTAGAATTGATGGGAAGGATACGATATAGGCATGAGAAAGTGTTTATGAACCTAGTAAATTTATTGTAATAATTGGGCGAGATTGTTCAGGAAGAGAATTGTATATGAACTATTTTTCAGCTGCAAACAGAGAATGGCTTGCTGTGGGATACTAGCTGTTGTTACTTTG
The DNA here is from genome assembly GCA_024322285.1 of Musa beccarii. Lineage (NCBI taxonomy): Eukaryota > Viridiplantae > Streptophyta > Magnoliopsida > Zingiberales > Musaceae > Musa > Musa beccarii. Next base: position 11,649,813 of record CM044400.1, read on the forward strand.
ATTGATTTTTTTTTACTCCATTTTTACTGAATTTAAATGTAGGATTTGAAGTTTTGGCCTTCCCTTGCAATCAATTTGGGGGACAAGAACCTGGATCAAATTCCGAAATTAAACAGTTTGCCTGTACAAGGTTCAAAGCAGATTTTCCTATTTATGATAAGGCATGCAATATAGCCCCCATATGATTTATTCTCCTTTTAAAAATGCAAAGGCATATATGCACATGTATATCAACTATATGTTCTAAGTATTTCCTGCATGACAGGTGGATGTTAATGGACCAAATGCTGCACCAGTTTATCAGTTTCTCAAGTCTAGTGCTGGAGGATTTCTAGGGGATCTTATAAAGTGGAACTTTGAGAAGTTCTTGGTAGATAAGAATGGGAAAGTCGTGGAGAGATATCCACCAACAACTTCCCCATTCCAGATCGAGGTGTGTGTGAAATAGACTATGGTGATTTCATTAGTCCTTGTGATTTTGTTGATTAACATAAGTTATGATAACTTCTCATATATTCAAGTAGGTTTGTGTATAGTGCATCAATAAACATAAAAACAGTGACATACACTTAGAAATACCCAACTTCTAGTGAATCTGTTCTACAGTTGCTAGTCCTAAAAAATTCCTATCAAGATAAGATTCTGTGAATGCAACTTTTACTGTTGGCTACACGAAAAAAGCTAATATGTGGATGCTCAATATTGTTTTACAGATTTAAGTTCCTCTTTTGATACGTTTAACAGTTTTTATTCTTTTGGTGCTCACTTTAAGAAAATAAATCCATATTATGATGAGTTAGCTCTTAGCAAGGAATGTGGCTGATTGAGACCTTTGCTGTGAATGTCTAATATTAGCAACATTATTTAGTTCACTGGCGGTGTTAATTTACCAGTAGGGCCTTTTCCATCTAATACCTTGACTTAACTCCTTGCTTATTCACAGGTTGCAAACATCTACAGTCTTATAGGCTCAGAACCTAGCTGTTTTGAGCATCATGAAGAGCCAAACGTGAAGCTGTTTTCACAAATTATAATCTTAAGTTAGTTATTTAACTAATAAGATCTTGAGTACCAGTTTCTTTCACTCCTTTTAGATTCTGACTCTACATAACAGGGTGTTCAACCGATAGAACTCTTTTTTCATGCATATCCTAAATTCTGGCATATTACTTTCATTCAATGATTCTAAAACTGAAAAAAAAAGTGCAAAAAAGGAAAGAAAGAATGTTGTGTATGTACTGGAAACAAATCACTTCTCCTGTGACATGCTTTGGAATGATTGAAACTTCAGTGCTGGATTGTGTTTTTGGCTTTGCAACTCAAGCTTAACGAACAAAGTAGGTTGCACCATGAAGGCTGGTAGTCAATCTGAAGAATGGTGGATGATTGAAAAATTAGCGTGGGTGTGTGTTTCTTGATTTGCAACTTAAGCTTTGGAAATTAATATGAAGAATGGTATTTAGATTGCACTTTCCTGATGTAGTGAAAAAAAGACGTAGATGAATTATTCTTGCTGGATCAGAAGGATATAGGGATGTAAAATGTTGTACTTAATTTTCCTGATGTCCTGGGTGATGTTTTAGCTTAGGCAACACTTAAATATTTTGTAAAAGTGCTATTTGCCTTTCATCGCAATTTCCTTCTTTTTTTTTTTATAATTTCAATGCAAGTTGCTGATTTGAACTGAAATATTGGACCAGTTTATGGAACCAGTCTAGCATCCATTGTTGGATGGAAGTGCATGTGCATATCTATAGTTGTTTTCCAGGAAGAACATATTTATATAATGGGGATTTTTTTTTTTTAATACCATTGTAGCATGTTATCTGCATGCGCCAGTAAATTATATTTCAGTCTAATAGTTAAGAATTCAATCATTAACCATAAAATGGCAGAGCACATAATAAAGGCTATCTTAACTATTCTGTTTCTGGAGGTTTAGGATACCACCATAGAGACAAGCGATCGTTCCTTTGTGAAGACCACTTGTTTGCTTTTAACTCATTTAGATATACTATGTTGCTTCGGACCATTACAGGTGCTGAAGAATCCACTAAGGGTTATAAAAAGGTTTACTCTGGGCACAAAACACGTGTTTTTCCATTTGTGTTTGTTGGAACTAAGGTCGGCAGTCACAGAACATAGCCTGGGATAATGATAATTGTCTTAACTTTGACCTGTTGGAATTGTAAATTGAGTTATAATCTTCAACTTATGTTTGAACAGAGTCCTTCAAAACGAAACTCATCATGAAATGATTTTGGAATGAAAATTATCATGTTATTGTCCCAATAAGTTGCTCTCCTCCTCCTTTTACTTGTCTCTTCTACTCTGTTATCTCTCTTTGTTTCTAATCAATAAGTTTGCATCTCATACAACTACTTTGTGTTGCAGAAGGATATCCAGAAACTCCTTGCAGCATAAGTACTTTTGAACCAGGACGAATGGGAATAGAACTTGAAGACAATCTTCTGTCTTATGTATTCAGTAGTAAACGTGCAGTTGTATGGCTCCATGGATATGCCAACTTAGATGGTTTTGTAGATTATCTTCAGAAAGTTCTATTTATTATTTGATACAATTTCCACATAAATAGTAGTCAATGGAGTTTTCTTTTAGATCACAGATGGCATTGTAAAGACCAACGATTTCTTGATTGCATTATTGCAACAGTGTATAATTTTGTCTCCAAAGAAATAGGGAGAAGAGTAATTTACTTCTTAGACTCCTGTTGGGGGTATGTCTGATCGATTCTGAATCATACGGGCTCCACATTGGTCTTGTTACGAAAGAAGCGCGGGACCCACTCGCTCGAAAGATGGTGTTACACAGTGGGTCCCGCCGACTCCAGGAGAGCCCCACTCGACGCGTGGACGCGTGGTGCCCGTCTGGGCCGGCACAGCTGGTGAGCCCCACTCGACGCCTAGCAGCAACCTCGGACGCCCGCCATGATCGGAGTTGTCCCCTGCCACATTGCCAACCCCACCCCGCTCTCTCTCTCGGGCCAACGGCGTCCCCAACACCTGTGGCTCAAGGGAGCGGACAAGGAGCGGTCTCCCGTCGCGAACGGAGGAATAGGAGGAGGACATCCCACATCGGATTCCTCGGCGAGCTGGTAAACGCATCTTTTAGCAGGTACCAGTGAGCCCTTCGCCTCTTCTCCGTAACATCTCTTCCTTGACGAGGAGATGTGTTCAGACGAAGAATGTGCCCAGAGAAGCGGAGGAGGTTCGTTTAGACATTCATAGATCAATTTTCTAGAGGCAATTGCATGCCACGACAGACCATTTAGAACTTTGAAGGTCTGTTGAATCTTCTTTTCTCTCGTTTGCTTGCTTATTTGTGTGTGTAGAATTCTTACGGTTGTTGTTATTGGATCTTGCAGGAATCCAAGAAGGAACAGAAGGGTCCATATGGTTCGGTGTCGAAGTTACTCCCCTCTTTAGGGTGATCAGGTACATAAAGAGCCCTAGTCGCAGTGCTTCTATCTATAGTTTCGCTATTAGCGTCACCCTTCAGGATTTTGAACTGGGAGTCACAAAATGCGTACAACATGTCTAGGTTTCTGTAGTTTGGCTTTCATATCAATTGTATTTTGCATTCCCCCAGTTTTATTTACTTCCAAATGATTATGCTTCTGCTTATTCTGGAGGTTTGATGTACAAATATCAAAAATCTCATATTAGCAGCCCCTAAACAAATGTGAGACCTTAGTCTTTGCTTGTTAAATGTTATTGTTGTTTAAACTAATTATATCCCGATTTATTAGATGAGAATCAAATTGGATTGGAAGGATATACAGTCATATGTGTCGTCTCAATAAGGCGCTAAAGAAAGGCATAAGATTATAGTTTCTGGGATAATCATAATTCCCACATTAACTATATTCATGCATTTCATTATGCATACTCAACACTTACCACGTTAATAATCCTTGTTTCGGGATTAAGGCCGAGTGGGTTCAGATTGGATTTATGACCACTGTAGTAGAGCTAACTTAAGGTGTTGGAAAGCTGGCAAATCCACATTTGGTGGACATATCTGATACCTGAGTAGTCCCATATTGACGATTTACTATGGGGTGAGATGGCAGGCAGAAAAAGGTTGAATAGATTAATTAATATTGCTTGCTGTTCTAGTGAAGTAGAAGAAAAAAGTTTTAGTCAACTATAATGGATTTTGGTTATATTGAATTCGTAGTTGTCTAGTATTTTAATGCACAAGAATGATTTAAGTTTATCCTAGACTAACTGCTGATTAAGAGTATATAAGGCTAATGCTCCAACTATTGTTAGTTGTTTTAACTATTGGTAGGATATCTCATACAATAGGATTTACAGCTTGTAGCTGTCATCATAAAAAGAAGGTTGAGGATCATTTTCTAATAGTTGAAATGCAGCTTCTGAAATTTTGACAATAAAATTAGTCATGTTCTTCCCATGCTCATCGTGGATTATTGACACCTGACATTTGGAAGTTATAATTTTTTGATAAATCCATTATTTTGTATTTCAAAAAATGAATAAAATCACTCATGATGCAGACCCAATGCAGGTTCAGAGGAATTGACAAATTTGTAGGACACGCTATATCCTATTAATTATATGGCTGAAAGGGAGATTGCAGTTACAAAGGAAGCACTTCACCAATATATCATCATAAGAAAACTTCATATGGAGCTAGAGGAGGAAAGAGAAGCTTCAGCAACTGCAGCAGATGAAGCTTTATCCATGATTCTGAGACTTCAGAGAGAAAAGGCAGCAGAGAAGATGGAAGCATGCCAGTACAGGAGAATTGCAGAGGAAAAAATGCATCATGCAGAGCAATCCTTGATTATTCTAGAGGAAGAAATGCAACAGAAAGAATTTGAGATTTTAATCCTTAAACACCAAATTAAGTTATATAAGACCAAGTTATTGAGTAATGGCATTGGTGATCTTGGATCTGGAGATGCTGTAACAAGTGAAGATGGTGCTTTAGTGGACAAAACCGGTCTTCATAGCCATATTAGCAGGAACATCTCTTTGCCTCCTTTAGGAGTGGGTAAGTTGTGTAGTGAGACTGGTGACAATGAGAATAGTCCCCTAGCATTTTCAGAGCAAACAAAATCGAAAAGGATTGGTGACTACACAGACCAGCTTGGTGACAAGAATAGGGAAACACCAAACTCGTTTCAGGAATCTGCAACCAATGATCATAATTCTGAAGAAGTAGATGGAGAAGTGAAATATGAATCAAGTCCACAAAGAAATGGGAATCAAACAACATCAAGTAACAGCTCACACAGTTCAGGAGAAGAGTTTTCATCTTGTTCACGGGATTCAACTCTGACTGGTGACACACTGTGCCATTCAAATTGTGGAACTAAGATCCATCTGGATGCTGAAGGTGCTTCAAGTTTGCATTCTCAAGCTATAAAACAAGTGAATACCAGGGAGTCAGTTGGGGATAGCATTTCACATGATCAAATTGAATCAAGGAGAAATGCCAATCATTTGGCATGTGTCCATGACATATTTGAAGTCCCAGAAAGTGACAAATATCATACCAGTAGAGAACCTAACAAGCATTTCTTGGAAGAGTCTATAAAAGAGTCTAAAACTTCTGTTGGTACTGAAGATTTAGTGCCTCAACAAACAGTAGAATCCCCTTCACGAGACAATGATTGGTTAGACAGGGTAGTCACACATTCAGACCATAGTAGTGGAATTTCTACACCAACAAGCCAACCTAACAAGTTGTCTGCACCCACAAAAGGTGAAATGTTGAATTATAATTTGGTTCTTGTGGATTCTATAAATAGAACCTGTATCATGCGGAATGATTTTGAACATATAAAATTCCAACTGTAGCAGATTGAATATGAAAAGATTATGAAAATGGAAGATTCTGAAAGGAGCAACCAACAGTTAAAGTTGTCGAGGGACATCTATGACAAGCTGAACACTATAGAATGTCACCTTGAAAGTTCCAGGTCCAAGAAGTGCCTTCAGCACAATGAGTCCCAGATGGTCTCTGTTATTGACGTAAGCTCTTGCTGCCATTTGTAATAATTAACATTGATAGAAGTGTCACAGTAGAAGGTGATGCATATCCTAGCCATTAGTTAACAATTAGTTGCCACCTTTCCTCTCACATGCCATTAAAGTTGCATCCCAAATAATATGCTTAATGTTTATGAAAGAGGACCAATGCTATTCTTTGTTCTGCAATATACATGAGATTTTTTTTTTTCACTTTCTAGTTGAAACTCCCCAATTACTTGTAAACTTTGCTGAGGTAAACCACTCATTACATTCTAATCATCATTTATTTTCCAACATCAGTTCAAAATGGCTTAATCTAATTGTTGTTGAGAATGATTTTATTGTTTTATGTTACTGAAGAACAGGCCTTCCTATCATTCACAATTTAGTTATGTCGAGCTGGTGGTCATTCTGGCAATGTTCATTCTTCTAACCAGAGCTTAGTTCATATATGATGCAACCATCCTGACTACATGGTTATAGAGGGTGCTGTTGTTCATCCCCCCTCATTCATGGAAAGGATGAGAATTTAGGGTGGCTCGTATCTTTTTTTCTCTTTCTTATGTATTATTAATATAGTTTGGAGCTTGGAGTGCAAATTATATTGGAAATATATATTTTACATCAAATACAGGTATCACAAGAAGTTTATAATTGCTGTCTGGTTGATAAGTCTGCTAGATTTAATGTGGTGACTGTTGTTTTCGCTTGACTAGCTATATCACTGTTTAAATTCATGTGATTCTCCCTCAACTGTTGATTACATTACCAATTTCACCTGCTGAGAGGTTTTTCTAATATGAAGTACAGGTAAATGCGAGGGAAGAAGCATTCATGCAAAGGTAAACACATCATAAAAAAATTGGGCAGAAAAAGTAAGAGTCACCACACTTGAGTTGTTAATGTCTGTTGACATTTTTAGAGTGACTCAATAGCAAACAAATGTAACAGATTTAAATGGTACCTTCTTACATGAAGTACGGAAATAATGTCTATAAAATTTCTTGTTTCATTTTGAGTAAAAAAAGAGGTGTTGTCTTGATCATTCGTGAGTTAGAAAATATAGATAATGAGCACTCATGGTAAGAAGAGAGAACACCTACGAATTGAAGTTTCAGGGGAAAGAAAGAACACAAAATTAGAGAAAACATTCTTGCAGCAACTAAAACACAAGCTTCTTATATATTTCCTATCAATGGCAACAATAGCTCCAATGTTTGCTACTGTTAAAATGCCAAGAGATGAATGTGAACATGACAAGGCTTAGGAATTGCAGGAGAGATGAGATCCTCCAGATGGAAAGAATAGAAGAACAAATCTGAGAGAGAGAGAGAGAGTCTTCGTTTGTTATACATGCTCATAGCTCATGTAGAGAAACACTAGCAAATAGCAGGTAGGTTGCACCTTGAGACCTGAACATTAAGCATAATATCTGCACCTAAGTGTAGTCATGTCACCTTCAACAATACTAAGTTGCATCTAGATCATTCTTCTCTCGTTCATTTGTTTCTATCTAGTGTTCAGAATGCAGACATCCGGTCACAGCTGATCTCACCATTAGCAGCAGCACATACTGCCCCCTGAGGTTGTATCCCATTTCATGTGGTAATATTAATCCCACGTCTTCCCTTGCTTGTGGTACTTGTCAGATGCCGATCCCACCATCGTTCTGTGAGCAGAGACTTCACCTTTTCAGCTCTCGGTGATTCAGTCCATAAAGAAAAAGAAGGCACAGAGGTGTACGGGGCCATCTTTCTTTAGTTCTCCACTACCGGATGGAATTTGTCACCTTCCTGAATTGCTCGAACTTGTAATGGATAAAGCAATTGTAGTGCTCCATCTCTTTCTTCCGTCCAGCTTTATTTGTTGATAATATATGGATGGGATATATACTATCAAGGTAAAAGGAACTGCATTTTATCCTATTATGATTGGATTATGAACATGGCTAGTGGTGGAATTATGATGGAATATGCTTGAGCTGAGCATTAAATGTGTATATGCTTTTCTGCAATTGGTGTTGGAGATTCTCGATTGCAATGTTTGTTTACATTTTGGCAAACTAATGGTGGTACAGTTTCATTGCACTTTATTACTTGTCTCAGTGGAGTTCATAGTGTGGAGTAACGGGCATTGATTAGATGAAAGAAGGTTAACATGATGATTAGATGCACCTTTTAGAAGTGCCATTCTATCTCTGCACTACTCTGGCCAAATTGGTTGCCGGTAATCATGATGATTGGATTGAGCTTCTCATAAAGTAAGTTTGGGTGTTGGACACAGTCCATCCACGAGCACCAAAAGAGAAGTATATTACAAACAAATACACTTGGGAAGTGAACAGATATTTGAACAGGGATTCCTGATTGTATGCATCCAATAGAACCGGGAAGTGTGTTAGCAGTAGAATTCCCCATGTTGTCACTGCTTGTGAGTTGTGAGGAGTGGGCAGGGTTGAGAGATGACAGTGTTGGAGGAGGAGGAGGAAGAGGACAAAGATTGGGCTTGATTGACATGCATGAAGGATATCATCCTTACATGTAGAGGATGGTAAAAGAAGCATAGTTTGTAGCTTTGTTTGTTGTACCTTCATCATCTCTTCACGTCATCAGTATTGCAGAGTTTCTCTCCAGAGAAGGATTATGTATAAGATGGAAACCAAAAGAAGTCACTGAATGGAAGATGTAGATGAATTATAAGGGAAAATGGTTGCTGACTGGCTCTGTGATTGTGGCGGGAGATTCTGTTCTTTGTGGATTCCACTTTAGGTGGTGGTTCAACTAAGACAGTGCAGCCATATAGGAATTGTGTGTTGAGAGAGGTGGACGAGAATGATGTGTTTCTCAAAAATGTTATAGCAGTTTGCTGGCTTTTGGAAGAATTGACGCTCGAGGTAATTATCAACATAAAACACTTTGATGAGCTCAATAGAGCGAGTCATGCCACAGACTTCATGACATTTGGAATGATGCAGATTTCTTGGACTCAAAAGAGTGTGATGGGCAATGGCAGTGGAAGTTGATGCAGTTCTTCAAGAACTCCAAGAAGAAATGCTGTAGTGGTAACTTATGTTATCCCATGTCTCCATCATTGAAAATCCAGTAGTGTATCTTCTCACTTTACTTTCTAGTTAAAGAATTAAGTTCAAAGTGAGTGATAGTGTTATCTAAAGGGTTGTGATCAAGTTGATCACCTTTTAGAGACAGAAAAGATCATCACTCCACTAAAGCTGAAGCTGTTCAGATGCAAGCATGCCTACTGAAGTACCCGCTGAGACCAGTATCTCTAGGAGAGTCTGTTGGCCACCACATTGCATTTAGGTTGCCTTACATAGAGGCTATTATCCGAGTGTAAAGTTCAATGACATTGTGATTGCTTTCTATTGATCAAGCCAAGATTGAAATAGAAATCTGGTGATAATGGACATCAGGATTCCTATATATTATTCTGTTTGGATCTTTAAATAGCTTAATCATCAGTTCATTTGAACCTTTTAACGATGGTCTGATATATGTTTATAGCTTTTGACATTGGTAAAATGGCTCAAGTTTATTGCAAACAAAAAGCTGTTGATACTAAACTGTTAGACCTTCTATCTGGGATAGATGCTACATCAAGTCCCAAGAACTGAATGAGACTGGTATATATGGGATTAACTCTAAATTCATGTGGTTACGTTCATAGTGCAGAAGGGTGAAATCAAATTGGATCATATTCATGTAAATTTCTAACTACATGTTGCTTCTCGTAGAAGATAATATTGTAGGCTAATCATCCATCTTTTCTCTGCCCAAACACAAAGAAAAGACCTCTATGTTGTTTTTATTTCTTCTCTCTGATCATTTCCTGAACAGAGGTTTGCCACTTTGCCCAGTTGTTACATAGGTCATTCAGAAGAATCATTTCCATGGTCATCAGAAATAAGTTCTGTCATTTGAAATTTACGATTGGAGACTTTGCATACGTTGTCATCTCACTCTATCTAGGAATCAGGAGCTTAAAATTGGCTCTAATTGTTTTGCATGCAGAATAAGAAAGAGGGGATTCGACTAAGTCAATTATCACTGCAGTTACTCAAGTCTGTGACTGTCTCTCAGTAATTAGGATCATGCTACAGACCAAACTATGGTGAAAGTTCATTCCTCTGACTTCATTCAAGCTAATTTTATGCTTTGTTTTCGATGCAGAAGACTAATAATTTCTTTACTGTGCAACTGACTCTGATCACTAAGCAGTGCTAAAGAACCATAAAAAAAGCTTAATGGTAAATGCAGAAGACTAATAATTGCTTTACTGTACAACTGACTCTGATTACTAGGCAGTGTTAAAGAACCATATAAAAAGCTTAATGATACTTTTAAGAAAGTTTACCGATGGCACAAAAACTTATCCACTTACATTTGACCAGCAAAAATATAAAGCTCTGTGTTGAGAGCAATAAACCGAACAATAGCATGACCAGTACTTCACCAAGAAGACACGCACAAACAAGAAACAACACTATAGGATGTTATAAGAAGGTGGCCAACTTTATAAAACAGTGGCTGCATACAATGTTCCATGACTGGTGTTTCAGAACACCCGAGTGCTCGCCAAACTACGGACTCTCTGTCCATAGTTTATATTTGAGGGCACTGACGGTGCTTACCAAACTCCAGAAGTGTATTATTCTTTGAGGATGGATGGATGGATGGATGAGCAAGTCTTTTAATGCTGCAGCCAACCATTGACAGGTCTCCATGGTGATCAAGTGCTGCCTGCCTTTACCATATTTAATGGCGTCAGAAAGATGAGTTGGGCGTCGAACAGCATCCGATGTCATCCTCAACGCCGTGTCGGGCGAGATCTTGTTTCAGAAGACAGATCTCGTGGGCGGCATCGATCATGGTCGGCCTCATCGACGGAGATAACTGCGTGCAAACGAGCCCCAGCTCTATCAACTCTGCCATCACGTCTCTCGGCAGCTTCTTGTGGTCGGCTGAGGTAGCGTGGTACTGCCTCAACGGTGCCCGTGATGTGATGACCTCTATGTTATGTGGGTAGTGACCCTTCACCCAGTCATGCAGGGTGAGTCCCTCGTGAAAGATCACGTCCGTGGGCCTCTTCCCTGTGATCATCTCTAGAAGTAGAACCCCGAAACTGTAGACATCGCCCTGTGTCGAAGGGTTCCCTCCCAGCCCATATTCTGCGTTCAAGAGAACACAATCAAACAGCTAAGAGAGAGAGAGAACGAGAGAGAGAGAGAGAGAGGTGCACTTAATCCTACGCACCTGGTGCAATGTAGCCAACCGAGCCTTGCAGTAGGCCGGTGATAGAATGAAACCCAGATGATTCGGGGTTGTCGATGCTGTCTTCGTTAAACCCGCTCAGCAGTTTTGAGATCCCGAAATCTGATACCAGTGCTGTCATGTCTTCATCCAAAAGAACGTTGCTGGGTTTAAGATCACAATGTATGACCCTAAAAGGAGCATAGTGATGTAGATAGGCCATTCCTTCAGCTACATCGCTCAAGATGCTTATCACCTGAGTCAGGGTTAGACCAGGAGTCGATACACTGGGAGGATTCAAGTACTTCTCGAGGCTCCCATTGGGCATCAACGGAAGAACGAGAGCCTTGAAATCAGGTTTGCTGCAAGCTGTTATCACTCTGATTAGGTTCCTGTGCCTGGTCCTCTTCAGCACCTGGCACTCCCTCCTGAAGCTCCCTGCTATCTCTCCGCCACACTTTGGATCCAATACTTTCACTGCGATCCTCGTTTCGTCTGGCAGAGTGCCCTTGTACACATGTCCGAACCTGCCGCCGCCCACCAAGTTCGACTCTGCGAAACCCTCGGTGGCTTCGACGAGTTGCCGGTAGGAGATCCTTGGGTGGTGCTGCTTATGTTCTTCCGCAGCGATCAGCGACTGGCGATGAGAGGTCCGGTGCGAACACCAGCACGTTCTTGATTTCCTGACCACTGAATAAGCGAGGAGGCAGATGATGCAAGCCGTGCCGATCACGGTGAGAAGTATCGGCAAGGCAATGGACCAGCGAGCTGGCTTCGTTCCGCATGAAGGCATGCCGACAATAGACCCGCACAGACCTGGATTGCCTCGGAAGGAGTCTGCGGTAAGCGAAGCAAATAGACCTTCGGTTGGGATCGCTCCGGAGAAGTTGTTGAAGGAGATGTTGAAGTGTTCCAGCGAGACAGATGCTTGCAGTGACACCGGCATGGTGCCTGACAACCGGTTGGAGGAGAGATCGAGCACTTGGAGATAAGGCAAAGCTCCCACAGAGCTCGGGAGTGTGCCTTGCAACGCATTCCCGGAGAGGTTGAGGTACTCGAGCGCGACGCAGCTGCCGAGCTGAGGAGGGATTGCTCCGGAGAAGTTGTTGGACGACAAGTCCAGAGCCAGTATCATGTCCATTTTACTGAGCTCCATTGGAAGCGGACCCTCCAAGAGATTGGCAGACACGTTCAGATACAACTTCAAGCTGCTCAGCGCCGCGACATCACCCGGAATCCTCCCTGTCAATCGATTATACGAAAGATCCAGTATCTCCAGATTTATACAGTTGCCAAGGCTCGCCGGGATTCTGCCGGAGAGGTGGTTCTTGTGAAGCATCAGCCTTCGTAGCTGCGACAGATCGGACAGGCTGTCAGGCACCGAACCTGTAAGCATATTTGCTGATATGTCAAGAAGACCCAAGCGCGGGATTCCTCCAAGCGATGGTGGGATGTCACCAGAGAGCAAGTTGTTCGACAAGTAAACTCTCTCTAGCTTCCTCAACCGAGATAAGTCCGGCGGTATGGAACCATTCAAGTAGTTGTAGGACAGGTTCAAGTAGGTCAAGTTGACTAGATTCGATATGTTGGGAGGGATTGGACCGGAGATGGCGTTATCATCGAGGTGAAGTTGAACGAGATTGATTGAGATATCACCAATGAGCGGTGGCATGTGGCCTCCCAGATTGTTTCCGGCGAGCTCAAGCTCCTGTAAGTGGGAGCAGTTCCTCAAGGAAGCAAAGAAGGGAGCGAGGTTAGTGTTGGCGTCATGGCTTGACAGGTTGTTGTATGACAGATACAGGAACTGGAGGAACGGCATCTTATCGAAAATGGTAGATGGCAGCACTCCACTCAGGTAATTGGACTCGAAGTCGATCCATGCAAGCATGGAAGAGTTGGATAAGGCGGTCGGGATCGGTCCCTCGAAGTTGTTGGACCACAGGAGGAGGAATCTCAGGCCGGGGAGCCGGCATTCATCGGCCAGAGGGATCTCCCCGGAGAGAGAGTTGTTCGAGAGATCCACGTACTGCAACGAGGTGCAGTTGCAGAAGAGGGTCCTCGGCGAGCGGCCGGAGAGCCGGTTGCTGTCCAAGTCGAGGTATATCAACTGGCGGAGGAACCCAAGCTCGACGGGAATGGACCCGACGAGGAGGTTCTTCGACAGGCTCAACTGCTGCAGGCGAGAGAGGCATCCGATCTCCGGCGGAATGGTCCCGGAAAGGGAATTCCCCGAGACGTCGAGCACCACGAGGAACGAGAGGTTGCCGATCGCCGGTGAGATGACCCCGCGGAGGCCCCTTCCGCTGAGGTCCAGTTGCACCACGCGCTTCTTGAGGCGGTGGCACGTGACGCCGGTCCAGTTGCACGCATCGGAGCCGAGGGAGACCCAGCCGGCAAGCGCGCCGCTGGGGTCGGACGAGATGGCGGAGGCGAAGGAGAGGAGGGCGGCGCGGTCCCTGGAGGCGCCTTGGAGGGGGGCGGCGGCGCTTGCCATGGCAAAGGCGGACAAGACGAGGGTTAGAAAGAGGAGCGTGGCCATGGTGGTGGGAGAAATGGATGGTGTGAGAGCTATGTTTGCTACACCGCCAGGGTTTTAAGACGACACCTCGAAGGGCAGGCGTGAGGGTGGCTGCCTAATCGCCGTTGACTGCTGCCGTTAAATTTTCTTGCGCCAGGAGTTTGACTTCAAGCGGAGGGGTCGGGAGTTCCAGCTCCGAAATACTTCTCATACATAGTTTGTATGTTCCCCGTAAATTTACGTGTCATATGATTGCATAATTACGTGGGTCCCATGAATATTCCTTCACAACGAGAGCGGTAGTGTGTTGGGTAACGTCGAACGTGCCGAGAAATAATCGCCCAGCGTGTGAACTGTTAAAACACATAAGGTGGCGTAGAGGCTAATGATGGAGATTAAGAAGGCAACTCTCTACCCGTCCGGCTTACCTCTTAAACTACGTGTCCGGTCACTGGAGAATACAACGGCCCCGCATGCGGGTCCCACGCGGGCTTCGTAGCTGCGACAGACGGGTCTGTCGTAAGTGGGCGGAGAAACAATCCACGGAATCGACATATGCCTAATGGTGGATTACAGGGGGATTTGCATACGTAGTAGTGACGGTTGGTGAGGGGGAGTATTTAAACTCGGGGATGACGTGGAACTTTCCTTGGGCTTACCGTGCTGGCAATCTGCGTCGGATGTCACGTGAGTTGAAAAGTATCCCGACTTCAACGGCTGCCGTTCACATTTCACGTGGAAAGTCAACCCATCCGGGCAATGTAAACTTAATCTCCTTTTCTCTTCCTCATCCGATGAACTCATTAAACAACGATAAAGAGATGAGGCGTGATCGAGTTTATACTTCATTAATCTTAAAGCGACTGCATCATCTCACGCACAATGGCACTCTACCTAAATCTCAAAGGGCACGTGTCGTCTGTCGACAACCTGCATGTCTCAATGCGATCCAAGGCAAAATCCATTTGCCTTTAAATGCCGTGTGGAGTCGATAAGCACTGTAGTGATTTCAGGGTGTAGTCCTTCGGCTGTGGAGTCTTGGCAACGACAGAAACCTTTATTCAAGATGGCGCTTTTAGATTTGTGCAACGATACCACATTATCTCGTGGTATATATATATATATATATATATATATATATATATATATATATATATATATATATATATATATATATATATATATATATATATATATGTTGAACAAGTATTTTTTTATTCCTTAATTTAAAATAAATTACTTGGGTGATAAATGACTTAAATTTGAAAATACTTACTGGTGTCCCCAAAAATAAATTAAAAAATACTATGTATTTTATAGTTTCTTCTACTAGATTTAGAAAAAAAATATTTTATAAAATTATATTTTGATTGTCTAAGGTGAAAACTAATTCAGAGTCAATAGGTCTTGTCTCCCAATTAGTCCCAGATTGAGTTTTATTAATCCAAACTGAATATTTATAAAAACTACATCAGGATATTCTTAATTATCAATATTAGTGAATGTAGATTTGGCAAGACGATCATAGGAGTTTAAAGTCGTTGACTTTGTGCTAGTGAAGCTCCAATCAGCATCACTTTAGTTCTTCAGGCAGAATGTGTAGAAGTGATTGGTGTGCTAAAAAATCATTCTTAATTTTCAGTAGAGTAAGTAATGTCTCTTACAAGTTACAGGTTTTGACATGAACAACTTAAAAGCATATCACTTAGATTCACGAGATTATAAATGTTTCAACTCGGCTATCCCCCACTAGAACCTCTTATGAAAAGCAAGTTAAATTTATTTTAGTGCATCATAAGATGAAGTTATTCAATCGAGTAAAATAAATTAAATATTTAGTAAAGTGGCTAAAACTTCTCGGACCATAAGTTAAGAGTCTCAAGACACTCTCAACATAAAGAAACAGCTATCAAGACCTACTAGTGAGCATCAATAAGAGTGTTGATAGTTTAATTATGAGAGAATATTACAGATGATCATTGCATGCCGAGAGCACCTTCGTCAATAGACTATTCATCTCGCATTCACAACTTCATCAACGAATCATTCGTCACTTTGATTTACTTATACAGTTGTTTGATAGCGTGTTTTATCATATTATTGTATGTTTTTACTTAAAAACTATAAACATGAAGCAATAGTTTGTAAAGCTGCAAGTGATCGCTCATCAAAATGGATGCAATTGCCATCAAAATGGCCCAAGTTTTGTGTTATAGCTTGTTTTCTGTAGGCTATGCATGCATAGTGAAATGTTAGACATTTTAACATCTTATAACTACCTAGATGACATAGGGTTGGATAAAGCTTTGGAATAGCATTGGGTATTAATTGGATTCATAAGTTTGCATATAAAGTTTACCGTAATTTGTCAACATGCCCTACAGCCGGTGAGTAGTCGTTTGTGGACTTTCAACAATTCATTTATCTTCTAAAGTTCATGTTTTCCTATTTATCTATTTTCTCTCTTGTACAATAAGTATTTATTGAATTATTTATAAAGCTACCTTCTTTTATGAGATGTCGTAACTTATTCATCGTTTGTTTTCTTAAGCTAATCAATTTTCCTTTACAGATATTTTGCGACCTATATAAGGCTACCTCAAAGCTGACCCTTTGTTGGACATCTAAAAGGGAGTAGCCTTTATTAGTTATTACATCTAATCCAACGAAATTGATTTATAGCAACACATCATACCCGTCTACTATCGAGCAGATAGGGTTGGACCTAGGGCATATATATGCTGATTGCATAGATCATGGTGGATTCAACAAGATTACAATGATGATCTAAATGACCTCTTGATTACCCAGATTAAGCCATATGACCCATCGTTACCCGGATTTCATCATATTGCCCCTTTTCTTGGAATGCATATAAGCTTAACGGGCGCCCAGGGTAAAGAAAGCATCACCCTCGACCCCTATAAATAGTAGACAAGACATTCTTTATCGTTCACCTCTACCCACAACTTAAAGCACTTGACTTTCAACATTCGACTTCCTTAATAATCTCCTTTGAAGGTTGGAATATCATTCTCCACCTATCCCAGTGGCTTACAGGACTCAAATGGGTCATCGATTTTGTTACCATCCTTGGTGTCAACAATGGATATTTTTCCTTGAGAGTCTAATCGATTGCTCCGATGGAGATTACCCCCATAGGGGCAAATCCCTAAAGCAATAGGGCCTTGGTAGTGTCAACCTATGACCTACATATTATCTGGGAGATCTATCACATACTGATCAAGTTCGAGCCAATTGTTGCCTGATCAGGTGATCGACTTTACGAGTTTGGTTAGTATTTCTACATTTGCATGGATGCACTAGAGGCAAAAATTACTTCCCCCTCCATCCTTTCTTTATCTAGGCTTTCTATTTTTAGAAGCTCTCACCTGCTTAGATGTCACCAAACTCCTGATGTTTTATTACAAGGTTTGTTGGGGAGTGAAGAAGGTTTTGCATTACCTCAACGCTAACTTCTATTGTTTACATGCTATAACATATGCCTCAGGGGTTTAATTTATTTTCTCTCTACATACCTTGATTATAGAGTAAAGAGGGCTCCAACCTCTAATAAAAGTTGAAAAAAGGGTTTTTTTATGCTTCTAAGAGGAACAAGTGGTTGATCGACCTAAATTGGTCCACTTAAAAATTCTCCAATTCTATCTTAAGGTTACATGAATCAAAGGAGTAATTCCCCTAAATTATTCTTGCACAAAGCTATCTGATTCTACCACTATCCTCTAGATGAGCAAGCAGTGACTTGTTACACCTTACGTCTTGAGTTAAGGTGTCAGAGACCCTTATCTTCTGTGCCACATCAGTTGAGATTGACTTTATCTTCATTTTGCGTATATGGATCTCAAGGGTAGCATCCTTTGAAGCAAATGCCTCGTATGACATGAAGACCAAGATAGTTGTCTTGTGCCTCTCCTACTAATTGCAAAGAAAAGAGAAAGTTAGATGGAAGCATTGTGACCTTGTCCCCGAGGGTAAGGGGTCTTCCAACCTCTGAATCAACTATAAGTGCCCCTTGGCTCCTCTAACTCCTTTGTTGCCCCCAAGCCAGCATGGGCAAGAAGAGAATATCATCAACATTAGATCAAATCCTTTAACTTTAACCAAGAGGGAGTATTTAAGAAGAGCCAACTCCCCTCACTCCTAGGGAGGGGAGAGAATATCAACAAGAGGAAGAGTTATAACATGAGCCACCATTATAGCACCAACAACCACAGCCATCCACCCTCCAAGTCTCTTTATAGGGCTCCATGGAGGTAGGTCCCTCGGCCCCTCATGGTGGCCCTTCTCTCTTGTCAATATTTAAAATTTTACAAATATGATGGAATTCTTATCACTAAGTTGGTGATGAGGTGGTCCAATATGGAGGAGGGTGCTATTGCAACTCCCACCCGTAACATATCTAATACAAGTTACCCTTGAGAGGTTCCAAAGGAGGCTACAACATGGCATCTCTGCCTCCTACACCAAGCGTTGAAGAAGGGCCTCTACATGAGGCCCACAGAGGACCTTATAAATAACAATCATAAGCAACTTGTTATAATAAGACTACTCCCTTACCGAGTCCACAGGAGAAGGTTTTTCTCTAGTATTTTCTTGACATATTTTCTTACTACAAAGTCATCATATAATGACGATGATAATTGATTGAGCATGGGACTCCCTGACTATCGTGGCTTGCCTACTTCATGAGAATGAGGAGTTAAAGAAGAGGGAGGAGCAGGTGACCGAGAAATATCGATTCTATGATAGGTCAGGCTAACTCTAGATTTATGTTAATGAATTGGAGCACACAATCATGGTTAGGAGGGATTTGTCCTAAAACTTAAAAATCAAGTTAAAGTCATAAAGCAAGTGACTGATGAGAGGAAGGTCAATAGGGTTAGGTTTAACAAGATGGCCCTAAAGGTTGGGAACAAAGTCAACATATTGAAGATGGATATCTTAGTATTGAAGACAGAGGTTAGCAACATTCAATGCATTTTGGAGAGAGTGATCAAATAGCTCAAGGAAGAAGAAACTCAATAGTCATAAGTCAAGATGAGGGGGTTGCTCTAGTATAAAGCCTCACTAAGGGTTCAAGAAAGGATTAATGTGGTTAAGGTTAAATACCTTCAACTTTAATTATCAACTCGTGATCTCTTGGGCTCACTTTAACCACCTTGGAATTGCCCTCCTTGAAGACTCCTCGATGCTATGCTCGATCGATAACCAAGTCACCCTCATTGAGTCCGATAGCATCAATGACCATGTGAAACTATGATTCCTATAAAAGATGGTTAGGTTAAGTTTGATGAGAAGATTTAAGGGAGGCCAAAAGAGGAGGTTCTAACAGCGAAGGTGCCTCGTCCCAATGCTGAAGAGCTAACAATCAAGGTTGAGGGTACAACCCTTCCCCCAAATCGTAACTCTCATTCTTAACCCAATTTCTAAGGATAATATTATAAAAAAATTTAAAGGGAAGTCACATCAATCTTGTTAGAAAATCTGGGATGACATCACATGCATAGTGAAAAATAAAAATAAAAAACTTATATTATCATAAAAAATAATTTCTTGTCGTCGTGCAAAAATTGATACGTAAAAACTCATAAAACCAAAAAAATCGCACGTGTTAAGAGATGTGTGTTACTTAGGGAGATTGTATATCTCTGAATTCATACAGATCTATAAGAGAGGATGAGGAATGTCAACTGTCCTCCTCTCTAGCAGTGATCAATACGACAGGGCTACAAAAATTTTCTTAAATCACTGCACAAATTTCCTCTTCATGTGCACTACGAGATCAAGAAAGGGTCACCCTTTTTTTCTATCCACACACCATAAACGGAGGCTACTAGTTGAGATGAAGAGGGGTAGAGGAGAATAGGAGGTGGCAGCTAAAAGGAGTCTAGCCTATGGTTCTTGATTCTCTTTTATTTATAGAGATCCCCTATCAACTTAACCATAATGGATTCTACCCTATTGGGTATTAGATCTCCATCCAACTACCAAAACCTCTTAGATTAGTGAATCTCTATCTAATAATCTTTCATAGGCTCTTATTGAATCTCATCCATAAGATCCAATATTTCAGGAGCTTACTGGATATCCAATAAGATAGGGACTTTAGTGGATATCTTATATCATAACCTCTATTCCTCGTAACACCTACCATATATGTGTGACCCTCTAAGTCTAATATCGAGCTAGCCATGAGTCATACCTGTCAGAACTCCTTTTAGCTCAGTGAAATATTATCTTCATAATAATTTACTCGACTCATCGACTACGGATGTACTAGGCCACTACACTATAGCCCACAAACGATACAAAAGAATCTAATCTATTGGACTTGTATGTCCTCAATTACTATGTATCTATATTCCCTCATCCATCTAATATCTTAAAGACCATATTCCGGGTACGGTGCTATTAGGCCCATACGATTTTTACTCGAGTTTCGCTTTAATTAGATTCTCTTGAAGAATTCTCTCTCTCAATCCAAATGATTATAACTAAGGATTTACCTGAGTAAGGACATATGAGATATTCCTCTCATGATACCGAGAGCAAATGATCCTCTATCGACACTCAATTTCCCTCGTAAGGTTGATTGTCACTCCCAACAACCGGTTGTGCTATATCTGAAACTTACAAATCTATAAGTCTGATATCAAAGAGTAGAGTACTCATACATAATATCCTTTGTGTCTCAAGTCTAAGGACCAGACATACTACTTTGACTACGAAATCACTATCTGACAATGAGGTATCATCAACCATATATCATTCCATGAGCGGATCAATTAGTGAGCTCATTCTCCAATGAGCACTTACACTATATCCTTAGTACCTCCAAATGAGCAACTATAAGACCAACTACCTCCATCATATGGATGGGTATATAGTGCACTACTTTGTTCAGTTATCTCGATGTCCCTCTCGAGTAACATATGAACAGAATTATTTATGTAATTAAATCAAATATTTGATTTAAGAATTAAATATTATTTCCTTACATGCTAGTATAATTTAGGGAAGGATAATCATATATTTTCTTATTTGCCATTACAAATTAGGAATACATATTAAGCATTCCAAATAAGATGAGATCATATTTGTCAGTATATTAAATAAAAAATAATTTATATTAAATAAATATAAAATTTTAGAAAATTTTTCTTTAATGGAGGCTCACCTCCTCCTATTTAAGGGGAGGGATTTCTCTCCTTCGTTCCTCGCCGAACAGAACTCAACAGTAGGAGGAACGAGGAGTTTCATCCTGCTAAGAAGAGATAGGTTCTCCCTACTTTTCTTGAAATTAAAAGTTTTTGTTTAGATTCCATGTTGAAATTTTTTTGATTGATATTAGTTTAAATTAAAATACTTTACCCTTTGATACCCTTTAAAAGTTTTTATTTTTAAACATTCTAAAATTCTATATGTTTTATGATATCGGATTTTTTTAAGAATGTTATTTCATTTTATTGCAATTACCTTCTAATCTTATTTAGATTTAAACATAATATAAGTAGTTAAAAAAAGAAATTCTTAATCCTTTATATGTTAAAATTTTTATTAGAATATGTTATTTAAAATTTTTATCCTTTTGAGATTTAAAATATTATTATTTGATCATATTAAAATTATTCATATGATTTCTAGTTCTTATTGAATTAAAAATATTATTTCCTCATGTTGTAGCTTATCTTATCATTTATTTAATCTATTGTTATGTTTTGATATATTATTATCAGTGAATATATGTTGTTATAATTCGAAATTATGAAATTAGATAGGATTGGGTTAAAACAGCCTGCAGGCCAGGCCCTACCTATGGGTCGAGCCCCATAGGTTAATCAAGCCCAGCCTAATGTAGGCAGTCATGGGTCAAGGTTGGCCCAACCTGGTGTGATGCATGTATAGTTATGTACAGTGCACATGATCGGTATTTGGGTCGACTCAACCCAGTCTAATATTATATAATTATTGGATTTAAGCCCAAATATTGACTGAACTAAACTAGACTTGATTAATTTAGATTAATTTAGGGTGGTTTCGAATTGGTTTAACTTTTCAAGTCAGTTTACCCTAAATTGAATCTAATCTAGTCTAAATTATACTAGTCTAGGGTGGTTCCAGACCAGTTAAATGAGGATTAGAGATCGGTCTAGTTGGTTCTAGTGAATCGAGTTTGATTAGACCGATTTAACTAGGGTTCAAGTCGATTGAGGGCTATTTAGTATTATTGATATTGATATTATTGGAAAGAAATATTTTGAATGTGTTTTTTCATCCCGAATAGACTTGATTAGTATGAGATTATATTATTTTCCTGCCAAGAGCAGGAAGGGCGATTCCCTTTGGGGATCAGCGTGTCGTCAGACGTGACGGCTAGACGATTCCTCCATCCACTGTTGGGAGGAACATGTCCCCACTGTGGCCGGTGAAGGACGCCACTCTATCTGCTGTTGGGAGTGTGATATGAGTTTATCTCCATCTGCTGTTGGGAGAACACAAAGTCATCCCGTAGGATAAAGCCTCTTTATCCGTTGTTGGGAGAGTGCTCCTTCGGGTATTTGATATGCGCCAATGGGATGATGGATTTTTTTGTTATGCATTTATTTTGAGTTGACTTTTGGGGTTCCTACTCAGCATTGTTGATTTTTTTTTGTTTTTGATTTTCAGAGCAGCCTTCTACTAGTACTGAATTAGATTCCAGTGGAGAGCAGACCTTCCTCTACTGCTAGGTAGAGCCACTTGAATGATTCTCCGAATTAACATCACTATGTTTATTTTTCTACTCATGATTTGATGAAATAAATAGATTGTAATAAATATTTATGATGATGAATAAAGCGACGTTTAATTATTTGGCTCTGTATATATAGAAAAATATAATCATAAAAAAAAAAATCCAGGATGTGACATCTTTTTATGGTATCAGAGCATAGTTTAGGGCTTGTAGGTATTTAAGTCTCTTGATTGACTTTGACCAATGATTGTCTTGACCTATTATAGGAGTAATGGAGCCAATTCAAGAAAATAGTGGCCCTATCACCCGTGGCGCTCATGTTCGTAATGCTATTGGTTTTAGCCCTTGAAGGGGTGTTCGAGCAAACAATAACTTGGACGTTCCACGCACCACGGAGTAAACCCGGTCGTCACATACACCTGTCACTGATTATATGCCAGCTTCTCTGACACCACAAAATATACTTAATGCGCCAGCACCTGTCAATGCTCCAAATGATGTACACGAAGTCCTTAATGCTATTAGAGGATACTTTGAACGACAGGAGGAGCATGATAGAGCTCCACGGGGTGAAAATAATACAATAGATCATTTTAAGAGATTGGGACCACATGTGTTTTAGGGCAAACCAGATCCAATCCTTGCTGAACATTGGATTCGTCAAGTGGAGAAGACATTCAAAGCTATCGAATGTAGAGAAAATCAGAAGGTGCCTTTTACTTCTTTCATTTTGGAAGAGAAGACAGACACTTGGTGGACCTCAAAAAGGAGGATGTTAGAGGTCAGAGGCGATGTGGTGACTTGGGAACAGTTTAAGGATACATTTTATGAGCAGTTCTTTCCCAATTCAGTTCGTTTTGAGAAGCAACAAGAATTCCTTACCATCCACTAGGGAAGTAGAACAATAATGGAATATGATTATTATTTTACTGAATTAGCTCAGTTTTCTCCACATATTGCCTTTAATGAAAATCAAAGAGCTTGTCATTTTGAGAGGGGATTTCGATCATTAATTAGAAAGTCTATTATAGTATTGATTTTACCAACCTATGCTGAAGTGTTAAATCGAGCTCTAGTGGTAGAGAAATTGGATAATGAACTACAACAAGCAAAGAATCGAAAGCGACCTTTTAATGCTGCACAATCTACGTATGGGGGATCTCATTCCGGAGCTTCAAAGAAAGGCAAGGGTAAAAAGCTTGGGCATCAACAAGTAGGAGCCCCTAGCAATCAAATCATTATAAGATACTACTTTTGTGGAAAGACAGATCATGTTTCCACCTCATGCCCCATGGAACAACGTGCATGCTTTTATTATCAACAACTAGGCTACATGTCGAAGGGCTGCCCTCGAAAACAACAATGCCGAGCTCCACCCCAAATAGTTGGACAACAATAGCTAGGACCTAGAGAGGGAGGTCAAGCGAGGGTCTATGCATTGGCCCATCAAGATGTTGAAGCCTCTGGATCTATTATTAAAGGTATCATCACACTTTGTGGTACACCTGCATCTGTGCTTATCGATTCAGGTTCTACGCATTCTTTTATATCACTATATTTTGCTAAGAAACTACATAAGAATCCTGAAACAATGCATAATATGTTAATGGTAGCAACACAAGTTGGAAACTCCTTGATAGCTGATCAGATACATAGAAATTGTATTATTACTATTGAAAGTCATGATTTACTAATATATCTTATTTTACTAGAATTTCAAGATTTCGATGCTATCTTGGGTATGGACTGATTTTCAGTATACAATGCAATTGTCAATTATTTTCAGAAGATTGTTACTTTCTCACCTCTAGATCAGACATCTTTCAAGTTCATTGGGATTCAGGAAAAGCTCCCTCCTATCATATCAGCCTTGAGTGCTACCCAACTATTATTGAAAGGATGTCAGGGGTACTTGGCCTTCATTTCTGGAGAAGAATCTAAGAAGCCAATATTAGAGGACATCCCCATTGTACAGGATTTTTCAGATGTTTTTCCTGACGATCTACCTGTATTGCCATCAAATAAGCAGATTGAATTTACAATTGATCTTCTACTTGGCACCGCATATATTTCTAAGCCCCCATATAGAATAGCATCAATTGAGTTGGATGAGTTAAAGAAACAAATCCATGAGCTTTTAGATAAGGATTTTATTCGACCAAGTGTATCACCTTGGGGTGCCCCTGTCCTATTTGTGAAGAAGAAAGATTGATCCATACGGCTATGTATTGATTATAGACAACTCAATCAAGTGACTATAAAGAATAAATATCCCCTTCTTCGAATTGATGACCTATTTGATCAACTTCAAGGTACCCAGGTATATTCTAAAATTGATTTGAGATCTGGGTATCATCAACTGAAGATAAGAGAAGGAGACATACAGAAAATAACTTTCAGAACAAGATACGATCATTATGAATTCTTAGTAATGCCCTTCGGACTCACAAATGCACTGGTCGCCTTCATAGATCTCATGAATAGGGTGTTCCACCCTTATCTTGATAAATTTGTAATTATATTTATTGATGACATCTTGATCTACTCCAAAAGTAGGGCAGAACATGAATACCATCTTAAGACAGTTCTGGAAGTCCTAAGACAAGAGAGACTATATGCCAAATTAAGCAAGTATAATTTCTGGCTCAATGAAATTATTTTTCTCGGCCATGTAATTTCAAGTGTTGGTATATCTGTTGACCCTCATAAGATTGAAGTTGTGACAAAATGGAAGCAACCTTCTAATGTTTCAGAAATTAAAAGTTTCTTAGGTTTAACTGGATACTATAGAAGATTCGTAGAAGACTTCTCAAAAATAGCAGCACCTTTGACTAGGTTGACACAAAAGAATATAAAGTTCATATGAGATGACAAATGTCAATGAAGTTTTCAAGAATTAAAGAAAAATTTAACCAGTACTCCTATCTTGGTGATTCCTTCAAGGGGAGAAGGTTTTGTAGTATATAGTGATACCTCACTACAAGGACTTGGTTGTGTTCTAATGCAAAATGAGAGGGTAGTTACTTATGCGTCTAGGCAATTGAAACCTCATGAGAAAAACTATCCTACTCATGATTTAGAGCTAGCAGCTATCATTTTTACACTGAAAATTTAGAGGCACTATCTCTATGGACAAACTTTTGAAATCTTCATAGATTATAAGAGTCTCAAGTATATTTTTCACATAGAAAGGTTTAAATATGAGACAAAGAAGATGGTTGGACTTTCTAAAAAATTATGATTTTAATATCAACTATCATCCTGGAAAGGCTAATGTAGTTACTGATGCCTTAAGCAGAAATACTTCTAGTCTTGTAGCCTATATGAATATTCAAAGGAATTCTATGATGACAGAGTTGGTAAACTTAAAATTTAGACTTTTATCAGAAACAAATAAAGGTTTTTTTGTATGTCTGATGGCACAATCATATTTAATAGAAAGGATTAAAGAAGATCAGAATGAAGATCCATATCTCCAGATGATAGTTAAGGAAATAGCTCAAGGAGCTAGACCCCAATTCCTCCAAATCGAAGATAGTTCTATTACATTCCACAATCGTCTGTGTGTTCCTGAAAGTCATCTAGTAAAGATGCAATTATTGGATGAGGCACACAGATCAAAATTTAATATCTATCCCGGAACTACCAAGATGTACCGAGATTTACACCAAAACTACTGGTGGCGTGGTATGAAGAGAGATATAACAAAGTTTGTTTCTAAATATCTTATATGTCAACAAGCGAAGGCAAAACATTGAGTACTTGCCGGAAAATTACAAAGGATTTTAATTCCTGAATAGAAGTGGGAGCAAGTCACTATAAATTTCGTAACAAGATTATCCAAGACTGCGAAAGGATATGACAAAATTTGGATAGTAGTAGATAGACTTACTAAATCTGCTCACTTCCTCCCTATTAACAAGAAATATTCATTGGATAAATTAGCATGTTTATATATTAAAGAGATTATTTGATATCATGGGGTACCAGTTAGTATTATCTCAGATAGAGATCCAAGGTTCACCTCTAAGTTTTGGGGAAGTCTACAAAAATCTTTGGGTACACAGTTAAAGTTTAGTATAGTATTTCACCCCCAAACTGATGGCCAATCTGAAAGGACAATACAAACTCTTGAAGACCTCTTAAGAGCATGTACTTTAGACTTTGGTGAAAGTTGGGATATGCACTTGCACCTAATTGAGTTTTCTTATAATAATAGTTACCACTCTAGTATATAGATGGCCCCGTTTGAAGCTTTTTATGGAAGAAAGTGCAAATCATATGTATACTGGGATGAGGTAGGAAAACAAAAACTTTTGGGACCTCAATTGATTCAAAAAAATGCTAATAATATTTGAATTATACGCCAAAGATTATTAACAACTTAAAGTCGCTAGAAAAGTTATGCAGATCGAAGACGAAGAGATCTAGAGTTTAAAGTTGCCGAGCACGTCTTCTTGAAAGTGTCGCCAACCAAGAGAGTTATGAGGTTTAGTCAAAAGGGGAAGTTAGCCCCTAGATTCATAGGCCCATTTGAGGTCTTACAAAAGGCCGGGCTTATGGCATATAGATTGGCATTACCCCCGGTTTTAGCTAGTATCCATGATGTATTCTACGTGTCTATGCTTCGGAGATATATTTGGGATCCATCACATGTCATATCTTACCAACCTCTATAGTTGAGAAACGATATCACTTTTGTAGAACAACCAATCCAGATCTTGGAAAGGAAAGAATATGTTCTAAGGAATAAAGTTATACACTTGGTAAAGATTTGTTGGCAACACCATTCAGACCAAGAGGTAACGTGGGAAAGAGAAGAAGATATGCGAGAGCAGTATCCTCATCTTTTCTCTTAAGGTAAGTAAAATTTGGGGACTAAATTTCTTATAGGTGGGGAGAAATGTAATCAAATCAAATATTTGATTTAAGAATTAAATATTATTTCCTTACATACTAGTATAATTTAGGGAAGGATAATCTTATTTTTCTTGTTTTCCATTACGAATTAGGAAATGCTTATTAAACATTTCAAATAAGATGAGATCATATTTGTCAGTATATTAAATAAAAATAATTTATATTAAATAAATATAAAATTTTAGAAAATTTTTCTTTAATGGAGGCTCACCTCCTCCTATTTAAGGGAAGAGATTTCTCTCCTTCGTTCCTTGCCGAGTAGAACTCAACAACGGGAGGAACGAGGAGTTTCATCCTGCTAAGAAAAGGTAGGTTCTCCCTATTTTTCTTGAAATTAAAAGTTTTTATTTAGATTCCATGTTAATTTTTTTTATTGATATTAGTTTGAATTAAAATAATTTACCCTTGATACCCTTTAAAAGTTTTTATTTTTAAATATTTTGAAATTATATATGTTTTATGATATCGGATTTTTTAAGAATGTTATTTCATTTTATTACAGTTACTTTCTAATCTTATTTAGATTTAAATATAATATGAGTAGTTCAAAAAAAAGAAATTCTTAATCCTTTAGATGTCAAAATTTTTATTAGAATATGTTATTTAAAATTTTTTATCCTTTTGAGATTTAAAATATTATTATTTGATCATGTTGAAATTATTTATATGATTTCTAGTTCTTATTGAATTAAAAATACTATTTCCTTATGTTGAAGCTTATCTTATCATTTATTTAATTTGTTGTTATGTTTTGATGTATTTATTATCAGTGAATATATGTTGTTGTAATTCGAAATTATGAAATTGGATAGGATTGGGTTAAAACAGCCCGTAGGCCAGGCCCTACCCATGGGTCGGGCCCTAGCCCACAGGTTAACCCAGCCCAGCCCAATGTGGGCAGTCATGAGCCAAGGTTGGCCCAACCTGGTGTGATGCATGTACAATCATGTATAGTGCACATGATCGATATTTGGGTCAACTCAACCTAGTCCAATATTATGTAATTGTTGGATTTGAGCCCAAATATTGATTGAACTAAACCAGACTTGATTAGTCTAGATCAATTCAGGGTGGTTCCGAATTGGTTTAACATTTCAAGTCAGTTTAACCTAAATTGAACCTAATCTAGTCTAAATTATACTAGTCTAGGATGGTTCCAGACCAGTTAAATGAGGATTAGAGATCGGTCCAGTTAGGTTCTAGTGAATCAAGTTTGATTAGACTGATTTAACTAGGGTTCAAGTCGATTGAGGGCTATTTGGTATTATTGATATTGATATTGTTGGAAAGAGATATTTTGAATGTGTTGTTTCATCCTGAATAGACATGATTAGTATGAGATTATATTATTTCCCTGTCAAGAGCAGGAAGGGTGATTCCCTTCGAGGATTAGCGTGTCGTCAGACGTGACAGCTAGACGGTTCCTCCATCCACTATTGGGAGGAACGTGTCCCCACTGTGGTAGGTGAGGGATGCCACTCTATCCACTGTTGGGAGTGTGATATAAGTTTGTCTCCATCCGCTGTTAGGAGAACACAAACTCATCCCGTAGGATAAAGCCTCTCCATCTGCTGTTGGGATAGTGCTCATTCGGGTATTTAATATACGCCAATGAGATGATGGATTTTTGATTATGCATTTATTTTGAGTTGACTTTTGAGGTTCTTACTTAGCGTTGCTGAATTTTTTTTATTTTTGATTTTCAAAGCAGCCTTTCACTAGTACTGAATCAGATTCCAATGGAGAGTGGACCTTCCTCTACCGCTAGGTAGAGTCACTTGAATGATTCTTCGAATTAACATCACTATGTTTACTTTTCTACTCATGATTTGATGAAATAAATAGATTGTAATAAATGTTTATGATGATGAATAAAGTGACATTTAATTATTTGGCTCTGTATGTGTGGAAATATATAATCCTGGAAAAAAAAATCCAAGATGTGATAATTTAGGTCTATATTTAAAGGTGAATCAGTCTCATTATCGTGATTTCATCACGATCTAATTCTCATTATAATCCATGGACATACAATATAAGTAACAAATAATATAAAGTAAAAAAAATATCAAATAAATAATAAATAAAAAGAGTACATATCATGTCATATGTACCATCACTTATGTGATTGGCTTGCAAGGCACCTATAATTAGCAAATTTATTATTATTTATTTATTTTTTATTATAAAAATATTTTATTTTAATCTAAGGACTCTCAATGATAATATAAAAAATTCATAAATAAATTTTATTTACAAAAATTTGTCCTTAAACCTTTGAAACTTTATGTAAGCTTTGAGAACCTTAGGAAAATATTTTTTAAGATATGAAATATGTTAAGTCCAAGGTGTTGAGAAATCCACAAGGGGAGTGACATCTAATGCGAAGATTTCCTGTAGAAAGTTTCCTATAGAAAAACAAAATACCCCAGATTTCCTGTAGAAAGTTTCCATTATCGTGCGAAGATCGGTGCATCAAAACAAATATGTGAAAACTGCATGTGTTAAAGAAAATACCTAGGGAGATCGTTTATCCCTGAATCCTTACAGATCTATAGGAGAGGATGAAAAAGGTCAAGCGTCCTCCTCTTTAGCGGTATCCACACGACAGGGACTCCGACGATGAACTTCTCTTGGGAGAAGAGAACAAGAGGTGGCTACCAAGAGAACCCTCAGCCTATAGAGGTTTGGTTCCCTCCTATTTATAGAGGCCCTCTATAAACCCTGATGGATCTTGCCCTATTGGGTATTGGATCTCTATCCAATCACCCAAGCCTCTTGGATTAGTGGGTCTCTACCTAATAATCTCTTATTAGTAATTATTGGATCTCATCTTTGGATTCGATAATTCAGGGGCTTAATGAATATCCAATAAGTTAGGGGTTCTAGCGGATATCTCATATCTGAACCTCTACTCGTTGCAACACTTACCATGTGTGTGTGACCTTCTAGGCCCAATATCAAGGTGGCCGTGAGTTATACTTGTCAGAACTCTTTTTGACTTAGTGAATTATTTTCACTATAATAATTCACCAAACTCATCGACTGCGGACGTACTAGGCCACTGCGCTGCAGCCCCCAAACGATACAGGGGAATCCAATCCTTTGGACCTATCTATCCTTAGTTAACATGTATCTATAGTCCCTCATCCATCTAATATCCCAGAGACCCTATACCGGGCATGGTGTTATCAGGCCCATACGATCTCTCCTCGACTCTTGCTCTTGTTAGATTCTCCCGGAGAACTCTTTCTCTCTCAATCCAAATAACTTTGGCCAAGGATTTGTTCGAGCAAAAATACATGAGATATTCCTCTCATGATACCAAGAGTGGATGATCGTCTATTGACACTAAATAGCCCTCATAAGGTTGGCTACCACTCCCAATGATCGACTGTATTAGATTTGGAACTTTCCAAACCTATAAGTCTGGTATCAAAGAGTGGAGTACTCATACAAGACATCCTTAGTGTCTCAAGTCTAAGGACCAGATACATTATTGGGACTATGGAATTACTGTCTGACATGAGGTATCAATAACCATCCAACATTCCGTTGGCGGATCAATCAATGAACTCATCCCCAATGAGCACATGTACTGTACCTTTAGTGTCCCCACATGAGTAGCTATGAGACCAGCCACCTCCATCATATAGACGGGTATGCAGTACACTAGTCTATTCGGTTATCTCGATGTCCCTCTTGAGTAACCTATGACCAGGATAATTTAGGGTCTGTGTTTAAATGTGAATCGGTCTCATTATCGTAATCTCATCACAATCCAATTCCCATTGTACAGATCCAAGGTAATCACAATATACATCCAGATAATATGAGATAATGCCAATAATCATAAGCAAAGAGATTGATGCAGCGTGTTACAGGTGTAATCACTCATGTGAGATAATGCCAATTATCGTAATCTCATCACGATCCGATTCTCATTGTACAAATCCAAGAAAATCACAATATACATCCAGATAATATGAGATAATACCAATAATCATAAGCAAAGAGATTGACGCAGCGTGTTATAGGTGCAATCACTCATATGATTGACTTGTAGAGCACCTATAACTAGCACAAGGGATGTTTGACCTATCCAAACTTTAGAGATGGTGAGTCACTAGTTTGATTTTCTTTAAGATTCGATATAGTCCCTGTAGGAAAATCTAGGAGTGACAACACATACATACTGGAAGAACAAAAAAAAATCTAATATTTCTATAAAAAGGTTTCATCATCGTGTGAAGATTATTGTGTAAAAATCATAAAATTGAAAACCACGCATATAAGAGATATGTGTTTTACCTAATGAAATCGTATATCCTTGAAATTCTGCAGATCTATGGGAGAGGATGAAGGAGGTCAATTGCCCTCCTCTCTAGCGGTGATCCACATAGTAAGGGCTGCGAAGACGCACCTCGAATCGCTACCCAAATCTCGATATACCCCAAATAGAGGCTGGGCTGAGAAGGAAAAAGAGAGAGGAGAATAGGAGATGATAACCAAAAAGGCCTTAGCCTATGGGCTTTTGGTTCCCTCCTATTTATGGAGGCCTCATATCAACTTAACCCTAATGGATCCTGCCCTATTGGGTATTGGATTTTTATCCTAACTACCTAAAGCTCTTATATTAGTGAGTCTCTACCTAATAATTTCTTATTAGCTCTTATTAGATCTTATCCACAGGATCCAATAATTCAAGGGTTTATTGGATATCCAATAAGGTAAGGACTCCAATGGATATCTTATATTTGAACCTCTATTTATTGCAGCAACTATTAAATGTGTATGACCTTTTAGGCATAATATCGAGCTGGCCGTGAGTCATACCTATCAAAACTCTTTCTAGCTCAATGAATTATTATCTTTATAATAATTCACTCAATTCATCGACTACGGATGTATTAGGCCACTACGCCATATGCCCTAAACGATACAGGAAAATCCAATTCTTTGGACCTATTTATCCTCAGTTATCATGTATTTATAGTCCATCATTCATCCAATATCCCAAAAACTATATTCCGAGCATGGTGCTGTCATGCCCATACAGAATATACTCGAGTCTCACTCTAATCAAATTCTCTCGGAAAACTCTTTTTCTCTTAATCTGAATAGCCATGACCAAGGAATTTACCTGAGTAAGAACACATAGGATATACCTCTCATGATACTAAAAGTAGATGATCCTTTATCGACACTCAATTATTCTCGTAAGATTGGTTACCACTCCCGATGAACGATTGTGCTAGATTTAAAACTTTCAGAGCCATAAGTCTGGTATCAAAGAATGAAGTACTCATACAGAACATCATTTGTGTCTCAAGTCTAAGGACCATATACATTAATGGGACTACAAGATCGTTGTTTAATAATATGGTATCGTCAACCATCTAATATTTCGTAAGCTAATTAATCAATGAACTCATTTTCTAATAAGCACCTCTAGTGTATCCCTAGTATCATCACATGAGCATATATGAGTTCAACCATCTCCATCATATGAATGGGTATATAGTATACTGGTCTATCCGATTATCTCGTTGTCCCTCTTGAGTAACCTACGACTAGGATTATTTATGATTTATGTTTGAAGGCGAATCAGTTTCATTATTATGATTTCATCATGATCTGATTCCTATTGCACAGATCTATGGACATCACTATATATATATATATATATATATATATATATATATATATATATATATATATATATAGCAAGCAATATAAAATGAAAAAAAATATCAAATAAATAATAAGCAAAAAGAGTACGAATCATGTCACACGTGTCATCACTCATATGATTAACTTACAGAGCACTTATGACTAGTAGTTCCTCCTGGTTCAACACTAGTTACCTTCTAATATGAGTTGAATCATTGATTTTAAAGCCTTTCAAAGAATTAAACCTTATTTTTAATCGATGATCTCGATTTCGTACATATAAAAATTTACTATAAATTGTTTATATGCTAGGTTTATGAGATGAGCCCTTGCTCCAACCTCATCAATTAAATCAAGACTTGCCTAAAGTCCAAGATCTGAATAACTCCTTAACAAAGTTTTAGACTTTGATTGGGAGGATGAGTTTGACTTAGAATAATAACTTTATTTCTGTATACTAAGTATAAAGGTGGTTCTCTTGTATAAGTCTTTGGCATAGTCCTGTAACTCTATAGGATACTTGGAAACTCATCCCCCCAAGTACCCTTAGTTTTGATCACTTCTATGTAGACCTTTCAAAATGACCCAATTGATGACTTTGGCTTAGACATCAATTTGTGGATGAGCTATAAAGCTGGACCTTAGTTGGATACTGAATGAGTCACAAAACTCTTTCAACTTGATGTTGTTGAATTATATTTCATTGTTGGTGATTAGGATATTTAGAATACTAAATCATGAGATTATATTTTTCTAAATGAATCTTTTAGCGCACTTTGAGATTAATCTAAGGGTTCGACCTCAGCCCACTTAGTAGAATAATTAACTCCAACTATTAGATATTTTCCTTTGCTTGAGAATTGTGAGGATAGACTTAGATGTCCAATCCCCATTGAGCAAAAGACCATGATGAATCCAAGGGTTCAGTTCGACCAAGGAGAGTTTCTGGACTCAAGCATTACACTGACACATATCACTATATTATACATACTCCATAGTGTCTTCTTTAATGGTAAGCCAATAGTACCCTGTCGAAGGACTTTACATATGAGGAATTATGCTCCGATATATTTTTCACACATCATCTTATGGATTTCATATAACACCTGAGCTGCCTCCTCGTATTGGAGATAGTGCAAAAATGGTTATGACATAGATTATATGTAGAGTGTCATTTATAATATAAAACCACGTTTGTTGTCATTGAATTTCTTATTTGGCTTAAATGAGAGAACTCTCATTTGAGGTATCATATGATATTTTCAATCCAAGTAGGTTTGAATAAGGCAACTACCACTTTATTTTTATTTATTCTTTTTTGTTTAAGTGTTTCAACAGCCACTTTTCCCTAAAGATTCAAATAATTTTCTAAAGCTAATTTAGAGAGAAAATTGGCTACCACATATCATTTTGAGGGACCATTCAATGTTGAAGGAGGGAATGTTAACAATCATTTGCTTTTCCTCTACCAAATATGCGGCCATGCCTAGATCACGAGCTTCAAACATTCCATTAACTTGATTAATAACTAGTTGAGAGTCATTATATACATTTAGACTTTTTACTTACATGTTGAGACGGAGCCCTATCAACAAGGTTTTATATTCAACTTTATTGTTAGTAACTTCTAAACCAACTCAAAGTTCACGCTCAAGAATTTTCTCATTTGATCTTCAAAGGACAAGGCTTGCACCACCACCTCACCCCTCACCATCCTGCACACACCCCCACCCCCCCATACAATTGTTATCGCCACACGAAGTCTACGAGAGTTTACGTTTTGATAGTACTCCATAAGCGATAAGATATTTTAAACTCGCTAAGCTCCACCAATAATTTAATAGTCTATTGGTGGTGTCAGGTTTCAAGAGGATCTACTGCATCAACTACTTCATAATGACAAAAATGTGATGATCTTAGAAGTACAATCAAAACTTTATTGCTGCCAAAACTAACTCATAAGTAAGCTTATCAAAGTTAGGATATCGAGTTTTTGTATTGTGAAGCATATGAATGGTGTAATATATTGGACTTTCGATTTGGTTTTTTTCTTGGATTAGCATTGAACTTACAACTACCAAGGTTATTAACAAGTAGAGATATAGCTCCTAATTGAGGAGAAGATTAAAGAGTTGAGATGGGGTCACTAAATAAGTTTTGAGTTATTAAAATTATTTAGGTTTTTAAAGAATTATATACACTAATCCTTGGTTCTAGAAAGGAATCGATTCAAGGTGGTGACTTGGTTTATTAGTTGTAAGACTTTCTTGATAGTTATTGATG
Source organism: Musa beccarii (assembly GCA_024322285.1). NCBI lineage: Eukaryota > Viridiplantae > Streptophyta > Magnoliopsida > Zingiberales > Musaceae > Musa > Musa beccarii. The sequence goes on from CM044400.1 coordinate 11,685,255, forward strand.
AAACATATGGACTCTTTATCTTCGGACGTCATTTTTATCTTGCTATACCCATAAAATACATTCATAAAAGTTAATAATTCATGATAAAAAATTGGATCAATCAACCAAATGATCCAAGGGAGGGGGAAGTTATCCTTTGAAAAAATATTGTTAAGATTAATGTGATAAACACATATGCATCATTTTCCATGATTATTTTTTTACAAGAACTATATTCACGAATCATTCAGGGTAATGGATCTCACGAATAACATTGATATACATTAAGTTATTTATTTTTTCTTCTACACCATCATGTTACTCTTGGGTGAGCCTTTGGAGTTTCTATCGGACCATCTAATACTTGAGATCAATATTGAGTTGGTATTGAGTCATAATTTTATCAATCTCGAGCATATTGCTTAGTGACCAAGTAAAAACTTTAGAGTTCGGACATAGGAAGTTGATTGACTCGATCTTCTTCTCCTCTAATAATGTCTACTTGATGTTGGCCATTCAGTTGCGTCTCTCGAAATCTAACGAGACTTCATCTAAGAAGTTCTCTTACTTTGAGATAGATATTTATTGGGGCTGGCTCCCTATGATCCACCTATTGAACAGACAATGTTATCTTTTTCAATAGAGTGATCGACGTCATATAGCATTGTATGAACTCTTGAGAGTCACTCTTAAGTTTCTCAATTTCTGAACTGTTAAAAACTTTTAACATCCTATAATATGTTGACAACTCACAATCACTTAGAGTGTTGAGTGTTTTATACTAATAAAATATCGACTACTAAGAATTTGACCTTCATAGCTTTGGACAATTGCCTAACTCGAAAGTCACATAAAGATCAATAGTTTCGAGGTGTTGACTACTTGACATTGAGGTGCCAGTCATAACAAATTTGAATGTGCATGCAAGGAGGTTTTAAATTTATATTTAAATTAACTAAAGTAATTCTTTATATTTTTAATATAATTTAAATTTTTAATTAATCTCTAAAATATAGATAAAAATATGAAAAAGACATTAGTAAATGAGATCAGTTAAGAGTTAATATTGATAGAAATTGAATAATGACTCAAATTGATCAAGCTTAATGTATATCATGTCAAATACTAATTCAACCTAAAAAGCTTTAAGTTTTTAAATTGTGGACCAAACATAGAGTTCTCATTTATTTATAAGGGACAGTTTGCTCATTCGTATGTTGTTGTGTGGCTAATCTTTATTCAGTCAAATTATAACTTGATTGAGTCAATCTTTTTTTTATTAAAAAAATATTTTGACCTAGTTATGTCATATTACAAATCGTGTAGCAATGAGCCCAAGTCAAACTGATAAATTTTATATTAGGTGGATACTAATTAAATAAAAAAAATTAATCTTAAAATCCAGTGTATGTAATCTACCTCTTTTATTCCTTAATAATATGATATTGTTCTCATAGTCTATTTCTCTTTATCTCACACATTTTAATATTTTTTACAAATATATGTAACTTCATCTCTATATGATAAGATAAAAATGATGAAAATTTATTATTTATTACTTATAAACATAATATTTTGTAATAAAGTCCTTTTTTTTATTTTAACAAAGCAATAGTTTTGTGTGTATCACTCATTTGCAACGGCAATTCCGAGCATCGAAGGGCGGAGTTAGCGCAGGCAGATCAATCAATTGGTCTGACTTGCCTGCAGAACTTAAACGAGTCGTCCATTCCAACGGCTAAGAGGAACTTATTACTGTTTACATAAGCGTTGCTGTACCGTTGTCAGATGCGATGGTCATTGTTGTGATGATATTTTGGATCCCTTTTGTTGCAGTCTCTGTGAGACCGCCCACTAAATGCCAATAGAAATATCAGCAGCAGATCATCATCATGTTCATAGATCTCTTTATTCTTGGACGTTTGTTCATGTATCTTTATGTGAGCTAAGACATCAATGCCTTCAACACGTCCGATAAGACGACGATGACAGTCTCCCTTCATGGCTGGTCCGTCAGATTCCGCATGTTGGGCTGTTGCCCGAGTTCGTATACCGCTTTGTTGAATCGTGAACACCACCGCACTGACGTCTTTTGTCGGGCGCCCGTTGGTGGGATCTTTTACGTGGACCCCTTATCTCCTTTTCAATCAATAGAAGGTGAACGTTTGGGTGGGCGTACGAAAGTGGGCGAAACATTTTCACGGGAGTGGCTTCCAAGTAAATTGCCCACCGGCTCAGGGACCCTTCCGTAATTGAGCGAAAAGTACTTTTCTTCGAGGTGCGAGAATCGGGTGGTCTCCACGTGTATTCGAACCTATTGTCCAATTATATTTGAGGTGGGAGACGCGGGTACATTTTAACAAGTACTACCTTATTTTTTATTCTTCTTTTGCCACCCAGATTCTTACCTGCCTAATTAAAGGCTACCGCGGTACTGAGCTCCGTGGGGCCCCTAGTTTGCTGTCCAGGTACACTGGGAACGAGTGGGAAAAGTACGCATCGCTTTTTTTCTGAGACTTAAATGCTTTCTCTTCCCTCATTTTCCCGCCCACGACGACTTTTATTTTTATTTATTTATGTATAAGTATTTCCCTCCTCGGTCTTTATTATTATTATTATTATTATTATTTTCTGCTGCTCATCTCTTATTTTTTCTGCCAGGGAAATAAAAGAGAGGGAGGGGAAGAAGAAATAAAGAACGTGAACCTCGTTCCCCCGTCGCTGCCCTCTCGCCATAATCTCCCCTTCCTCGATGCCCTACCTTTAGATTTCTAGGGTTCCGCCATGCTGGATCACGACAATCTCCTCCCTCCCGCCGCGCCCTCTACAGCGCTCATCCAGCCTGGCGACCCGTCCTCCTCCTCTTCCTCGTCCTCCTCCCGCCCGGAAACCCTAGATGGGGATGCTGACCTCGACCGTAAGTGGAGCCGCCGGCCCCGGTTTCCCGTCTCGACGCGTGGCACCTGCGCGGTCCTCAAGAGGGAGCGTAAGGCCGGGAAGAAGGTCGCCGACGGGAAGGCCTCGTTGGAGGATCACGTGAGGGCTTGGAAGGAGAAGAGGATGGCCGCCGGGGTTTCCGAGAGGGAGTGCTTCTTGCCTTTCCTGACCAATGCTCCAAGAATGGTGATTTGTGCTTGTCTAGCTTTGGGTTTGCTTAACAACTTGGGATATTCATGCTCTTTAAATTGGTGTACCTAGTAGCGCCATTGCTAATTTTGGTTGCTTTCGTTGTCTACTTGGTCTTTGGTTCATGGATGGTGGATGGGAGTTGAACATCAACTTTTATATCAGTAACAGAAAGGTGGGTTTTGGGATTTCTGACCGAAAGAAATTTTATGAACTTGGAAAAATTGTCCCTATTCTTAGTGTAATAGAAAAAGTGGGCAGCCTTGGAAGTCGGTGTTATCATGATAGAATCTGGTATAAGACTGCAAAGTCTACCTCTTGACATTCCTCTGTGACCTTTTTAGTTTGGTATTCCTGATATCTTTCTTGCAGTTGTCCTTTTCCAAGATTTATGGTCTCCTCAAATTACACTTGTTTATTTAAGCTTCTTGTTTAAATTATTTGTTTCTTTACAATGGACTGTCATTGGTTCAAGTGGAACCATTTTAGGGAAATTATCAAAACCAAGAGATGGACCAATATTTTAAAAAATGGATGATCTTTTGGATTAACATAACCATTTTTAGGTAGAAGATTGGTTTGATGGCTCTATTCAATTGCATATATAAGTTTTGTTTGCCCCATTTTGACAATGTTTAGAACTCCAGAGACTTCTTTTTCTTCTTGATCTTGTTTTCCTTTTTCTTACATAATAAGTATATTTTGAATCCTGATGTTCTGTTAATTGTAAGATTGTTTTCATACATGGTTTTGCAAAGAGCACCTTGCTTGAGCAAGCCCCCATCTTGCCTTGCCTTGTATCTGCACTCTGAAAAGTTATACCTGCTCAGTGCATCTTAAATGTTTAAGGCCCTCCACTAGATCTTAACATGTGGAACGTCCTATAAAAGCAGAGGTACTAACTGCCAACTGCTAGCTTGCAACATAGCATTTGAACAGTTGATGCATCCAAGGTATGTCCACCACAATGGCATCACATGAAGTTCACAATATGCAGGTGTTGACTGCATATAATCATGTCATGGGATATTCCAAACCAATGTTCAACTTTACTGATTTGGGGGTTTGCAAGTTTTCTTTTCCAATAGGATTTTTTTTCATCCATCTTACTTTGGATTTGTGAAATTAGTTTTCTTGAGTGAAGTAAGAGTACTGGCTACTTATATTATAGAAACCTGTTTTAGGTTGATTGCCGCATATGCAATAGGTGTATCTACCCTGGCGAAGAAGTGCAGTGCTCCGTTCTTGGTTGTCAAGAAGCTTATCATTTGACATGCGCTAAGCAGTTGACTGGGTCCTTCACAGCAAAAATTTTCAAGTGCCCTCAGCATGTAAAATTCCTTAACTTGATCTGAGAAATACCATCTTATTTTACTTGTTTTGCTTTTACAATTTAAAAGCCTAAACGTATTTTTATGTGGAAACTGGAGTTATCCTTTGCTTTATATTTGGCTATGGACTGTGTTCATCTTATCATTTCTGATTGTAGTGCACTATTTGTTTATTGTTTGTGTAATTGCTTCTTTGGTTTCAGTCTTTTTTGTTTCACTTGTCATTCTATATATATATATATATATATAGAATTATATGCTTGACATCCATTGTTCCTTGATATCCTGTTAAAGCTCATATAGGACAAGTTCATGTATCATGCACAATTCAATATCATCCAATTCCAGTATACACCTGATTTTGTATCTGTATCATGCAAGTTTGTTCCAATTTCGGTTGAATTTGCAGCCTTGGAGCTAGAAGTTGATTGAAATAAACCAAAATCGATTGAAAGTTACTGGAGTTATTTGATCTTAACTAATTCTAGCCGATATGATAAATTTCAAAGATGGAACAAAGGAATGGAAGGAGGCTGATCACTATTATAGGGAAAGAGAAGGTTGAAAGCAGATGAAGAAAGTTAAATGCTATGAACCAAAAGAAGAGAAGTAATTATCATTGTATTTGCTATTTTGTGCATCATTGCAATTGCCATTTGGCATCTGCCTGTCATGTTTGTTATCCGATGCCTTAACCTTTAGAAGGAATAGGGATATTGTTATAAGAAAAAGATGCATGGAATTCTATATAATTGCAGCATAACTTTTTTTTGTATGTCCTTTTAACGCACACTTCACGCACATGGTGATTAGATAGGAATTAGGACCATGATGGAGTGCCTCTTGTTATTTTCAAAACTATAGGTGGATAATTTTATAATATTTTTTAGACATATATATATACAGTAGTACTTTTCACAATAATATCTTCTTGAAGATAATTTAATATTATTTATATTGAACACAACATAGTTATGTTTAGTTAATTATTCTCTATTATTCTTTTTAAAATTAGTTGCATATGGAATTTGAAGTAAAATAATATGTTATCATGATAGTTTTATCTTCTCAAAATATGTTTTTACTCTATTTCAAGTGATTTTCTGTTTTTATCATATTTTGCTGTCTGTCGGCTTGGCTACATGGACATTCTTCTCGTGTTTGAGCTATGCTGATCAATATCACTAGTTAATCTAAGATCCATATAATGTATATTGCTTTTAACTACCTGACATTCTAATAAATAAAGCATAGCTAATATTACAAATTTCTCCAAAAAAAAAAAACATTTCTGTAATCTGTAGGGCATGACACAATCAGTCGTCTTTATAATGCTGCTATCCACTTTAGTTATCCCACTTTGATTTTATGAAAAATTATCTCCACTAATCTTCCTTTGCCTAATCATCTTCTATGAATAAATCGTAGTTTTGTATTGCTCATGTCATGCCTTATAAATTTAATTACCTAGCCTAAAATTTATAGTTTAAATGTTTGTTTCCATAGTTTACAATATCCCACTTGCAGTTATGTTTCTGCATCTGTTTAAATTTGTAGACTGGTTGTGAATAATATGCTAACTATAGTCGTCATCTCTAAGTGTTGCTCTGTCAACAGTTGTCTTAACTTTTTGGTAAGTCCTCTTTATGGAGTGAAAAAAGATGAACTTTAGCTGAGTGATATATTCATTCTCTTTCGTCACAGGGTTGTTTTGTTTGCAAACAAAAAGCATATTGGCGATGTGTGAGATGTGAAGTGGCAGCACATGCAAAGTGTGCACCATGGCCAGCAGATGTTATCTATTTGAAAAATCGGCCCGGGCGAGCAGTTTGTTGGCGGCATTCTTTGGATTGGCATCTTGAGAAGGAGGTCGATCTCTTCTTTCCTCACCAGAAAAGATATGCAATTATCTTGATTACTCTTTCTACATTTCAATTACTTGGTTCAGTAGTTTCTAGATGTTCAAAATTTCAAATACTATCATGTATATTTTTGGTGATTTTTACTTGTGAGCTTTATTCAGTGCCTGGAAAACATAGTCAATTACATTGCTTCCAGTTGTGTTGTCGAAGTATTCTTCTTATCAGTAAGTTTTGTTTCTTTAAGGATCCTATTTTAGAATTGGGATCTGTCCAATTTAATTATACGAAACTTAAGCACTTGTGTTCTTAACTTTCCTTATTTCAGAGTTCAATTGCTCTATATTTGAACTACATTTCTTTTCAATGAAATGATGGTTAATATAAAAAGTAATATGCTGGTTTATGGCACAATGCCATCTATAACATTGCTGGTGCTAAAAGGAATATTCCTTAGTCTGTTTTCAGTGTCTGAGTATATTTTTCAGGTTGATTCGCTTTGCTTGTTAATTTGTTTGGTTGATAGTTTATTATGGCTTTGCCCTTTAAAAGGAACTAACAAGTAATCAAAGCCCTGAATTTTGACCTCTTGGTTATATGATAGTTGATTGTATTAGGACCTTTCTTTCTTTTGCTTAGTTGAAGTTATCATAATATTCTCTCTGTGATAGTTTATGAGTCAGTTTTCTCACTATGATGATTAATCAAAATTTACATCTATGTGATGATGGTTCCTTGTGACATGCATCATCTTGTGCTCTTTCCTGCATTTGATTTAGAATAATGTTTCTTTATTCTTAACATTTATTGATAAGGTTGGCTGACAGGACTGATTCTTTTGAGTGGATAACAGCATGCAGATATCACACGGGATGTTGAGGTAGTTTTTTCTTGGATTCCTTAAACATTCCCTGATCAGCTTTCTTGTTGTGAATTACCTTGAAATTCAGAGCCATTCAACATTTATTTGTCAACCAAATAATGCCAAATTGCTAAGGATATCTCAAAATGTCCTTTAAGTTTTAGATTGATAGAAACAGAGTAATGTTTCTACATTTAGAAACATTATTGTCATTTGTACAGATGATTCATACAGCTGCTTCTAATTCGTAGGAAGCTTTTTTCCGCTTGCCTCTTCCATATGCTGATGAAGAGTTTAAGATGGGCTGCATCTTGAAAGATGTTATGGAGAACAAAACTGAGCCAGCTCCATATGTACATATCCGACGGAGTATCCTGTGCAAAATCTTTAGTGCTAAAAATGGTCATAGATAAACTGAAACAAAACATTTTATGTACTAGGACCATCTAAGGAACTTTCTGCACTTCTCTTGTTTACGCATGGAAGGTTTTAATTATTATCTATTCTGGATCCTTAATAAGAGTAGATGTTTACTTAATCAAGAAGAAGCGAGATGGTACTGAGACTGGTGGTGGCTGCACAAACTGCAATGCTAACTCCACATGTAAGGAGAATTGTGAATGCAGGTATTGATGTTTCTTTAGATCACTCATATATTTGTGTTGTTTTGATCACTCTTATGTATGTGTTGTTTTGATTGCTCTGCAAGTATTGTGGGTTGCCTTCGAATTAGCTTACTCTTCTTTGTTGAACATTCTGTTTTTCCAATTAGTTAAATTCACTGTTTCTTGTGTATATGCATAATTTTGCTGAGACTGCTGCTGTTTTTCATCCTTTTTCATTTGTCATTATGTCTTACTTTCCGTAGAAACTTTCAATGGCTCAGTAGATATGAGGCTACAAAAGAAAATCAATTTGTTTGTTGATTTATTTTCTGTCAATGTTTAGCTCAGTATCTACATTCACATATTGAGAGAGTCAACAAATGCTTGTTGCAACTCAATTTATATCATCTAACAAATGTAATAATGAGCATCATGTGGATTTAAAAATGAATGTATATTTGTGCATATATCAACTTTACTCGAGGAATTATGACAAGATAATTGTTTTCCTTGTTAATGCTTGTTTGATAAAAATATCATAGGGGGCTTCTATTTAGTTGTCTCAAGGTAACTTTTCTTATTAGCCAATATTCAATTCCTTTCAATACTAGATCAAAATAATATTTAACTAACAATACACGACATTAAAGAGAAAGAGAAGTTCATGCGATAAAATTTAGACATATTTGATAAATATCTTATGTTAGTGCGAAATGTATTGGTTTACACCAACGTTTGAAATTCCATATTGTACCGATGTACTGAGCTTTGTTCGGTACGGTATGATATGGTGTATCAAGCGGTATGCTAGGGTACACCGAGCGGTATACCTATATATATAATTAATAATAAAAATATATTTTATATAAAAGTATAAAAATATATTTTTATATAAAAGTATAAAAATATATTTTATATAAAAATATAAAATATATTTTATATAAAAATATAAAAATATTTTTATACAAAAAATATAAAAATCAATATATAAAAATATAAAAAATAATATAAAAATATTAAAAAAAGGCGTATGTAGCCTCGACGACGTTGCCTCCTCTTCTCTTCATCGCCTCGTCTGCGAACATTCGATGAAGAAGGCGACGAAGACGTTGAAGGTTGTAGACGTCTTCGGCCTTTGGTGAAAAAGAGGCAATGAAGGAGACTGCCTCTTTTGTTGCTCCAGCCGTTGCTCCCTTGATCCTCGTGCCTCCTGATCCTCCTTTTTACGACTCTCCTCGCTATTACCTCTTGGATCGGGATCGTCGAGGGAGGGTGGCATCGGATCGGGATTGAGAAAGGGCGTGGAAATAAGTTCACGTCGAGGTTCTCCCGATTCTCCCTCTTCTTCGAATGCCCTCTTCTTCCTTCTTTGACGCTTCTCCCTCAACCTCGTTGTAGCCAGGTCGTTGCCAGGCTGATACCGCTTGAAGCAGCCCCATATCGTCCGATACGGGGCTATATCGAGCGGATTGCCCGGTAGTAGGTGGTCTGTGTATCGATTCATGGGCGGATCGGCATGTATCGCCTGGTACGGGTGGTACGATTTGAAATCACAAATCTTGGTTTACACTACCTATTTGTTTTATAAGAAATATGAGAAATTCAATTTGGAATGTGAAACAACAAAGAAAAATTAAATGTATAGCCATCGAATTCTAGAGAAGTGATGTGGAAACTAGAAGGATGAGTGAGAATTTAGAACAAGGAAAAGGGAACTCTTCTATTTGTGGAATAACCAAGAGCTAAAAGCACAGTTACGAGGATTGATGAGACTTATTCAAGGTTGTCTCCTAAATTCATTTCTCTTCTCCTTTTTATAAATGATTTGTTCACTAAAAATATCAACCTGTGACCCTATCTAGCTCAACCCTCAACAACCCAATGAATAATGTCAATTACAAAGAAACAATTTAGAAAACATTATTAATTCATGGGAACTTAGTTCCATCTTGGAATTTGATATGCCTTGAAACTTGATAAATGTGATGTGGAATTGGTGTCTTGGAACAAGATGTCTTGAAACTTGATAACATGAAGCATGAGATTATTATTATTTTTATTATCCAATGCTGTTATGTAATTTTACTTTTCAATGTTACACTTTATGTTCAAATCTAGCCATGCACTACATCAAGAAGACAACTAAATAAGGTTCATGGTATCAAAAGTCAAGCCGTGGAGACTAAATGCAAACTCAGATAAGATAATTTGCATGATTGTAACATAACTTGCAATAAGAAACTTTCATAACTAAATTGATCATTAGAGATTGAAATATGATGTTCTGGTTTTACCTCCACATCATCTAGTTTTTGTGCAAAGTTGTGATTGTTGATACTGCTTTTTGTGTGATCTGGGATACTTCAATTTTATTTAGCCTAAGGTGATTCATCTGTCAACTGTGGGACTCTACTAGAATGTAAGGGTCATCATTGCAGCAGCCATTCATTATCTGGAATGTCATGTTCTGGGTCTGCATAAGACATTCTCTATATGGGTTTAAGACATCAACATAGCTTTCAAATTGAATTTTTATGACTGTGTGTCCATTAGATATGTTCAAGAAGCATGCAACAATGTAGTTCACTTTGCAATAAAGAAATTTGTATGAAGATATAATTACCCAAAATGATGTCTTGCAACTTGCATGTAAATTTTCCTTAATTTTTAATAAACCCAAAATAAGACCTTTAGGTGTTTAGTTGCATGCAGTTTGATGTATCATTTTCTTTTAATGAGTTGCATACATAATTTAGCAATCTCTTGTTGTTTCTGAAGTTGTTGAGTTTGCAGATTAGTGAATTTACAATATCAACCTAGGGCCAAAAACATCTACAATCCATAGTACTTAACAAATAACATTTGGCTTAAATGAATTTCTATAGTCAGTCTCCTTTTTATCTTATTAGGGGTTTCTAATTTCAATCGAATCAATTAAATACAAAATTTTATTGTTTTTATAGATGATGGCTTTTATGTTCACTTCATCTAAAGATGCGACACATAAACACAACTGAAATATTTTTTATGGAATGCATACAAGTAAAATGCACTGAAGCTATGTTCATTCATTGTGGAATCTCTTTTTTATTACTTATAAATAATCAAAGACTTTCGGTTAACATTTGGTTGTTTCTTTTGTTAACGGGTGTCTAAAATTTATATTTTTTGTTCAACATCTGTGTTGCACAATATGGTTTTTATTGATTTTTTTTTTCCTGGATGCTTGGTGATTGAAACTAAACTTGTCACTGGATGATTTTCTTTTAATGTTTATATCTTCAATTCAGTTTCATGCTTTCAACAACCTTGTGTGATAGTTTCATTTTATTTAAATTTCCAAGCAGGGGTCTTTCCATCAGCTGTTCCAAGGATTGTCATTGTTCTGATATGTGTAGAAACAGACCCTTCCGCAAAGAGAAGAAGATTAAAGTTGTTAAGGTAACTCTTCTCTCAAGATGTGCTTGGTATGGGTGTTGATATAATGTCAATTTACTACAGTGGCTTTTGAATGTGGTTTTCTGTGTCCTCCTTTTGTATAGATTTGGTTTATTTTTAAATTCAGTCTTGAACTCCAAAAGTCTGAGCTCCATCTTCTGTTGCATTTCTATTAGTAGATGGATCCTTTTAGTTAGTAGTTACTGAAACAGTATTTTTGCTAGATGGTCTACATGATGTCGCTGAACTTCACTTGATTCTAAAAGTTTTCTTGGCATAATTAGTTGAGTGCCTCTTCTCTTTCAGACTGAATATTGTGGATGGGGAGTCGTGGCATTAGAGGTTATGGAGAAGGGAGACTTTGTGATAGAATATATTGGAGAAGGTATGTTGATTTTCTTTTATTAGTTTCAGGAGTAACACATCAAAATTTGAGATGCAAATTTGAAATATTTATTCTTCTATCCATTTGATTGTCATATGTTTACTAATTTTAAGCTTGTGATTGATACATGACAATAGCCAAAAGCATGGACACTGCAATTAAATTACTCAATGCTTCTTTTGCCTATGCTATGACAATTAGCTTTCTCCAAAAGTATGTGTAATATGAATCCTTTTTGCGAATACTGCATAAATTTTACATAAATGCTACAACTCTGCTACAAACTAGGACTGAAGAACATCTAACATGCATTCTAGCTACTACCTGTACCATCTTCGACTATTGCTAACATTGGTTTGCAGACAAACCAACTGGAAGAAATTAGTAAAACGAGAAAAAGAAAGGAGGAAGAGTGGGAGAAAGAAAAAGAAATATTAACTTACCTGGCCTCTTGACATCTTGCTGATGAGTTCCTCTGATCTCTGGGTGTTGAACGTAGGAGAGTTTTGGTTGCTTGTGTTGATTCATTTTCTTTTTTTGGGAGAGAATTTTTATGGGAAGAAGAGGAATACAACTAGTCATGGTAAATACAACACTTATTTATTCTTTCCTTTTTTGTATTTATTTTTCGAAAGAAATGAACAAAAAGCCATTGTTAAGAGTACACAGAAAAAATAATGGTATAACAGGCTTATCATACTTGTTCCAAGCAAAATCTTAAATTGTGAACAATGCGGAAGGTTTAATTATGTCACTAGGATTATATGACTGTTACACTCCACATACCAATTGAAGTAGACAAAGTATTATTAGCTTGGTCGTTGTGCAAAATAATCAGCTTCAGAATGGCATGGCTTAGCATGGATCCTCTATGTTGCCAAAAAATCAGCCAGCTTCGAGCATTTTTTCCACTACTAAGTTTCTCAACAACACCATGCATGGTGCAGAAACCTGGATCCATTTTTATAGGTCCTCATCTTCATCACTTTTGTCTTAATTGGTCTATGACTCAATTTTTTGTTGCTGTATCTCATGCTCTTCTCGTATATTATTCTTTATAACATTGTCATCTTTGTTTTAAAGTTTATTCTGCTATTTTCTTGGATATCTTTTGGTTGATAACCTTTTGACTCGTTAGCATACATTTTGAATCTTATTGCCGCAAGATTTTAAGAATTCATTGATTCGTGTAAAATTTGGCAGTAGCCGATATGAAGAGCTCTAAAATAATCAGGCAAGTTGTGATTTCCTAGCTTTTAAGGAAATCAAGCCATCGTAGTTCATAATTTCATAAACTAGCTTGTTGTATGAATGAGTCAGCCCTAACTGAATCTTGCAATGTGGATAAAATTATGGCTCTTTAAGTTATTCGTATTGCCTATTACCCATGCCTTTAGAATCCATATACTAACCTTGTCCTATGGCCTTTTTTTGTTTTGTGCATCCTTTTAATATTGGAAGGATTTTAATATAAATGAAGTAAACATTTTCCAAGGGACTAGGTTCTTGTCTTATTTTTGATAATATCAGTTTGTTTAGTGTAATGTGGCCTATTGAAGGCATCATGAATTCTTAAAACTCCCGGAATAATGCAGACTATTAGCTTCATGTAAATGAGCTTGTCATCTCTTTAAATGGAGACCTGGGGAGAAGAGATGAGAAATAGTTAATTTCTCTTGTTTGTTTTCAGAAATTAAATGAGAGAAATGAAGAACAAATAGCTTTATCTCATCTGGCAATATATGTTGACAGAAATGGAGTGAAACAATGAGAACTGTTCCCCCTCCAAGCTCCCTTTTTCTCTCTCCCAAACTGGAGAGATGTAGGAAGAAAGAAAGAAACCAAGTGATCTTTCCTCTTTTCTCCTATTTGTGCAAACAAGGATAGGGTTATTTTTCTCTTTTCTCATTTTCTTTCTGTTTTTCCCTTTCTTAGTCAGTACTCTTCTCTTCTTTCTCTTTGTAATCAAACAAAGTCTAAATTTGGTGGGGAAAAGTTGTGAAAAGCAATGCATACTGGAAGGATGAGTTTAGGGCTTATATTTGAAAAAGTGGAGAGTCTGCTTTTGCAGATGAAGAGGTTGGACTGGCCTTTTGCAATAGGGAAAATACAGTTGATTTAAATGAGGAACAAACAAGGGATGAAAGAAATAATAGGGATGATAATTGAGAGGGACTCAAGATACTGATTATAGATTTTAGTGTTTTGAAAAATTGATGATAATATAATGTATATAAGTCGCTTCATTGAGCATTGGGGGTCAAGGTTTTGAGGAATATGATATGCTTCTATGTTCATAGTTCATAGTTCCCATCAATTGGTTTGAATGTGTGTATGTTCCATTGTACCTTACTATAAAACCACTTCCAATATCATATAATGGTTCTTTTCCGATGAATGTGCTGCTGTGCATTTGAAATAATGTTTCTTCATTGTGTTACTCACCTTTGTTGTGTTTTGATTCAGTCATTGATGATGCCTTGTGTGAGCAAAGACTGTGGGACATGAAACATCGAGGCGATCAGAAATTCTACATGTGTGAAATTCATAAAGACTTCATAATTGATGCTACTTTTAAAGGAAACACTTCTCGATTTCTTAACCACAGTTGTGATCCAAACTGCAAACTTGAAAAATGGTAGAGCATTTTTATATAATTGTACATCTGAAGCCAGTCCCTTCTATCTATTCTCTTTATTAAGTTTTACTTCTATGAAATGACATTTCACTTGCTGATCTCCTTTTCTGTGATGCAGGCAAGTTGATGGGGAGACACGTGTTGGTGTTTTTGCTTCTCGTTCAATAGACATTGGGGAGCCTCTTACATATGACTACAGGTACCTGATGAATTGGTCTTTCTTGAATTTTCTTTTGAAAGAAACCACCATTCTTTCATGAAAAGAACTATCAAACCATAGAGCCTGTAACATAGGGAGGGGACAATAAGGGGCAATGCAAAAGATTAAATATGCAGAGAGGCAGATATTTTAATCATGGAAGATATTATTTTCTTTTTTCCTTTAATACTTGAGCTCCAGTACTTCTACAAATGGTTAGTTACTTTATCAGTTGTGCTGTCCTTTGAAGCCTTGAGGATTAAGGAAGCTTTTAGCATTTCTTTCCTAATGCATTCACCAACTGATTTCTGTAGCATCATCTCTCTGCTCCAACCTTGAAAAGTATTTTTCTTCTTTAACATGTTTGGAGTGTTTTAATATGGGAAACTTGGCATCTTCATTGAATATATTTAGAAAGCAACACATGGTCTGAGTGAGGGTACAGGTAAGCAGAAATGGTCCTTAAGTTGGCCTGCACACATCAAATGATACCCTCTCAAAAATGTTTGAGTACACTAAAATTTGGCTTGTCAAGTTCCTGGTGCCCATCACATAAATATTTTAATTTTCCAATTTGTTCGAATGTTCGTCAAATGGATTTGTTGGAAGGGAAAATGGTGTTTGCTCCACTAAAAAGTGTATAAGAATGGAGCATGAATTAGTCCATCCTTGGATATGTTAAGCATGGCCTCTAAAGAGAGTTACCGATAAACAACAATAACAGAAGGTGAAGTGATGGCTATGGTTAAAGAATGTTGAGTTTACTTTTCAATGAGTGACTACCAGAAGGCATCACAAAACAGAACGAGTTACAAAATGCTTTAATCTACTCCTTGAAGTCTGATTCTCTGAAGAATCATCTTCAGTACAAGGATAAATTCTAATTGAGACCTTATCAAGGATTGCCTTTTTGAGTACTGGACCCGTTTCGGCAAACTATAGACCGGTACATATCGGTGTACCAACACATGGTATGCCCGTACGTACTGGTGTTTCAGTGAAATAGAGGGAGAAGAGGAAGTGACGGTGGAGGAACAGAGGATGGAGAAGGAAGAAAGAAGAAGAAAGAAGAGGAGAAGAAGCAACAACAGCATACTTGGGAAGCAGCAGCATCATACACGGGAAGAGGGCTTGCCCGCAAGTGCTAAATTTTTTTCTTTTTTAATGCTGAGTTGGACAGGGTCCCACCACTCTTCTGATTTTTTTATTATTTTAATCAGACCGCCCGAAATGGGTTTGGTCCGTGAATCGGGCCACGCCCAGACTGGTATGTACCTTGTTACTCATAATGCCAGTTCATCTACTTGTATTTATAGCAGTGATCAACACGAAAATAGTATCATGAGAATTTCAGTATAGATAATAAAACAAAATTAATCATACAGACTTTCCAACTAGCATATCAGATGTGGCCTTTGAAAGCAGTGCTAAAAAAAATTATAGGAAAAAGAAGTGAAAATGGGCTCAAAGAAAACTGCAAAACCAAAATTTAGGTAATTTCAGTAAATAGCTTTGGAGCTCCTTTAATCATAGCATAATGACAGTGCATTTTTGATTGTCTCTTTATGTATAATAAATGAGTCTAAAAGCTTGGTGATGAAAATATGACCAAGTGTTGGCTGGGCAAGTGACTCTTCACAAGTCCCCTAAAGGATGCAAATCAAAGATTCTCTCTCTCTCTGTAGCAAGTAAAATAATTGCATAGTACCCTATTCCGTAGCTTCTACATGTATTGTAATGCAATTGTCTGTCTCATCTATCCGACTTCTTGGTGGGACTTGATGTCTATTAAATCAATGCCTTTCACCAGAATTAGATGAATCTAATGATAGTAAAATGTATACAATATGTGAAACAGGCTGTACATCGGTGTTTGAACTAGAATCTGGAACACTAGTTTATCTTGTCTTCAAGAAAAACAAAAATAGGAAACTTGAGAAAAGGGGAAAAAATACCAAGAATATACTGCAGTGCTGATGCCTGCTTTCACATTCAATCTCCTTGCTCTATTCTCTTGGCACCTTGGTACTTTTTTCTGCCATCTATCTATCAATGCATGACTGATTTGAAGAAAAAGATAATGTAAAGGACCTCTGTTGGGTGCTGGGAGCAGTTGTTAAACAGATACCTGTCTGGCATTGTCTTCATGACTTGATGGGCTAACTTGGAATATGATAGCTCAAGTTTGTGATGACACGTTTACATCCCATGCAATTATAACTATTGTCAACCTATTGGTACTTCCATCTTAAGATGGTCCAGTTGTGCTGGTGCCTTAATTTTGTTTGATCTGCCCTGAAGACCTGATTCTTTTAGTGTCAGATTGTGCTGCTTGGAAATAGTCATTTACCATTATAGGAAGAGAAACATTGTGCAATTCTTGATTTCTGTCAATTCCTTAAAGTCCTAGCTAATGTATGCCTTACAATAGTTCATAGCTGTCAACTTTCACAAATTGATGTCTTTATGTACCTTACCTTAGGTTCTTTTGGCTATTCTTTTTGCCTTCATGCATCTAGTTATACAGGCACATAAGGCATGCCAGCTAAAGCTGGTGGAGAATGCGTTTCTGAAGCTGGTTTCAAATGTTACTTATATTCAACATTTGTTTTATTAAAATTACTGGTGATCATGTACCATGAGCAGTATTTTCCAATATTAGTTTTGCTTCTGTTTGAAAACGTTTAATAATTTTTTTAGCTATCCAGAGCTGTAATTCTGAGACAACCATGTCTTGTGTTTGTTTACTTAGATTTGTACACTTTGGACCCATGGTTAAATGTTACTGTGGTGCTTCCAATTGCCAAGAATACATGGGAAGTAAGAAGAAGATAAACCAGATGTTATCCTGCTGGGGATGCAAAAGAAAGAGATCTTTTATGGCACACAATGCCAAGCAAATTACATTATTTCAAAGGTACAGTTTGTAGTTTTCTTTTTGATGCGGGGTAATGAAGATACCTGTTGTATCTTGTCCTGTGGACTTGAGCTTCATTTGTATCGGTATCTTTTACATGCTATTGGTTCATCCTCCCATGGCCTCCCATTTGGCTGATGATGTAGCATTTTTCACTGACATTTATTTCCATTGTTCAATGTTATAATTGTACTCAGACATAAATTAGATGTCAAACAAAGCTGTTGATGGAGAAATGCCTAATGTCTGAGGTTGAGAACCTTTCTGATGTTTGGACGTCCGATGGGAGTGTTGTTTCTGTTGGAACATTATATTTCTCTGTTTTTCACTTTCCTCAATGGACGGTACTTGTTTTTATCGATATCAGTTTAGATGTCTGATAAATGTTCAATGTTTCAACTCAATTCTTATGTTTCAGTCTCCAAAAAATTAGGAGACGTTAATTTTGTTATAATTTATGGACTTAAGCTGTATGGAAACGTTTATGTGACTTAAGCCATAGTATAAGAGAGGAACCTTTATGTACTACTGTTATTTTACTTTCTATCGTTATCATCGTCTGCTGTTTTTGCTTCTTGAATTACTGCAAGTTCAGCCATCTTTATGTTCATCAAGCACTGGCCTGCATGTTGGATTGCATTTTATGTACCGAATTGTACCTTAAATAGCCATAAACTCACCCAGAAAAGGGAAAGAAAAAAGTTTACTCCCTTGAGAGCATCTTGAATCTCGAGTTACATTCATCATAGTCAGTGATTTTTTTATTGTTGGCAACATAATAAAAAAAATGATATGTTACAACTAGCAATGTTTATTTGTACATACAAAAAGAGGGAGGAATTTTCTCAACAAAGTAGCGACAATTTTTTATATAGTTGAAAAAATCTTATCTATTATCAAGCTCTCGCAAGATGATATTTTTATTAAGGATGTCAATCTTGGATCGATGTAATGAAAATAATTTACGACAAAGAGGTTTCGTAAATGAGTCTATTAGTTGATCAACCGTGTGTACATGAGATACATGCAGGTGATATTGGAGAATTTAATCTCGCATAAAGTAGAAGTCGATGGCAATATGTTTCATACGGGAGTAGAACACTAGATTGGTGCATAGGTAGATAGCACCGATATTATCATAGTAGATTGGAGTAAGAGTAGAGTTGAGTAAGAGTAGAACACTAGATCAACCGTGTATACATGAGATACACGCAGTTGATATTGAGAATTTAATCTCGCATAAAGTGGAAGTCGATGACAATATGTTTTATACGGGAGTAGAACACTAGATTGGCGCATAGGTAGATAGCACCGATATTATCATAGTAGATTGTAGGAGTAAGAGTAGAGTTGATGTTGAGTTTCTTGAGTAGATTTGTGACCCAATTGAGTTATGCAGTAGTGGTGGCGATGATATGGTATTCAGCTTCAGTTGTTGATCGTGCAATTGTCTTTTGCTTCTTGGAGCTCCAACTGATTGGATTAGCTCCAAGGAAAATAATATACCCCGACATGAATGTTTTGTCATCAAAGTTTTCTGCTCAATCAGCATCGGCAAAAGCATGGAGATGAAGTGGGGAGTGTTTGCGGAGAAAGAGACCATGATTGAGGATCCCTTTAAGATATCGCAAGATTCGTTTGACTATAGACCAATGCATAGTAGATGGTCGATGTATAAATTATGATAATTTGTTGATTGCAAATGAGATGTCGGGACGGGTGGGAGTACTGTAAGAAGCCAACTGCTTGTCGATATTGAGTAGGTTCTGTAGCAGGACTTCCATCACATAATTTGAGTGATGCAGTAGAGAGGAGTTGTAACCTCTTTTGTATCCTGCATATTTGTTTTTGATAATAAATCTTGAATATATTTTCTTTGTGATAGGAAGAGACCTAAAGATGTGTATGTTGCTTCTACTCCCAAAAAGTAGCTAAGGGTGCTTAGATCTTTAAGGGAGAATCGATCTGCTAATTACTTGATGAACGCTTGAATCCCTATAGGATTATTACCCGTGACAATAATGTCATTTACATACACCAGAAGATATATTATGCCTCCATTTTGTTGTCATAGAAATAACGATGTATCAGACTTGGAGTTAATAAAGCCAATTGAAGTAAAAAATGAGCCAAGTTCATTGTACTAGACTCTTGGAGCATGACGAAGGCCATAGATAGCTTTTTGTAGTTTGTAAACATGTCTTGGATACTGAGGATGGAGGAAATTAGGATGTTGCTGCATAAAGATGTCTTAAGTTAGAGTCCCATGTAAAAAAGTATTATTAACATCCAATTATCGTAATTGCCAGCTTTTAGTGGTAGCCAAACTCAGGATAAGTCGGATTGTTGTGGGTTTCACAACAGGACTGAATGTCTCAGCGAAATCAACATCAGGTTGTTGATGAAACCCTTTGGCGACTAATCATGCTTTATATTTGATAATGGATCCATCAAGGTTTTGCTTAATTCAAAAGACCCACTTACACCCGATGATGTTTTGTATGTGATGAAAGGGTACAAGAGTCCATGTTGAGTTATGGAGTAGAACATTATATGTTAGGGATCAAGCGGCACTAAGACGGTGGGGGGTGAATTAGTACAACGGTTAATAACGATAACTTTTCGACGATTTAAAATAACTTCGGAAACTTTGTGCGACAAAAATACGTTTCGATGAAATCCGGTTTCGATTGCGTATAAACATAAAATGATTCGTAAGAGAATGAAGAGGAAGTGGAGTAAATAAAATAAACAGGTTTGCAGAAATTTAAAGAATAATAAGTGAAGACAAATCAATTTTATAGTGGTTCGGTCATACGACCTACATCCACTCACGATTCCTCTTCTCTTCAGGCCACCGGCTTTCCACTAGGTGTCTTCCTTCCAAGGGCGAAGACTAATTTCCTTTTACAACTCTTTCTCCTTTTGACGGGCTTAGGAGACAACCCTTACAAGCACTCACTCCTTTCTTTTGAATCGAATATAAGAGAAAACTTGAGGGATTTTTAGAGATTTGAACAGAGTTTTCTGCTTTCAAAGTGTATGTGCTTGCATTCTGCAACCCAGGGATGAGAGAGGTTTTTATAGGCTCAAAGAGGATTCAAATTTGGAGCTCAAATTTGAATCTTCTCGATTTTCCAAGCTACTGGCGGTACCATTGCTTGACACTGGCGGTACCACCGCCTGACAGAGTCCTCGGGCTCTGTGGTCTGGCGATACCATCGCCTGCCAGGCATTAAAGTCGACGGTACCACCGCTGACCTGGGGCGATGCCACCGCTCCGAACACCTGGGATTTCGGTCCCTGAGCAGTGCCACCGCCAAACTATTCCAGTAAGGCTGAATGGGCCCTGACTTCGACCCAAATCAACCCAAATAAGGCCCAGTTGACCCCTACAAGAGTTAAATAAGATTATTACCTAATCCTTACCCTAATTATGTGCTAACTACGAAATTGAAACATAATTCTAAGCAAATTAACAACCAGCAATGTCGAGTCTTCTTCCGGCGAGCTTTCTGGCGAACTTTCGATGGACTTCCGACGCACCCTCGGATTTCTTCCAGTGGATTCCCAATAGGCTCCTGGACTTTGTGGCGAGTTCAACGAGTCTTTGGCAAGCTTTCGAACCTTCTTAGTGAGCTCCGCGAACCTCCGACGATCTTTCCGGCGAACTTCTGAAACCTTCGGCAAGTTCCCGATTCTTTCTCGGTTGGTTCCGGTAGCACCTTTGACGATCCTTCGGACTTCCGGTGGACTCTCGAACTCCCAACTACTTGACTCCGGTAATTTGCTTTATGTCTTCAAGCTATCGTAGTTAATCCTGCACACTTATCTCAATAATATGGATTAGATCAAATAACCCATCAATTGACTTCATCATCAAAATCCGAGATTCAACATCATATTCTTCACACATGACTTTACGCTAGTGTGGAGATTTTTGGGCTTGAGTGAATGTGGTAGGCTCAATGGTCTTAAGTGAGGATTCTGTGATAGTATGTAAGTCAAGGATTTGATGTGGTTTAAAAATATCACTCTTGAAGCGTGTTGTCATTAGATGTTCGGAGGCTATGAGATTGTGAGGTTGTATTGTTGGTAGAGGTGGTGGAGAGTTATTGACATGAGCTAGGTCAGGATGAGGTACTTCAGTATCACTGGGTCTAGAGGAGGTAAAGAAAATGATTGAGGTTCTAAATATGTGGCCTTATTAATGGGCAGAACTTGAGGAGGGATTGGAGGAGTAAAAGAAGGAATACACAACTGTTGAGCTAGAGGAGTAGTAGAATGTGGATCCTGATGGGAAGAACAGGACGGTGTCATAGGGGTCTCGTCTGACAGGGTCGGAGGTATCCTCCAGTGATGAATGTTTGTCGGAGTGACTTGCACGATAGGAGATGCATGGTTATGGAAAGAAAAGGTGGATTCTATAAAAATAACGTGACGTGACATAAAGACTTATTGGGTTTGAGGGTTGTAGTATCGGAAAGCGTTATATTCAAGAGAGTATCCAATGAAGACGCAAGGCTTAGATCGTGAAGTTAACTTATGGGAGGCATAGGGATGTAACCATGGATAACATAGACAGCCAAATACTTTGAGTTTTTGAAGTTTTGAAGATTTATGAAATAGTATTTCAAATGGAGATTGATATTGTAAGATTGGAGTAAGCATATGATTGATAAGATAGACTGCAGTTTGAAAGGCTGCTGACCAAATGGTTGGAGGCATGGAGGCCTGATGTAGCAGTGTGAGATCGGTTTCAACTATATGCCGATGTTTGCGTTCAACAGAGTCAACTAGTTGAGGAGTATGTGGGGGTGATTTGAAGTGTTGTATACCATGAGTTGAGAGATAGGATGTCAAGGCTTGATATTCACCTCCACCATTAGAGTAGATTGTTTTTATGATAGATTGAAAGTAGTTCTCAACCAACTTTTTAAAGTTAGTAAAGACCGTGAAAATTTCAGATTTATGAAGAGGGTACAACCATGTGTACTTACTAAAATAATTTATAAAAATGATATAAAATTTGAATTTGTCAAAAGAAATGGTGAGAGCAGGGCTCCAAACATCCGTATAAATAATTTCAAACGATTTAGAGCAAAAAATAGAGGATGTACCAAAGGGCTGTCTATGATTTTTATTACTAAAATAGGCATAACAATGAGTTATAAAGTTACTTGATTTAAAACTAAGAAGAGAATAACGAGAAAGTAATTTTTGTTGGATAAGGGACGAGGGATGACTAAGACGACAATGCCACACATCAATTGAAGCTACAATCGAAGAGTGAACAGTGGGCTGGGTTACTTGTGGGGTTTACGGCCATTCATAAATGTCGCCTTTATTCTGGCGTTGGACCAAGGATGCCCCCGTGGTCAAATCCTTGACAAGAAAAGAATCAGGAAAGAATTCAATAGAAGTATTGTTGTGTTTGCAAAATTGAGAAACGGAAATGAGATTTCGCTTAATGTGAAATACACACAAAACATCGAGGGTAAAACTTGCGATATATGAATTAAGCATTGTGGAACCAGTATGAGTAATAGGAATTGCTTTACCATCACTGATGATGATATCTTCATTGCCGTCATAGTTGTTGTGGATGGACAAGTTTTGCAGATCAGAAGTGATTTGATGAGAGGTGCCAGAGTCCACAATCCAATTGGGTTGATTTGTAGCCGGTGTAGTCATGAGATTCGCCTAAGGCTACCGTGATGAAGTAGGAAGTTTAGGTCGAGACCGATAGACTTTTACAGAGTGTTCGACTTTATCACACAGTTGACAGACAACTCTTTGTTGTATTATGAAGTCAGGACGCCAGGGCTGATCGTTATTGGAGTTGCCACCTTGATAGAAATATTGAGGTAGAATAAAAGAGGTCTGTTTGGGACCCATAGGGTCAAGAGTCATTTTGGTTAAACCTTTGTTGATATGCTTCTAATATTGGTTGCTCTTTCTCTTAGACTTTTGATTAACTTGAGCTGTAATGGTTGGTCCGAGCGACTTGTCCTTGTACTTCAAGTATATCTCATAGTTAGTCAACTTATCATAGAGTCCTTCGAATGACATTGGTGAGTCGCGTGCCCGAACAGCAACTGCTATTTCTTTGTACTCATCTCCTAGGCCATTGAGGGTATGGATTATGACCTCTTCACCACAAAGGGAATGACTTATCAAAGCTAAGTCATCGATGATAACTTTAATATTTTGTAGATAATCAGCAATGATACTTTCCTCTTATTTTGTTTTCATTAGACTGGATAGTAGGTTGAGTATGCGAGTACGTGAATGATTTGCTAAGGTTGTTTGCAACTTGTACCATGTTTCTACAATAGTCGCATATAAAGATATTAATGTGCGACGGATCTAGCAATTGAAACTTGAATAGCTTGGAGGATGAGACAGTCTTGACGTAATCATAGTTTATGAACTGGATTTGGTATTGCACTAGGTTCTCCGAGGATGTTCACCATTATTGGTGGACAACTGAGAGAGCCGTTGACGTAGCCTAGTAAATCATATCCAAATAGGAGGTTGGTAAACTAGGCTCGTCAAGATGCGTAGTTGCCACCTTTTGATAACTTGAAAGGGATTAGTGTGGTAGCATTGATGGAGATAAGTCCTGTATATGGAGACGCACTATGATTCCCGGCAGAAATAGTAACTGGAACATTAGAAGTAGATGATAAAGACATTCTGATGGGGCAGATATCCAAAAAGAGGAGGTGGAAGTTGCAAATCTTCTCCTTGTGTGGCCTTGGCTTCCTCTCCATCACCTGTCAATTGTTTCCTGTGTTGTTTGCCTCCGTCACGGTGAATAGTTGTTCTCCTTTCAATTTGTCCTGTATTGTTTTCCTTCATCACAGAGACTGGTTGAGATTGATTTGGTAGATCAATGTTGCAATAGCAGTGGTGAGAGCGTTGCCTGAGATGTGAAAGAAAGAGGTGAAGCAAGGAAAAGTTACAATTATCGATTTCTGGAGCAGAAAACAATGAATGAGGTAGGCCTCGATCGCCTCCTGGAGCGCGTTCAGAGATCAGCGGCAGAGGGCTACGATTGCGCTCTCTCGTCTCTGGTAAGGCAGATCAGAAGAGGAAGAAGTCTGCTGCTGTCTTTCGCATGGGAAGCTTCGACTGTTTGGCACAAATTAGATGATGACGGCTGCGATTGGTGCAGATCACAATGTTCAGCCTGGTTCGATGGCTGAAGGGGCAGCGGAGAGGAGCCCTCGGCATAGGAGGTAGTCAGCTCCAATGGGTTGTAGGGAGGAGAGTCAGCGGAAGATCGTCCTCCACCATCGGAGATGGCAAAAGTAGTGAGTTTTGAAGTCTGTCTATGTCATCGAGGAGATCAGAGTAATCACTGTCACTGGATAGCGAGGAAGGAGGAAATCGCTATCACCCTACCGGACCTTTCCGACTAGTCCGGCCACTTCTGGGCTTGCACGCGGCTCCTGCGCTACCGGCAACAACGGGTTTGGCCAGGTGGAGTGCAACGGCGTTGGGGCTGCTTCACCTGCAACGCTTG
The DNA here is from genome assembly GCA_024322285.1 of Musa beccarii. Taxonomy (NCBI): domain Eukaryota; kingdom Viridiplantae; phylum Streptophyta; class Magnoliopsida; order Zingiberales; family Musaceae; genus Musa; species Musa beccarii. The sequence continues at coordinate 11,710,125 of CM044400.1, forward strand.
CGGAAATTGGTGCCCACTGCTCAAACGGGTTCCAGAAGCAGGAAGAGGAGGCAGCGAGAAGGGGAGGAAACGACTGGCAGGAGGGGAAGAAGTTGCTGTTGCGACCCAAGTGGAGGTAGCGAAGAGCGCCGGGGCTAAGATTTGTGGCGCTACCCTGTTTCCATCGCATCGCACGCTAGCTGCGACGGTTGCTGTTGATGCCGGTGGAGAAGAGGAAGCGGTGATGACAATTGACAGTTGCGGCGACGGCAGCAGAGAGTGCCATGCTTCTGTTGCACCGTAGAAGGGAACGCTAGCGCTGCAATGGCTCGGCAGTGGCGTGGTTGGGAGCAGTAGCGGCGGTAGTCGCTGTGATGATGGTGCGGCTGGGGCGGCGCCGTCGAGGGCTCGCTGCAGTCATTGGGAGGTGATCACGAGGCTGTAGTGGAACGGGGCGCTGGCGACCACGCAACTGCGGCGGAATGGGCGTGATCGAGGGCTAGATGGCAGCGATGCCATGGCGAGTCGCCGCGAGGAGGGGAAGCAGGGGTTCTTTCTCGGTCCAAGAAGAGCTCTATTTTGTCACATAACAAGGGTGACTGCCTTGTTTTGTCTGCATTGGGAGGCTCAAATCGAGCGGGGGGTGTCGTGGGTTAGGTTGGTAGGATCAGGCGCAAGGGATGACCTGAATTCCTCGGTCGGAAAGAGGAGGGAGACCTGTGAGCTTTGCTGTGGCGCTGCGACGTTGGAAGCAACGCAGGTGAGAAGAACACAGCGAGAAAAGGACTTGCTCTTAGGCAAGATGCTTTGATACCATGTTAAGATTGAAACATAATGAAAAAACAATATATTACAACTAGCAGAGTTGATATTTATAAGATTGAAACATAATGAAAAAAATAATATATTACAACTACAGAATTGATATTTATTTATTTATTTATACAAGAAGAGAAGAAATTTTCCTCACGAGATTTTCTCATGCAGTATAATTAATATCCATGTTCTGCTCAAGATTTTAGTCGACGCAATCCTTTTTAAGTTGTTGCTCTTTGTTTATCAAGTTTTTCATTTCTAAGCAGATTGTGAGTTCCTTCGAGCCCTGGATCTTTTGCTGGTAGCCATACTCAAGATTGTTTTATATGATGCACATTCACATGAATTCCTTTTGCAGAAAGCAAACCTTAATATGTGTCCTCAGCCTCTCACAACCTTCTGTGAGTTCTGATGAAGTTTGTGGTGATGAGAGAAACTACAAAAGAGCAGAAGGACGATCCAGCCAAGAACAGCGCTGCTGACGCTAAGAAAACAACCTTCCATTGCTGTGCCGATGCCAGGATCGCCGAAGCAACAGCAGCCAAGGAGAGCAGCACAAGTGTCTGTTTCCACGTTTGGAAGCCCTTGACGACACTTCTACACCCCCTGCAGTGAACCACATGACGGTAGTATCGGTTCGCCGGATTGGGCGCGTGCTGCGTGCCGACCCCTCCTTTGGCTGGGAATGAAGCGGAGATGCCGGCGACCAACCCCACGGGAGCTTGTTCGACCACCGCCGGCTGCTTCGGCGGCGACAGGCTGCTGTGTCCGAAGTAGTAGGGCATGCCATGCCCCACCTTGTCCATCCACTTCCGGTACTCCGCAACCCAGGTATCGGAGGACCTCAGGTTCAGGTAGAGCTCCTTGGTGGGCACCCTTTCCTTTATGAGCACCTCGTTTTGCGACGATAGGAACCCCATGTCCTGCTCGAACACCTTGCATGCATTCTGGTGGAAGTACCACTCCGGCACCAGATTGAACACCGGAGACCTCGAGCTGGCGCCGAACCTCACGATGAGCATAGACTTCCCCTGCCCCGTCGGCCTGCAGAGGAACAGCGCCGAGAAGTACTGCTTGACCCCCGCCTTGTCGACAAACTCCAGGTCGTTGGAGAGGACGCACGGCGCCTGGAACCTGAGGAAGTTCATCAGCGCCGGGTTCTTGGAGCGGCCCCAGTGCCCGGCGAAGCCGCGGCTGCTCCTCTCGGTGACGGTGAACACCAGCGGCTGCGCGTCCTCTCTCTTGGCGGTCCAGTCGGTGCGGTCGTGGGAGATGGGGACGTGCGCAGGGTCCATGAGGTTCTCCAGGAGTATGGAGTGGTCGTAGGGGAGTTCGTGGATGGTGGAGGTGTCCTGGAAGCCCGGCTTGGCGTAGTGCTCGAACCAGGGCAGCTTCTCATCGTTGGGAGGGTCCTTCTCCGACATCCACACCCACACCACCCCCTGCGAGTTCCTCACCTCGTACGTCCGAACACAAGCAGCGCGTGGTATCTTCCCTCCCTCCTGCAGCTGTAGCCACATGACAGGAAAACAAAGTCTCTCCTCAGTATCTTACGCTGCGACGGAGAAGGATATGATGCGGGGTGCCGATTCTGTCAGCAGACCTGGGGGATCTTGACGCATTTGCCCTCTCCTTCGAACTGCCACCCATGGTAAAGGCATTCCAATCTCCCCTCCACCAGCTGTCCTTCAGATAACTTCGCTAATCTGCAACATCAGCTTTGATCTCCGCACTTCAATCTCAGATTAAACACGAAGGAAAGAAGCGCGGCTATATGATCTACTTGGAGGTTGGCAAAAAGCAAGCAACTTTCGACAGCGAGTCCGTACCGGTGGGGGCACCGATCCTCGTAACAGCGGAGGACGCCGGCGCCGTCTCGGTACAGCACGACCTGCTTGTCGAAGACGGTGAGGCCGAGGGGAGCGTCGTCGGGAACTTGAGCAGCCAAGTAGAGCGGGTACCACTCCTCTCTCCAGTCGTACTCCTCCGCAGCTTCCTCCGCCTCGGCCTCCGCCGGAACCAACACCTCCTTGTCGACATCCTCCACTACCGCCGCTCGGCACTCCACCGTCCTGCTTCCTCCTCTTCCGCTCTTACTCACCAGCGCCCTTCTTCTTCTTCTTCTACCACCAATACAAGAAGTGTTGAAACCAGTAGCGGTGGTGTTGGTAGTGGGGGCTGGACTGGTGGGGATTGGACTGCAAGGGAGGGCAGCTGAGGAGGTTTCAAGTGCCTTGTGGACTGAGAGTAGACAGAGGGATGAGAGTCGAAACAGCGCCATTGTGGCCAATGACTCCTCTCCCAAGATTGGAGCCGTGGTTTGTCGGCGGCGGAGCAGGAGGAGATGAGAGACTTGTGGAATGGTGTTTGCGTCCACGCCTCTCCTTCGGCGAAGACCTTCTCATTAGATTTCCTGACCACACAATTGGCCGCAAATAGGTGGGATGCTTCCGATGGACTAATTACTAAGCACGCAATTCGGGATAGGGGAAGAAGAAACAGTGGCTCATCCACAACCAGACACGTGGGTGGATGATATATATATATATATATATATATATATATATATATATATATATATATATATATATATATATATATATATAGCGCAGCACAATGGTTTGGTGGTCCCCGCTAGGTTGGACCCAGAGATTAACCAAAGTACTGCATGAAGTCACAGAGTAACAGGTAGAGGTAAATCTCAGATCAGCTGGGCCACAGTGCTGGTCATGGTGGCCCAGAAGAGGCACATGGGGAGAGCTAGCAGACTTGCTCCGTCCTGCTGCGGTGTCCCAAAACTTAGGCACACCGCCAGTTTTGTTGCTGTTCTCAAGCCGAGGGGCAGTGGGCGTGAAGCCCATTTGAGCCACCAATCTGCTTCCCGTTTCTCTTCATCGGAGAAGAGAGAGAGATGGCTTTGAGGACATCTACGTCATTAGACATGCGAGACAATCGCTGCGGTGTGCTAAGGAGAGGCAGCGTGCATGTGTCCGCGCGTGAAGAGGTTCTTGTTTTGTTGGGATTGGGTACCAGGGAAGGAGATCGTGTCGCGTATGCATCATCGCGCCGCACGGTTGCGTCTCCACCACGATGAGCTACGCGTTGTTGGACTTGTAATGGCAAGCAACGAGGTACGTGGGGAGAGAGTGAAGACACAGTGCGAGCAGGTAAAAACTGCAGAGGGAGAAATAAATAGGTGATCTGCTCTTCCTGCTTTTGCTTCTTTATGGAAAGGTCATGAACCTTGAGAAGGAAGAGAAGGAGAGGGGGGAGCGTAGCCTTACGTAAAGAGAGGGAGAGAGAGAAAAGTAAGCAGAAGCTTTGCTTCCTCTCTCGGTTTTGTTCCATGAAGACCAGAGGAGATGGCGGAGACGAGGAGGAAGCAGCAGATGGGGCACGGGAGGAGTCATGGCACAGCAGGTCCAGACCAAGGTGAGAAGGTCATCAGGGTTCTCTTCTTCATCTGAGGCTTGTGTGCATTGTCTTGTGTTAGATGTTGGCATAACAGGCTCAATCAACTCCACCTTGTTTCTCTCTTTCTTGTTCTGCTACATCATGATATGTATTGTTTTGTTTCATTGTGGTATTGTCCTCCTTACCTTCTTCCTTCTCTTCAGTGCAAATGGGGGTTCTTGTTGTTTGTGATAACATGTATCTTTTCCCTTTGGATTAGTGAGTGAATAGTCGTACAGTCCTAAAAACAACTGGTGACTGCACCAGCTGCCATTGCCTGCTGTTTACTAGAAAGCTGCAAAAATTTTGGCTTGTTCATGCATCATCTCAGTCCAGCTGGGTTGTTTCTGCCAAAAACAAAATAAAATTATTATATAAAAATTTTATATTAGTATCGAAATCAATTATCGTATAATAAACACAATATATATATATATAATTTTTAAACATGACAATCAATAGGATATCTCGAATATCATGAAATAATGTATGACGATTTGCATATATTGTGAATCTGTATTGGAAAGAATCTAGATGCTAATTTTTCCCCTTTTTTTTTTCATTTTTAGGATTATTGTAACCGATAGAATAGGGATCTATTAAAAGTGAGAAAAAAATCTTTATCAAGATACAATCCTTGTAAAGTCTGTCTTATATATTGACGAGAGCATAGAATTTATGAAAAAAAAAATTATGTGAATTTTTTTTTCATCAAGATCATCTTTTAAAATATCTTAATCAAAATGAATTTTCTTTTTATTAATCGATAATCACAATCAAAATTTAATTAAAAATTCAGTATATCTTAAAAATTAATTAGCACCATAAAATCTAATATATTTTTTTCATTTGATTCATTATTTGATAAGTTAAAGAAGATTCAAAATTAAAATAAATAAAATAAAATTTATTTAAAAATAATTTTGCACAATTAGATTCTATAATTTTGAAAGCATTTATATGCGTGTGAATTTAAAAAATAAGTCAATAAATCTAATACATATAATGATATTATATTAAGTTTGATTATGAATGTCATATTTTTTTTATATACTACAATATTATTAGTCTTTTCTGATGCATTCTAAACAATCTTTATAATTTATTTTATCAAGATAATATTATTATTATATTTAATCATAATATATACATAAATAAATAAACAAGATAGTAGAAATAATAAATTTTAATTAGGTAAGTGAAAATATCAATTCTAAACATATACTTAAATATCTATCATCATATCTTTTTATAGGTTTCTCAAAAATTTAATTATAAAAATATATATTTTCAAATATTTTAGGTTATAAGGCCTAAGTGAATGGATTAATAATCAATATAGTAAAACTCAAGTTTTTAATTGACACTAGTTATTTCGAGATTGATTATCTAACAACCAAGTCAATCCACTTAAAATTGTTATTGTATTTATTATTTTTAGAGAAGAAAGTTATGATGATAGATTATAAAATATCTTTAACGATTTGATATTTGAGTTTGATCACACTAGGTTTTGAAATAAAATTCTATACTCATAAGATTTGATTAGTAACTTCGAAGTGCGTTGTGAAATCAGTTTCTATATCGATAATGCAATTTGCATTATATTAAATTGTCCCTTTAGTTAATATAAACATAAATCATAAAATGAACTTCCCACAATCAAGATAATTTATAAAATTAGTATTTAAAGTATTTAAAAATATCAAATATGTAGTCGTCTCTTGTAAATATCTTATTTCATTTCTTTATATTTTTAATATTTTATTATTAGATAACTCTAAAATTACTCTACCTTTTTAATACTATAGCTTTTTTAGCTTTTTAATACTCTACCTAGTATTCCAAATTTAAAATTGATATTTGACCTAATATAGGCTTGAGTATACAATAAACTTCTAACTGTGCATTCATAATAAATAAAATTTTTAATTTAATTTTTCTAACTTAATTTTAGAAAACAGTAGCTTTGATTAAATTTTATACTTTTGTTATTTAATGAATAAATCTACATATTAAATTTCTCTTAGACTTAATTAACAAATTCATTCTAAGATAGTTTTAAAAATTATTAAGATATATCCCTATATATTTTTATGTCAACAAGATAAATTATATCAATTATATCAATCATCTTAAGATTTTTAGAGAAAAATCTCTTTGGTTCCATGAAATAAACTAATATTGCTATTGGAAAACAAAATGCCATCTATATATAAAACCAATATAATAAATTACCATCTACTAACCTTTAGATACAAATATTGATTAATAATATTTTTCTTAAATTTGAAGAAAATAATGATATAATAAAATTGTATATACTATTTTTTTATAAGTTTGTGTTAGGTCATAGAGAGATTTTCAAAATTCACAAGCCAAAAGTTTTCTTTCCATTCTTTTTCCTACGAATCATTTAGGTTATTCCATATAAATTTTATTATCTAGATTTTTAATTAAAAAAATTATTTTTACATCTATTTAATGTAACTCAAGATTATAATGAGAATGTCATAATGATTCTAAATGAGTTAATTAAAAAATAAAAAAAATTAGCTCGTTATGATTAATATCTTCTTTATAAGAAAAATCTTCAACTATAATTTTGATTTTATATCGTCTGATATTGTCTCTTGTGTCATATTTAATCTTAAAAACTAAATTACGATCAACTCTTTTGTAATTATTAGTTAATTTGTTAAGTTTTCAAACACCATTATAATCCATTGATTTTAATTTTTTTTATCACATCATACTACTATTTAGAATTTTTATTTTTATAACTTATGAAAACAACAAGAGATTCTTTTGATTCTTATGTCATAATTTAATTCTTGTAAATATATTACATAATTATAAAAAATGATAGATCTCCTTTCCCTTTTATATTTTCATAAAACTATCAGCTATTATTATTCTATAAGTTCATTAATAATGATACCAATGTCATGAGAGAGTTTATAAATATTATTTTATTATTTACCTTCATTAAATCATTTAATAATTTGAAGAACAACAATATCTCAAATAGAAAATGATAAGGGAGCATCAACTTTTATCACCCTAATATTAAATTTTAATATTATCATTCCCACTAATTCAGTTTTTTCTAGAAATCTAGCAAAAGGATTATGATTCTAATTTGATTTATCATGTCTACTAGAAAATTTATCACTCCTATCAAATTTGATAATTTTAACTTTTATATCTAATTATTTTTTAACTTATCATGTAATCCTAAAGGTGTCAATAGTCCGAGATCTATATGAATTAAATATGCATAGTCATATAGGTCATTTATATAGGTGATAAAATATTTCTCTTTACTAAAATAGTGAATATGGAGTAGTCCATAAAAATAAGCATATATAGTTTCAAAATTTTCATTTAACTATATTTAATGGTAATATTTGATTGTAGGATAATTGATAACTTAAGATTAATATTAATTTTATATAAACTATCAAAACCAACTTTATTGAGTTTGTTATGAATTTTATAACCAACTTTAATTGAATCATAAATATATTAAGTTTGTCACCACTAAAAGAAAGATAATATGCTAATAATTTTATACAAAAAATTAAATTTATAGAATTGTATGAATATGACATGCATCCACAAGATCGATCAGATAAACTATCTTTAGGCGTAAGTGATAAGTGTATATTAATATCATTTTCACTTTAAGATGGTTCCCTATATTAATGATTCTTTCATGTTTTTTTGATATTCGAGTTAAAATGATTCTCTATATATTATTATAACATAAATTAAAATATCAAAATCAATCTATTAAATATGAAAGAGAGGCTTTGTAATGTTTAATTCGAAATATACAAAGGCCAACTTATGCATCTTTACATAACATTTCTTGTCACATAAACACTTTAATATGAATAATTTTTTTAGTTTATATAGTATTTATAAACTTAGGTAATTTATTTGATAAACTATGCTTCAACATTTTGTTGTTATCCCTTGAATAGTACTCCAAATATTATAAGTTTGAATTTTATATATTTTTTATTTGCATAGCAACAAATTTTAAATGAACTAAATAAAGAAGAAAGAGAAAAAATAAATTACACATGAAGGACTCATCTAATATTCACACTCAATATCTTTTAGTTTTATAACTTTGTCAATCAAAATGAGGATATATCATAGAATTTTTTGAATATTATAATATTGAGCTATAATTGATTCTTTAATTAAGATACCAGTTAATAACTTATCAACTATTTTAAATCAATCCTTTAATATTTTATTACACTAGTGATATTTTATAATAAAGTCCAAATATCATTAATAATTATTAAAATTGAGCCTTTTAAATATTTTTAATTATTTATCTCACATAGCTATTAGTAATTAAATCTATTTTTTTATCAAATAAGATCAATATCTAACTTTTAGTATAAATTACATGTAAGTAAGTCATATATAATATTTTAATCTCAAAAATATAGGGACACTAGAATGTAATGAAGGAAGTACCATTGGAATAAAATAATATAATATTAATAATTTGAGTTTTTAGTAAATGTTGAACTATATCATCAATAATATTTACGCAAAATTTTACGATTATAAAGCACAAATATCATCCTTATTGAATAATTACTAACTTTAGATATACAACCTTAAATCACGAGGATATCTAAAATAGTATCATCATACTCATCACCTAATTATGAATATAATTATAAATATTATTTTTTAATATCATTTAAGGCTAATTCTTCACATAATTTTATAAATCTATTAGTCTAGGCCAATATGGACAATGTAAGACTAATACAATGGTATAAAGTATATTTTAAATATCATATAAATGATAAAATATTTATTATAATTTATTGGTCATAAGCCTATCATTCTATGTCACTTTGACAACTACTAGTTAGATAACACTTAGGAATATAACTTATAAGTAATATTCACTAAATATATTTTAATATAATTTTACTAATCAATAAAAATAGTTATAATAATAATTAAATAAAGCATTTAATCAGTACAAAAACTCATATGACGATAATAATCATGATAGAAAATCATGCCTTTATAAAAAAATAAATATAATTTCATAATTTAAAATACATGTATGTGAATAATTACATAAATATTCAAAAATAATAATTAGAATTTAAATACCACGAGCAGTTAAAATTTCACTAACATGTCATATGAAAAACTATAAGAAAACTACATAGTTTTTAAAAATAATTTTATAAAGGACCTAAATAGGTCAATTAATCCTATTTAATTATGTATTTTAAAAATTAAATCACAATGAAGTGAACAGCTTAGAATTGGACCAACCAAATTGAGCCTAACAATCAACCCAATTAATTACAAGATCCAATCGATCTAAGACAATAATTAGGTCAAAATTCAAATTAGGAAAGATTGGTCAAATTTTATCAAGTCAAAATTAGATTTGATTAATCAAAAATAAAATCTGACTAGATCCAATTCCAATAAAAATTTTACCGAGGAAAGAATTGGGATCACAATGATCAAAATTATGGCTAAAAAGGGCTACAATCATAATTTAATTAGGGTTAAAATTAATTTGATTAGGTCAAAATTAGTTTTTACCAAGTCAAAAGCCCCATTGCCCTTCTCCGCGATTTCCTTCTCACTACGGCTTCCTTGTCACGTGCAACCGATGCAATCTCTTGGCTGATAGATCCTTCATTAACGCCTCTCTGTCATGGATGACTTGCCATCAATCTAACGACCATCTTCGTGGCATAGCATCATCAGGTGCCAAGTTCCATTGTAGTGACGCCCAACAACCCACTGAATCCCCTTTCCAACACAGTACATCCGAATGTAACATCGCACAATCACTTTCACCTAGGTGATGGTGCTAATGCTATGTTACAAACCCTCGGGCCCTTCTGTCACGATACTTGAAGGCGCCGCCATCCGTAGAATCCAAACATTATCACGTCGAGTAGACACATGTAGCCGCCTAACAACGTTGTCATCCAATCGATCGTGCATCGAACCACCTCATCGTTGTCCGAGGCCAACGATCAAGGGCACAACAATCGGTGTCATCGCTTGACATGCCTGCACTAAGCTCTATTGTTGCGGGCATGGTAGTCCTCACAGCCCTTTGTCACCGTTGATGTAATACCTCAATTGCGACTGCACCGTGCCTCCTACATAGTTGCCAATGAAGCCCTCTGCCACCTTGCTTGCGCGGCTACTGCACATTGTAGGGTCCACAACCAAGGAACGTCACCGCCCTCTAGAATGATGCCGTCTACCACCTCCATCAACCAGTAGCCCATTGATGTCAGGCTGCGATTCGTTTTATGGTTAGTGACCCCTACGCACAAGACATTCATGGGGCTTCCTCATCTTGGCCCTTCCATGCTCCTGCGATGCCATTGACTATGGCAGTCATTCTTGTTGCAATGCCGTGTGGCAGCCACCCTCAATAGGGTTTTTGCACCATGTGGGTAGTGACCTCCTATCGCAGTAGTATCATCACATGTAATAGTGCCACCGCCCAATACAATAAATGCGTGATGTAGGGCCAACTACCATAGCAAGTGATTGGCCTCTACTGCGTCGCCACAAACAACAAATTGTCAATGATAGATCATCAACCAAAATCAGGCAGTATCTTCTTAATGTCTGAACGGAGTAACTTTGCCTCCACGTGAGGGTAAGGAAACTTCTAATGCACACAAGCATGCTAACAATATAAAAGGAAAGATTAGCACGAATGCATACGATGTACTAAATGTAGGGACGCAATGTAATATGATAGTACAATGTATGTTTTATATGATAGAAATAAAAATAAAAATAATATGATATAATTTAAATATATTTAAAATAGATTTAAACATAAACATAAAGATCTAAATTCTTTTTTTATCAATTTATGATTATTTAAATTTTAATATCATGACTCATACTAATTTAAAAGTAAAAATATCATATGAAAATTTTATGCTGAGATTAAAATTAAGTACTGTAGATCAAAGATGAAAGATATATATGTTGAATCTCGAATTTTGATGATGAAACAAATTGATTGTGTTTATGATCAAATTATGTTTTGAGTGACGTAAGATTACCTTCGATTAGGATTAGACAATTAAAGAAGAAAGAATCAACGTTGGGCTAGAGGAGAATATGTCAAAAGATTAGACGTCGAGCCGAAAGATCGGTTGATAATAGCAACAGGCCATAAGAGAAGATGATGCGTCGAAGAATCGGATTAAGTACCAATGGACCAATGACATACCAGACAAATTCGATTAAAGCTTTATAATAATTATCTAAATCGAAGTAAAATTAGGTCTAATTGGGTTGGAATTTGATTAACTCAATTAGGGGCAAACTGGGCCTAAATTAGGGCTGTGTTGAGCCAAGTAAAAGGCCCAAACAATGACCTAAAACCACGTCAGGTAGTGGCACCGCCAGGGTGTGTGGTGGAACTGCCTGAAGGCTTAGCCTCCAAGACTGAGTCTGGGCGGTAGTACCGCCCAGTGTAGAGTCAACTGACGATGGTACCACTAGCATTGGCGGTGGTACCCAGAAAACCGAGGTAATTCAAATTTGGTTTGTAAATTTAAATCCCCTTGAGGCCTATAAATATCTCTCTCATCTATGGTTAGAATATATACCAACTTAGAAAGAAAAAAAAGAAAACTCTGTTGTAATAGTGTGAAAAATCCTTCCTCTCTAATTTACAACGTGGTTAAGTATAAGAGAGGGGTTAGTGGGGTTGTAAGGGCTGTAAAGATTAATTCTTGAACTTGTTAAAAGGAGAATTAAGTTGTAAGGATAGTTAGTCTTCGTCCAGTTGAAAGAAGACTGATAGTGAAAGCCAGTGGCCTCGACGAAGGAGGATCAGGAGTGGACGTAGGTCGGAGGACCGAACCACTATAAATTGGTTTGCCTTTATTTCTTTACTATTTATCTTTCTACAAACCACTTTACCTACTTCCTCATCACTTTCTTACAATAACTCTCAAGCTAAAGCATTTCCGATATGCTTTCAATCGAAATCGATTTTTATCGATAAGGCTTTCATCGTACGAAGTTTTTCAAAATTGAACTAACGAACGTTTTTATCGTTGTACTAATTCATCCCCTCTCTCTTAACGCCAGACTTGATTCTAATGATATATCTTTTGAATAGGATACCTTGGATATCGTGAAACAAAGCACTGTAAAATCTATAATCGATGGAGTTTGGATCTATTAAAAGATGAGAGAAGAAATCTCTTTGACATGCTCCATACAAAGTTATACATACATACATATATATATATACATATATATATACATATATATATATATACACACACATATATATATATACACACATATATATACATACATATATACATACATATATATATATACTTATATATATATGTATATATGTATATATATACATATATATGTATTGTTAATGTCAACAACTTTTCACCGTGATCTCGCGGCAGGGAACTTCACGCCGTGGCCCCGGGATCGTCGCGGTGAGGTTCGGGCCGGATGTGGGGAATCCCGCGGACAGGTCTGGGACTCCGAGAGGTCGGGGAGAGTGACACTGACGTCCACCGCCCGCTCGTGGTCCTGCACAAAGGTCGGGTCGGGTGGAGTTCCACCCGACCCCTTCGACGCTCAAGTCAGTCTAGGGAGTAAATGAGAGGGTGCTCATTGAAAGAACGAGAGTAGAAGTAGGAGTCACAATAATCGTCCCCCCTGTCTTCGGCTTCTCCGGGGTTTATATAGATCGAGTCATAGCTGCACTTCTGGTTGCTTCTGAAGAGGTTCCACGGTCCTGCACCTGTAGGATGGTGACGCGTCTCGAGACTAGTGGAGCCTGGAAATTAATGTAGGGATCACATCCATGGGTCAACTCGGGCCACAGTTAGCGGGCTGAGGAGTGGGGGCGTCATCCTGACGTGGGCGGCATGGGCTCGCGTCACATCGCTTTCATTACCCTTATCATTCTCCCCCCCCCAAGAGGAAGCTCCTCCTGGGGCTTGCTCCGGGACTCGAGACCGGTTTTGACTTGCGGGGGTCGTCGGATGGGTTTCGAACTGATGGGGAGGATGTCTTCCGGTGTCCGCCGTGGAGGCCCATTGGTTTGTCGTCTGGAGACGCGGCGGGATCGGAGGGTTCCGAACCGGAGGTTAGGTTGCTGAGCCGTTAGAGAGGCCACAGCCGAGGCGCTGCTCGGGCTATTGAGGCCGAGGCACTGCTCGGACTGCCGAGGCATTGCTTAGGCTGCCGAGGCATTGCTCGGGTTGCCGAGGCATTGCTCGGTGGTCGAGGCGTTGCTCGGGCTACTGAGTCATTGCTCGGGCTGTTGAGGCCGAGGCGCTGCTCGGGCTGCTGAGGTCGAGGCGCTGCTCGGGTTGCTGAGGCCGAGGCGCTGCTCGGGCTGCTGAGGCCGAGGCATTGCTCGGGCTGTTGGGGCCGAGGCGCTGCTCAGGCTGCTGAGGCCGAGGCACTGCTCGGGCTGCCGAGGCATTGCTCGGGTTGTTGAGGCCGAGGCGCTGCTCGGGCTGTTGAGGCCGAGGCGCTGCTCGGGCTGCCGAGGCATTGCTCGGGCTGTTGAGGCCGAGGTTCGCTTTCGGCCGCCGAGGAATTGCTCTTTGTTGAGGCCGAGGCGCCTATTTCTTGTCGGCCGAGGCCGAGGCGCCGCCGGTCGTTGAGGCCGAGGCACCGCCGGCCGCCGAGGCCGAGGCGCCTGCTCGGCCGCCGAGGCATTGCTCGAGTTGTTGAGGCGTAGAGGCGCTGCTCAGGCTGTTGAGGCCGAGGCGATGCTCGGGCTACCGAGGCATTGCTCGGGCTGTTGAGACCGAGGCGCTGCTCGGGCTGTTGAGGCCGAGGCGCTGCTCGGGCTGCTGAGGCCGAGGTCCTGCTCGGGCTGTCGAGGCATTGCTCGGGCTGTTGAGGCCGAGGCGTTGCTCGGGTTGTTGAGGCCGAGGCACTGCTCGGGCTGCCGAGGCATCGCTCGGGCTGTTGAGGCCGAGGCGTTGCTCGGGTTGCCGAGGCATCGCTCGGGCTGTTGAGGCCGAGGCGCTGCTCGGGCTACTGAGGCATTGCTTGGGCTGCTGAGGGAGGATGAGCATGGGTGTGGTGTGAGGAGAAGCGCTTGGACGGTCGGCGGCCGGGAGGCGTGCTCAGGTAGGCGGGCTGCGCAGGGGCGTGCTCGAGCTGTCGACGGTCGAGGTACGTGCTCAGGCGGGCGAGCCGCGCGGAGATGTGCCCGAGCTGTCGACGGTCGAGGTACGTGCTCAGGCGGGCGAGCCGCGCGGAGATGTGCCCGGGTGGTCGACGGTCGCGGCACATGCTCAGGTAGGCAAGCTGCGCAGAGTCATGCTTGGACGGTCGGCGGCCGCGGTTCATGCTCAGGCAGGCAGGCCGTGTAGGGACGTACTCGGGCAGTCGATGACCGAGGCACGCGTCCAAGCGGGCAAGTTGCGCAGAGACGTGCCCGGACAGCCGCGCGTCATGGTGCCTTCTCATCTGGGGATATCCTCCTTTCTCTCTCTTTTGACGCAAGCCGCGAAGGACTCTTTGGCCTTCGTGCCCTTTCTAAAGCCAATCGCACGTATCAGGCGCCGGAACCGAAGCGTCTATAGCGTGCCGCCCAAGTTGTCCACCTGGGGATCGCCACGCGGCACCCCCATTTATGGCGGGGTGTCCTTTGGGCTGCCTGATGGGACGTGTTTGGTTGGCGAGCACGGCAACGGGCTGTCGCCCATTTCGGAAGACGAGAGGGCGTCGTCCTCTGGTGGGATTTCGCCTTTAAGTAGCGCGCACCGCGCCCCCCTCCCATTATCTTGTCAACCGATTTTTTCACTCCGGGTCTCACCGTCTCTTTTCCTTGCTGCTTTCCTCTCCTCCTGCGTCCTTCATCTCCTTCGAGTCGACCTCGCCGGCTTCCCTTTCGGAGGTCAGTAAGGATGGCCTCTCCTTCCTCTTCTTCTTCCCCTTCTGCCTCCTCCTCTTCCTCCTCTTCTTCCTCCGACGAGGGGGCGGCGTGGGTGCTTGAAGCCCTGATGTGGCCGCATGACCTAGACTCATCCGTGAGTGACGCGTCGCTGGAGACACTCCGCGAGCGCTACTGCATCCCGGAGGATTATGCCCTCCTGGCACCGGAGTCGGGGCAACGGGCTTATGACTCGATCCCTAAGGGCTTCGCGCTAACCCTAGACTCCCTCAAGGCGGGGTTGCGATTCCCTCTGCACCCCGTCGTCGTCTCTTGCATCTCCTGGTGGCGAATCTCGCCGTCGAAGGTGGCGCCCAACTCCTGGCGCTACCTGGTGGCATTCCTAGGGGAATGCCAGCATGCCAATATAACCCTGACCCGAAACCTCTTTCTTTCTTGTTTTCGCCTCCTTAAAGGGTCGGGGTGTACTTCCTGTCTGCCCGGAAGGGCTTTCGAGTCGGCGGGGCCCCTTCCAATAATAAAGGTTGGAAGGGACGATTCTTCTTTGTCTGTTGCGAGAAGGACTGGGGTTTTGGGGTTCGATGGTCCGCAAGGATCGTCGACAACACGGTGCCGCGCTTAAGCGCCCAAGAGCACCGGGATCTAGAGAGGCTCAGGGAAATTCTCCCCTCTTCTCAGGGCATTCGGAACATGACGGAACGATGGCTGGTCGAGGCGGGGCTCAGCCCATCCTCACTGGGTAGGTCCATGCCGGCTATTCCCTAGGTGTCTTTGTTGGTCATCGGACTCTAACCACCTCTCTGTCCTCTGCAAAAATGGTGAACCTGCAAGCTCTCCGCATCGGACGAACCTCGGCGCCCTTGTCTCCACACCTCGCAGCAGGTCCGCGGGCCGGCACAAAGGACTCCCCGTTGGAGGTGGACGCCGGTCGCCCAAGGAAGAAGGCCAAAGTCGCGGCCGCGAAGGAGCCCGAGGGGGCCGCGCCAAGGCCAGCAAGTGCAGCCACGGAGCAAGCTGGGCGAGCGGGCGGGCCTCCCCAGCTCGGCGAGGCAGGGCCCAGCCGGGAGGCGACCGAGAAGGGACTGCGCCCTCCCGTCATGAGGGATCTCTGTTGCCTTTCACCGGGCAAGGAGGAAAGGCAACCCTTCCTGGCGCGGGCGATGTGGGAGCTCCCTGTAGGGGAGGCGAGCGATCCTTTGGTCGCCCGTTGGGGAGGGCTGTCCTGAGGGGACAAGGTGTGGGCCGAAGGTGACCTCTCGGCAACGTATCTGCGGGGTGCGCTGCATCCCGCCATGGCCCGGGACCTGTACAATCTCCCCTCGGAGGCCCTCCTTGGGAAGTCGGCCAAGTCGCTGATGTGGGTTAGTGTCATTCGTCCCACTCCTTTTTGCCCTCACAACCGCATTCGTTCTGACTTTACTGCTTTTGCAGGGTCTCCACTACACCACGGCGCTAATGGACCGGGTTCGTGACGCCGACCGGGTTATCGGGGGTCTGTGCGAGCGTAACACCGAGTTGCGCCGCGAGTCGGATGAGATCCTGGCTGGCACGAGCCCCGCGACGGTCGCGGCGGCGGAGAAGCGGGCGTCCGACCTAGATGCTGAAGTAGCCCGCCTTACGTCCAAGCTCCAAGCAGCGAGCCGGAAGGACGACGAGCTGCAGAAGCTATTGAGGTTGGAGCGGACCGAGCTCCGCCTGCGGAAGACGGAGGCCTCCGAGCTGGCCACCCGGCTAGAGAAGAAGGAGGCCGGGGTGAAGACAGCCTCCGAGGCCCTCGACGAGGAGAGGCGCCTCCGTCCATCGAGGGAGAAGGAGGTGGTGGAGGCTTACAAGAAGTCGGAGGGGTTCCAACTCGGGCTCAACCGGACGGGCCAGGTATCCTATGAATACGGATACAGGATTGCCCTGGCCCGCTTCTGAGCGCGGCATCCGGGCTCAGAGGTCGTGGAACACCCTTTTACCTCCTGTCCCGAGGATCTGAAAGTGAATATGCCCGAGGAGGTCCCCTTCAACGATAGCTTGGAGGAGCCGAAGGCCTGAAATAGGCCTTCTATTTCTCGTTTTACTGTAACCTTCTCCCGGGGTCCAATCGGTCCGTAAGTTGGTCAAGTCTTGTAACCAAAGTTTCACTAATCAAGGTTCCCTTTTGCCAATACTTGTCTCTAGTGTGGATTTCATACAAAGTACTTCCTAACATTCTGGATGTTCCATGTTCTCGGTAAGCATTGTCCCGACATTGTTGCTAACCGGAACATGCCCGTTCGGACAACCTTTACGACGTGGTAAGGTCCTTCCCACTTGGGGGCAAGCTTGCCGCGCGTCCGGGTCGGGTCGCTTACCTCGACCTTGCGTAGGACTAAGTCTCCTAACCTGATGGGCCGAGGGTGCACACCTTTGTTGTAGCTCTTGGCGACGCTTCTGTTATAGGAAAGGGTCATAAGATGCGCGTCAGCTCTGCGCTCTTTAAGTAGGTCTAATGCGGCCCGGACTCCATCGACCGATCGTGTCTCCTGGAAAGCCTCCACCCGAGGGGTGAGTATGACCACCTCGGCTGGCAAGAATGCCTCAGTGCCGAACACCAGGCTATAAGGGGACTCGCCAGATGCCGTCTTTGGAGTGGTACGCAGGGACCACAGAATGCTCAGCAACTCGTCGACCCAGTTAGATCGGGCCGCGAGGGTCCTCTTCCTAAGTCTGTCTAGG
Organism: Musa beccarii; assembly: GCA_024322285.1. Lineage (NCBI taxonomy): Eukaryota > Viridiplantae > Streptophyta > Magnoliopsida > Zingiberales > Musaceae > Musa > Musa beccarii. The sequence goes on from CM044400.1 coordinate 11,728,027, forward strand.
ATCGACCGATTGGTTACTTCTGCCAGGCCATTGGTCTGGGGATGGGCCACCAAACTGAACCTTAATTGTATCTGGTGAGCTGCGCAGAACTCCCTGAACCGGGTGTTGGCAAACTGAGTTCCGTTGTCGGTGATAATGGCCCTAGGCAAGCCGAACCGTGTCACAATGTTCCTCCACACGAATCGCTCAACCTGGAGCCCCGTGATCGTAGCTAGGGGCTCCGCCTCTACCCACTTGGTGAAGTAGTCGACGCCCATGATAATGTACCTTCGCTGCCCAGGTGCCAGTGGGAAGGGTCCGAGGAGATCCATCCCCCACTGCGCGAAGGGCCAGGCACAGTCCATGGGGGTGAGCGGGACCGCTGGGTGCCGGGAGGCTCGCGCGTGCCGCTGACACGCGTCGCACTGGTGCACGTAGGCCCTTGCGTCTCGGTGCAGCGTGAGCCAGTAGTAGCCCTGGCGGAGTACTTTGAATGCCAGGGCACGGCCGTCGATATGCTCCCCGCAAATCCCATCATGGACCTCGGCGAGAACCGATCGGGCCTCGTCGGGATCCAAACAACATAAACGAGGGCGCGAGAAAGACCTTCTGTAGAGGCGGTTGCCGATTTCGCAGTACCACGCCTGGGTCCGACGTAGGCGCCGGGCTGCGGCGTCGTCGGAGGGCAGGACACCATCTCGCTTGTACTGTAACATCTCCTATATCCATGTGGCTGGGGCGGCAAGCTCGACCACCCCTACGGGGGCAATGGCTCGGTGGGGAAGCTCCTCGACTTCGGGTTCCTCACTGAGGACCGACCTCGAAGCCAGCTTCGCCAACGCGTCTGCCCGCTCGTTCTGGCTCTTGGGCACTCTAGACAATGTGAAGCGAGAAAAACTAGCAGCGAGGGCTCTTACCTCGGCTAAGTATTTGGTCATGACTAGGTCCCGAGCCTCGTATCCCCCGTTGAGTTGTTCGGTGACTAGCTGCGAGTCGGTGAGGATGCGCACAGCGTCCACCTGCATCTCGGCCGCCAATCTGAGGCCTGCTAGGAGCGCCTCGTATTCCGCTTCATTGTTAGTGGCTTTGAAGCCGAAGCGGAGGGAACGCTCGAACGAACGGCCGTCGGGAGCCTCCAACACTAGTTCAGCTCCCGCGCCCTTCGAGCCAGACGAGTCATCGACCCGAAGAACCCACTCCGCTTCATCCCATCCAGGGCCCCGCTCGTCTGATGGGGTCAACTCCGAAATGAAGTCGGCGATAGCTTGTGCCTTGATAGCGGTTCTCGGCTTGTACTGCAAGTCAAATTCGGATAGCTCTACCGACCACTTGAGGAGGCGGCCTGCCACATCGAACTTCGATAAAACCTGCCGGAGTGGTTGGTCGGTCATTACCTCTATCGGGTGAGTTTGGAAGTAGGGGCGTAGCTTCCGGGCCGTGAGAACGAGAGCTAAGGCCAGCCTCTCGAGTGGCGGATAACGTTCTTCTGGCCCTCTCAAGACGTGGCTAGTGTAATAGATCAACAGCTGTTCCCCCGAGGCTTCCTTGACCAATACGGAACTCACCACGTATTGGGAGGCCGCCAAATAGACGTACAGCTTTCCTGGGTGGCGACTGAGGCGAGGTGGGGGAGTGAGGAGAGATGTTGCTTTAGGTGCGCGAAGGCTTCCTCGCACTCTGTCGTCCACTGGAAGCTTCTCGGGTTTTTCAAGGCTTGGATAAAGGGGAGGCATCGGTCCCCCGATCGGGATAGGAACCGAGATAGGGCGGCGAGCCTCCCATTGAGGCGCTGGAGCTCTTTGACTGTTCGGGGTGCCTGCATGTCGATGATCGCCCGAACCTTCTTTGGGTTGGCGTCGATCCCTCTCTTGTGCACGATGAACCCGAGGGAATCTACTTGATGTGACGCAAAAGACGCACTTGGCGGGGTTGAGGCACATTCCATACTTCCTCAACGTGGCAAACGTCTCAACTAGGTCGGCCAGATGGGCTGGTCCGGATCGACTTTTCACGATCATATCGTCGACGTAAACCTCCATGTTTTGCCCTATCTGATTGGCGAACATCCTGTTCACAGTCCTCTGGTAGGTGGCTCCAGCGTTCTTCAGCCCGAACGGCATGACCTTGTAGAGATAGGTCCCTTGGTTTGTAAGAAAAGCCGTATGCTCTTGATCCTCGGGTGCCATCCTGATCTGATTATAGCCGGAGAAGGCATCCATGAACGAAAAGCGAGCATGCCCGGCGGTCAAGTCGACCAGCTGGTTGATCCTTGGGAAGGGATAGCAGTCCTTTGGACACGCACGGTTGAGATCGGTGTAGTCAACACACATCCTCCAACTGCCATTAGATTTCTTCACGAGGACTACATTTGACAGCCATTGGGGGTACTTGACTTCTTCGATAAAGTCTGCCACCAGGAGTCGCTCCACCTCTTTCCGTACGGCCTGTTGCCGCTTGGGAGCGAATAACCGTGGCCTTTGCTTCACAGGGCGCGCAGTCAGAGAGATGCGCAAGTAGTGCTGGGACACTTTTGGGTCGACACCTGGCATTTTGGCTGGGGACCAGGCGAAGACGCCCGAATTCTCCTGAAGGAGGTTGATGAGCTGAGCCTGCTCCTGTTCGTCAAGCTCGGAGCCGACCCCAACCGTCCGGTCGGGGCGACTCCCTTGTAGGGGCACATCGAGCGCAGGCTTCGTTGGCTCGGGGCGCTGGGTCGGCCGCTTGGCTTCTCGGGGGTCGTCTAGAGGTTGTTCCGGCCTCGCCCTCTTATGCAGGGAGACCGCCGTCAGGTAACACTGCCTGGATTCGCGAGGGCTCCCCCGGACTTCCCCGACTCCGGCTCAGGTCGGGAACTTCAGGGTTCGGTGGTAGGCAGAGATGACTGCCCTGATTTTGTTGAAAGTGGGTCGCCCCAGGATGGCGTTGTACGCCGTGGGGAGGTCGACCACTAGGAAGGTCGCCATCACCGTCTTCATTTTCGGTGCATGCCCGAAGGTCAAGGGAAGGGTGACTGTGCCTAGCGGGGAGATCGAGTTTCCAGTAAATCCCGTGAGTGCCGAATGCATAGGCTCCATAGTGCCGTTAGGGAGCCCCAGCTTCCGGAAGGCACTGAGGTAGAGTACGTCGGCCGAGCTCCAGGTGTCGACCATGATCCTCTTCACCTACGCGTTGGCGATTCTGGCCGATATCACCAGCGCGTTGTCATGCTCGGGTTGTCCCGTTCCCTTGGCCGGGAACATAATTTTTGGCTCGGGAAAAAGTTCCCGATCTTCGGGCCCAGCGGCGTGGGCGTACGCCTTCCGTCCGGATGTGCTGCTACCCCCGGATGCCGGTCCGCCCATGATCACGTCGACGTGTCGCTCGACGGGCCCTTCGGGATGGGGGGAGGGTTCCCGGTCCTGCTGGAGGTAGGGGCCCAAATGGCCTCTACGAATCAGCTCCTTGATCTGTTGCTTCAGCTCACGGCACTCCTCAGTGTCGTGTCCATTCGGCCGATGGAAGCGATAATATCGAGTTCGGTCCGCCAGCGCTCATGGATTTTTCATGGGGTGGGGGGTCTTGAGCAACCCCTTGTCCTTTATCTGGAGAAATATCTGTGTCCGAGACGTACCCTGGGAGGTAGTCGGGAGCTTCGGCACGGGTCGATCGAAGCGATCTACCCTGCACCTTGGCTGAGCGGGCTACTGCTCGAGGAGAGGCTCCGGGCATCCCCTCTTGTGTTCTTCCCTCCTCCCAAACATCCAGGCCTCCCGCTGAGATGTATTGGCTCGCCCGCTGGAGCATATCCGCGACCGAGGTAGGGGGTCGCTCCACCAGCGACCAGAAAAACCTCGAGGGGCGTAGTCCTACCATGAATGCCTGCATCAACAGCGAAGGGTGAGCATCTGGCAGTCTCCGTATCTCTGTAGTGAAGCGATGCACAAAATGGGAGAGAGGTTCATCCTCCCTCTGATTCAGCCTAAGGAGAAGGGCAATGGACGGCTTCGGGCGGGCGCACGCCAGGAAGTGGAGCTCAAAATCCTTGGCGAGTTGTTCGAAAGAGGCGACCATCTCGGCCTTCAAACCGCTAAACCACGCTGGTGGCCCCTCAAAGTGGTGAAACGCCGCACATCAAGGCGCCCCCGATCCGTCTGGCGCCATCCGGGCCTGAAGGCAGCGACATGATTGGCAGGGTCGCTAGCGCCGTCATAAGGGTCGATGGCGGGGAGGCGAAAGCTCGGGGGCACAGGATGCTCCTGTATTTTGATCGCGAACGGGGACCCCCCACGGGGGTCCTCGCCGTGTTCCTCCTTCGACTTGCGGATTTCCCTTTGCATCTCGTCCAGCCGCTTGCTGACAGAACGAAACTGGGCTCGGAAGGAGCCTGTCGAGTCCGAAGATATTGCCTCGGGCTCGGGTCGGACGATCGGGTTTCCCGGGGCCCGGTCCCTGCCCAAGACTAGGTGACCCGAGGGTGAAGCTGGTAGCACGGAAGGCGCGATATAAGCCTGAGGGG